>OY728584.1:12316096-13516096 GCA_963422195.1 Carabus problematicus
AGACGCAAGGTGCGCACGACTTGCAAATTTGCCACCTCCTCTTCGTCCCGCCCTCCACAGCACTGGTCAAGTTCAAACAGCGCACACATTCCTACGAGTATTGCGAATATGACTGCCCTCTGCAGTAGCCAAGGTTGCGGGAGCCGAGAAAAGGCTTACTAAAAATAAGTGGTCAGTTTACATTAGAACATCGCCTAGGTCCGGGTCCGCGTCGGCGTGCAATCATGTTTATTATCAACAAGTTCAATGTGTACTACGCGCCAACTACGATTCGATGTACATTCGCATTTAACAATAGACGAACCTTGCTGCGCTCTCTATTAGCACTTTATCCAATCCAGACATGCGCGCTGAGCCGAGCAGTTTGGGGGACTGGTGATATGACGAGACGAGACGGGCAGGACCGTAACCTCAACATCTGAAACATGATTGTTCCACAGGCCCACTTGGTGACTAGCACTTTAAATTATGATATCGCGGAGCGGCCATCAGAACTAGGTGCATAGTCCAACGGCTGGCTGACCGCTGTAATGTCCGAGTACATGGCTGCACATCATGTTGCGACAATTTCGCAATGCCAACATCGCATCGTTCGCCAGCACACGTCAAGTCGATGACGCAGCATCGAACAAAACCTAGGTTAGTGTTTGCTAGGTTGAATTTGATACCACGTACGCCTGTGTTGTTGCTAGAGGAGTGTAGTCATAATCCGACACGTTGTTATGCAGTCGCAACCATACTTGTGCGCTGATAAGTTTCGCTGTTATCAGAAGATAACATACATGCCTAACCTTACTTACACATAATTCGTGCCATATTTCAATGCACCAACGATTAATGTGTTATATACCTATGTACGTATATGAAACTATGATGGCGACAAACGGTGCGCAGTACAAGTGAATTAAAAAAACTAAATATTACGACGCGCAGATGACCTTTGTTGTCAAATGGCAGCCGGCTAACTAATGCGCTAGGCAGCTCATGTGTGAGTGTGCATATGCACGTAGGAGTATTCATGTATGTTGTAGGAAAATTTACCTGATTAGTGACGGTGGGGCCCCCGACTAAATAACCAACTGACTGCACATTGCACCGATGTAGAGACGACGCGCGGTCACTCTCCTAATCATTCAAGGTTAGCAGCAGACTATTTTTACCCTTTGTTATTATCTCGTACAGACTGACCTAGGCCAATATTTACCGCGGCACGAAATAAAAAACGTGTAATGACCAAGTGATTTCGTCACGCTGACAACATGCATTAGAAAGGACGAACTTATGCGCAAATTTCACATATAGAATTATTTTTTATTATTATTGGCGGTAGACTTGCATTATGCGAGTGTCAGGGTCATACAAATGTGGCGTATTCTCCGTTGGCAAGGTCATGGTTGCCGCCGCAACCGTGCTCAGGTGTAGTATACACATGCAATCGCATAGAACAACTCATTATTATCAAATATGTGGCTAATGTCTGTGTGTGTACACGGCGACGTCGGAATATTTCCAGCATTTAAATACATATTTCAAGACATGTTTATAAACAAAAGCGCAATATCTTGTACTTTCTGAAGAATAAATAAATAGTAACATTTACGTGCTTCATACGCTTATTTCAATAACTTTACATCAAACTTGTTGCGTAATATTATCAATATCTAATCGTCATTTAGTTTCAATCCATTTCCATCGATCTTAATTCAATAATCTAATACTATATTACATCAAATTACAAAATGAAAAGTATTCATTTTAATTTGAAATAACTACGTAACATTTTCTATTTCCATTTATGAACTCGGCCGATACATATCGTGTCTAAAACATTAATATTCAGCGGAAAATGTGTGAATTTAAATTTTCATGACAATCATCGTTTATATATATAAAAAAAAAACTCTTGATGCGAATAGAATGACATGGCAAATAAATACATCGATGTAGTATAGCACTGTGCGTTGAAATATGGTTCGTTTTTGACGGCATTTATGAAGCACAATAGTTTTTTCCCAAGGCGAATGACCGATAATATATGTACAGAGGTTGTACTTAAATTGTCTTACCCATTTATGCTAATGCCTGTTCCGTCACTTAAAACCTAGTGATGGTGTATAATATGCAGCAATTGACCACCTTACCTGAAAAAGTAAAACACACACATTAGGACGATCATTAGATTTAATGAAATCGTTTAGTCATGTGACGTTGTTGGTGCAAGTTAAACACTAGCGAGTACGTAATCATATTTTAACATATTATCTTACGATATATGTATGTAAATTTCCAAATGCATACGGCGAACAATTATTCACGCACGTGTTAATGTCTCAAGTAGGTACAATCATTATTTCTCGTTATGTCGAACCTCGCCTATAACGTCCACTGTGTAGACTCTATGGGTGTTATTAATATTCTATTCAAATAGATGTCGCCGGCTGGATACCTTGAGCTAATCGCTAAAGGTAAGCAACGTTCTTGTCAACTGATACTTTATTGCTTGCCGTAGGATTTTTATATAATCGCAATATTCATAATAATTGTTAAACTTTTTTTCCTTTTAAATACAATTTATTTTAGAATAACATCATACTCAATCAATCACTCAATTGCGCAATTAAATGTTAATCTTGATATAGTAATTTCGAACGTTTTTGTTGCGTCATGTGGTGTCAGGCGCCCGATATTTTTCGACTACTAATTGTAGGTGCTCTTTAGAGGAGAGTCAGGAGCCTGTATTTAAGCATTTAGTTAATATCGGACATAATTATAGACGTGCGGATACTAAGACTCACTTTGCATTACTTCAGTGACTGACCGTGAAATGTTTAAAAGACTTGTCCAGACATCTTATTTCTATCTTTCCGTCTGACTATTTACATTGAAGGTATTTATTTATTAGCAGTCTGATATGTGAAAAATATAATATACTATTTTATACTATTTTTCCGAATAATTTTTCACCATTGTGCATTCGGCTATAATTGCTTCTAAAGCAATTTGCCAAGACATAATTGGATAGGTGGAGAGATAGGTACAACGTTGATTTCAGGAGCAAAAAAAAAAAAATGGTAGATTCGTAAACGAGATGAGTGCGCTACTGATATAATAATTGACTTATGGGAAACAAGTGAAGCGCACAAAATAGGCCCGTCCATGGTAAGGTGAGTAGTTAGTAGCCAATCAGGCGCACGTTACCATGTGGCAGATACTATGGTTGCAATCAACTCACTAACTGATACCCGCTGTGATGGACGACTAATATGGAATTTTAATTTCAATTATAAACGTCGGTTTTAATTGACTGGTCATTCACGGCCAGACGAGCATCGTTACTAATGCGATTATTTCGCACTAGACACAGGAGCAGTATCGCATCGGAAGTATACCGCAGCCACCTTCGATAATCTGATTGAAATAATTGCGCCATGCAATTACCTGGACTGCTTGTTGTACCTGCTGATTCAAGGACGCGACTGGGAACAGTTTCTTCGCAGAGAGATTGAGAATGCGCGTGTCTTGCTCCCGGGCACATTGTGCGTTCTTTGCGCGCACACTCATATCCGCGTCAACGAACACTTACATAACATTCGCAAAAGTCGAGCTACAAGACGAACTGGTAGTTCAATCTATAAACTCTTAATATTTTACACATAATGCGATGTCTAAAAAATGAATTTACACGCCAACTACCCGAAACTGACAGCCGATAAGTCCGTTATAAATGAACCTGTATAATGCAAAATACAAACATACATTCTTTAACATTATTATGCACAGTTGTTGAACAGATAAATTACTGGCGAATCGATTGATTGTTACGAATGTAACATTAGACTATAATAAGGAGAAGTATATTTGTTACGATGCTGTTTGTGGACAATGTTCAACATGTGTGACCAACTACGCCGACTATGCAGCAAATGTCATATTATCCGATACTGGAATGTCAGGTATCAATGTTAAGCATGTGCTATCTCATAACACCATCTTAAAACAATGATATATTCACTAACCTATGTCACACATGATATAAATATACAAATATTAAACTAATATTACGTCATTTACGTCCACTAAAAATATGAAACTGAAAAAAGAATAAAAAATTGATTATGTAGTGAAGGAACTACTAAAGATTGGAAATTTAAAGATCTCGATTCTGTTCAATTTAATGGTGAATGTCTAGAATTTATTATTAGGTAAAACTGTCATTAATATTTCGGTACAGCTATTTATTTAGCCTTAGGCGCTGCAATGTCCTTGGCTGGCGTTAATTATACCTCAAATGTTATCTGTTTCGATCACAAATTATATATACATTGTCACTGTCCGCGAGTCATGTGATAATTGAGTGAAATTACAAGTACAAATATTCAAACTAGATATTTTACACATGTATACAGCCATAGTTCACTGTCATACACTTACCTACATATGTACATTCATATTATATAGCTATTTATTTACCAACACGCACAATCATGTCGGATGTCACATGTTCCAGTCAATTTAAACTACTTCTATAATAATCATTTGAAGTATTTATATTTATTTCGCACAAAACACGAAAGCATATTCATTCATCTTGTTACAACATGTTCTTATGCATGCTACACTGTTGCCATATTTCAATTATACCCCGGTAAGTGATATTCGCCAAGCAGAATGACAAGTTAATTGAAGTATGTATAGTGAACAACACAAATCATAATAGTAAATTAGTACAAATGATCCATAATGTCAATGAGTGGTAATAACTTATCATAAATAACTACACAGTCAATAATGCATTGTAGGAGACCAAGCAATAGCAACGCTGTGAAATTTTCAAATACCAATGTAGTGTTTTGCGTTATATTAATTTAATATCTGTCTGGTCTGATTATCGATATACGTGGGAGAAAATTGAAAGGTACAAACGCTCGCATGTAACAAAAAGAACACAAACACATCTACCTACATGTAGTTCGTGTTTAAACAGCGCAGGACAATAATTATAAGTAGATTCTGGCCGTAATTTGTGTAGTGAATTTGACACAAAGTGACAACACAAGCTGCAGTCGACAGCCTTTAATTACAAAACCTCAAACTTCATTTATTATAAATTGTTCGGCTGGTATCGGGTGCTACAAATCTCCGTACGGCGGTGCGGCGTTCATAGACGTAGGCTATTGAATTCAACGGGACAGATTAATATTGTTCTAATTGCGATATTGTGTGCCACTTCAGCATAAATTATTACTCGACTAAGTACACTGTAAAAAAACGCAATGCTATTTATCCTGTCCATTATGTGTGTACTCCACAACAATAATTATGGAGCAATAATTGTCTATCAAATGTCATTCAGACATACTTACGCACATAAATACGTACTGGGTATACATTAGTAATAGTCATACGATAGCCACAACACTTATAGGTATGTAATATGTCAGAAATCGTAATAAAAATCCGATCTGAACCCGACAAACAACGTTAATCTGTTAAAGCTGTTGTTACAAACTAAGCCGTTTGTAGATTATCATTATCCTTGTATGATAATTCAACGTTTATAGAAATTTAATCAACATTCCAACTTCACTACACAGTTGCCAATTAGCAATAATATATACACGATTATAGAGACTCTGAAACATAAAATTATTATCAGTGAATACGAATATATTATGTCTACAATAATTATTAAACCGTAATCACATTGAAATAAAAGCAAATGACCAGATCATGGCTGTAAATTAAGAGTATGTTTTGTGCTTTACTTGAAACAGCGTAGCTTACAGTGTAATTTCTACAAAACAAGGGCTGATCAATTATTTCTTAACTGGATTTAAACGTAAATCAATCATGTAGCGCGAGTTGTACACGAACAGCACGTGTGTGTGTGCGTGCATGGTGACTTGTCATTTATTTCACCACAGAAACAATAATCAATTCTTTTTTTTTAATTCCGCGATGTTTAAAACTGATACAGTAATGACTAGGCACCTCGTATATTAAACACTGTGCTGTCTGAATAACTCCGATGCATACTACCGATTATAAATGCATTTAATATTTATAAAAAATATACATATATGGAAGTAGACGAAACGTCATGTGACACATATGTATTACTGAATCACATTCCATATTATACACATTCTATTTCGTAGTTATATAAGTATTATAAAACATAATTCTCGTATGTGATATTTCAGAAATGTGCTATTGAGAACATGTGTTCCGATAGATCGGTTGCTAATTTGTAGATCGCGCTGCTGACCTCTAATGTTGTTGATAGGTTATTGGGTGTACAAGGTGTATTGTTGATGTGAGGGGTGATCAGGGTGGGCCATGATTCTATGAGTAGCAGCAGCCGTCGGTGTAGACTGTTGGTGTTGGATGAACTGCACGTGGGTGGGTGTTAGTATGTATCCGTGTAGAGACACGGTGTGGGTAGCACACACAAGTCTGGCAGCCCGCCAACCAACCAGGAGGCAGTGGCCGCCGGCTCCAAATTCGTCCCAGCACGACCGGGCTTCTTCTTTAGCAGTCCGCACGCTTGCATCGCGCTGCCATGAATATATGTACACAATACCTGTTTATTATTCAAATCAACTGCGTTGCACTTTTGAAGGCTACAGGAGTTCAAGCACGCGGTACCAACACAGCACAGCGACGATGCACAATGCTCAGCGTGAAGGATACACCTCTTCTTCCACTAGATCTACTAGTGCACTTTGATTCCAATAAAATGTACGAATGCCTAGTCAATCATTGAATGCTTGTACGTGCATCGTAAAATATTTTATGTTTGCGTGTAACAGTATCAATATGTTTACGAAGTGACCAACGTAAAAATACAAAAAGTTGCACTTGTTGATCATAATAACTTTTATATAACTGCATGAAACATTCATTTTACACGGCCAAATTCCACTTGTGATACGTATTTGTCAATAATATACAAGTCAATAATATATTTCATGTGTTTACATTAATCAAATCGGGAAAAATATAAGTGATTTCTGTGAAATTATAAGAATTTTACTTGTATTACAAACTCCATGAGACGATAAAGAAATTGAACTATCAACTTGGCACTATATGACAGGTTGGTCGTTTCTGTCATGGTTCATTATATTATAAGCAAAGCAGTCATAAAGAAACAAGTCTTGTGCAGTGCGTATTACACAAACGATTTCATTTAACGACAAATTATATATATATATATATATATATATATATATATATATATATATATATATATATATATATATATACACGCATTCATATATTTTATATTAATAATGAATGCAGTTTTCTGTTTGAAATGCATAGTGACTTTTCAGCAGTGTCATAAAATAAAGTTGGCGACAATCAAAGGATTCTCGACCTTATGTTTTAGGAGATGATGCGATCATCATTATAATTGTTTTTGGCCCGCCAAAGATTCCAGACACCTATTGTAGTAGGATGAGTCAAACAACCAACTAACACATCTTGTATTTCATACGTATCATTTTGGTAGGCCTTGAATATTTTATGGTATCTACTTTTGCACATATAACGTTAACGTCATGTGGAATTATCTTCTAGGAGGTTTTCACAAATATATGTAATTTTCATTGTCCAGCGGTAATTATTCACTTTTTCACGCACATTTAAGACACGTATTTAAATACATATACCTATTTTATTATTATTACGTAAGGATTGTCCTTCATGAATTCAAATCAAAGCTTTATTGTTAAGATAAGTACGTAGACACAATGTGAATGGATTTGGATCTGTGACTGGAAGCCGTTGGTGTAATACTGCTTGAGAAGAAGGCGCGTGCCTAATACAATATACCTACAGAGCTACTTGGTCGGGGGTCGAAGTGTGCGTGCGTGCGTGTGTGTATCTATTACGTAACAATGGTAGCGTGTGTCGGCCGTCACTTGACGTTTTACAGCCCTTATATTTCAACATGATTATTATGTTACCGTTGGTTCGTAAAACACAGGTATATACCTGTCTGTTTATAGCCTGTTCATGTCACGCAGTCTTCTCCCCTATAAACCTGTTGATGAAACCTGACTGAACCAATTAAAAACTGTTCCTAATATTAACTGTTTACATGGAAATATAACCAAAGATGGACTAGGATTTAACCATCAGTGTCAAATAAAGAAATTATCAACAACTGTTCTCAATTATCCGAACAATTTCACTGAAACTCATATAAATGTTTAATGATTATAATTGTGGTGGCACTTGGCTAGATTCAAATTAGTTTGAAAATACATATATCTACATTTAAATAAATACCATTCTTGTTAGAAGTGACAAAACAGAATTTAAGTTACACATTGACATTGTAGAAAATATATATTGTCGTGACGTGAACATTGAAGAGAATTGTTAGTTAAAAATCGTAGTCAAGCAAAACAATTTATGAAAATAATTACTGCACAATAAAAGTGCAGTCTGTTTTTTTGTTGCTGATATTATCTTAGCTCAATGCTTCAGTGAACAGTGCAGCTTGTACAAAAAAGGTTTGGTTTGTCTATAAAAAGCAGTTGACATTGAACAGAACCTGTGAAATGTTTTATTCTAAGCCCGCCGAAATCATCACTTTGTAACTATCCAGTCGACCATACGAATACAAGACCGGCACGTGCTCATTTGGGTACAATTACGAATTGACAGAGTGACTGAGAATGTTTTTTGCACATCTAGGTACCTAAAGCTGGCAATCAGCATTGGCTCGAGGTTTTTAAATAATAATTTGTCGGACAGTTTTGCCACATCTGTCCAATAATATACCGATATTTATTACCAGTATAAAAAATAAATCGCTTCTAAAACTAAGATATGCAATATATTTTTTTTTTGCAAATATAAATAGTGTTAGCGACCTGGGATTTACGAAATGATCTTTACATTTCAATTTAATAGCAAATTTCACATATATTAAACAATTACAAAGTAAAGTAATATTGTTTTGCTTCTTGAATGATTCTGGTGTTTAATTTTAAATAAAAAATAGTTTTTCTAGTATTAATAATATTTATATACATGTACAGTTGAGCTTTACATTTTATATTCGATGATTAATTTATTATGTGAATATTGTAATGTCAATGTAAATATACATCTAGTGTGAGTCACGCTATCATATAACAGGTACTGGATTCTAGGTATTGTAATATGAAATTAAAACATGCATAAACAAAAATATTTTTCTTTTAATGTAACAAATATTTTAGATTGCAATTGTTTTAATTCCTATAAAACTAGTCATTCAATTGAAATAAGTACAGGTACAAAAATAACACCTAGAAATACCAACGGAACATTCAAGGCTAACGTGATTTTTCCGCAATAAAAAGCGTTTCTGGATATTTTAAATTCGAACGAAATATTCTCATGTGAACTGAATACAATTGAAACATATTTCCCATGGTTCAGGGTTAACATATATTCGCTGGCTGTTTGTAGGTATATATTTGTATCTTTAGGTCTCTTTTCGTGTGACAATACACACACACACACATTCAGAGTGGTTTGCTTTTTGGGTTGAAAAGGGTGGAAAATGATACAAGCGTGGGAGAGGAAGGGTTTGTCTAGTCGCCAGCCGCCCGAGCCATTGTCGCACAAGATTGGCCTGTCAGTGCAGATGGTCACCGCGATAGCGGTACCGTACCAGAACCCTTTTGTGTCCAGCGTGGGAGTTGCAAACCGAGCGGCTACTTGTACAGCATGATGGTGTACAGCCACCTAAAGATTTTAAATGCACTGGGCCAAAAACTAGATACGTACACCGATACCAACGTTTCACCAGTCACTCAATGCTTAAATTTACAAAATGTAGTTGCCCATACATAGAAAGTATTTTGAACAATTGCAATAGATGCATTATTAGTGTGTTTTAGTTTGGAATCCCGCAAAAATAGCGAAGAATACTGAATTTTAAAATAGTCACCATGACTAAGCGCATTTGGGCAGTCGGCCAGATGACTTACTTTGTTAAAGATCAACGTGTTTAATCTTTACGATCAAACATATATTCTCGCGTATTTAAACATGTACGTTAAATGAACAAATGTATTCATATATTCAATATTACAAGAAACAGAACAATTTGAATAATAACGCGTTTTCAAAACGATTTATTAATTACATAAAAAAATCCAGAACTGATTATGATTGTTTATTAACAGAAATTTTAACTTAAATCGACTACAAGTTGTTTTTGTAGAATAGCTATCACGCAATAGTCATATCGAAATAAATTAAACTAATAACACTTTTCTATAATTAAACCAAATGCGTTTTGATTTCATGTACTAGTTTTGCGTGTAGGTGAACACAATCACACTGATATTATTTCACATTTTTAATGCATTTCGATCAAGGATACTAAAGACCACTGCGTAGGAACGACGATAAGGAAGGTGATATTATTGTTCGCATACGAATATACAAATCATTTCAATACAATTCATTCACTACCCAAAGTCCAAACTAACTTCTTTGCGTCCATTACCATACCCTTGCATCAACGTACTTTATATTACTACAAATATATATATATATATATATATATATATATATATATATATATATATATATATATATATATATTCCCAACTGAACTACAAAAAAAGAGAATCCGTCATATTTTTTTCAATACAAACGTTTATCATTCATCATACATTTATGCGTGAAAGATTTTTGTGGGTGATTCTGGGAAACTTGAACAAGGTTTCTGACCGCTATAGACTCGGGGGTTGGTAATAGAGAAATAGGTATATACCTAGTGAATGCGTGTCCATCAGTCGAGTAGATGCATGAAAGGGCTACACTGGACAGCTGATTGCACACACTGGATTACGTATTCAGCTGAAATTTGCACAATCTCGCCATCTGCATCCATTCAAAGTCTTTGTACACGTTAGGCATTGGGCAACATACGTGTAATATAATAAACAGTCTGCCCAAACAGCAAAAGGGTTATTTTCAACCTTGTACGCATTTCATGCAATGAGCTTATTTAGATTACTGGCTAAATGCAAGCTGCACTGAGATCTATTCATCATTATTACCAATTCAACATTTGGCACACTCCAATTGTTGTGTGCGAATCGAATGAATATTTGCTTAGATTCCTAACCTCACTACATACTAGATGGTTCTAGGAATTTCTGGAATCTGTTATTCGGAAAGAATCAGTGACTTGACACTCAGTTCCACTACGCAATCTAAAAACAAACTGATACAATTTATGTTGCGTAGGTATTCATTGAAAATAGCCATGTATTCAGACGGGAAATTATTTATACACTGCAACGTATTTTCGATAACGTATCAGATGATTCGGTGTAGTATATCTATAATTATACATATTCGTTTGCAAATGACAAGCACGTACGTACATGTACGTTATACATATATGTAGTCCAAGTTACCTCTGCTGTCACAATCAGACAAACAGACCTACATGACGTCATTCGTTAATTTATTAATCAAATATAATTGATATGCAACTCGTTGTCGACAACGAATCTTTGGGATATAAGATTATATACGTTTAAGATTAGATATATCCACAATGTTGTAGAGAGAAATTCTTATTCGACGAATGTAAAAAATACTAGTGATTACATATTAACAAATTATAAGAAAAAAGTATCTACATATAACTGCGTTGATAAAATTTCAATATCAACACAAAGTTCGGCTACAAATCTGTTAAAAATCTCAGATGCGATCACGTACGTAACCAATCATTATCTGGTGTGGAAATCTCATGTAATTACGCACAAACCGATACATTGCAAGGAGGTGAACTCCGGAGACGTGACACAGAAACACCAAGCAACAAGTGTGCACGACACTGGCTCGAGACGAACCGAAGCAAAGCACACGAAACAAGAATCGTCGTGTCAATGAATAATAATAACACCGACACCCACATGATCACATGAACCATGCCAATCGACGTCACATTATCGCTTAATAATATATTTGCAAATTCAGTGTTTAATTAAATGTATGCTCGGCATTTCATATGAATTAAACTATGACAGGTAAACCGATGCGAATGAAATTATATAACAATTATGTTTCTGAAAGCGTACTCATCGAATATTAATTTAATTACAGCCATATATACATATTGATACTACATAACTTTGTGTAATTTGTGATGGAATAGAGTTCATAGTTTTGTTTACGATATGCTTTTTGGCGTGTATGAATTTTGTTCGTCGTTCACGGCATGTACATGTCTGTGAATGGTTGGAAGAGTACCTCATGACGACGAGCGAGAACGGACAACTGTACACGATATTGTAGCACCAGCAGCAGTAGCTAGTGAAGGGTCTATCTGTCACAGTTTTCTCCCGATACAGTTAAAAGATACACAAACACGCACGCACACACCAATTCTGTGCAATAAGCTATATGGCAATCTTGCTGCTCCTCAGGGCGCGAACCATACATGCCAGGATTCGTTTCAATCGAAGCGTATACGTTGCGATGCTGGTTGCCAGGACAACACAGTCGGCGGTCGACATCTCCAAGGATACCTGGCGCCACCGGCTGCTCCGACCTCCGTGATAGAAATAATTCACTAGATCGGACCCAGTGTATGTGTGGAACGTACGTAAAATACACGATATGAAATAAAAGTATCTGCTCGGAGGATGCAAGCAAATGAATTCAGTAAACAACAGTAATGTTTATATGGGAAATCTTTACAGAACAATCCATCGCGTTAACTTGTTCGCGTCGTGGTGTCCCGTCTCTCCACCATGATCATGGGAAACGATTGTTGCACGTGCACTTTGCAGTACATCCGAACGTCGAGAGCAAAGAATTCATTTCCAAGGACGTTCACACGGTACAGTGATCGAAATTCATAACAGCCAACACGTCACCTCGGTAAATTCATCTAAATGCATAACTGCTACACCCTTAATTAATTGACGAATACTTTCACTGAATTAATCATTTCCCATACAACCATATCTCTTGCAATATCGAATAGCAACAAGTGTAATTATTAATGTAATAAGTGTCGATAAAGGTACAGGTAAATGTCACGCATAATTTGATATTTCCTGGGAAGCGATGGAAAATCGAGTGCATTGTAGATTTACAGATGTCGCGAGATAATTAAATTAACAGTTGCGTAAGTAATTCAAGTGACATTTAGATAAATATGTACCAATGTATTAGTTACAATGTCAATGAATTATTCATTAATCCTCCTTAGACTTTGTGTCCGAGTAAAAAAATCTGAAACCAACAGATATACAGGCAGCGCCTGCTTAACGTACACAATGTGTGCCCAAATTTTAGGTGTATTTCCGACGGATTTGTATCAGTTTGTGTGATGTGATGTACGTTCGTGCGGATAACTAGTACGTAGTACGGACAGAAAGTCGTAAATAAGCATGTACGTATTATCGAACGTACGTTAAAAGGACGTACGTTAAGTGAGCGATGCCTGTATACTTGTGAATTACCTATCTATAATTACCTGAGCATGACCCTACAATAGTATACATATATTCTTAAATTGACTTAAGCTGATCATGCGTCACCGAATAATATGTCACTTTATGCTCAGCATAGCACACCAAATTAATTAACAGCTCTCGTACTAATTAGTAGCGTGAAAGCCTCATCCTAATACCATGATGAGATAGCGCTTGCTATTGTTGCCAAATGGCATCACATTCGAACAAGAACACGATATTCCTAGTACAATTCTCCATTAATGCATTCATAATTAGGAAATGCAAAATTAACGAAAATTGTAAACTAAATAGATTTACCTTACAGGAAAAAAAGAAAAAGTTAATTTGTTAGTATTGTAAATGAATGAAATTTTCAATTCACATCTATTTTATAACAATTTATTGATTGTAAGTGAAAAATTTTTATTTGAATTAATTTTCCTCAATTAGCTAGATTATTCCTTACATCTTCTATCGAAAATACATTTTCTAATTCATGTGCATACAGGTTTCTATTACTAGCTATTATTGATTAACAATGCTTACAAAATTCTTTGATCTTTGCATTCAATATTCATGCACAATTTAACACACAACCCTCGCTTTAAGGCCCAGATACGTTCCGGAAAAGTTGGCTGTAAAGCAAAAAGCCGTATAATGAAACAAGCATTTTTTTAACAAATCAAAGCATTTTTTAACGATTCACGCATGTTTTGGCCGTATAACGAAATATTGCGGGCCGTACATCGAAAAAGTGTCAGAATTAAAAAAGGGCGTTATGGCGAAATGCCGTATAAAGAGCGGCCATGTAGCTATTTACGCACGCAAGTAAATAAACAAGATCCGCTTCTCTAAAATTGTGATGTGCAGTTTAGCATATCAAAATAAATCAACTAATAATTATTTGAATGTAGACAAAAATATATATATATATATATATATATATATATATATATATATATATATATATATATATATATATATATATATAGTAGATTTAACAGCGTGTTGCTATAAATTTTAATATCAAATTTGAGTCATTTGGAAAAAAATATGCATGTGTGCACAGACTGATTTATATGAAACATGCAATTTCAGGCAGCAGGATGATAATATTTATTTGTATTGTTTCTAATAGTATAGTCAATATATACATATATACATATATATATATATATATATATATATATATATATATATATATATATATATAATAAAATGTAAGGCAATGATTGTAACCGGTGACTTGTGGTTAAGATTTGCATTATAAACCATGTATGTATGATAAAGGACAAGCTATTTCACTGGTGACCGCGATGGACTGCTGTTGCAACACCTCCTGGCGCCGACCTGCACACCCGCGCGCCCTACAACACGTGTCTGATCAGCTCTGATATTGCATACACGCACATGCACATGAATCTGCGCGGTTACATTCACTCCGCAACATACGAAAATAAAACTGATTAAAAGAAGTAATGGCGCTTTCACTAAAAAAATATTGAATATAATTTCTCTACAAAGGAAAATACGTAATAATAATATATATATATATATATATATATATATATATATATATATATATATATATATATATATACATATGTATATATAATAAAAATACCATACTACATACATAGATAGAATTGTAATACATGTGCCAACTATGTAACCAAACATAAACAAATCCAAATGAAAAGGTCTGTGCGTAAATCTATTCCAATTAAACACGGCCGCGTGTGACACTCAATAGCCACGTGGCGACTTATTCTTCTTATCAAACTATGTACCTACAATGTTGTTGCTGCTTTCGCGTCTACTTTTATTGCATTGTCCGAATTTCCGGTACACTAATAGAATTGTACTTGGACGCAGCGCAAATAAATGACTAGTCGCGTGTCCACCGATTGGGAGACGCTGGATAATTACAGAGGCGGCGCATGAGAGGCACGCGATACAAAAATAGATCCCGATTTCTTTATGGCTTCATTGTTCTCACGGCTTCGCACAGATTCTTCCAGCCAATAAACGAATTGGACGGTACATTGACGGCAGTAATTTATCAGTTACAAGTAACTAGTCATGTAAACAAGAATTTGCAGGTAAAAACTATTGCATTTGATGACCCTTTAATGGGAGAAACATTAATTATTAGTCGTCAACAGATTATTGTAAATTGATCTTTCATATATATTTGTATTTACAAGCCGTGCATACTAACTACAGTACAGCGTACAACGTACATACAGATATATACGGCCATTTTGTGTATTGTATAAACATGTCACTAGGTACTACATATTGCCTTTTGCTGATAATGAAGTCTGTGGTCGCATATACAAATTTTCGAATGCATTTTCAGCCTTTTCCCGCCAATGTGCTAAGCGAGCGTTGTTGTGCGCATGTCCATTCATATTCCATGCATGCATGTACAAATAGTAGTGTGACGTCATATGAAACCTTGACGGTTTGGTACCGACCTCGCGTAATTAGCTACCATTCCACCCCCGCCACGGCACTGTCGCGTGATGACGATAGACGACCAACAGTGTGCGTGCCCACGCACTGCACAGAGATGTCAACAGATATTACTACTACGGAATATTATTAGCCGAATCAAAGCGTGTTGCAACATATACAAACCGGCCACAGTGCTCCTTTGTATTTTACGTACTGATACGAATTATTAACTACATATTGCATTCTGTCACAAATACACACTATAATCAGAATTACATTCACCGAATTCAAACAAAACTCTAGCTACTTGCAATTTCCCGTAACATTCCGAGTAAACAATGTTTGCATTATTATTATTAAATAATTAATGTTTACGTAAATAAAAATATCACACGTGCGATATCCATTGACGTCGTTCAATTGTTATATAATAGCGGAAAATAGATATGTAGGTACATGTGTTTATCTAAAATACATAAATATGTACTTTAGAATTTATAGCGAGCCTTCAATGAAAATTATTTTACACTAATTTTACGATATGACAGTAAAACTTTGCACAGACTAATGCAGCCACGGCGCGTAGCTAAATATAAAAAGGTATGCGACAGAACAGCAATTAGGTAACGCGTAATTTACTGCATTTACACACACAGAGATAACTGGACAGAGTCCTTGTGCATTGTAATGAATAGCACAGCTCAGAACGGTCGCCTTGTAGGTATGTGTAACATTCCACAATGTACCGGTAAAAATAACCCGCTAAATAAGTAGGCCTAAGTATAATCGTTAGTCAATCGGCAAGCGGTAATAAGATTAATCAGCAAATAACCACAATCAATGCGAATTAAATTAGTGTAATAACTTACATGTAGAAATGCGTGCGCAAATACTTGGAGTGTTGTAGCAAGGTGGGTTTGCAAGGCAGGCGGAAGCGAATTAAAAATAATAATAATAAAATGAAATTTGCACTCTCGAACAGCAACATAAATCAGAGCAGTTTTATTTAAGCGTAACAGGCAAGGTGGCGGACCCGAGGCCGAAGCTGCACACAGCATGGCACGGTGACTAGCAGCAGGACCTCGCGACCCAGCAGTCAGTCGACATAACGTAACACATACCACGAGTACACACGAATAACGGGAGATGGAAATTCAAGCGCTGCAACACTGTGGTCACGTGATCCAATCAAACTGTCAATTAAGTACAGACTGCTGTTTAATTATTTTCAGCCGTTAAATCTCCGCACCGTGTCCTTCTGTCAATAATCCCTTTAACACGTCCCTAAAACCGTCGTGTTATACGGTGTGTTAGGTAATGAACAGTGTATATGTTAGTGTAGTCACGCAAGCGACAACACAGACACGTGCCAACACGTCGATCAGACACGCGCAATCACATTCTCTTATTTCCAATGAAAATTGTGTGCATTATTACAAAAAACACAAACAGCACTGACTCTAATATACGAGTACGTATAGTCTGTCACATGCACGTGACGAGAAACGCACGATAAAAGTGAAAAATATTTACATAAATAATATTCACATACACTGCAGAATTGTGTGGCCGCCACATAATATTTGAACAATATTAGCCAATGTAAAAATAACTGTTGCAGATTAAATAATTGACGTATTTGTGCTGGTTTCAGAAACGTAAGCGTAAGGTATTCAGGGTGAAAAGACGAAGTACAGAGGGGAAGAGAAAGGAGAATTAATAAAATACGCAAGTAATCCCAGAGCGAACACTACCGGACACCATTCATATGTTAGACGACGAGACAGGGCACAAGGGGGTTCATTAGACGGCCACTTCAATCAATTTAAATAAACCCCCTACTGTCCTGCAACAGCGTCTTCCGATGTACACGCGCGCATGCTAGTCTGCAGTCGAGGAAAACAACATTGCACACACGTACCAACAGAAAATATATGCAATAGAAATACTACATACAGTGCAACTCCAATATTCGTCCACGCCAATATTCGACAATTTCGTTGAAATTTTTATTTGATATTCGCCCGAAAAGTCAATATTCTTCCAATTTCTGATTGTCAGCTAACTCAGTGACATTACTCGATGTTATAATGGAAGATAACTTTCAAACAACAGCCTAACAATCATAGTTTGGTTTCGTTTGATATTCGTCTTTTTTAATATTCATCCTCCACTTGGGAACGGATTAATGACGAATATTGGAGTTCCATACCTAATACCACAGACAAACTATAGTTTGTCTGTGCTAATACTAAAACTAGAATGCAAAGTATTAATATTAAGTCAAATTAATAAAAGTCACCTTACAATATTTACCTAAGGTACTTGTAAACATTAAGATAGATTTTTCCAGGTAGATAGTTTTAATCAAGTTTGGCATAAAATGTTTAGTCACAGATAAGACTCAAGCCAATTAGATTAGAAAATCGCACGAGCAAAGAATAAAAGTTAAATGAAGCAAATCTAGATGCCCATTTAATCAAGAAAGTGGTCCAACATCAGACTGCAAACTACAGTCTCATCTGGAGCAGTGGACGCTGTACTCCCAACCTCCACAGGCCACCGACGGGGCTCACCACCTCGTGATGTCTTCCTCATTGAGTAAGGTTACTGGCGTAACCCGCATCACAATGTTAATTGAATTCGCTTTAATTTTGATACGATCCATTCACTTAATTCTATGAATATTTTATTGTCTTATTTACGATGTAATAATTGTTTCGAAGTGAGATTTACGATTGCTGGATCAACCGATACTTTTACATGCACAAGTTCAATTCACTCGTAATTCGCCCGGTTAAAATATCCAGGAGACAGATTTGATGTAAAAGTGAAGGCAATTGCGTCATATCGATAGTTCGCTTGTCACAGTAACGTTTATAGAAAAAGAAAGTAAACGACATTAAATACACAAATTCATATTATCAGTATTACCAAATCAGCAAGTGTTGAAATAATATGATTACACGTTTAAACTACAAATGCATCTATCCGATATATGTAGATACTCACAATTACCACCCGAAATTATAAATTTCACATTACTAGTGCACATGGACAATTACAGCAAAAAAATGCTCGTTTTAAAATAGCATTGATATTTGTTTTTAATTATTTTTTACGATACGCACCATTAAATGTTGTTACGTTTTAAAAAAAAGCCTGGTATTATTCGCCAAATACGCTTGCGAATTTTCACCCAAACGAAAAAAGAATGCGTATCAATTCTATACGCGCATTAGCGCATACATAATCATTGTTAAATGGTGTTATTTGTGAAATGAATATTTGATCAATTCACCAACAATTCAGGATATTAATGGCAACATGCATTGCTCTCGTCGGCGGCAATGAAATGTCTACGCTCTAATTCAACTGCGTACGTTAGGCGCCTACACGCGCAAATTGCAACCGTACAACATGGAAGGAATTGGCACAACGTAACTATTTTCAATTGCGTTGTCACAGTCTCGAAACCTATAAATAACAAGTGTAACTCATAGATGACGGTCTGAAATATTCGACGTGTTAATGACAAGTCCGTGTTACTTCTGTGATTGCAGTATGTGCAATGGAAAAAAGTATGCTCTGTTAGAAATACCGAATTGTAGTAAAATAGTGTTGAAAGCATAGTTGTGGTGTGACTATGTGTATGTTTATTATAATAAACATGGTGATACGTACTTACATCGGTAGGAACTACTACTGGACCAGTCTGAATTGGACTGGACTGTGTGTACAAGAATAGTATGGCCGTTTATCTTATATGATGAATAGAGAACTTGTTAGCAAATGACCTCATCAACATGCCGCGACCTTGGCGTACTCTTACCAACACGCGCACAGCCTCTAACGCAACCGTTAAACTACTTTAGAAATATAACAGACAGAATTTGTAAACAAATTTATGTACATGCCACGACATTTAAAACAATTGTCAACATAACTAAGTCTCGATATAAATGTACCTACTGACATTGTCCGCTCACAATCACACATACCGATATACATATTGTGAAACGATACTCTTACACTAAGTTTAGATTTCTTACAAGAAAATATTAACCATTGTTTTTGCTTCTGGTTCGCATGCAGAAGGACTGCACTTAAATAAACAAGATACGTACATGAATAAGCTTATCTGGACGATAATTCTTAGCAAATAAGATACAGTAATAGTAATTAGTATATCTGTTTATAGAATTATTAGACTTTACCTAAAGATTCAATTAACAATCAGCTAGGAAAACTGTATTATCTGTGTTTGAAATGAATGTGACTGATTTACAGTATCTACATAACATAACCATGTTTCATTAGTTGATTTCCTTGATAATAGGGAACAGAATACAGTATCCAATAACACATATTTTAAATGTCAATATCGAGAATTTCAACAATGCAAGTTGCAGTATGCAATGTGTCTATTTGGTAAAATCATTAAAACAAGTAATTATCATATTATCATTTGTATGTGTTCGTAAATTGTTATACTACATTTGATGAACATTTCTGCAGAATTTTACAGATTTGATATTTGCAATCCAATTATAATTCATACAAAATCATCAGTGGTACTCGGTCATTATCATGAATTAATTAAATACCTGTGTATTTGATATATTATCGACTATTTATTTGCAATACTGTTGGTACCTAGTCTCTTTACGTTTGCGCTAACACTACGTCGTTACGAATAAAGACAACGTTACGCTCAGTGACGTATTAAACTGCCATTATGGTAATAACAGACAAGCAGATTACACATTACATTATCTACTCAACGGCAATCCGATTATCATTAGTGATTAGTGCCCCGTATTTAACTAGTTGACTGCTGTTCCAGTAATGTTAAAATCTGCACAATAAAATATGTACCCCCATATGTATCTATTATTATAGATTATGCTCACAAAAATGTCGTTTCACCATTTTATACGAATCGTGTTAATTTTATTTCGTGTCAAATGATATCGCAGCACATTTGGCCAATATCTTTTATATGCTCGTAACGTGCAAAGACTTCCGGCATTTTATAACTAACGTCATATTTCAGTATAACAGTAACCGTTCGTTACAATTCGTCTTCATATCTGTTTGAACTCGTAAAAAATGAAACATATGTACGTAGATATCATTCTCGTATATGTGAAAAATAGAAAAACCAAACAATAATCAAATTGCAATTGTATAAAAATCCTCTGTTGATGTTTTGCTGTGAAAATCACCCGTACCCTGTACTCACAATAAACGTGTACTATTTACTAATTAAATGTAGCAAATGTGTCGACTAAAAATTAACCTTAGTCCTGACAAATCTCCATACAGCAGGCAATTAGTGCTAATGGACTGGTCGGAGCCGATCCGGATTCGGGATGAACCGAGAAATGTGGAACGCTTGAGGTTATCTGCATATGTAGTAATGTTGTATGTATGTATGTATGTATGTATATATATATATATATATATATATATATATATATATATATATATATATATATATATACGTGCGTGCGTGTGTGTGCGTACACAGTGAAACGCGGTGTGTGCACGCGACCTGTTCGGACAGGTTTAGCAAGTGACCGCGCGAAGGCAAGGCGCTCTTGCATCACCGGCGAAATCGGCTCGTAACGCCTGATACGTTACCAGCAACCAAGAAAGACCACTCTGCTGCCGATATCACCGCATACACAACACTTACTTACGTATATACCTACGCACAACTTAACATAACGGTTTACAGATTTCGATCAATTGAAAATCAACCACATGATAACTTAATACCGGTATCCACGTTTATGCTTCCAGTGAACCATAACCAGCCTGATACAGTATACAATAGTACTGTCAAGATAACATAATCAAATAACAAAATACCCATTTTCTGTACTCACTCAACAATTTCATTGTTTTACCATTTGGTACAAATAAATATTAAAGTATGTGGAAAAAATATCGCGCGACATTGAATCTCGACAAAGTTAAATTTTTTATTTACTTAATTATACAATGTAAATTATTTTCTTAAAAAGAAAAATTGAAACGTTGGCATGGTAAAAATATTTCATTTTAGATTTTTCAGTAACAAAAGATTCAAGTTTACAGTGCTGCAACATAATATAACAATGAATAATATTTTCCGTGTGTTATTTCCACAAAAGGATGTTCAAATATAGTGTAATTAAATGTGAAAAATCATAAATTAACTTACTTATATTCACCTGTACATACAACTGCAACAAACTAATTTTGCCGAGGTTGCTGCAAATAGATACACGGGATTCAAATAGTAGCTATGAGTACGGTATAAAATGTATGCAATGGCGCCAGTATTATAATTATCACAATTGCATACATACTGTAGGTGGACGAATGATTATGGTATTTCATGGTCGTATTAAAATACATGACATATTAAATGCAATTTAGAAGTTATAAATTCAGAATACCGTCAGTTACGTTTAATAAATACTTCCGTCATGTACTGATCTAAAAATACGCAACGGTATCGCTGGTATTCAGCAACAGTGGCTAGTAGGTATTAAACAAATCACAGAGATAATAATAACTATAAATTAATTACATTCTTTATCTACCAAGACTACATAAAACATATTTAAATATGTTGTACCTTGAAATCAATTGCCTATGTTATTGCCCATTGCACAGAGAGAATCCTATGTAAAAATGTAATATAACTACGCATATTTGTACACCATTTTTAGGTTAACCGCTTCGCAAAATCGAATCTTATAATTACAATGTAGCGCGGTGTGTAAAACCAGTAGGCAATAACGGTACATACTCGAATTGATCTCAATATCAAGCTGAAAATTTGTCATCAGTTCCACTGGCAAAGCAATAATTAAACGTTTCACACATATGCAATCAAGAAGTATCAGAAGTATAAACTAAATCGGCGATAAAATTTAATTACATCCAAAAATATAACAGGTTAATTCGAATGTAGGTTCACATCCTGTCGAGAATTATATTGCCGTGAGCGTAACAGCAACCTCAGCAAAGTAGGTAGGTACTTTTCTGGGCTGTATCCAGTGAATAACGGTATCTGATGTTCAAGGCCGATCCCAAGAACACATTGCCGAAGAATTAAAGAACTCGCGATGCCATCCAGTAGAGGAGAGAAAGCGACTAATATTCAACACCCACTCCCATTCTCACGATGACCTCTGACCCGCCAGCGAGCCTGGCGGATCCCTCGTGCGATTCATATAAGTACTCGAAATCGCACGCCACTCAAACAATCGAAACATTCAAAGCAAAGAAACTACTACATTACATACAAACATGTATATCTATAGAAGGAAATTTGTAAGACTTACTGAAACAGAATATTAGTAGACACAAATAGAAATGTGTATAGTTTTATTGAAACTAGATTAAAATTCCCCTAAATGAAGGAACAGACGCAATACTATATATACGTAAAGTTTATCCATCGAAACAACTAATGCACGTCATCAACGCAATATAACCAAAAATAATGACGTCATGTTCGTTTACATTTACATGAGTTGTAAAACGAATAATGTTCTGCCATATCAAAACATATTTACAGTACAGGTTGCAAGAAAAGTCAACTGTAAATGTGTATTATTTCTGTTTCAGTATTGCCATTAGTAAAAAAACAAATAAAAATCTGATGAAAAATAACAATAGTAATATTTATTAACGTTATTAGTTATATTAATAGTTTTTTTCGTTCATATGAATACTAAAAAACTAATAAAATGTCGATTAAAAAATATATTTACATAGTGAAATTTATGCTTGTTAGGTTTTCCCTAAACGATTACGTGAATTGGTTGACTCAATGGATAGACTTTACATGTATTACACAAGACAGTAATCGCAGAAAGTTACAAGCAGCAAGTAAGTATGCTTAGACTGATAAAAGGCGAACGTAAGGACCGCAAATAAGAGGTAAATCCTGCAAGAGTACTTTAACGGGCATCGTACACGAACCTAACAGGTTGTAAATAAAGCTTAGGGCTCTCCTGTGACTCGAATCATCGTGCACTTAATACCAGGATCCGGCAAGCGGCCGGGGGTGTGTACAAGCCCATACACACCCACCTGTTGATTCAGCAGGAAGTCTATATATGTTGTGTTGTGTGTGACTGAGTATATGTATGTTTGTACGACCTATGATAATGTTCAAAACCCTTACAGTTACTACTCCAGCAGTTTAAAATTAATAATTCAAATAAACGAATTTACATTTGTCATTTAAATTTACTGTTTCTTTTATAAAATATTATCCATGACGCAAATGAATATAATGAAATGATTATTCTCGATTGAAATCTGTAATTTGTTACATAATTTCCATAGGCAATTATTTATTAGATATTCAAAACACGTATATGTTTATTGACTATTTGTAAATTAAAACCACAAGTGTAGAAAAAGGATATCGTTTATATCTTCCGTCGAATAAATGACCTCTTAATAATGTATTCAATTAACTAACAAGGACTGTTCATGTCAATTACTCAACCTAGAATCAGTTACTTCGAAAACTATACTATTTATTATGAATTCATCACAGATAATATTGTATTTGATGACAAGGCACTTTCATTGAGAATGTTTCAATCTCGTGTTAATTGAACACGGAAGTTTCAGGTAAATTAATATTTGTTTTTTTTATATTATGTAGGGATGAATATACGAGAAGGTGACATAAATAGATATAGACGTCACGAACGGATGGAAATGTGTTGCAGTCTCGTTTTCAATAATGTGACCACGACGGCACACTAGTACGTCATACAGTCTGATAAAACTAAAAGTAAATTAACACCGTCGATAAATTTATCATCGGAAAATGTGTATTGACGTCACCAATAATTACAATATACACTGTCACTGTAGAAAACATCTTTCTATAATTACATTTGTATACGCAAAAATAATGAATTGATGAAATCATGCCTTTGTACAATTTCACCCTGAATTAAATAAATTTTACGTGAAAAGTTTTTATACAATTATCATCATTTTATGCATCTGGCGAACTTTACTTAATTCATTTCTACATTGGAAACATTAGTACAATACCTAAACTGTAATCCTCATTATATAGATTGATGAAGTACGCATTGGTACATATACTATACATATATTTATATTGTCATGCAATATCGATCGACGTGAAATGCGAACAATAACTAATTGTAGCGCCTATGGGAAGGAAGCCAACACATTGCAAACCGTATACGAAGAATGAGTCCAATCATGTCACCATGGTGACAGAAAACGTACAACGCTTCTGTCGCAAATATTCAAATCAAACTGAAACCAGTTCACCGTTGCACCGAATGTTGTTAAATTTGAGCAAAATGCGTACAAAATGCCATACATCAAATAGAGCAGCCAAATTTCCCAACGATGGAGTCTACAAAGTTCATTATTTGTCCATATCCAAATTGACAATGGATACGTAGTGTTAGAATGCAAAAGTTGAAAGTGCAATGAACGATAATAGTGCAAAATGAAAACAAACATTTCGTGAGCTCTCAATGTTAAATGGCTTGATGCATCTTAGAGATTATTAACTAATAGTATTATTTATTTGTATTATCGCAAATGTATGATGATTCAATCTGCGTTGTATGGAAAATTAATTATATAGCCGATCGATAATCGATATCTAGATCAGTTGAACAGACATTTTACTTGGAAATGCAGACAGATATGTATAAATGTTGTAACTACGGAATACAAATTATCAATGTGAGTCAAAGTACGAAAATAATAATGATCACACATGGATAATAAAACAACTTATTACTTTTTATAATAAATTCATTAAAAATAAACTTTAATCAAATAGTACATTGTTTGAAATTAACAGTACAAACTTTTGAAATATCGAATATAAAACAAAATCAATAATATACAGAACTGACACATTTTGTTTTGAAAATACTATTTTATTTACGTTTTAAACAAATATTTATGTACATATTGAAATCGTTTCTCAAAATCGCGTATCTTATTTTTCGATTCTCATTCGTAATAATATGATGAATACGCGAAATAAAAAATTACGAGAAATATTCACTTGGAAAAACTGACATAATAATTAAAAATATACTACTTGCGTGAAATGATCGAAAGTGTCTTATATGAAACGCATATTATCGTTTGTGCAAACTCAATATCTATTTTACTGATAACAGGGGAGATAGAAAAATATTTAACATAACGTTATCTTTTTTCTATAAGTTTATGCTGGAAATTTTCCACTCGTAAATCTTACGTTTATAACATGGTAATTGGAATAGAGTTTTCAATATTCATAACTATTACATAACCTATATGTAATAAGTAAACAGTTTTTTTTTTCTATTTTTTTTTTCAAATATGTATTGTAATTCTCTTTACGTGCAGAATTCGGACCAAAGCAAATTTGTTGATAAAATACTGAATACTATGTGATTAATTAATATCAACCAGATACTATTAATTACTAATTACTGCCAGCACATTACGTTAGTTATTTATTATTTTGCTGAGGTAAAGCAGTTAATATAGTAACTGCAAAATATACCGATATTTAAACTTTCATGGAATAATTTTATTTTAATAATTTAGAGAAAAATTTTGTCTAGAATAAAATTTTCCTACATAAAATATATATAAATAGCAAAAGTGGCAACGTTGGACATGTGATTGAACGATAACCCGGAGGCTCAACCGAATGATAAGATAACGAGGATGAGTATTGAATATCATGGAGGAGCATTACTGTTAACAACCAACATGCTGCATGACACATAAAATATTATTTCAGTTCACTCTAAACATATATCTACCGATATACTAAAAGACGTAGGCAAAAATGTACCAATTTCTTCTAAAAACAGCACATTCTATCTGAATA
The DNA here is from genome assembly GCA_963422195.1 of Carabus problematicus. Classification (NCBI taxonomy): domain Eukaryota; kingdom Metazoa; phylum Arthropoda; class Insecta; order Coleoptera; family Carabidae; genus Carabus; species Carabus problematicus. Next base: position 12,342,968 of record OY728584.1, read on the forward strand.
TAACGAACATTCGATATTACTATGAATATTAAAATAGAATTTTAGTTATTATATCTTCGCCGTTTTCCTAAAAATACGCCCTTATAAGCAAGCAAAGTATTATATAGTATACAAGAAACCCAAAGTTAAAATAAAAACAGTTACACGTCTTCTCGTTATCAATTACAATCGATCAGTGGAGTGTACGACAGCACTGTTCAGCTTGGATTTATGGATTGTTTGGTTTGGCGAACTATATTGTGTCTTGTATATAGATGCAAGACAAACATCGCATGTGCTTCTTCTGAGATACGTACATGCCAGCCAATAAATAGCAAGAAACTGAAGATTGCAAAGCATTCAACTAACCTTTAATGCTTTAATAAATATATTTCAAACATCAATAAAACTAAAATTCATACCGATTGGCATTTATATGACTTTAACGTGCATACAATTATATATTTGCAACATCAATGGAAGTGTTTTTATATAAAATATTCACTGAATTGGTTAATAGAAAATCTGTAATGTTAATAGTTAAAATATTGAATGTCGTGATTTAATTTAATTTAAGGAATATCGAATATAAACTAGCAGTTGGTAAAAAATACTTCGAGTTAAGCTTACAATATGTGGATGTTCTACAAGAAGAAGTGTTTCTAGAATAGATTTTCGTTAATCTTTAGCATAGAAGTTTTTCCAGAACACAGTACGATGTTTTAAATATATTTTCAGTCACATGTTAGTCGGGCATCCCATTTCAAGTGTGCACCATGCGATTATGTCATCTCTAATTGTAGCGTGAGAACCAGAGTGTGCCTCCTTGGCGGGACGAAAAAAACACGACTGGTATTGCACAGACATGCAAAATATATGCACACTCGGGGCAACGGACAACCATCATAACGTGACTCGAAATTCGAGCAGAAGTAATTCAGCAAAACAGACTACAAGTAAACACGTACTTTGCACTCTCAATCATATCACGAACCAAATCATCACTTATTCACACAAAACTGTAAATTGCATATCGTAAACAAGGATTGCTAAGAATCTAATTAAATTTTACAATGAATTATAGCAGGATCAATGCGTTATTATTTACAAATGGTACACTATGAAATTGTATTGAATCTATTGTGAATAATTCACTGACAGATGAGAATCTAGTTGATTACAATTGCATATGCTAGTCGCGACTTTTATAGACACGCTCTAAACTGACCCAAAGGACAAACAGCATATTAATCCCAGTGTAGAATAATTTTCAGTACTAATAAACCTAGATACAATGGCAATAAACTTTACTGCAAAATTAAATACAGAATAATAAACATGATTCCATACAGACATTCTATACATTACAAGGTTAAAGGCATTACCTATAATAATAATGAAATATGGATAACTATTTATAACTTACTCATGTTAACACACAATTATACAAAGTATTATGTTGTTAATGTACAATAAAATCACAGTATAAGTTTTATTCAATGCAAATGTACCTTAAATACATTTTTTAAATATAAATATGCATATACGTATTGTTTTATAACATTTTAATAAATTTTTGTATGATTTTCAGTAGCAACTGTAGCACTGTGGATGCAATATACATATTTCTCCCTCGAATAGTCCGAATGAAACCAATTGAGGAGCCTCCTTGTGTTTTATACGCTTGCCATCCTGGAACACGATGGTTCATTTTGAGCTATGGCCTCGCATTTCAAGGGTAAATCATGTACGGCAGGTATGTCACAGAGAAAACTCATTCTAAGATTTGCATAAATGGAAAAACCAATGGTAAACATGAAGATCTCGGGCTCTCCTGCGTACCGCCACGGCTTTCTTTGAAAAACAAGTTTAGCGAGCAAATTTAACCATATACGAAGAATGTACGGTATGTATGTACCAATAAAGCCATGTATGTACCTGCTTGCTTGCAAGCTTCATATAGAAACTACCGATTCCAAAATGAGAATCACTAGAAACATTTATAAGAAACAATTACCAATCAAATGCGATAAACATGAAGATCTCGGGCTGCGAGTTAAACGAGCAAATTTAACCATATACAGTATGTATGTACCTATAAAGACATGTATGTACCCGCTTACTACAAACAATTACCTATTAAATGTATCATTTGAGAAAAAAAGGATGATTGAGGTTAGAATAGGTTGTACGTAACGACGCTAACGATAACCTTGAAACTGGAAAACACAATATCAATTCTGAGAATTGTTAATAGTATAAAAACGGTAGCCATAATACCGGATTACGTACGAGTTTTCCTTCCTTGCTGGCGAAATACACTACAATAAATTTCTATAGATTCTGTGAAATAATACTTACAAATACGCATAAACAATCACTGTGTAGATTTAAACGTTGAATGATCAATGTTTATTACATTATCGGTAGATGGAATGTATCATGTAATGCACTTGTTTGATCGGATTCATTATCAATGATTATTATTGTACAAAGTAAGCACAGTTACACCTCTCCCGTCAACCGTTGATTGCTGAGATTTGTGAGGTTAGGAAACACTGATTGCTCGCTAGTCACGTACAAATATTTCCACGACATGATTCTTTCTGCCGATTAAAACTATGACACTGTTTACAAACGGAGCAATGTTTGTATGCGTGCACAGTACACACACATGGCAGTACATGGTATCGTGTGAGAGTTAGTTTACAGAACTAATGACCTTGCAATGATACATGACGTCATAGTATGTTGGCATATTACGCATTAAAGCGAAGAACACACTCGCTAGATCTACTAGGCGTCTATCTACTCATAGCCTCGGCAGTCGTCATACACGTACGTGCATGTAAATATCTGCAACCGAAAGTCCGACAGTTCACGACACGCACTACACACTACGGGCCAATGGAAAATAGTTGTCGGGAAACTCTGGCATACGCGCAAATGGAAATTCGATGCATGCGTTGATTCAGCGGCTAATTTCAACATTCCCATGAGTCAAAGAAAGAAAACTACATAATTTAAATACTATATAACGTAGATTTGAACTGATTATTTTCGATCTAATTTCACGTGTTACTTTTATACTCAAAACAAGTTATACGCAAACTTAATCCAACATCTCTAACTTTATGTAAGTAAAATAGCTATGTTATAAGTTTTATTTTGTTAAACTTAAACAGTGTAATTATTGTCTGAGGTAACAGCAAATATCAACAGTAAACAAAACACACACACACACACACAACAGTTTCATGCATACATGCATTGGCAACAGGTGTCCTTTAATTTACATCAATATTATTTGCAGGCGGCGGCGGTCTGGTCACGTGCGAAAATAGTTGCATTTCTTGTGAATGCGAAATGTTTCATAATCATCGACTAATGCATGCAATGTGACTCGAATCAAACGCATATGAGAAAGTGAATAAACATGTTTGTAAGTTGTGACGTCACTGACATCTTAGTTACCTTGACTTTTAGCTCGGAAAAAAAACCGCCAAGCGTTTGTTTATGTCCGTCTTGATATATACACGGACTGATCTATCTTTCTATATAATATACATATTTGCAAAACGGCTAGCTGGAAATGTTGACGCTAAATATTATATATATATATATATATATATATATATATATATATATATATATATATATATTATATCGGAACGTAAACAGAGAAGAATGTAACTAAATATATCAACTGGCATATACACAAATCCCTATATCGCTCCTCTTGTAATTAAACAGACACACGCACGTGTGTCAATGCAGTTCTCAACGAGAAAAATAAAATACCGTACTAAATATATAGAATTGCAATACATGTACAAACTAACTATCGAAACGTAAACACAGAAGAATGTAACGAATTGTACCAACTCACATTACACAAACGTTATGGCACATCGTCATCATGTACTTAAAATACACGTGTGTCAATGTACGATAGTAAATTTGACTTTCATTATAAAGGTACCAGATCATTTGATATTAAAATTATTATCAGCTACGAAAACAAGTGAACCAGAGTTCGAAATATCTCCCGACGAATGTCAAAAAACACAGTATTATTCAAAAGCCAATGCAAAATCGTTTTAAACTAAACATTTTTTCTACATTGTCATTCACTGGATATTACGTAAGTAATTGTACGTATTTATTGCTATAATTTGTACACAGTTTTCTTCACACATAATGTAATCTAGAATAGGGCGTTAGTTATGTGAACTATGGTAAATATGTATAGAGACAAGATCTGCGTAAACTGTTATAAATTATGACCTTATTTTACACTGTTGCCTAGACCATTTACACGTGTCGATGTTTTTTATTTATACTATGTAACGGAATGTGAATGTACATTAGACAATTAATATACGTTAAATGAACAATTTTTTTTCTATATAAATAAACCTGTTTCTTAATTAGTAATAATACTCGATATTACCTACGTCTGCACGTGTAATTATTCATTAATAGAGTAGGATGTAAGATTGATTTTATGCAATGTTTTTTTTTTTTTTATTATTAAGTAATGTTAGCTTTCTGAGTACTTGCCTTACTGATTCATTAAACATTAGCAGGATAAATATTTGTGCTTAGAACAATATCGTTTGGTCCAAGTGTGTATATTATATGAATATAGTGTGGTTCCAGCAACCAACATATGTGTTAGATTAAAAGTGAAACGTGTCGCGGTGTCCTCATTACGCCTTGCCTAATTTTAAACCAGTGCTGACTGCACGCATTCTCTACCTATACTTAAAATTTCACAACGTTTCCACGGACATTTTCACATTCCTCTTAATATACCTAAGCTAGAAGTACACATCATTTGCGCGAATCGACACAAGACAAACTAGAATAAACATTACCGACTGCTATAGTTGATTCCTGGCAAAATGAATTTGCGATTTTTAAACGACGCAATACAATATACGAGTCTGCATACTTATTTCAGGACAATATATATGTACATGTCTTTGCGTACATGTATACGAGACACAGCGTAGAATTATTTAAACTGAAGCCTGACATCGAATGGTTACGGGCAAGGTCTGTAAGACCATTGCACAGGTTGATACGATCAACGACAAGTTTCCAGCGACCTCAATGCCATTTTATTAGAGCCGCGAGAGATCGCTGAATAACCGGACGTACGCGCTCAAGATGACAGAACGAGACGAACGCTTGGTAATGTTAGGTAATACAAGTAATGTGGCGCCGCTGAAAAATACGTCTTATATAATAACGTAAGTGATCACAACACAACAACGTGGCTACGGTTGTTTATGAATACATTGTGGGCGGGTACCGAGCACATGACAATCAACAACCATCGTCACCGCCGCCACCATCACCGCTGTCGTCTCATAAATGTAAACATAAACACAGTGAGTGAGTGTGTATATAGAGTGTGAATGTACGATTACCTTCCAGCCAGCTGAACTGTTACTGTCGCCCTTGTCCTTGAAGTACGGCACGTTCTGCACCATCCACTCGTAGATCTGTGACAGCGTGAGTCGCTTCTCGGGTGCGGATGTGATCGCCTGAGTGATCAAGTCAGCATAGCTGAGGTTGCCCCACGCATTTCTGCGGCTGGAGTTTTTCTTGGCGGTGGCCGTGCCGACAGCGTTTGGCACGGGTAACGCGCCACCGTTACCGCCGTTGTTGATGCCTTCCATGCCCATCGTGCCGGAGCACTTGTTGCCCGTTTCGTCGGACGGTTCTACAAAGTTTTCAGGTCGCGGCAGCGGCCACGTGTTTGATCGCGCGCGTATCTGCGGTTCGAAACTCGGATCCACTTCAGCCAACGGTTCCATGATGTTTAGGTTCATCCTATGACCGGACCACGGACTGTAATGAAAGTTCATAAAAGTTCTTTGGCACTCGTGCACGCGCACGACAATCGGAAAGCTACTAACTAGTACTAGAGATCCGTGTATTAGTGGAGGTGTGAAGTATTATGATGATTCTTGAATGTTCTTTAGTTTCTCCTAACCACAACAAACACAAACTGGCAGTGCTGGTAGCTAGTGTCTTAACAAGTAGAACGGCTTGTGCACCACAGCTACTGTAAGATCAGGTCAGTTGTTGTGATACCAGAGTGAGGTGTTTTAATCACACTAGGTTATACAACCGGATCGCGCTGCTCGCCGCCGAGCTAAATATATACTGCGACGCAATATATGCGCGCTACGTTCACAACGAACACGTGAGTCTGCTAAAATAAAAACACAGCACATACAGAATCACACTGCTGAACGAGTTCAACAAGTCATCGTCAGTCTCGATAACTCATTTAAAAGTTCACTTTTCGCGATATCACCGTCCGTTCATCCGACCGTCCGTCTATATATGTACACACGGCACACGATGTACACCAGTAGCAAACTGTCGAAACGCATTCAAAGTTCAACAACACACTTGCGCTGCTGCAGACGACGATTGTCATTACTCGGTACGGGTGGCACTCAACGTTGTCCAGCGCTGCTGTATCATTTTCGATGATTCGACAATAAAACGTCGCTCAATTATTGGTACGATTATCGTTAACGTGCGATCACGTGAACGACGGCGTAGTATCTGAACACAGTGCGACAAGTCGTCAATGACACAAACCACTCGTACAACAGATGTATACTGTGTGCGGTGCGGTCGTGCTACGGTGAGCCCGTGGGACTCACGAGGAGCGCACGCATGCGCACTCGGCCAGTAGCCACGCATGCAAGAAGCCCGCCGTCCGTAGCTCGTTCATAAGAGAGAAACACATCGCTGCGCCTGTGCGCAGGCAACACAACACGACATAGTACACAACACAGCACATCTACACAGGCTATTAGGCATCAAATCTCCTTTCGAAATAGCCAGTTAATTAAGTAAACCGTATCACGTCTATATATACATATTTTACACGCAGTAGAATACACATAACAAACTTGATATACAAATATTTAACGAACTGAAACACGCACTGGGATTTATTTCGTAGTATGCGAACGCAGTTGACGTTTGAATATAATTTGAGAGGCGTATGCATGTTGGAACTGCACAATGAACCGAGTAGCAAGGTGCAAACAAGCAAAATATTACACACACACACACACACACACATATATAGACGAACATATGATGACAAATTGGATACAGAAAATGTAACGAATGTTCATGTGATCCATTAGAACACTAGCAGTAACAGTACTTTTGCCACTAACAGATAAAATACTTGAAACAATCTTAACTCGGTCCCAGGGAAGACGAAATGCTGCAGCCCCAATCGCAATACATCTTCATTTATGTCTCAGATTGAGATAAAGTTATTGCTTTAGTTTTCAGCACTAGCGATCGCTGCAAACCGAAACTTTTCTTGGTAAATGATTGCGAGAAATATAGAAGTCATCCGAGAACACTATCTACATAGACTTGCTTCGTTATTACATAAACATGAAACATATTTGTACGTAAATAAATGCATCATAGTGATTCACAGATGCACCATTCCACAGAGCGCATAATTATGTTAAGCATCAGATATATAGTACAACGATATGCTCTGTGATTTTCGGGGGACTTCCCTGTATGTTCACGTAACACACACGTCATTGCCGGTGTACACAGAATAAATTAATTTGCCGATAAAAATAGTCGATTATAATTTATAATTATAAATGCAAGAGGGAATGGTCGATCTCAACAAATGCATGTGTAGTTCAGGTGCGTACAGAATCGAGTTAAAATAGCGTATGTATGGTGGGGTTGATTGGTGAAGTAGCAGCACCCTCTTGTGCCCAAGATTAACTAGTATCAAGTGACGATTTCACACGATGTGTTAACCTATGGCCGTGTTGGATAACGCGCGCTATTAGCAGCCCTGCTCACATCCCGGCCGCTCACTAAATCTACACGACACAAATTGCTGTACTAAATTGAAAACTGAAGTCTACAAATCTTTCAGCCCGTTAGGGATACTTACTTCGACTCGGGATATTCACAACCAGCAGCATTTCACATTCTCTTCAAACACAATCATGTACCTAGAATTATGTAGTTAACAATAATTTCGTTAATATTTTAATCTTGTTTCGTAAACTTCGATGAGAACTAGTGAAATGAACAGTATATATACTTGGAATGGTGTGCTTGAAATATGGAAATGTTATAAATGCGAGTGCATGTGTATTATGTACATTTTGAAATTGAGTAAATATGTAGAAGAGCAGAGTTAGCGATGACCTCGATGTTTTAATCACGAGTTGCAGATAACGATTTTTATCAGCATCACTGTACCAACAGCAGCAATGGATTGTATACGCCGCGCTATCGGCAGATAACGGCGTTATCCGAGTGACCCTTCAGGCCCCCGGCCTGTAGCAAATAATATTGAACACACATTATCAACAGTATCCACTTCTTTCTCTGTATAACAACCACGTACCGTACCAAAACACTTTCATATGTGTCACATATCAATAAACATACGATAATAATTACTTAACAATCACTCCTTAACGAATACAGATCTCGTTATCTGCTCAGAGATCACACAGTAGCCTTTAGATGCGGCAAAGATAATAACATCGAAATAATTAGCTCAAGTTCTGTCAGATAAATATGTACATTATATAATTACACCATATTTTATTCCATTGAAAACAACTAGTTCTTAGAATATAGTCAATCTTTATGGAAAGTACACATCAATAATTTCTAGGAATTTTAAAGCGAACAAAATAGATATTATTTTTACAAAGAAAGCCAATCAAAATTATACATATATTATGTATAAGCATATTTATAATAAATCAATGTGCTGACTGTTCAAATATGATTTCATACAATCTTCCTTAATTTAATTTTGGTAAATTTAGTGGCGTAATGTAATTCCTTTTTTTTGATTCACATTTTTCTTTGCTGCGTGGAAAATGAAGTAACTTTTTCTCATTCACTTTAAACTCCAGCCCTCAGAAGGTGTGAAATATTGAAGTTTGACTTACCGTAACTTTAAAATGAAATTGAATACGCTTTCAACTCTTGAACTTCTGCCATTTATGTAACTTTTTTTATATACGTATATTTGCATACCTTGTAATCGGGTGGGTCTACACCCACACCTACGCCCGTCTTTATTGCGTTTTTTTCTTTTGTTACATTTTATTCTCGCATTTAATATCGTACACTGCAGTGAACAAGTGAGCACACGCACTCTATAAGATATTATATTATCGTTAACTAAACAACTGAATATATTATTTTATATTTGACATTTAAAAAACCCATGGGGATAGATTTATAAATACTAAAGCTCAATATTGGGTTATTCATTAGACAGACTAGACACGTGCTTGGAACGTTAAGATAGATTTTATTACGACACATTGGCCATTCTTGAGCCGAATTAAGAATATTGTATAATGTATGAACAAATTATCCTGAGTCCAGTGGCGTAGCTACTGCATAGCAAACGTGTGCATTGCATAGGGGCCCACAAGTGCAGGGGGCCTAGCTTTGGTCAAGTAAACTGAGAAAAAATACATAATATCAACAAGATAAAAGAAAAAATAAATAAAAATATAAGAAAAAATAAACAAGAAAAATAAATAATGCAACATGACGTCATTATTATTTGTACAAGCGCGGGCTCCGGGAATCTTCATATTAAAATTATTCTTCATTACACTTTTGTAATTTTAATACATAATTGTTCGATTAAACGCCATACTGACTTTTCTCCTTTAATATCCATACATACATAGGTAAGTGATCACAATTATTGCAAATGACATACAGCGTGTTCATTAAAAAAATTAGATGACAACTTGATTGCAACAATGTACAATTTGAATATTAAGTTGGCACAAGTCACAAGTGCTGGTTTCCCCTAAGCTAAATAAATCGGCGCCATTGTCTAACTAATAATGTAACAGTCAAAATTATAGCAATTTATAAATTGTTATAATTTTTTTATTATTGTTGTTATTTTTGTTATTATATTTGTTATACTTTATTATTTCCTGGATTGGAATCTCGTAAGAGAGGAAAAATATAATATTTTGAAGTTATGTTTTTTTTATCCACCAGTTCCTAACAAAATTATACAACATTATAATTATGGGAGGGGGGCCCTCCGACCATGCTTGCATAGGGGCCCAAAATTTCTAGCTACGCCACTGCCTGAGTCATTCTTCAAAAATTCCTCGAGCCGATTTTATTTGCGCCACCAAGAAGACTCTATTCATTTCCATACTTAGAAGTATTAAAATACAGTACAATCCGTTTATAGCGAACTTCAAGGGACCAAGAATTCGGTTCACTATAAGCGAAGGTACACTATAACGAATGTATTTAGAATGTTATGTATTTAGTTAAGACTGAGAGATACGTTCATTATAATCGTATTTCCACTATATGCGAGTTTACAATAAGTGTATGTATTAAATATTATTTTGCCTAGATATCGAATATTAAATTTTAGTTTATATATTAGTGGGAGGAGTCAAATATAAAGGGTGGAGTTAACTGTTATCGCTACGAATAATCGGTAAGCTTGTAGAGGGGTAGCGGTAGAAATTATATATGAAACAAATAGTTTTACAAATAGGTCAAGGATTATAATTAAAACATGCACAATTTTAAATGAATAGTAATTCGAATATAAGCATGAGTAAAAAGTATTGGTAGTTCATTTCATTATAATGTTTAATATACAAATATATCTAAAGCTATTATTTTTTTGTCATAAATTTAAACAAACTAGACATGCGCGTTCCTATATATTTAATATTAAAATTTATATTTCTAGCTAATATTAGCCAAATTTAAAATTGATTAAACTGTATTAAATGTTACTCGACGAATATACACTAAATTTTATTTGCAACACTTCAACTGTGGTTACGACTTATTTGAAAGTTTCGAGATAGTGCTTCCCAGGTGGCAGCACAAACATAAAACATTGACAAGTGTCTAGGCGTCAGACCAATTTATATTTCCGAACTCGCACGAACAAGTAGGTCCGAAATGTGCGTAATCGGGAAGTCGTGGAACCACATTAATTAATATTACATTTGGAGTTGGGTAGGGTAGGGTAGGCTAGGGTAGGTTAGCCGACGGGTAGGATAGGCGTGTATTATTAAGTAGGGTAGGGTAAAATAGCCAAATCTATAAATTGCACTAACAGCAAATGTATTGCACACAACTTTAGCACAACGTTACGAACTAAGAACAGGCATGTTCGTATCACGTCGTATTATTTCGTAAACACACATCGTGTATGTTCGAAAATGAAACGGTCTGATGGCTAGACTCTTGTAAAACATTGGCGTGTTTCAGTTTGCAATGCGTCGATTGTCAAAAATTCTGAATAAATATTAGATATATGAAATAAGTATAAATAATTGTGAATTAATAGCTTGTTAGTTTATAAACAACCATAGTGATATAAAATAATACTTATTTGTGAAAATAATATAAAAATTGCATACAGATAACCTATAAAATGCCTAAATATTATTGTGATTACTGTGACACATATTTGACTCACGATTCACCAAGTGTTCGTAAAACACATTGTACTGGACGCAAACATAAAGATAATGTGAAATTTTACTACCAGAAATGGATGGAAGAGCAAGCACAGCATTTGATTGATGCAACGACAGCAGCGTTTAAAGCTGGTAAAATTGCGAATAATCCGTTTGCTCAGGCAGCGAAAGGCGTTGCAATTCCACCACCGTCACAATTACAAATGGGCCAGAGACCGCCCGGCCCTCAGGGGCCGCCTGGAATGATTCCACCGCCGGGCATGGGACCTGGTGGTCCTATGCCACCTATGATGATGGGCCCACATGGACCTATGCCACCTATGATGGGCATGCGACCGCCGATGATGGGCCCCATGATGCCGATGGGGCCCATGGGTCCAATGGGACCGATCAGACCGCCAATGATGAATGCGCCGCAAATGAAAAATTAATTTACTTGTGCTTTTAGATAACGTAATTATTACCGAATGTGTTGAACTAATTTTGTAACAAGAAAGGATTAGTATTAAGTCATACCTGATTAGGGTAAGATAACAAGAGTTAAATTTTTGTATATCTGGATATTGTACATATATGACATAATAAATATCACATTCATATATATTACAGATTCTTATTGTTAATCACTAATCACATTCCTAATATAAAATTAAATATTATAACGTAATATTTTTGTGTTTATTGTAAAAAATATACAAACAAAATTCCCAAATAAATTATTATAAACTTGTATAAATAAAGGAGCCAATAATATATTTTCGAATGGCATTTGCTTCAGACTAGACTTATGAAACTAACTGATCACTGATAATTTATAATTCCGTGAAATATATACAAAAGATGAGGATGGTACGTGATACTGAAACAGATGTGTGTACGAACTAGCCATGGAAAAAAATGAGATGAAATCATAATGCAGTCTCAAGTGTAGAAGAAGGCATCTTCTGTCGACCTTCGCTAGGTAAGTATGTGGCAGCTGTATTCGGCCTGGTGCTCTTAAAGAACTCTGCTCGCTGCGACTGCAACAGTTGCTGAGATCGCATCATGCTGGACCGGGCGTTTTTAACGTTGTTATTTTCACTGGTATTGAACTGAACTGAATCTGGTTTTTGCATTGCATTTTCGGCAGCAACATTTGTATTACACTGCGTAATACTGTTCTGAACTGAATATCTGTTATCGTGCAACTTTGGTGACTTCCTCCACGCATTACCTTTCTCCAGTGAACTGTTAGGACTCTCATCTTCGCGACAATCTTCCAGTATTGTCGAAGAGAGAACATCGGACCGTGGATTCGCAAATCTCCAGTTTGACCGCGGCGACATCAGTTTGGAGACGGGTCGTTGCTTTTCTGGCGTTTTATTTGGTGATCCTGGCAGTACATTTGGTAGTTTTCTGTTGACTAAACTTCTTGGTGAAGAACTGAGATCTAGTATGTTCATTTGTGGGGCTTGTTTAGCAGGAACTGGTTGATTCTTTGTGAGTTTCAGTTGTTCGACAGCAGATATTTTGTTATTGGATTTCGGTATGACGTTGGATTTTGATCCGTGCTGTAGGAGTAGCTTCTTAAAATCTAATCTAGATGTCGGTTTTGGTCCTATTCGATCACTGCATGCCCAGCTCTGCCTGGAACCGGCGTCTGCACTCAATACTTTACCTACTACGCTGCAATTGTCATTGTTCGGGGACCAACTGTTTCTGTTCCTAGTGTCACCGATGTATCCAGTCTCTGGCTGTTTTACCGGTGTGCTTCTCCCCGATAATGATTGTACAGAATTGCATGGCGACAAACTAGCTACAGAAGGCACGGGAGAATTTCCATCTGCGTCTTCTGTCCTAATATTTAGTTTCTTTTTACTCTTGTGTATCATGGCGTACAGTTCGTCATTTGTCATTGTCGACTTCTTCGGCGAGAGTAGTTTGTTACTTAGATTAACTGCCGAATTCATTTCCTTTGGCCTAGCTGGTGTGGAAGACATGAAGCTGCCGGTGTTGCGGGGATCTATTGGTGATATTTTCATCGATTCATTGTGATACTTTTGCGCTGGTTCTGCGCTTTTTGGAATAGGTGAAAAGAAATTGCTGATACCCATTGGAATCGTTGAAGTTGGAACGTTGGATTCGTTTCTTTTTGGTGTAGAATAGTGGAAGTTTTGTACATTTCTTGTATTAGCTTCTACGTTTAAAGGCACTTGGTTTTGTCCGTGAAAACTCTGTGTCTGAGGAACTGAAACGGCTTGCTGAAAACTTGGTAGTTGTCTTTGTTGTTCTACATGATAATTGAACATTTGTTGCTTCCGTGGAAGACTACTGAATCCGTAATTCTGTTTATTATCGTATATATTATTCGTACACTGTTTGTACTGTGAATTGATATCTCTGGTGATGTCAGGCGTTTGAGATCGTTCTTCTTGTGTGTTACGATATATCATGCGAGATGGAAGCGTCCTATATAGGGGAGAGTTGCGATGCACCATAAAACCGTCATTTTGTTGTTGATATTCCATGGGAAAACCTCTATGATAATACTGGTCGACTGGTTGTGGATGCATATTGTGGTTCTTATACGGAGAAAGTGCTCGTTCTGAAATAAACATGTACTGTATTACTAAACAATTAGAAGACATACATTTTGATTAGAAGTTTATAGTGAAGGAGAATTTAACAAAAAGTTATTAATTTCGATTTCAGGATGGTATTATTTACATTGAAAACAAAATGCAAACATTATGAAAGAAACGAATATGATCATGCAATGTACATACGTATATAAACAAATAAAGCAATCATGAGTAAAATCTCACCTTGTGCTGGCATCGGGTGCAACGAACAAGCTTTGAAAGCACACGGCATGCCGAGTGTAAAATTGTGCTAATATGTGTCACGCATACACACACACACCTAAACTAACAGTGCAATTCTAAACAAGACACTAGTGCACTAGCCTAGTAACAATAATATGCAGGTAGTGTGTGTTGAACCACGTTGTTACTACACTGAAGTAGAAGTGCAAGTATGATGACATATAATGAATGAAGTGTCGTATCTATGATTATCATGTGTGTGATTCATTGTCTGACATTATCTCAACTGACCGGTGTGAATGACTAACACAAACTGGAATTCATTCTTGAGAATTCGAATTGGAATTCCGTACGTGACGCGCATGAAATTTGTTAATAAAACAATTAAAATCAATTAATGGAAGCCAATCGTGTAACAATGATTGTACATGGGTAACAAATGTATATCTATATGAACTGAATGATTGTTAAAATGTGGTTAATTATTATAATGACCAATATTTCATATAATATTTCCAACAATTTTAAATGAGTTTGTCGTTAAATTATCTAAAAATAGGAAGGTGCATTGTTGGACTCATGAATGACGATAAAGTGTATATTAATATTTACAAATCATGAATCCAACAATAGACAAATATATTACTTGATAAGTGAAAAACTGTGAAGAATATTGTAGATACATCTAATTATTTTACATAATTCATCTAAATATTTACAATGTGTTTCATGTGTAAATAAAGTAATGTAGATATCACAATAATAATACAGTCATACATAAAATACCTATATAGTCTCTATACAAATCTAAATATGGAAGACACAGACACAAACAAGAACACAAAACAAAATCAAACAGGATGAATGTTTGAAAACTATTAACAAACAAACATGCACAAAACACACAATGAACTGTGCAACAACATATTATGAAGTAGTGGTGAGCATACATGTAGTGTGTAGTATATATATATAGTTATGCTTGACAACAGTAATGTTTCTGTACAATGATATAGTTGTCAATGTATTAGCCATATTCATAGAGTGTTAGACGTTTCTGCCACCAAGTAGCACAGTAGTCCGTGGTTAGCATGTGATTATGAATATGGCCAATCACCAAAAAGCGGAGACAGGAGAACAATGAGTGCGGATGCTGGTGCAGGTGAGTCAGTGAGAGACACAGAACAGAAGGATGTCACATGTATATAGATATATGTATGTGTACGTGTGCATATTTAAAGTTCCCGCGGGTGTGCGCGCGCATCTTCAACATTACACAATACTGCTACCATATTTCCGTGTCTGCAGCGGAAATAGAGAGAATACGTGCCCGATGTTCGCAGCTGTCTGCCGGGATCGTTACACGGTTCGGCGAATTCAAAACAAACTCGCGCGCTAATGCCTGACTGGTCGCGTACATATTATGCCGTTGACGTTCGCACATTTTCGGTGACACGGTCGGCGGATAATTGATTCGTTCGCGCCACAGTTCTGCAGCGATCTCTTTCTCGATTAAGTCTTCGAGATCGATTTTGGTTTTGTCGTTATTGCCGCCGCTGTTATTGAATGACTTTTTGACAAGCACGAGCGGTGAATTCGCGAGGCGATAGCTGTCACTACGTTTTATCTTACGCGGCGTTTTCTCGTTGAAATTGTTTTTCGCGAGGAACTTGATGTTGTCGGTGTTTAGAATTTTAACACAAGCTGATTCGTGTGTGATGTGGACAGGATGGTGTGTCTTACCTTCTTCGTGAGCAGGCGAGAGCGATCTCCCCCGGTCTTCTTGCATGTGCACGTATGCACCCTTAGCGTACGGGAGCTTCGGTGACATCGGTCGGGTGGTGGGAGTGACTATGGTGGCGGGAGGCATGCGCACACAGTCCGCTGTCGGGGAGGTTAGACCCGACGATGTTTTGGGATTCGCACGGATAACGACTTTGTTTAGTTGCGGAGAGAGCGGTCTTAAACTGGCATCTGATGCTGCTTGTTTTGGCGGTTGCGGGGCGGGGGTCTGGACGGGCGCGGCATATTTAAGGACTACGGGAGGCGGGTGATTAGCTGCAACTGTTGATTTATCATTACTGTCTGGCGTGTTCGTGTTGCAGATCACCGGACGAATTGTACGCGGTGTCCGATGTGTTGGCAGCGGACTTGTTGACGGTGTTGATACGTGCTTCACAAACGGACCCGGCTCGAAAGTTGTATGGGCACCTTTTCGTCGTTTCAAGCTGTCAGAACTGTACACCACCTTACCTTCTGAGTCCAATGTTACGCGAGCACCCTGCCGACGACTTTGCTCTAAAGAATTCGAATCGTTTCGGCTGCCATTATGAGCTTCTTGTTGTTGCTGTTGTTTATTGGGTAATTCATTCAGTGAAATGTATTCAGTGTTGCGTGACTGCGTGTTTGCAGAAGGTTTACTCCCGTTTCTCATTACATCGTTGGCGTAAAGTACCTCGGTATTCATTGACGTTTTCTCATTATTGTTCCGGACATCGGCTATTGTTACATAATCGCCAGAATCGAACAAATCATCCGTGTTTGGAGAATATTTTATTGATGTCTTCTCTTTTTTCGACGTTAAGTTTGAAAGATTTGTTCGTAATTTACCAAACATGCTGTTCAAAGGTAACAGAGTTGCCTTTAGAATTGGTTGACTAGGTGGTGATTTTGTTTCCGGTACCGTTTCTTTAATAACTACACTACCGCCACTTGGAGAAGGTGCTCTCATACCTGTTGACGCCTTTGTGTTGGACACTGGATTCTTCGGATCTACAGTTTCTACCGTCGCATAACCTGACGACGGATTCACATTAATTAGTTGCATTTTATTTGAGCCACTGATAGAAGTTAGAATTAAGCGAGGTTTTTGTGACAATTCGCAGTCTTTGTTTTCGGAATCGGTAAAGGTTAATGTATCGAGATCGGTCTCTGTTGGTGCTAGCGGTAAATTCAGCTTTTGCCGGTTGGCAGCATTTTTCGAACCAAGATCTGGAATGTTTAAATTATTGGTTGATGCGTTGTCCGCAGTTGCTTCTTTATCCTTGGATAATTTGTATTTGTGTGGAATGGCGTACTCGTAGTTCTGAACACTTTGCACGCTCTCGTCGTCACTCTGCGGCGGTGTAATCACGCACATGGATGGAATTCTACTTGAGTTTATCGTCGTTTTTATTCGAATCCTTTCTATCCTTTCAACGCCTTCCAGATCGGACGATTCGGAGAATTCAAACTCTGAACAACTCGGCACTCCATTCGGACTGTTGATTGATTCAATGGGCGAACTAGACGTGTTGTGTCCGCTATCGGGCGACACGTCACCAGCAGACTGTTTGTGCACTACGGCTACTACGATTGCTTTGTTAGTTGCCGGACTGCGTTTCACTGTGCCAGTCTTGTCTGAGCTAAATTCACGTTCCAGGGAATTGTTTGCAGATCGTTCTGCGTCCAATTTGCTGAGGGAGCTCTTTCGTTCGGGCACAGCTGGTCCAACCATCAGTGATCTGTGACTTTCTGCAGCGCGTAATGTTGTACAGACGGTGCCAGCTGAGCTTGTAGTCGTGGATGTTGATCCCTTTCCAAACAGTTCGTACTCATTCTCTGCCGTGAGCACGGTGCTGTTACCGCTAGAGTTTGAAAATGCACTGGTCGTGTGTAGCGGTGTCATCGGGATGTTCGAATCTTCTTCCTTCAACGTTTTCAAGCCACTATCCATGTGGAACGATGTGTAATAGCCTTCCGTGTCGCACGAGTACACGGAACTCGTCTCGCCGTCATCTTGGATGTCATGGATTATGTCGGGCGTGAGAGTTCCCTCGCTTGTGACGCTGCTGGAAGTCGACGTGTTTGGGAACCTGCGTCGGCTGTTAATGGAACTAGGTGGGCCGTGTTGATTCAGGGAGTTTGTCGATGTTGTCGTAGGCGTTGTGGATTTCGGGTGTGTCGTGACGGTAGTGCTGGTGATTTCCGATCCTATTGAAGCTCTACCGCTCTCTGAACTGGCACTCCAGTTGCCGCTGGAGGAGTGCTGTTCGTCTTTATTACGGCGTTGACGTCGTTGCGCTGAACTCTCCCGTAGCTTTACGGCTATATTCATGGCGGCGGAGATTGGTGTGGAAATCGGCAAACTGATGCTGCTGGATTTCTCCGACGATGAATACGATGTTTTCCGTTCATGTGTGGATTTTGTGTTTTTATCGACGTTCTTTCGTCGCCGCATTGTCACTGTTTCGTAAATATTTACATCATCTATATCGTCGACTTTCGCCACGTCCGCTGTTGTTTTGGTTTCGGCAGAGCGGTTCATTAATTTCAAACGACTTTTGCCCCATTGCTTCAAGCTATTGAAGTGGGATTTTTTGCCATCCGACGGTGATCCTTTCTTTGACCGTAAAATATCGGTACTCCGGCTTCGCATAACAGCTCCGTTATCGGGTGATTCAGGTTCACCGTGCAGTGTCGTAACGGTCGGCGTCTCCCTGTTGAGGAGTTAGTATTAGTATGTACAAAATTATTTTAAAAAGCTCTGTGTGTGTGTGTGTTGTATACATCAATGTATCGGATGTGTAACCAAATATACAATTCAAAAATATCCATACAATATCATGCGTCAGCAAAACACTGTAAAATTTGCATTATGGCTAAATGGTGCTGTTAATATGATTAGCACTGTAGTATTTCAAATAAAACTTGACATCATGCAATTAATGATACATATAATACAGTATAATATTGGCATTTCTGCTGGTGGAATTCGAATGCGCATTATATTACATATTCTATCACGTATACTTATTACT
Source organism: Carabus problematicus (assembly GCA_963422195.1). Classification (NCBI taxonomy): domain Eukaryota; kingdom Metazoa; phylum Arthropoda; class Insecta; order Coleoptera; family Carabidae; genus Carabus; species Carabus problematicus. Next base: position 12,362,096 of record OY728584.1, read on the forward strand.
AGTCTGATCAATGCACGTATAATAAACTGATCGTACCCGGCTGCCAAGGCGTCTACTATTTTTCTTTCTGATCAGTGCCCGCCAGTGTGTTTCTTCTCTTGCCGCGCGGTTTTCTCGTTCGAGTTCTTCGCCGTACGGTGCTGCCATCTTCATCCTCTTCCACGTACGTGGTTTCGGTGTGCAACAACGAGCGTCTCTGCACCGACATTCGATCGAAGCGCCGCCCTGACACGTCCACGGCAACTATTTCCGCCGGGAACCTGTACAAAACAAAAACAATAACAAAAACATTCAAATGTACTGTGAGTTAGGATCGTACTTGAGGGCGAGCACTTGCAGTTGCTCTTCGGGGGACGGTAGTTTGTGGTCAATTCCTTCATCGTCGCCGGAGGTCACTCCAGCATCAATGATATCCGTTTCCTCTGTCGCAGCTACGGTACTTGTGTTGGATGTGATGCGATTAATACAATCTGGTGTGACCGTCACATCTCCAATTGCCTCGGAGGAAGTCCATCTTCTCAATTCACCGACGACTGCGGGCTAGAATTAATAAAAATAAATTTATGACAGATATAAATTTAAAAGAAATATTAATTAATTTAAGACACCGATAACAATTGTCCTTGATTGCGTCTCATTATTACCAGACACAGCATTAAATCATTTTTTATATTTCGTTTTTCAATTAAATAATTTATTTTCATTGATACTTCAATGAGAGAGAGAGAAAAAATAACCTGATATCTTATAAATTATTTATTATTTGCGTGTAATCATGTGACTTTTTTGTTGCTGTACAGTAGCTCAGCTGCGGTATCAATATTTTATAGATGTTATTTATTTGCGCGAATGCTCTTCTCCTGCAGCTGAGCCGAGGTAGTGTGCGACGGCACTTCTAGACAGACCGGATTGTCTTAAATATGCATCGGAGGAACAGGATTTAACACCGGCATTTTGGTACAACCGCGAACCATCCCAAACCACTTATGTCATACATTTGCACGACGCTTGTTTGCCGGCTACTTTTTCTTGAAATTACACTGTCAAACAAATTACCCGATAATTGCTGCGCGCTATGATTTACCAATCACGTTGTTTCAATTGCAACAAAGCATCTTAATCCAATTATAGTTTTCAGTCGTTGATCGATAATTATAGGAAAGCAACGGCGTGTGTGGTCTTTTAATTCGTGTGCTGCGATTTCTTCATTAATCAAAAATAAATTACATCTTTCTTCGTCGGTATCAATTATGGTTTAGTTCCTGATTACTCTCGGATAATTTCAGCAAAATTCAATATGATGAAAATCTCTTTATAACGAGACTGTATAATACAAATTTTGGTGCATACATAGGGGTTTTCTATTTTGTAATATGGCAGGTAGAATGAAAGGAAATAAAAAAGCACTTTGTGGGCGACAGGACTGTGGGCTGAAAAGAGGTGCGTTGTTTTATTGTAGGAAGTTGATCTAGCCGTCCATGAAATTTCTACACTCTTTCCACACATAACGGCCGTTGTTATATTGTGTGACCACATACAATGGGCCGTACGATGTGCTTTAGTGTTCACAAAGTTTCCGCAAACATTTCTTATGCCCGTATTAGCATAATAGACTAGAGTTTGCCGTCCCAGTATTGTAGGTGGGTGAGTCATGTTCACTTTCATAAAATCTCTTCCAAACACAAAAAAATTTCAATAATCTCAAACAAAAAAAAAACGCATTCTCCCCGAATGAAACGAATTGTCGCTGTGGAGAAACCTAAAGCAAAAAGTAACTCAAAAACTGTTCAGGGAAATGGAACGATTACTTAATTAGAGCACAGTTACATTAAAATGTGCAAGTTTGTCCAATTAGAAGACGCTAATTTGGTTTTTATCGCGTGAAATGGAGCGAAGTTAGACCCGAGGCGGAAAACCGAAAACAACTTGAACAGATGTAATCGGAGTGGAACCGAAAGATTACTTTCTTCTGATAAAAGTTTTACAAAACTACTGTTTACGGATTCATTGCTGTTATGCCTTTCAAATTAGTTTCTTAGGAATACTAAAAAGTTAGTATTTGGAACAAGGAAAATGGTCAAATATTTGTTGCTCATGCGAATTTAGAGAATGTGTATTAATATAAAAAGGTTATTAAACTGTATTAAGAATTTAAGAGTATGGCCTGAAGTTAGTGATGTTGAATCGTGTGTCTCGAGACTGTGGCTGTAGCAGCACGCCTTTGCAGCCGCGCACCACGAGGTACGCCCGTCCTTGAAACGATAACCGACAGAACAGAATTATTAGAGAAGAATTTCTCGATCAAACGGCACAAAGCACCGACCACCGCCAGGCACAGTCTGTGAATCGCGAAACAAATCAAATAATAACTCGTTTCGAACATTAACTTGTTGTTTGTGTGAGCGGCTAATGTGTATGTGTGCGCTTATCTGTTGCACTAATCATCGGCGTAAATACGTGCCTCAACTGTAGCGTATCGTACGTTGTGAATCTCCCACAATAAGTTAATGTTTTATAATCGGTCGCGCGTACATTACCCAGCTAGTACCTAGTATAGTATATGTGTAGACAAGTAGCCGGCTGGCAAATATGTCTAGTCTTCACATATATGTACGATCTAAACAACAACGAGTTATAACCTGCTTCCAGCTTCCACATACAACGAAAATCAAAACAGACTGTTATTTATATTCTAGTGATAATACTTGGTATGTAGGTGTACTGACTTTATGTACATACACACAAATATGTACGAACCACGGCCATAACGAATAAATCATTATTGTTACTGCCATCTATGACTATGAAAGTAATTACTACATAAAATACAGCAGTTTATTCGCGTCATCTGTCATGGGAAAAAGAAAGATCTGTAAAACAGGGAATATGTACTTACCACTCTTGTTTCAATGTCAATATCGACTCTGCTTCGGATTTTCCTACGCCTAGCCCCGAGAACCGGTGTGCATAGGAAGAACCTAGACGAGCGATGACCGTCGCGGCGCCATCTGTCCATCTGTCGCATTGCGTGCACCGGCGTCTTGGCGGCTGCTGCGTACAACGCATGCAATGCCGATGGTCGCGTCTCCACGTTGAACAACCCGGTAGCCAATGTTTGTTTTCGTTCGAAGTGGTTTCGCAATAGTGCGAATGTACTGATGTCCCCTTCGGCTGTAACAATAAAGATATGTTCATTTCCTGTACGCTAACTTAATTATTCAGTTAGCCTAGAGTGCTAGTACACATTACTGATATCACACACATGTTTGAAGAATGCATTTATGCGAAGAGGTAATACAAAATAAATAAAATACTCTCGAGGATATGCTAAGATGTAAAATTATAGTAGGTATCATAAAACAGCAGTTTCGTTTATACACATATAAAGTTTAATTATGATTGCTTGTATTTAAAATCATTAAAGCTGAGAATTACTTAGTTATAAATTTAACGGTCATTCTATACTGTACCATTAATACACCGCATTATAGAAACGAGTATTTGATTACAATTTGTTTGTAGTTGCCTGGTAAATTTATGTCAAAAGTTACGGTGAAATTTAATATATAGCCCAGGTATGAGAACATAAAATTTGACTTTGTTTCAAAGTTTATTCATGAAAATTCATGAAACCAAAAAGTTTTTTTTACGACTTGTATGGCATATTTGTATTTTGATAAGAAAAGTAAAATGAGTTCTTATTTGCAAGTAGAAACTGATCAAGAGGAACATACATTTCGGAGGAATTACATTTACAAAACTAAGTTTTGCAGAACCAAAGCAAATCAGAAGTAAAGATCAAATATCCATTAAAAGTATCTGAATTATTACGAATGTTGTAAAGTAAATGTATAGCTTTTCAAAACATTTTAACAAAATTACATAAAATCCTACATAATTCAGTTAAAAAAAGTATGTTTCCGTTATAAAACAACGAAACCTTATCGCCTGAAAGGCGTTTACACAACCACGGTGTACCTATATCATTTAACGGTTGAAAAATTCATATATTCCACAAAAATACAGACAGAATTGGATTATCTGGGTTTTAAAATAGAATTAGGTATGTGAAGTGCTCGGTAAAAATACGACAAATAGAGATATAATTTTGTTGAACGTAGTTATACACGTATGAATGTTGTTAGATATTTTATCTACTCATATGGGTGTGCTATTCCTCACTGTCAACATTGCAAGAGGATATTACTTTACCGTTTAAACGTGGGATGTGCAAATGTCTGCGAACTAATGACACATGCCCGTTAACGTACTTTACAAGTGACAATAAAATATGCCTATAAAGTTTACAGAGACAATGAATGAAGAAGATATATGCACAGTCTTTATCTGTACAATTGCTAAATGAAAAACAAGAATCTATAATAACATCTTAGCATAGTGTTGACGTTTCATTAAAAATCAATCTTCTCTTTAGTAAATACATATATGTAGGTTTAAATAAATATTCCAAGAATTTGCGAATATTTGTAATACTCGGTGTAAGACCTATGTGCAACTTAGCATGCAGTTCACAGAGGGCAATGATAGTAATTAAACCAATTATAATAATTGGTTTAAAACTTCCGGTAATGTAGTTAGGAGATGGGCGCTGACGAAGCGTTTGTATGTCATGCTAAACTGACACTGTTCATTATCACGACTTCATCTTACATTATATGAAAATCCATTGTCTCAAGTGACAATTTCCAAAGGAAAAAGCTAAAATTTCATCTTCTTCACCATAGGATTGAATTAATATTATCGCTGGAGAGATTATCTAGTACAGTAGTTCGTCTACACTGATTTAATAATTGAACGTTCGTTCTAGCCCGCTAAGCATGACTCGAAAGCTTTCATACTAAATGAATACACGTTTTTTGATCAAGCATAATTTGCCCCGCATGACCGCAGATTAAAATTCTTACCAGGAGATATAATAATTGTCATGAAGTAGGTAACTGATCTTTCGTCGACGACGATTAACTGTAGCATGGGACGACGAAAGCTCGTGCTGTAATTAGACTTGATTATTGCAGTATGAAACTTGATGCGCGGAGTATTTACATAAAATGGGAATCCAAAGTAGAGATTTGTATCTTCTGTGTAAATGTAGCATTATTATACGGAACACGTGACTGTGTAATGGTCGCAGCACGAGCAGTGCAACGGCACAACAACTTTCCCGATTAGGTAGTAAATGAACATGGTACGTATTCATACGTACATAGTGGCGGTAAGTAAGTAGGTACACTTAGCACAGTGGCGTAGCGAGCATAATTGACGCCGGGAGTACCGAACCTTTTTATCGCCCCTAACCGTTAGAAATTTTGGGTAGACTTTGAAAAAAGTAGTGTTTTGTTTGTTTTGAGGACAATTTAACATAATAGCCCGATTTACCCTCCTCTCGCTACGCCACTGATAGCGCGACACGTACACCGGTAACAGAAAAAACACAACAAGCAACAGCAAAGTCAAACGTATTATAAGGAAACGTCTGATGAGTTTGAAATTTTATTGAACTACTGGAGATTTTTAAATGATGAGTTGAAATCATTTCAGTTCTGCTAAATACATTTCCTGTTTTATTTTCACTATTAATTTACTGTATTATTCTATATTATTCTTTACAATTCTCCAGAATATTTCTATCAAGTTGATATTATAGAATCTGCGAAAAAATACAATTACAGTTATTTTCTCATTTTTCATTCAAAATCCTTGAGAATATAAAAATGATTAAAGACAATTATACAGTTTATAGCGTTTTTCCGGCGGAACTGTGTAACAATGTGTGTTCCGTACCCACGTATCATGCATGACTCTCTTCAGGAGGCTGTGTTACGTCACAGTTGTGTTGTGTAGTGCTTCATCACACATCCTGTATGCCCGTACGGAATGGTCCGATGGCTGAAGACAATGGTCAGGGCATTGTACGCAAAAATGACATACTAACCATCACGGTTTGTGATTCGGACAGGTTGAATAATTAATGCTTTGTTCGAAAAATCCGCAAATACTCATTCATTATTTACCCCAACAGTTTACAATTGAAAAAGAAGACAAACGTCAAAAGCAAAATATTATATAATCCTTTTAAAATGATGATTATATTCTGGTTTTTAAAGAACTCTATACCGTTTTATTTAACTAATGTAATAGGTTTATTCGTTTGGGCGATAAGAAATTTGGTAGGTTTATTTGTAACAGTGTCAATGTCGAAGATCTATACCCTTCGACAAGAAGTCGATGAGTTAAAAACAGATATATTTCGAGAACATACAAATTGTTTTTATTTGCATAGCTACTAACTTGTTACAATTGATTTGCGGAGCTGAAATTGTCTACAAGAGACTGCTATGTCTTATTTATTTAAATGTCACTTTGCGAACTATAACTTTGGTATTCTGATGGTTCACACGGTATAACCATGTTACACCATCACTGATCTGGGTCCCACGCAAGACAGGTGTAAATTACACAACAAGGACGTTAGCCAGTCGTTTACATTACATTTATGAGATAGTACATGTATTCTGTATTTGCACTACATGCTCACCTGACCCACATATAAAGGTTTCAACACCGAAACATCAAAAATGCATAACGTAATCTAAATAAACATAAAGTTTATCAAAACAAATACTAATAAAAACGTATCCTGTCTAAGTGAGTTAAATGCTAACGAAAAAACAAATAAATATGCTCTGAAAGGCACCAATTATTTATGCTTAGATAAACAATCAAATTTGTGGTAGTTATTAAACTGGATAAAAGTGTATGATTCCGATGAGTGCGTGTATATTTACTTGAGAAGAGCGATGACTTTACAGGAATTTATCAGATATGTTGTATTTTTTATTTTTCGCGTCCGGAAAAGGAAGTGCTCTGAAAGGCCTGTTCACTTCTTGCAGCGACCGCACAGGCTCCAGCAGGATCGTGCTATCGATGTACAGTACATTCACTCATGTATCCTTTGGTGGTTTCAATAATATCACGATATCTGCTGGTGTTGCATGTACAAGTAGCAAATGGCAGCTATTTTTGTTGAAACATAATGCTTATGTATATCTTTGCATATCGAATTCTGCAGGCATGTGCTTGTATTCTCGTGGAGACATTGGATTGCAATGATATAAACTACAGTTACATAGTTCTATATGGTGAGTGAGTAAATCGTTGCTTCTGTTGCTATTGCTGCCACTGTAGCTGTTGGACGGGTGTATGTAACACCTACGCGACGCTAACATCAGATACAACGAGGACAGTGTCCGCGCTAGTTCAAGGTTCCACGGATTATTTAGAATCTGTGTGGGTGGAAATGTAATTAGAAAGCTGATCGGAGACCATATTGTTTCAGATCAAGATACGAGCGAGCTTTTACGGCAATGAAATCTCGGACAACCGGTCTGAAATATTAGCTTCGGTAACTCAATATATACATGTAAGTACTCAGACTTCAGAAGAGAAATGCATAAAAATATTCTCAGTCATACACATATGTGTACGTTGTAGAACATTCAATAAAATACTTCGTTGTTTACGTGTCCGGAACACATGACATTGATATTTATTATTGAAACCAGTATGATGCAGACTATACTGCTACCTATTGTCTTCGATTGTGCATGCCAATCACAGTTAATATTGAACGTTGTTCCATACGACACGTAGTGACACGTAGGGAAAAAATTAAAACCATTAAAACTTATGGGAAAATCTGGTTTATTTATTACAATGTAACATTACGGAATTGAAATACCAAGAACAGTGACATTCCTTGGTAAACCGCGAATAATCTATATTGCAGAAAATGTGGTGAGTGTAACATTTCTGCTCTAATGACTCTTGGGATAAGATGCAATTTCTCAGATCGATAATTTCCTGTTATCCTCTCGTAACGGTATATTCAATATGTCATTTGTAATATCCTTAGTGAAGGGTCACGAACCTAATATAAGAATTTTGGTCCGCCAAGGAAGAATCCTAAAGATGCCCGTGTATTGATTTTAGAAATTTTTAAATTATGTATAAGTCGTCTATTTTTGTATATACAAATAGTGTGGCTATATGCGAATATAGAAGTGTTCTTTTTTTTAAATAACCAACAGTTGTCGCCCAGAGAGGCTGTTTGTACCTAATCGTATAGTCAGCACGGACGGTATATATTTACATTGTTATCTATAATCTAGAGTACTACCGGCGTTGTAAAGTGTGCACCCTGTAGACTAAAAATAAACAGCAACGTGCACGCTTGATTCCATGTGTCCCGTGATGTTTAGCTTCTCCCTCAGGATCATTACTCATAAATAATTAAAAGCAAGCAGCAGTACATTCATAGAAAGATATATTTTGATCTCTCGTTAAGATTACAATCATTGCTATATTCATATTTGTACGAAACTTTGCCTTGTGCATTAATAACAAATTATACACTCGTTTTATATCAAAAATTTTAAAATATCATTACCTCTCACGAATGTGTTAATATTTACTTATAAATAGGACGCAGCATGATAAATAGTATTTTTTGCTGTATTGCGGAAATTTGTAAAAAAATATGCTACAAAAAAAAGATTTATAAGTAAAACTGGAAAAGCTCGATAAATCTTTTTTTTTATTACACGAATTTAAAATACCCCGCAACGTTTCAACGAACGAGTAATTTATAAAATGGCGATAAATCATCAACCAACTTTTCAATTTAAAAATTGATTTTTTTTTCGAGTTTGTACTGTCATACACCGCTTATTGATTGCAAACAAACAGAGATTTACACTACGATAAAAAAAAAACATTTTTTTCAGAAGTGTAAAAAATTTAGATGTTAAAGACACGTGCTTCTTATAAATGCTTATTAATAACTCCGGATAGAATTAACTGAAGCAACAGGAAAACAAGTAAAAAATAATGAATGAAGTGTTATACTCAGGAGACGAATGACAGATGACAGCTGGATATTTTTTTCAAATATCACGGGTGCCATGAGTAAGAGGGATTCCCCTACATGTACGAAGCAAAAAATTAAGGTTTACATGCACACGTCGGGTGTTGCCGCACTCGACTTAAATCTAAATATAAAAATACCACAGCCGTTATTTATGCTGTACGTGTTAAGTGAGGAAGTAATAATCTAATTTAGAATTACAGAAGAAAGAAATATTAAATGTTTGTCTGGCGTAATACACTTACGTGTTATTATCAGGATTATTAAATAGTTAATATAAAAATCATATATGTTTTATCGTGTGCCATTACTGTTAATAAATACGTGTAACTATATATGCCGAGGAAAATATTATGACAGATTATGAAATAAAAAAAATCATAAAATAGGATATAAATATTTATTTCTAGATAACGATATGCAATGTAACCTCACATGCAATATAAACATTTCTAATGAAATATTTACTTTTGCATGTTGCGTTATCGCTAGTCACAATTTGTAATTGTATACAGGACGGTATCAGGCAAAAAGACGAAAAGAAAATGTCGATGTGAGATAAGAAGCAGAAGAAGGGTATGGTTTGTTTAGACTATGTAACATAAGACGAATCTGTCGGAATGACGTTTTAATTATATCTAATTAAGACCTCACGCATACAGGAAACACTTTAAATTAAACAATCTAATCGCACTCTCGATACACTGAGAGTACTCTATCCTCATATATAAATATGAATGAACCAGCCATTGAATATTCACTCGGACGCTGTATATGATATGAGTTGTACGTCGTTCTATTGCATTAAATTGCAATTATCCATGGTGTTGTTGGTCGAGAACCTAATCATAATATGAATAACCTTCAATTTATTATGCTTGTCCGCATAAACAATACGATAAAACACTATGAATCATAAATATATGTTAATTATATGGTTATTTTACACACAGACTCAGTTATCAGTAATTAGCGCGTCATTTAAAAGATATGATTATAGAATAATATTTATTGAAATATCATAAGTTATATTGAAATGTCGATTTAATAACATGCTAATATAAAAATAACGTAAAAAATATATGATTTAAACCCTAGCAAAGCCGGTATGAATGCGAGTATACTCTGTCCATAGATATAAGAATTTGACATGATTCCTTAATAGGTAGGGGGGTACCCTTCACAGCAGGAGAGGCCATAAACTACTAGTAGTGGCGGTATTTAGGTAAATTTGTAATGCTCTTGCAGTTTATGTGTAGACTGACAAGTTTTACATTTTGTTTATAATTAAGACGTAATAATAATTTATTGAATATTACATTTATTTATGTTAATTTGTATTGTTATTGTTAAGATGTATATCATATTCATATTTTTGTTGTTTTTATTTTTCAAAATGTATTTATAAATTTCTGAATACATGTCTGCTTTTTATGCATTTACTATGTCGTATAATCTGGGATAATCCTCTGTTAATAGCATGCTGCGTTTAGTCAAATTCTAATATCTATGGATACACTATACACAATGCAGAAAAATGCGTCGCTTTGGTTATTTATATCCCTGTAGATGTACAATAGGGGAGTTTCAATTTAGTGTAATATATTACCGTTCTCATTTTCTTATTTGAGCTCGAGACGTACCGTTCGAGTTCGCCTTAAAAAGATGTGGAAAATTTACTGCAGTCATTAGATTACGAGAATAATTTGTACATCAAAGTGAAATTCCTTCGGAACTAATAAGAGCCGGAACAAATTGGAAGTGTGAATCTTAATAGCAATTAAATAGACGTTAAAATAGAATAATTATAACAGAGGGAATAGAATAGAATATATCGGAAAATATATGTATATACTAATACTATAAACACTTGTTTAAAACGTTAAAATATTGAAAGAGTCAAGCACCGACTCGAGCATGAAGGTTAACCAGTGTTACCTGTACATACACACACACGCATATAAATATATATATATATATATATATATATATATATATATATATATATATATATATATATATATATATATATATGCGTGCTTGTGTAAGCGTGTTCGTTAACGTTTGTGTCACGTGAATGTGTGCGTACGGAAAAGCATCTATATATTCATCATCAGTGTCTGGCTGTCATTGGTTACTGGAGGATCGAATGCGACCACCATTAGGATTCAATAGCTGATTGTTGTTGTTTTGTTTTATGGTAAAAGCAACTAACAATGGAAGGCAAATAAAACAAAACAAAAACAACGAGTTGACTCGGGTGAACGGAAAACGGTAGTGTTTTTTTTATCAAGGCCACTGTAGGACACAGAAATTCCAAAAAAATGTTCGTTGACAAGGTGACGTGCCGCAATGCAGTGTGACAGAAGTAATTTAACTAAAAAGTGCGATATTTTTTCCTAATTAATCACATTAGAAAATTATTTTTGAAAAGGTCAGTTATTTTTCTACATAACTAACAACAGATTCATTTTGTTAACACGTAACCTTGAATTTGTTCAGTTTAAATCGTGAGCAGACGTTTATTACAAATGCTATTCGATTAGCGTAAATAGTTGATCGATCTTGATTACACTTTATTTCGATAGATCAAAATCTCGTTCTATTTTTTCTCTGGTTGGAAAATTGTATTCCGATGGATTGACGTTTCTCTGCTATCGGAACTGAAAAGCCCTGCTTGCAAAACATGAGTATATTCGTATGTAAATTGCTAAATAGATGTAATGGCGTTGCGGAAAAGTTTTGACATTGATGTTTCAACATTTATGTTAAACGAGCCAACCAAATTTAAGTTATCTTATTCTTTGTGAATTCTCTGTCATAAATATGGTAAAACTGGTGCATTTAATAAAATAAAATGCTATGTATAAACGATCCTGTTTTTGTTTTTCGAAATACTATTGAAATATACATGAAAGTGTCTGTATCAAATTCGTGTCACGGCTGTGCGTGACTTAAAGAACCAGTAAGTAAAAATGTATGAACGTGAGCACGGCGATTTTCATATGCGCAGGGAAATATTAAATATGTTACATGTATTCAGGTTAAATATCTCGCCAAACACGCAAAGTATAATTATTGTAATTGCGGCAAAATTTAATTAACATTGTTTAGATTTCTTTTCGAAAAGAACATATTAATACATTCTAGTAATAATAACTTCATGATTCAATTGCGCTTTCATACGTACATATACAAGTCATAAATTCTCAATAACCGTATATCTTAATGAAAAACTGACCACCAATAAAATAAATCCAATGTTAACGAAGTTACAAAATATATCAACGCTAAGTGACTCCTGCTATCATTTAATTGTCCACGTATTCGCTTGTTGTAAAAAGAAGTAATAATTATTCGTATGATAGTCGTAGTTGTCATTGTGAGTTTCTCGACCTGGGACGAGTATGCTTGTGGATGTGAATACCGGTACACGTACGGCCGATGTCAGTGTCCCAGCGTGGAAACCGAACTCAAGGAAAAACATCACGGTGTATCGACATTCCTAATATGGCAGCAGTTGTTGCGGCCGCCAGACGGAGCAATCACCGTAAAACAATGTCTTTCGTAATTTCTCAGAACGTCCCGACTACTTGTATCTGTATCTCTTGCTTACGAGCAAAAAACTATTTAAAACGGAATTTATGTGATCGTACGGATAACGGGAAAGTTTTCCATATACATATCAAACAACGTTGTAGTTGTGCGGGTGTACTTTCACTTTTAAGTCAAGCAATTTCACCAAAACTCTATATTTAGAGCCAATTACAGAGATGTTAGGTTATGTATGAAAACTATCAAATATCTATCTTTAAATAAAGTAATATTTCCCAATACAGCAGTCGCTAAGTATTTTATAAATTAATTAGCATCTCACATTCCTGGCAATTACTGTCATACGAAATTAAAAACGTAACATTAATTTAACAGCCTCATCTTTTTTTTCCAAGGGCCGTAACGTATATTTTTTAATATTTTACGAGCCATAAATATGGTTACAATGTAGGGAAGACCATAAATGCATTGGTAAATTGTGAAGTTTTGTTGCAAAGTGGTGAATGGTGGTCGTCGGACAGCGGTTACTGGGAACCATACATTAAAATACTCATAATTTTATCCCACATAAAATTATGATTTAAACGTCTACGAGTTTAATGAACGTTGTGTTCGTGTGTCCATGATGATGCACTTGCCTTTTGAGTTGAATTATATTCCCTATAAATGCGAGTGCACACAGTAAACACGGACGTGTCATTTTTACAAAGGTTAATTTTAATGGCTTTATATTTAGTTGTAGTGAGTAGAGAATGCGCAACACAAACACCAAGGTGGCGGATGATATATGTTGTAATTATAAGTTTAATCTCTCGTTATATGCAATAACTTACACAAGCCAAGACGGCAAACATCTAACATCTATGTGCAGCAAGATTAATAGACCGTATTTACAAGTAGAGCACATCTTTCAATCTTTTTTCTTCTATTCTTTCCAATGCAAGGTTTCATTCACACTTTCTTCTTTTTTATTGATTTCGCACAGCCCTTCAGGAAAAAGTTATTTATGCTTTTCCGCTAAGTGAGCGGTTTCCATTTCACCAAGTTTGTGCTCGTATAAAGTTTAGAGATCGTGACACTAAGCTCAGTTGGTGTGTTGGCATCCCTGCGGCCATCATGCATGTGCTACTCGCAGTGTATATTTGAAGTTTTATATCTCAAACAACAGTGCTAAGTGGCAGAATCCACAAACACGCATCCATATTCTGTATTATCACAGCGTTGTCTAAAATAAACATAATCTTCTTCGTGTCACATGTATAAAAAAGATTCTTCAGTGTTAACTGTGTTCCGGAATCTTTGTACAAATAGATTTCAAACTTTATGCCATAAGGTTTATGGTGTTATTTAATTAAAATTTATAATTCTTCCCATGCGATCTATGCGTAACTTATTCTGATAGTAATTTCGTACAAGTTTGACATATTCTGTCAAGGTTTATGTACGCCGTCAACATGAAATTATTTCACAACCAAAGTATCTCAAACATTTTTCTCGTAGCCAATTTGACGTAACTGAAAATCAAGAATGATAATAAATATTCGTTGTCAATTAACCGACGGGAGCAATAATTTAAAACGTTTGTAATTTCTTGTAAGTATTTCGTAATGTCGTCGGTGTACATGTAACGACTTTGGGACGAGTCGAAGTGATGTTTAACCAACATGAGATTCTCCATTAACTTGACTCGTTTATGCATGTGTTGCGTCCCTGCACCCGCAACGGCTCGTACCATGACAACGTTCCTGTACTCGTCCTGCACGTGTGCTTGTAGGTATGTTGAGCGCGGTGTGCTCATGTAGAATGTATGCGATCCACTGCCCACTTAGTGCAGCCGCGGGTCATTGCTTGTGCGAGTACACAGCGACGCTCCACAACCAAGTTTGATTCCAGGCCCGTGCCAGCCACACACGACCAATACACCTGTTTACATTACGCGATATTTAACGTTCATTAATCTACAAAACCCCACTCGGCATTCGGATTGTTGAGCTCGCAAAAAAATATTCTACATAATGAAACCGAAACTGTTGTCTGTGTATATTTGCTTTAAACCGCAACGGGCAAAAGGGCAGTTTTAATTACTGTACTGTTGATTTAGTTGTGGTATACATCGAATCGGTAAATGTATTTATCCGAAATTAACATTTTAAAGGATAATAACAAACTATTATACCACTGACTTCTTATATAAATAAGCTTTATGAAATTCAGTTCACTACAAAATCGAATCACTGAATATTTATTCAAACAAGGAACCAATGATTAAACGCTAATAAGAATCATCAATAAATTACCGGGCACAGGTGCTAATCAGTACTAATTTTTGAACAAATTTTATTTAACGGTTTTTAGTAAGCGATGCAGTGTTTGGTCAATTATCGATGTAACCGTTATGAATAAACACATCAAAGCCTAGCAGCAGTGAATTAATGAAAAGTGAAGCGCTGACTTGGGAAGACCCGTTATGCAAAACAACTGAAGCATCTGTCGCATTAATATGGGGGGTTAGAAAATTACAGTGTAGCTTAACATTGAGCTACGCTGTAAGGGTGGATGATGAATGCAGAAGATAACGTTAGCCAACGCGACATTAGAGAACTTATGTAGGATGCTACACAGCAAACACGTGTACAAGTGCCGAATTAACGTAACGAGCATTTTAAATTACAAGGCACATGCATTCAGCATTACAATCTGTAAAATCTACAAATAAAATCTCGAATTTCCACCGAAATTTCCACGGAAATTTCCAGGCTGAGTTATAACTTTATGTCGGCTGTGAATTGTACCTCATTTTCCGTTTTCAAATCTTCCCCGGGCTTCATTCAGGCTAACAAAGTATTATTATGTAAAATGAACTTTGCAACGGCAAATGTAAACGTCACAAATTTATTTCAATTCTCCTCGTCAAGCACTAGCAATATTTATTTGATTCTCAACTTTGTAAAAAAATATTCCCCTTCTCTTATTAAAAACGTATTTTAAACACATGTTTTCTGTAATAAAAATAGTATTTTATGGAACGAAAAATTGCATTATATGAAAAATCAAATAATACGTCATTAGTTCTGTCAATTGCAGCGGAAAAAACTAATTGATTCGAAGTTAATAACATCGTTTTATATGATTTGTTGAGTGGACAATGGTTTTGTAAATATTTGTGTGTTTGGTTAGCTCTAGCAATGTCAAGCTGAACATCTTACATTGAACTTCTGCTAGTATTTATAAACTTGGAGTGTCTTGCACGCGAATACCTCCAAGTGTATCTTTGAACAAGCCATGTTGTTCTTGTGAGCATCGGCTGGAAATAGAATAATATTCTTAGGTTATAGTGCACTCACAGTTTGCATATGTATGGAAAGTGTATATTTCAGATAATGATCTTCAAATATTTTAACTGCCTTACAAGTCAGAGAAGATTACTCTCGTATATTATCATTATGAATGCGGAATAATTCATAACATTCACATGGTATTTATACAAAGAGTTTTCTTAAACAGAAACATGGAATTAATTTCATCATAACATATCCATGTGTATAATTTAAAAGAGAATTCAAGATTTTAAATACCCATACACAACAAAAATGTTACGAATGTACCTACATGTAATTATTTTCCATTAAAAAAATACTATAAACTAGTATAATTAGCGGAGCAATTTAAATACACTTTTTTATTACATTGATCAGTGACTATAAAGTATTTTATTACATTAAGTTAAACAGATGTTCGCGTTGTCACTGGTAATTATAAACTTTGTCTGTGGTATCGCATGATAACTAAACAATTCTTAATAAAGAAATCATATTACCGTTATACATACAAGGACAAGGGAACTATGTACTAATTCTCGGTGAATTATTATCCTGTTTATTATTGTGTGCAGTGTTGAAAGGATGCGCGCGTCCGTTAATGGAATTCAAATAGCTCAATTCTATCGCGCACGAATAGAACGGACAAATAACCGTTGGCGAAGGGCCGGCCGGCCGGATCTGCTGCTGTTGCTGTTGCAGATGACCCCGTTCTTGCTGAAGAACAATGGAGATTTAACTGTCGGCTTCATTCACAACATGCGCTCGTCCGGTCGTCTGCCAATGTCCATCCGATTATTGCGCTCAGTTTGGCATCATCTGTTTTGTCTGACATAGCATATATACATATATATATATATATATATATATATATATATATATATATATATATATATATATATATATATATATATATATATATATATATATGCTTGATTCGTTATACGGCTTTACGGCCAAGTTTTCGGGAACGTATCTAGGCTGTATAACGAGGGGTGAGTGAACTTACCTTCGTAACACAACACATGCGAATCTCATTACCAAAGTTCCAAGTATGTACTTGTTTTGTAATTATTACGCCCGAAAACATATCCTCTAAGTAACATTTCTCCTTTTCCTTTTAATGATCTCATTTATTCGGTTTGCCCGTCAAATCTTTCTGATTTGTCAATTGAACATGTACTTTATTCAAGAGGTAATGAAAGCACCAGATAAAAATCAATGCTCAGTCATAGAAATAATGATTATATACTGAATGTAGTTTTTTCTATTTACGAATAAATAAAAAAAATAATAAGTACAAGTCATTTTTATTAATGATCGCTTTTGGCTTGTCATAGAACATAATAAGTATTTTATTTCAATAGTTATATTTTATAATTTATAGAAATACCTATCTGTTTAGATATATCTCGATGAAATCACAGCTGGTCAATTAGGAAATAACATTTGTACTAAATATTCTCGTACAAATGAAAATTCATATTACAACATAACCTAAATTTATTATTTGTTAAAATTTGGTGTACACATGCTTGTGGATGATAAAACCGCATTTTTCGTTGTGATATATGAAACATTTTTCGAAGGGTGTGGTGGTTGCCTTGATTTTCTGTACGTTTAATTAAATTAAAACACCACGCCAATGGCATTGACGAAAAGTTTAATAAAAGAGCAGAGTACCGCGCATGAGACAGAGGTCACGGTCCCAATTAACCCCGGCAACTATGAGTACAATACGCGATTAACATTTTAACACACACACACACACATATAGAGAGAGAAAGAGAGAGTACGCGACTGTTTCCACGTAGAAACCTCTTCGCTCGGATTGAAATTCATCAGATGCTCTCGCAATCTTGCGTGAAATTTAACAGAATGGAATTAATGCCCGCATCTTACGGCGGCCTACCTCAAGTGGCACGGATCGTAAACGTGCTAGTGGATTATTTTTTCATGTTGTGGCAGCACTGCCAGAGAATAATCGAGCAGTCTATAGCTGGGAGCCTGCGGCTGCAACTAGGTATATCAGCAGGGTGGTCCACGATAATACTACTGCAACTTTATATAGGTATAAATACATATATATATATATATATATATATATATATATATATATATATATATATATATATATATAATGTATATACGTATCATTGTATATGCAGATATAGTGTGTATGTACGTGTTAGTTTGTGCCTTTGTCGAGTAGAATGTGTGCTTAATGTCCTCAGGTATTTACAGAAAATAAACAAATGGTCGTGCACTCCATCACAGTCTGGTCTACCGGACTTGATACTCCTGAGACCTGACGTGTGTTCTGCTCACGGCAATGTTTAGGATTTATACGACAGAAATTGCATGATCGCCTATAGTTCATATTCAAGATGAGCTTTAATTTCTTCAGCTACCTGCATACATGTCGCTTATATCTTAATTTCTGAGAATTCTGCATTTATCTTAAACACGACAGCAAAAATTTGAGACTGCATATAAAATGTGCTCCGGCAACATTCTAAAACGAAGAATACGGGGATCCTTGCATCCATGCAATCACGTGGAACATTTTATTCGACAGTAAAGATAAATAATAAATAACCCGGCTTATGCTAGTTATTATCGTTCCAAGAATAAAAATTACTACCAAATATAGATGTCACTTTGTAACACGCCTCTCACAAAAATAACTACCACAGAGTTTCTCAACTGTTTCTTAACGATCCTTACAATAATGTAAAAAAATACTTGACGACCACCGATTGAGAATCACTGAGATCCGAGATAATTACATTTTTCATTTATGAAACAAGATCCCGCGTTGATATTAAAAACCGTGACTATAGCATCTTGTAAAAATAATTTCGGTACACGATTTCAATCTGAGAATAGTCAGTGCTGTATAGTTATGGTGTCAAAATAAGATCATATTCTTATGGAAAAGAATTCAAGTGGACGCGTATAATTTGAGCAGTGAAGTGAATGGGTTTGCTTGAAATATTTGCTCACTTGAACTCTGACTTGGTGGGGCATTGGGAATTGTACGAATGTTGTTGTTTTATAGCAGTGATTTGCAGATAAGTCCGGTATTCGGTTGTAGCAGTGAACTTGAACATAAAGTTCAGTGAAAAAACAAAAATGGAATACAATGTCACTGAATCATAGTGATTTATCCGCCAGCCAGGTGTGGTATTTTACGATATAAACGAATTTACGACTCGTAACGGTAGAAAGCTCGTCGTATATGCACATTGATGTAATGTATACATAATATAAACGTACTCGGACTGGATACGAATATTACTTATATGTTATTGTTGTTTGTCTAAATCCATCTTAATGTATGATACATAGAACCAGTTTACATGACACTGTACACTTATAGCTTCCATAGTAATAAATCAGTATTGATCCTTGACAATGAATGCGTAAAGAATGCGCTGTGCACGAATTCGATATTATCGGACGGAGTCCATCGTTGTTTGATTAATCTGCAATTAAAGCAATTATGTTGTCATAGAGGGAAAACAAGTCGCAGGAACATTTCAATTTGTTTGTGAGATGACAGCCGTGCAAGTGGGTAGGTACGTACGGCCAATTGCCTTCATGGTCATGGTTTAGCAGAGAAATAGGAATCGCCGTGGTCCCGCTTCACTGATAATCTGATATGACGAAAGGAAACTTGATTTATACGCTGAAAACAAATATGACTATGTCGTGCTATAAATCGAAAAGAAGATTTATTGGTCGATAAGCAATCCATGATGTGCCACGTCAACATGGATAATGCAGTTGGATGTTTCGTTCGTTTGTAATGTTGCGTCGTCGGCAAACTAACACCATGTCTGTGTATACTGCACACAGAGACGCGACTCCGTGTGAAATATTTGTATTACCAAGCTAAATATATGATATTAATGGCGGTTGGTTTGTATTTTGTGTTCTTTATCTCAATTCCCAGAATAACTGTGCGCAGTGGTGACACGTGTCACGTTACGGAATAATATTTAGAGTGTTGTGAAGCGTTAGCGCAAAGTACTACCATAAAATATGGTTATACAGCGAACAATAATCATTTCAGCGAGCAAACTATCTAGAATCATTTATTTTTATGCGAAATACGTACCGAGATTAGGATCGCTCGTAAATGTTAAAATTACTTGCTGGATATACGATGTGATATTAATCATTTCTACTTCGAAACGTTAACGCAATGATTAGAAAATTAATTAACGAGGATATTATTTTCAGCAAACGGGCAAATCGTAAACGATAATGTAATTACAGTATTGTGTGATATTTATAATACGATGTACAGGTCACATTGCGTCTAATCCGTCAGCGAGACGGAGTGCATTTGAAACTTGACAATCACGAAGCCTTACATTTAATTAACGTTGCTGGTAAGAGAATTAGTGTCACGGTACGGGCAGCGTGTGTGGCAGTGTGTGGTCAGGTGTCCATATGTGTAAGTATATACACGAAATACGTGACGTGTAATGCACACCTACATGTCTCGCGAGCGCGCCAACGTAATTAAACTTAAGATACGTAATCAGTTTGCCTGCTAAGTAACTGCAGCTCGCGCGTATATTGGTAATTACACTTTGGGAAAAATCATACTTGTCTAATGATGGTTCAGTTGAACAACATTGGCAGTGTAGGATGAAGCAAATATGGCATATATAAATGAAGGATAAAAAATAAAATAACATAATAACAGTTCAGCAAAATTAAAGTCAATGTTCTGTCAATTCAAAAGAGTTTACACAAA
The DNA here is from genome assembly GCA_963422195.1 of Carabus problematicus. Lineage (NCBI taxonomy): Eukaryota > Metazoa > Arthropoda > Insecta > Coleoptera > Carabidae > Carabus > Carabus problematicus. Next base: position 12,382,683 of record OY728584.1, read on the forward strand.
TCTTGTGATTATTATATTATTTCCACTCAAGCGATCTAATTCTTTGCAGAGAATACAAAACCGTTATTCGTTCCCCACTATTTCAGCCCTGAAATTTAAAAACTGGGGGGTCATTGTACCATGACAATTCTTGTATTTCAGAGTTTTCTTATTTGAAAATGTTCTGTCGTGCACGTTAAATTAAATTAAAACTGGGTTCTTCATGTTACGATACGATGTAACTTGAAAATCGGAAGATAAATGAAGCACAAGATTTAATAAAACATAAAAAATACGCACTCCGTGACTTAATTATGGATTATAGTCATGTAAATGGGGAGGCAACAACAGTGTACTGCCAGATGCAGACGTGCAGGGTATGTAAACTTATGACAAATAGCACCAATTAAATCGTTATCACAACAATGTCTTCTCTTCTTCGTCATCATCATGTTCTGCATTCGGTCTAATGAGGAAAAAACTAATTTTTCTTCATTCCGCTGTAACTACAAAACACAAATAAACCGTAACAAGTTGATTTCGAACGTTACTTTTTTATAGTCAACAATTTCAAATATACTTTCGCTGTGATATTTCGTAGAGTTTTTATGAATATTTTTTTTTCTGGGCTCATCTAGTTTTATAGCTGTTCCACAACTCTCTAATGCACGGGTTCCCAACCAGTGGGTCGCGAGGGCCTTTTTTGAGGACATCAGCCAAGCTAAAAGCCTCAGTTGCAAAAATATCAGCTAAAAAAATTTTTCTCTTTTTTCAAGACAATTTTTGGCCAGGGGTCACGCGATACTTGGCCATTAAGAAAGGGGTTGCGACATAAAAAGGTTGGGAAACACTGCTCTAATGGATATTCCCATGGTGAGTCTCGATTCGGCCTCCGAGCAGATATTGTTATATACAACGGAGGGTTTCTAAAAGCCTTAGTCGTTTTTTCGATAGCCGACAAAAAATATACATTGCCTTGAATCTTGCGTAATGTTAAAATTAGTTAAAATTCTAGAAATATTAAATTCTCATGTTTCAAAAATGAATCGACACTATTGATGTGTACACACATGAATAGAGAATTAATAATTTTCTCACAGACAATATAGTCTCCATTATCATTTAATGAAGCTATTTCTAGTCGATTGGTGTAGAACATTCACCATGACAGATGCTATGCTGCTATAGTATGTATTCTACTGGGTGATTCCCTTCAATGGCAGGTGTATACAATGATCTTGTTGTTGCTAGTGTTGTCTTTGTATAGGCACGATTCCATTAATTTATAATGGGTTCAATCAATGACCAAGATCAGAAGGTGCAAAGTAGCGTGTCGGGCAGTCACGTGTCCCATTTGTCGTGAAACATTTCTCAACATCAGTGGAGGAGATTCATTGTTAACAAGGACTAGGTTTATGCCTTAACATTCCCGGTGTAAATCAGTGTTACATGCACAATAAAGCAGGATAAACTTTCGTGAGATTTCATTTAGATTATCGCACACAAAAGCCATATCGATTTGGACACTTGCCACGCATATCGTTCCGTGTTTTACTACAGCTTAATTTGAAAACACCAAATAAAAGTGAAACTGGTTATAACTCATAGGACTTTGAACTGACATTGGCGCAAAGTTATTGCACTCTAGTTTATGAAGGATGCATGGCTGAGAATTCCACGAGAAAACAACAGAAGTGTTTGTCTGCGGGCCAATTTAAAATGGTGCGACAAAAGGATACATAGTAGATAGAGAAGTTAGTACCATCTAAGTTCCACATTCTTGATTTCACACGCTCAAAACATGGCATCACTATTTTTAAACGCCGAATGTGATCGGCGTCGGTGACAAGACATTATGCTTCCAGAAGCCGGAAGTTGCGGTCACAGGCAGCGACTATGCGACATCGCGACGCCCTACCTTCACAACCACACATGGAATCACATGTCACTTCCTGCTGTGTGTCACATATCTGCGCCATTGATTCGTAATGGATGAATAGTATCCAATGATTAATCGGGTTTCCGGCATTAACATATCCATTTAGAATATACCTATTTATTAGTTTCTTAGTTTACATTTAATATGTAGTAAAACTAGTCACACGAGAATATTATTATGTCTATCGTACAAGGAATAAAAACTTAGAAATTTATAACTAGATCCAATGTAATGCAGCAAAAATAAACGAGCGAATTCGTTTGATTGACGCCGTCCAATGATTGATTAAAAGGATATGGAAGCATTTCCGGCTGTCAATAGATACCTTCCGGAATTTATTGTAAGTCGATTCAATATGAGAAGCGCGTAACATGCCAACGCGATCAAATGAATTGGGGTCGCCGAACGAAACGCGCTCTATATATTTTATCGTTCAGAATATTCATTCAGATTTTTATTCGCTCGCTCACACTTTGTCAAGGTGTCACCACACAGGAATGAAATATATGCAGCGACAGTGTTTTCGCAGGACAACCAATAACACATTTGCCAAAACATATCGTCTCCATTTGCTTTTACACAAAAAGAAATTGATGATTAACGAGATGCTTCTTCGCAATGACAACTCTTCACTTATTTTGTTTAAATGTTTATTCGACTGCAAACACGTCTCAGTTGTATAGAATCCTTTGCAACTTGAAAAAAGTAATAAATCTTTCAGAAGCTATAGGCACCTATATGACAATAAAAAAGTAAGAATTGATAGCATCGTCCATCAATAATACTGCGAGCTGATCGTTAGTCAGGTAATGTATGTGGGTTTTTGAGTGATTGTATGATAGTGAAAGTATGATACATGCGGGACGATTTATATAATGAACGTACGTGAAGAGTCAGCCGTGCATAAATATCTTCCAACCGATAAAATATTCCAGATGTCAACAGCAACATGCTTACAAGGCTTAAATAATATTGAAGATGTTTTAAATTCGTACATAACAAATAATTAAACTTTACAAATTGTACAAGAAACGAAGATATTCACCAGCTGTCAGTTCTTGTTAACAAACCTATTATTTGCAAACCGCTATAATTACTACTTGAAAGAAAGGAATTCAACGAATCTGCAACTGAAATGCATTTGCACCTTTTGAAAGTATGCAGTGCCGAAGAATGAAAGAAAAGCGATTCAAAAGATTTCTATAGTTCCACAAATGAACACCACCTTTGTAGAGCGCATTACAATCGCTACCGATCAAAGAACGATCTCGCACTGAGACAAAGTTCATAAAATCATTTTATAATAAAATTACGTACGGTTTCGTTGCCAAACACGCATATGGTGATAATGTACGTAACTGTACAACAAGGAAATGACTTTTACAAATGATCAAAGTGAACATCTGCAACCAAAGGTGGTTTTAAGTAATGAAAGCTTTGAAAAAAATGGTCGTACCCCAGACATTTCAGATACAAATTATAGAAATATATGATTATTGATAAATGTGGCAGTTTTTGATAATGTAAAGAAGAAGTACCTAATGTACTCAGTGATGATGTGAGTTAGTACACACTGATACTGTGAGACGAATGTTAGTTAAGCAACTGCACGGTCACGAAAGTGCATGCGTCACAGTAGATCTATCAGTCATTTTGAGTGTAATTGACATGGGACTCAATGAAAGGTTAAAGTACTCTTAACTGAATTAACTAAATGCCGGATCGGATAAATGGTTCTAAATGAATCCGACACGAGATTGTTGAAAGGATAATACACATAGTTACATGAGGGTGCGTGCTTAACATTAGTACATAGTATACATTTGTACACACACACACAGACACGCGCAAGTGAGTGAAATTTTAATGCAATAAAGAACATCAGAAATGTACGTACATGCACCTACCTATCATTCAAATGATTTCTGAAGGTCATTTGAAAGGTAAATAGGACACGCATGTTTCTTCTTGAATATGAGGATATGTTGAAATCGGATATGTAGTAATTATACAGACAAGTGTTGTTCACTGATTGCAGTCATTTTTCTAAAGTATAAAAATGACTTATAGCTCAAGTAAAAGCTCTCGATAGCTTAATGTGCTATTATTACCGTGATCGATGTTGGGAATATTTACCAATAAATGGAAGTAAAATTACATATTAACGCCCCGTACAATTGCATTCCAATGTAATAGGCGGTACTTTCAGTTTCTCACGTCGATTTAATTGCAGTAGTTGACCCGATATTCTGCTTGTACCTCTAAGTACAGCACACACCACACGACCCGATTCCCACAAAACACAAAATTCTAGACTCACCACAACTGCGTTTAATATAACTGTCAATTATTGTAATGTGAAAATGAACGGGTGCGTAAATGACATTTAACGTGCGCAAATAAGTAATTACTGTTCCGTAATTAAGGATAAAATTAAATGAAAGCGCAAACGGCCACTTTCTACTAATCAATTATATTGTATGCGTGTAGAACTAAATAAGAGATAAATTACTTTCTCAACAGAACATATTTAACGGAATAAGTGTGGAAATCCTTGGAAGAACTCTTAACAAACAGGTTTCAAATATTGCATAACATAAGAAGATACACTATTCTGTTATTTTTTGCTATTATATCATTGTACTTTGATCTTACATATTGAATAAAGACCATCAAAGAAATAAAATCTTATATAGAAAACGATATGCAGTTTTCTTGCGTAGCATTCAACGTTACACTTTCAGACAGATTATAGCAGTCATAAAAAAAATTTCAACGTGAACATGCATATGTGCGAACATGGGTTTCGATGAATTTAAAGGTTTTCAGAAATACCATAAATCTGTCAACACGCATCATTATTAGTCTTGGCTTTTTACGAAGCGTGTTTTTTCAGTTAGAAGACAGAAGATGATTCATCGTTTAAGGAAATCCCATCTGTTCTTGTGATAAGCGACGGTCTCATGTTGTAATTTTGCAGTGTACTCTTGTAGAAACAAACAGCAATGGCATTGAATGTCTGTCTTCATCAAAACATGACATGTGCAAATGCAGGCCACACTGATCAACACAGAGATTATCGAGAGAGAAGAATTCTATAATAACAACTGTATTTTCCATTCAAGTTTACAGGTTAAGTTTAATATCGTCTGTCAAACAACTTACATTTTCCTTGGCCATTATAGAAAATACATTATAATATAAATGTGTCATTACGTACAACATGAATTAACTGTATATTTCCTTGTATGAACAACCATAATTTTATCATGGAACATTTCGAAATACATGATCAACGACGAAAAGATATTATAAATATATTTATTTTAAAACATTCAAAGGTACATATGGTTTGCTTGTGAAAATTGGTATTCAACGCATATGTTTCGTAATAGAATAGAATGTGTGTCTTTTGTTAGTTCAATCATAGAGTATTGTACATCTAGAGTGCTGCGCTTGGTTGCCCTATCACACATCCGAAAATTTAGGGTCGACCTAGATACACAAAAGGGCCTGACTTGTCAGTAGTATCAAACACCGTAGAGGCTTAACGATAATCGATGTGATTTTAAATTTATCACGATATATTAATTCTCCATCAGCGCAATAATTTGTGAAATTTTAAATAAGCATACATCACGCAATAATTATATTTTTCTAGTAATTTTACAAGTAATTTCTTCTTCAATCTTACAAAAATAATATATACTTAAAAGTAGACTATTTGCTCTTTTCATTAAAGATTTACTTGTGAGAAATACACATGATATAATAGGAACGCATCTAAACATCATTTACTAAAAAATGCTGCGCTGTGATTGGCTGAACGAATGACCAACTGCAGAATTGGAACATGTGTTGATTTCACATACTGTTATGTTTATTATATTTGCAAACAATACCTGCATGCATGCTGCAGAAGAACAGTGAAAAAACAGACAGTTGTGGAGTAGGGCCGTCTCTTCCATTGAGTGCGTCGATCTGTTACAATTATCTGGGGTACACTTGACAATATGGGTCCACCCAGTGCATATGTAGCCTAAATATAGTATTAGTGTATCTGCAGCTTACTCCATTGGGAATCAGCCTTTAGCTCTCAATTTACATACGCTGAACTGTAATACTATTTACTTTTTATTTGCAGCAATTCAGAATAGGATAAGCCTTTACTCTGCTTTCAGACCAGCGTCAATGGTTGTATTTTAAATTGTTAGAAATCGATATTCGCGTAGAAATCTACCATCTAGAAAACAATCAATGTGTATATTTAAATATAACACGGTTATACTTAAACAGTTACCGCTAGTTTCGTTTCGTTGTGCTAGTTTTCTTTACAACCAGTTGTAAATGGCAAGGAATCCTTTTCACTATGAAAGGTTTCGGGCGGGCAAGTCAGGTGCAATTTTTCTTACCTTTTTGTTACAAATGTGTTTCTGGGAAAATGTCAATACGAATACCTGGCTTAGTTCAATAGCTCCATTCATAAAGGACTTCACTACAAAGAGACGACGAAAAACGAGTATTCAAGAGACAATTTGCCTTTTATGTAACAGAAAAACAAATGCTATTGTATTTTTGATAATAAAGCTAGGAATATTTGTAGTATTTAGAGTGAAATGTAGTATTATGTTTAATATTATAACAACAACACAATAATAGAACTTCATGTATTAATTCTAATTTAGTTTTAATAAAACTAAGCATATCGTGCTCATGAATGACATTTAGGATACAATTATAAGTAACGTGATGTGTCCTTTATAACATGTTAGATCGTTGCATTGTCCTGTGTTGTATATACGGTTTTGTGTTTCAGTGTAACTTCTATCCGCTGTGTGACACTAGTTCAGTTCATGTGAATTGTGCTATTGTAGCCACGTATAATGACAAGGATGTTGCTTTATACACACTGCGAGCATCGCGTGAACTTCGATCATACTGTAACTAATGGCAACGGATGTTGTACGCAAAACCAAGGAATGTAATTACGGAATACCGAAATATTCACATGCATGTCACGCAACATATAATTTACCTAACTGTTAATCCCCCAATAATATTACAAAGTTAACGGTTGTATAAATATAAATAATAATCGCGTGTAATTTTTAATGGTATCCATGTTTCGGTGGTGTATGTTGTATGAACCTGTGTCGACACGTTTTGAATACAATGCAGAGAAGTGGGTGTACACCGACCTACACACTTTTCATCAACAATGAACAGATCACACAGGCCAATGAAACTGTGGAACCAAAAGAAAGCTATCAAATGATGCATGACAACGAGGAAAAACCGTAAGAAATTCTTACAGGAATTGCGAATTAAATATGCACATTTCACTCACGAAAGCCGCAAGAAATATTTTCTAAAAGATACATGAGAAAAACATGCCGTGCCTTTTGGCAATGGAAGATAATAAGTATGGAATGATTCAGAATGGTAGTACACTGTAAATTATTCGTGTAAAATTTACCGAGAATTTCGCAAGTTGAAATGGTTAAATTCATATCTACAAACTTGTACGTATTATTACTTGGTGTGGATAATTTCTAGCAAGTGTTGTAGCTCATTTTGCAAATAGGAAATTCGTAAATAAAAAAGAGTAATATTTGTTTGAGTACTGCTGGGCTGTCGCGACACTGTAAGGTTTCCCGCAGAGTCAAGGAGGCTACGAATGGAGCCGGGCGGGACACAAAGAAGCGCCCTAAGGGCACGGCCCACCCGAGTAAGGGAATGCTTACACAAGTCTGATCGCACCTCTCGATGCGATAAAGAAATACCACGCTGCACTACTACCTGAGCCAAATATATCGACTAATATACAGTAGTTTAAATGAAAGAAGTCCCTTGAAGGTCATTGAAGGGCAGTACGAGTTTAGATTTTAACCACGCCCATTTTCTCATATTCAGTAGCGTCGTTTATCTAATTTTTAATGGGGATATAAGATACTGTAATTTCCGATGGTGAGGGGTTAGCAGATGACGGGGAGATATAAACAAAAGAAGAACAATGCATGCATTAGTATATACCAGATATAAAGTTTTCGGTGAATAGTCGGCTTAGCACCGGTAACAACAGAAATATGATGTTTTGACAGTTCATTACGTTAATTATTTGTGTCTCACATTTTGAATTACAACAACGATTTAGATAATGATATAATATCAGTGGTTGCAATAAAAGTGATTTATTATAACTGTGTTTGTGTTAGTGCATAATACTGGTGTTAATTAGTGGTAAATAAGACAAATTGACAGAAAATGCAGCAAAATGACGTTACACGCCTATGCGACAGCTAGTAATGTAGGGAATAAGAAATCAACGTACGTTATTGCAATAGTATCGAGTACAACGAGCCTCATTTTGTTTTGCTTGTCGTAGTATTGTTCGGACATTCTAAAGACAAACGCGTTATATCCATCCTTGTCGCGCGTGCTGTTTGACAATTGAAATGAGAGAGATAGATATATAACTATACATTAATTCGTATATGATACAGATAACCTTCATGGGACTTCTTTCATTTAAACTACTGTACACACATACGCGCGCGTGCTATATCATGAACCGGTTACACTACCATGGTTCATCTCGTCCGTCCGCTCACTCACTCGTTTGTTTCCCGTTTTGGGATATCGTTCCGGAAGTTCAGTCTTTATTGTCTGTTCCAGGAATTCTGCACTGAATTTACACTGTTCCGGTTTGATTAACCGGAAGTCATTATGAAAGATGTTAGATTTTATTACTTTCACTATGCATGTGAATCTCATACAATCATAAACTATGATTTATAAATTAATCAGAAAATGAAAGCCGTAAAATTAGGCTTATCGGCTGAATGAATTACAAAAAAAAAACGGCAAAATATTTTTTCGTGTTGTTTGCGCAGACTCACTGAATATTTCATCAGGTAAATTTTGGTGAAAAACAAGAGTAAAGAAAGAATCCGGCTAACTTTTGATCAGTTCATTTAGCAATAAATATCAAATAACTAACCCGTTGGCTCCATGAATTCGTGTAGAACTAATGGTAACGTTGCGGCAACTTAATTATGCCGAAAACAAAGCTAGTATTACGCTTGAAAACCACGAGAGAAATTCACGCTGTAATAGTGAACGGATATAATTCCATCCGTGAACGCACGTAACGTAATGTAGGATGCAAGATTTCATCATGGCGGATTATAAAATAACGGAACGGATAGCAAAGTAATTAATGCGAACCGGTAACCGGTAGGGGAATCACTTTGTTATGTAATTCCCAATTCGAATTATAATTCCGATAAAAATACCTTAACCTTGTTACTTTGTAAATAGTCTCAAGTGGATTCTCAACCTGCGGTCTCTATAATTATATTACCTTAAATTCAGAGGTACGATAAAAGGGGCGTACCCCTGGAGACGATAGCGCCGTGCAAATGAAGACTTAATAAACAGAATGTTAGCATTCTTTCGCGCATTGAAGTATTTTTATAGATTGCCGGGTGGTAGTTATCGTTTAAAATCAGACTGGTTTTTAAAGTCTATTAAAGACGCAAAACCGTTAAAAATGTGACTGCTTTAGGGTTAGTTGGAATTATACGCTGCGTTTCATTAAGTTTTATGATCGACTTTTTAAATTATAGCGTAAAATTAAGTCGCTTTTTGCACGTTATATTTAACTACTTTCTAAAATTAAAAGGTTGCAAATGAAACAAATATGTTTCAGACTTATAACTAATATATGTTTGTTATGCATTTGACAGATAGTCTTCGGGCCTTAGATCTTAGTATGTACAATAATTTAGGACCAGTTCAAGTTGCCTAATAAGGTTTGTGTTCCAGATATCACCTCAAACATATCTATAGGCAAATGGACAATAAAGTATACAAATATAGCAGCTGTACTTTGAAGCCTTATTTGGTTCCGATAAATATGTGTAGGAAAACTCCCTTTTTATTGGAATTCCAAATGATCGACAAACTCAAAGGGACGAATTTCAATTTATCGACAATCTCAAAGGGCTGCAGTGACCAAAGTCGTCTACGAAGCAGAAAACAAAGACTGCATCGAGAAGAGTGACATTTTTCTTTGTCAGATGAAGTGGAACATAGGTTTTTCGAGGAGCCACTTGACCGACTGACATGCACGCGCGCTTATGGGACGTGAGTGTTATATATCGGAACATCGAGGCTTCTGGAGCAGCAACGGCCACGAATATATCACATCTACTTGAAGACACATACATGCACGTTCAACTGACTGCTCTGTCGAGAGGAGTCTCGTGACTTGACTTGTCGAATGTTTACCTCTGTTCCAAGAATAGGAAACTCAAGATGAAGCCGAGTTACGCTGCACCGGAACTGACTAAACATGACAAAGAGACACTAAATATATTCACCGTACGTGACAGGAGACGACACGAAACCAAGAACGGGCAACATCCAAGCAGACGCTTGATATTTGTGCAACTTCAATGTGGTGTTTCGAATGTAACAAACATGATATACACCAGACGGTTGTAAATGAAATATTTACAGACATGTTTCATATCGAAACCGTCGAAGAAACAAAAAACACGTTATGCTTTAAAAGGAATTGCTATCCAAAAATGACATGGGGTAAAAAACGACGTGATATTTGACGGAACTGAGAGACTATATTTAGAAAGCAGATAGTATCGACTTAATACCGGCACGATATATGAAGACAAGAAGATATTCGACATCATCATTATTACAAGTAAGTGTTCGTGTCTGATTACGTATTTCCGGTTCTGGGAATTAAGTCGAGACAAGGAATCTGCGTGTATATACTGTATGTGTGGGTGTTATTATTATGAAAGTTGTTGCAATGTATATATGTATGCAGAAACAGATGAGATGCCCGTTGTCGGTACATGTAAAAGTTTCTATTCAAACAAACACACGAATATGTTTTCACTGTGAATGGAAGTTGCATAATCAGATACCTGTCTAACCGGATGTATCTGTGTATGCGGCATGTTTTCAACTGATCGATAATTGGCTGGTTAAATTCGTAACAAGGTCTTTCATAAATGAAACATTCAAGAAACGTACGACGTCCACAGCGGTTTCCTTTCGGCAAAAGTTCAAGTCATATTTTTATTTAATACCTCTCGTTAAATATTTAACAGCTGCGTATTTTTCCAGTTTGAAGTTCATAAAATACCTGATGTATGTGTTGCACTAATGAGTAAGAAATTAATACTCACGTACGATAATATTACGCTGGGTGCTAATAGATGGTGTGTAGTAAATATTAACATTTACATGTTATTTGAATACATTTCCTGCTTACATTACTTACTTGGGTCACTTATACTTGCGAAATATCAGCTGATTATAAATTCAAATGAACACCCTGTACCTTGTCCTATAGTGTTGGTACTAATTTAGTTTCCTATCACGCACTACCAATATAAATGTCAATACTATATGAATAATATTACGTGGCGGCTCTAGTAATTACGTATAATTTTGCTCTGAATCATACAATTTTTTACTGCTATTGATATTGTTTTGATATCTGAAATCTTAGTGGAATTAATAGAAAATAATTCAAAGGGAAAATAGCACTGATGACAATTTTGTGAAATAACTATTTAAATTAGAAAAAAAAAGAAGTAAATTGGTATTTAACATCGCGAATGTGTACACATGTGAGTCCATACATCGGTTAAGGTACACAAACACTTTCTCTAATCAATGTGTCGAATCTATTAATAGTGTTATGGGTGTACAGAAGCGAGGTCAGGTTATACCAAGTACGCAGAAGCCCGAAACAGACCTTCACGGGGCTGCCTGTACGGCTTGTCTCGACTTGTGCTTGGGATTTGGAATACTGTCGCGGTCGCGATCGCGATCGTGGCGACGTTGTACTTGTCCTCTGCAGTAAGCAGTAGTCCTATCCGATACGTTGTTGCTATCTCACTTACAGGTTATTGACTGCTCCGTTACTATTGGTTACACCAACGATCACACAACGTGACTCCTGCATTACAATATTATTGTTCACCTGATAACTATTATACACCCGTAATTTATCTGAAACTAATCAGAAATGCAATCATGAGAAACGCAGACTTGGAATTTAATATTCACTTCACAATAACGCCAGGCTGGAGCCAATTATGGGCCGTCTTTTAAAAAAACAAGGTACATAATTCTGCACAGAATCAGTGCAACGTGTGTTACAGTTACGGGAAACAATAACAATTATGTATATTACCTTAACGATTTTACAAAAAACAAATGTGCATCATACCAAGAAGAAAATCATTAAGGAGTGTTTAGTGTTTTTTTTTTTTTTGCATAAAAGTGAAGAAAATAAACTTTTATGAAACAACTTCAGCTTTAAGTTATTTTCGTTTTCTGTACATCTGCAATATGTTTAAATCGCTTCTTTTGTTACTAAGAACCTGTTCGTTGGATGATAAAACAATGAAAGTGTTTTTCTTGTAAGTTGTAGTAGAATATTCAGATTTCGTGCTCAATGACTTTTTATAGAAAAAAAAAAAACTTTCTAACACCATATGGTGTGTAGCACGTGAATTTGGTAAGGGTGTGTGCTCTATGCATTGGTAACCGTATCGGTCACAACTGTGGTACACACATGATACTAATCCTTACCGCAAACCGTGGCCAGACTGACATCCCCTTTCTATATGCATTGCTAGGCAACGCGCCGGACAATATATATTAGATGAACAAAAAAACAACATCGGAAATGAAATACCGGAGACGGTTCCGCTAATCTTGCAGCTTTAGAGAAAGCACAGGAAGTACAAACATTACCGAGCGGCAAATATTCAAATGTGAAAATCATAGCAACATTAATCAAGGTAGTTACTAACATAATTAATTGTCCATTATAAAATTATACAAGATTTATTGTTATTAGATCAATTTACATGTAAAGTTAATGTTTTACAAATATTTTAACCAGTATTATAACTTATCAATTCCCTAATTGGTACAAAAATAATGAGAAGAATTTGTCGGAAGAATGTTTCGAATTTTTAACGAACTTAACGGTAGAGAGAAATATTTCTATCCGTTTATAGTATATTGTACGGAACACCTGTATATGAAATAAAAATAAATGACATACGTGCAGCATTTCGGAGGGAGCCTTGAAATCCATGTTAATTTAGTTGAATGTAGTGAATGCCATCCCGTTACTTAATTAAATTATAATTAAAGAACTTGCTAGGCAGTCAAGTGAAATGGGACAATGACAATAATAAAAATAATAGTAAGACGAATGTCTGTTTTTATGGATTAGGTATAATTGTGGGTTATAATAACTTTTATAAGACATCCGTAGTGTCTGTGCTACCGTCCACATTCCATATGACTTCCGATCAGCTGCCAGGGACAATGAACAGGGCTTTTCCTACCCCTGTGCCCTTCAGGCACGACACGCAAGCATACGAGGGAAGCAAACCGTCCGCAAACGACGGTTATATACAGCCAGACCCACCTAGCGAATCATTGAACCACAACTGTGTTCACACTCTTGGCTATTTCATTATCGAAATCATTTTCACTCGAATTGAACACACCATCAAAGGTAAAAATCGCTGTAAAATTATACAACAAAACCCGGCTATAAACACAAACATTCTTTGAAATAAATTTTGTTTTTTCACAAATCGTTTCGACCTTGGACAAGCAATTTGTGAATGAGTGAACAGTCCTAGGTAACTTTGTAACCATGCCGAACGCTAAAACTGGTTTGGTTAGCTAGATAAAAACGTATTTTGAACTAGAGGATATGGTATGTGAACAGTTTTTGTTGAATTTTTGTGCATAATACACATGAACTGTCAAAGGTCTGTTTTCGCGACAGAAATGGCAAAAGTGTGTTAGATAATTCGGATGACGTACAACCTATTAATGTGGTAATTTAACAAGTCGTTGTGAATAAGATAACGAGGTCAGGAAGCCACAGACTAAATGAGAAAGTGAAATATTATCCCAGTAGATGTGATATGCCATATGTACAATACACAGAGGAATAACATTTGCATTCTATTATAAAACGATAACTGCATTAAAGTACTATACGTATTATTAATAAAATACTGCAATAAATAATGTAATTTAATATTTTATGTGATAAAATATTGCATTCAATGATAAACATTCCTCATGTAATTATATACTTTGTACTTGGATATGTAATTTAATTTTACACATATGTCATCATTCGTTTTACAGTAATGTGAAACTTATATTTGAAAAGTAATGAACAATGTGAGTATTATACCTGTTTACAACTAACTCTTCTGCATTGCATACATATGTGTACTTCCAGTTTCCGTTATTTCAATTTTTACGTACCGTATGTTGACGAGAACTACTGAAATTATCGTACATACTACTAGAGGTGATACTACATATTTAGGTCAGGCCGTCTGTCTGCTCGTCGAATTTTACTTACAGGGATCACGAATTCCTAATTACGTTGATCATATCAACCGGATGTTTAATATTATATTCAGCAAATATGATATTTACGCAAGTCGTGATCATTGTAAAAAGTTACGTGCATAATATTGCTTGAAAAAGAGAAAAAAAATCACGAAAGTGGGATAATTCGGAACTATAAATCGTATCTGACTACGTAGTAATTTATTACTATACATATAAATCATAGATTTTAGGTTACAGGTGCTAATTAAATGTATTAGCTTGATATATTTACCGGGATGTCAACCATTAAGTTAGTTTTGCAATGTGTGTCACTGTAATTATATCAGTTGTCACTGTCTTGATACATATATGGCTAAAAACATTTATTTAATTAACGAATAACGTGTTTTGCCACAACATACTAGATTTTTTTTTTAATGTGTTATATTATTTCTATCCGTACAACATTGCATGTAAGTACATTGCAAAGTGTTCAATAAATATAACGATTTTTATCATATATAATACAAAAAAAATCTGAATCGATTTTTACAAATATAAAAATGATTTTTTTATATGTGCAGATATTTGAAGCCTACGAGATTGTTATCTGTGAAAGTCAACAGAACATAATGTTTGCACACGCAGGTGTCAATATGGGCAATGTACCGATAAGAACACCGATAGTAAATGAGATCGTGTAGGTTGAAACGTCTGGAAATCATATTGTACGTTTTGAAAATGGCCTTGCTAAAACGTTGATTATACGAGTATTCTTCGAACAGGTAATGTATCAAGGATTTTTAATAATCGCACAGTGTGGAACGGAAGTTGAACATCACATGAAACGGAGTGAAAATGTTCAAGGTTTTTTTTTCTTGTTCAGTGTAGCTTATACGTACATGCAAACGTAATGACTACGTCGCACAGGTAAGCAGACGGCCTGGCTAGCGTGAGAGTGAAGCCATCGCTAGGTAAGGGCGTAGTTAAGCCGCATTTTTGTGGTACACTCGATGGTAAAAATCTCGTAACACTTTTTAAACCGTTAGGAACCGGCAACTGTCCGTATTACCTGTCATATTTCAATGTCGACGAAGCGTCCTACGACACCGCGTACGAGCATTCGGTTGGTGAAGTGAAGATTTGATCAAAAACAAGGTAATTTGTTTGAAATATACGTGACAGTAATCGGATTAACCTATGTGTTGGATATTATGTATATATGTAGAGAACCTAAACGACTGTAACCATATGTGTAAAGATTGCCAAGAAAATCATATTAAACTATGAAAAACTAAACAAACTTACAGCTTAGCGGAAAAGGTAGACGGTTACGATTATGTGTACGTGTAGAATGTTAATAAATGATATATGGTACTCACGGACTGTGACAGTTTTCGGATCATATCCCGATAATTTATCTTCAACTAATCCAATCTTCACTTTGAGTGATGCCGATCGGTCCGATACTTTCTGCAGGTCCTTCGAAAGTTCCGTGAAAATATCGTTAGCCACTAACACCAACGATGCTAATTGTCTTAGTGCATTGCTTAACGTGTTGTTCGTTACCGCTTCTAATTCGCAATCAGTCACCAGCGCATCACCGTTTTCATTTTGCAAAGATGTTCGACTAAGAAATCTCGGCTCGACAATACGTTGTATGAACGGCATTTTGCGAGATTTCGATCACTTGAACGACACACACAATGCACGAAAATAACAACACAATTACATATTTCACTAAACTATTTTTCATGTAACACCACACCAACAGACACTGCACGTACGCGGAGCAGTGAAGATGAGTTTAAAGTGTTAACGGACGTTCCATAGTTTTTCTACGAATGGATCACATGGTCGCCCGGTGTTTAGCGTGGATGTAATCTGAAGAAACGCCGCATACCTGGACGTGTTCGCAGTGCACTCCGCAGCAAACGGACTGAGAGTGTTGACATCCTATTTACACGATTTCCCGCTTTAAACTTCCAAAATGTGCACATGCGCACCATACATACACATGTAACACCGTGTGATGAGCGCGCCACGTACCGGGCAAAAGCTGAACTGCACCTGACAGCCTCTGCAAATCCGCGGTTCGTGTCACGAATAAATTGACATATATATTCATATCTGAAAGAGACGAAAACCAAACAGAACTTAGTAACAGAAATAACATAAATTGGAATGGAACAGAGGCAGAAGCAATATGCACAAGATGTTTGTTTATTAACAAAGCTCTGTATATATTATTAGAATGCTTTTATACAACAGCACATTTTATGTTTGAAACATTGCAGTCACAATGTACAAAACTAAATATATCATATATGTATCATTATCCATTATGCATTATTAGTAATTAAATAAAATAAGATTCAATATCTCTGCACAATTACTATACTTGTTGATTCGGATTTTATTGTTCCCACAAATACCTTTATTAGTACGTTAAAGTTAATAAAGATTCTTTTGTCTCATTTCGTAGCAAAATACTCGGCAAATATAATTATAGCGTATATTTATAATATAGCAAAGGAAATATTATCAGTATTAATAATAAACGTACATATGTTATATTGTATCCATTTATCACGAGTTTGCCATTAGTAAATCTATTTTGATATAAGTCATGTTACAAATTTTGATAATACGCCATTTGTGAAAGTTTATGGATGTCATTTATGAGAGTTTTCACAGCATTTCATTATTATCATGCAATGAGTTTTAGGTTAACTAGTCTGTCGATATAAACGCATCTAGAAACAAATCAAACTAAATATATATATATATATATATATATATATATATATATATATATATATATATATATATATATATATATATATATATATATATATATATACAAATTTGTATGTTATGTTGGTGTTCACCAATAATGAATAATATGGTATTTGGAATAATCCGTGCTTCATGAATATGTTGTTCAGTTTGCAGGTGATCGTGGGTCCAAGACAATGCTTATGATGTGATGATATTTTATGCCAATTGTTGTTGGTTCAGTAAATAAGATTAATATATGCAACAGTGCAGCAGTACATGGAATTGTCTTGTAGTAGATTACAAGAACATGAATACAACTTGAATTTGCCATTGTTGATTTTGATTCTTGGTCTTTTAACGCCAGATATACAATTTATGTTACAATACTAGATTGCAGCAGTATTGGTAAGCAAAGCACAATACATATCAGCGGCACGATTATAACACACACGAGTAGACTTATATTTAACGAACAGTTCAAGGTAAATGCCAAGTGGTACGACTTGCAACATCCTGACGGAGAAGACAGTTGCAGAATGTATTATGTTGAAATTGTTGGATTATGTCTGTTCTAAATATGTAGAGTAGGTACTTTAGACACCTCAGATGCGTATTATAGATGATTAAACATAAAAGTAGCTACATTTAACTTCGTAAACACATTAACACAGCAATTACATTGTTATATTATTCATTGTGGAAACCTACCAGTCGACCAGTACAGCACTAGCCACTGGCTAAACTAGATTATCTAGTATAATACAACCAAATATGTATGTATGTATGTATATATGTGTACAGGTGAGGCGGATCTAGGCTTTTGCATATACATGATTAAGAGTACATTGTCAGGGCCTAAATATTTCAAGCTCCATGCTTGTACTAAATGTCATTACCGCCTCGGATTAATAATCAGAATAAAATGAATAAAACTAACTACACCCGACCTTAATTACACCATCCACATTGAATGTATACAGTGAATGTGGTTGGAATAAAGTGTTTAACGTATAGTTAGTTATATGTGCGGTATGCAAAACAATTCTGTACCGAAATCTTATAATATTCTTCATTTGTTCCAGTGCATACATATTATCATATGCAAATAATTGACAACACATTTTGTTTTTCTGTAAAAATAGTAACCAGGTACTCACATTTTTATACCATCCGATATCTATCTTATAAAATATTGATATTCGTGTCAGAAATGAATTAATACTATCTTGATTCTCTAGCTTAGCATTCCAATTCGCGTATGTTTGATCAATGAATATCAATGTTTGAAATCATAGATAGAATACACGTACCTACGCAAATTTTAATTAGGCAAATATTTACTCATAGCTTCAGTATAGTGTACCATCACTGACCATGTATACAAGTTAAAGCACGACATACTGCATATTGCGTTTTGCAAATAATGGTATTCTGAATTAATGCGTAAAACTTTACAAACGAATTTATCATATTTACCTAGGCCGATAGGAAACTAAATAATTAAATAATTATTATTTTATTTGTGTTGATGAGTGTGTGTGTGTATGTATTTGTGTAAACACTTAATATGTACGTATACCTTTACACCTTAAATTATAATAATTATTATATGAATAGTACATAGGTAGTTTATTGTACAGTCAACACATTATAAACACACACACACATATATACATTTAGTACATTCACACATGCACACATACAAGTACCTTTGTTATATAATACGACAATAAACATACGTAGATTTATTTTAACATAGATATTTTAGGTTTAGATACGTAGAGAAAGCGACAGAAAACACTGGATAATACAAAGATATGTGTTACAATCTGCATGAGGACATGACACAAATTAGTTATACGCATGATCTTCCTTCCGTTGGGTCTGCCAAGTCAGAAAGAACATTTGTGGGAAATGAACCAGTCTCTGTCTCTCGGTACTTATGTGTGCATATCAACGGATCCGAAACAACACTAATCAACATTCATATACACAGTCCTCACAAGGTTGTCAGCATGAAGGACATTCAGTGGTAGATGTTCTTGTACAACCGACAGCACTTTTGCATTTACAGTAATATAAATATGATTATCATACTGGCCCCGCTGAGAATTGTCTTATTATTTTCCCGGGTCCAGTTCGACCGAAAGATCAAACAGTAATGTTATAAACTGCTGCCAGCCACCCGCAACACATTCACAGGCAACTGGCAAATGCAGTTATTATTATCTACCACTGTAATGTAACTCCATGTATTAACGGATTTCTAGAACTAATTGATGCCAGTTCAGACAACTAATGCAATGATATTTTAACCAGAATCCCCTTCGACTAAAAATTAGAACGTGAATGCCTGGCAGTGTACGAAGACCACGTATTTTCATAAAATACTATCTAAACTTACAATGCGCGACACATACTAGTCACCTGTGTTTTATTTCATCTATCCAATTTATTTGTGCTTGATCGTAACTTCATTTTTCCGTAGGAAATAAATAGTACCGGCCTTTTGATTTGCAAATTTTCAAATAACGATTATGCATAAATAAATTGGACAGTGCTCTGGTCTCTTATGCAGTGACGTAGTATTCGAATATTGTGACTGGACTTGGAGTTATTAGATCGACTGGAGAATAATATTTCATGTTCGAACTGGGATATGTGTGTGTACGTATTCACTGGGCCGTATGTTCCGTTATGTATGTAAAATTTGGCAACATATAATTCAGTCATCATATCATTACTTTAGACGCAAATGTTTCTATTGTATTTCAAACATCGAGTTAGTTTACATATTTCACAGATATTTCGACGAGTTTGCAATGTACTCGTACACAGGTTGACTATTTTCTCTAGGCCACCGTCATAGTTTTAATTAATATTATTTTGTCAAATTTCATAGACTTTGCATCTTCTAACGTTCCTATGAATCCCATAGTGGCTCGGATAAAATAGCCACTGTGTATATTTAATCTAACATACATATATATGAACGTTTATTGAAGAAAACAAATATGCATATTCGCAATAGGACGTCGGGTGTTACATGAAACATTTAGAGAACTCTTCGTCTAACCACAACGATAACCAATTATGTATGTTTTACCAACCGGGTAACCAGCGGTCACACTACTAACCTAACTGAGCTCTTCCTACTAACCGCACAACCAATAACAATTGCACGAATGAACGACGACGACAACAACAATGATGATGATGACGGATGAGACAGTACATCTTGATATCTGTACACATCGTAAGATGGCTACATTCCCAGTCTGCTGTTTTGTCGATGGCCGCCAACTGATGCCCGTTGACGTTCCATTGTGGGCTACACGTCCACTTCATGGCATACTTCCATGTAGTCAGGATCGTGCATAATATCTTTTATCATATCCTTCAACATTGTGTACCGTGGAAACATCGGGTACAGTTTGGAATTCATGTACTCGTTCTACGCAGATACATACATTTCTTTCAAAAATTAATCATCGCATATCCATGCAATCACTGACTAAACTAATCGCATGCTTACGTAATGTAATACTCTAAATAAATCCAATTATTTTTCCAAGTAAATATGATATAAAATCCGATTAAAAGTATTTCAATAATACGTTCAAAAATAAATTGGTATTACAATTTTTTTTGTGTCAAATATAAACCTTACATTAAAGCTTTCTCAAATTATTCGCTACCTCCAATATTGAATGAGAATAATATAAAAGAACATTGGTATTTATTTCATAAGTTGTTTTGATCCATTGTGAAACAATTATTTATTTAATAACAAAACAATGATGCACTGAACAAAGGAACGAGTCAAGTTAGAAGCGTTGTTAAGTCGAGTGTCGATATCAAGATATCTGCTTTAAATGATAAAGTATTCCCAGCGTTGCTCTTTAGACGGCTATGCTTTATATTTGTTACATTTAAGAACAATCCCTGGAGAACACTGGATAACAATAGTCTCAACATGATTTACGAGTAACACGGTCGAACATGAAAAAAACAGAGGCGTGTACCTTGAGTTCCCGGATGAGATTCCGTAGGCCCGAATACTTCTTCAGTAATCGATACAGATCATTCGTCATCTGAGTGTTCTCCGTCTCTATCTGGCAGATGGTCAAGTCTGTAACAGCCGAACCAATCAAACATGTACAAACAGGCATATTATACATCTAATACATGACAGTTATAAGTAGTCACATGTCCGTGCACAGTTCGGAGGTGGAGGACGAACATTTTCAAATATGAAAATCTTATAGGCCTATTATCCTACAGCCGTGATTTATGGAATCCAGCAGTTTTTCCCCCGCATAAGATATAAAAATTCAAACAATGCATTGATACATTCAGCGAGTAATGAGAAAATGCGGGGTGCCATGGAACAGAATGCGTATATACGCATGTTTCAGATACAAAAACGCAAATGGAATAATACTCGTATATTATATCTGTCATTTATGTTCTTTTTTTACGATTTTTTCGAGCGGGGAAAAAATTATGAAATATGTAAAATGGAACGAATTTATTTAAATATTGCCATACCCAAGCCGGAGTATGGATCGCAGTTTTACATAATATGTTTCGGGATAAATTATGATGCATTATATGCAATGTATCATACAGATAGTGGAGGTGGAACTATAAATCTCACAATGAAACTGATATGTTTTATTTAAATTGCTTCGCGTATTCTCGCAGAATATAAATTGTGCTAATACAGGTGCTGCACTGGCGAACACCGTTCGACGAAAGTGAAAATTATCGGGAATAAATTAATGGGAGAACAATTAATATTGATTTCGTTGACAGTATCGACGAGGTGTGAAACACTCACTTTCCAATCGTTCAATTCGTTCCCTTCGGTCGTGTGCTTCCTCGGCTAACTTTGCAGAAGTTTTCACTCCGTCGCCAGATTTCTGGGTCTTCTCCATTATTGCACAAGCGCGGAGCACAAAAGCAGGAACTGTTTCCTGCTTTTCCTGCTTCGGAATATCTACCAACGTCCAATATTGAGTTTCTAGCCGGACTACATCCTATGCAAAAATACGCACAAACATTTATTAATAAGGTACGTTTACAAATATTTATCTAGAAATAATTAAAAATTTTCTGGCTCATATTAAACAAGAATTTGATGCCATAAATATTTATCAAAACAATTAACAATAGTGTTCTATATATTTCGTATATGTTAATTAAAATTATAATACATTTTATACATAGAAAATTAATTATAAAATTCATGTAACGAGTTTCAAAATAAAATAAAATGTAAAATGATTTCTATACGAACATTTCCAACTAATAAGTGAACTAGGAAATTACAGTTGAAAACGTTTTGCTTTTTGTTTTGTTTGCCGTATGCTGGAAATCGATTGAAAGGATTGTGAAAATGGGGCACCGTGGAAACATTAAGAGGCATCGAGGAATATATGAATTGATATTATACTCGTACGCGCGGCATTAATATAAAACGTTAAACAGAATTATAGATACATTTTATGTATAATAAAATGCTTTAAAATAATATTCTTTACATTGCTCTTATATTAAATACGGACCGAATTAAAATAAATGTAATAGAATATGTTACTTCTTACCTTAATCATGGTTTTTAAGAGGTTATATCGTTGAAACACATTATTCACGCTCTTGCTGTCGCCATATTTGGTCATGAGTGTGATTAGTGCTCGTTTAGCCGTGTCATATGAATCCTCCAATCTAACTCTGACTGCTCGTAGTCTCTCGTTAGTATCGATGACTTCTTCCTTGGTTAATCCGCTGGAAGTGCCCTCATCCTTGACATCCTGTACGATCCGCCTAACGCTCTGCGTGAATTTGCCAACAAGGTTCGTTGACGGCGCCGCTATCATAAAGAACAATTCAATAAAAATCAAATCAAATGGCGTTTCATATTACATTAGTGAATATATATATATATATATATATATATATATATATATATATTGGATTTCATTTCTGTCAAGTTTAATAAAGATCCTGATAGGGCTAACTGGGGCTAACAACTATCAAATTACTTGAAAACTTTTCTATTCCACATTAATTAAGTTGATGTAAGAACAAGTTATACATGATAAAATAATAACACGGCATATAATTTTTGTTGTTGCTTATATCAGGTTTACTTTGCAGAATAATATTAACCTTAATTTTATTAGTGTATAATACAATCACAAGGATCTAGCATGTTTATGGAACGTACGATGAATACATATTATGTTTTTTAGCCAAGTAACGTTTTGAAATAAAATAAGCACACGCCAGAGGCAAACGATGTAATGAAGGAGCTTGCATTCTGTTACACGTTATTTCATTACCGTTCATTCCCTTGGTAACAAAGATAGATAATCCGTGTTACAAATATACCAGTTGTATTACCGACTTAGATGCAAACATACACGTGTATTTTTACACGTAGAATTGTGTATCTACACATGTCGGACACATTGCTTATCTTATCTAGCATTATTCATTTTCGCAAAGCCCCTAAAAAGCACAGAGTTGAGTAGTAAATTCCGTTTTGCATCCAACATGCCTGGCACTGTTCCAAATACGGGCTTCCCTGGATACTTGTAAAAAAATTTCAATGAATCTTCTTATCATATGACACCACATCTACACTGTTAAACTGGCCGGTAATATTGCTAAGTTTTGACAGATTGTGCGGTTTTCAAGGCGATTGTCTCGGACTGAATATATTTCATAAAACGTCAGAACAGTGACGCGAGGGGACGTTGTCTTCAGAACATTTCTATCAAATAGGTAAAATTTTCATTACATTTTATCATGTGCAGTCATAGCTGAAGGAACGATTTAATGGCAAAAAAATTATATGTTAAGAATTATTAACAACAGCACACTTATAGGTGCTTATAGGTATATTTTGTTATGTAATAATACAACTGATATCAAATGCCATATAACATTTTGAATTACGTCTGTGTGAAACGGAATTTATAATTTTAATTTCCTGAAAGTAGCATCTATTAAACAAAGTATCCTAGCCATGGTCTTCATCTAAGTGCTACCAAATTAATTCCATACATAAAATATGTACATTGTAGTATAATTACGTAATTTCTAAGTGCCTCCTTATTGTTAAATACGTTTTACGTTTATGTGAAGTTTTATTAGAAACAATAATATTTGAAACTAACTAACGCGAAATTGTCAATTTCAAATTAAACTTAATTACTGTTGATATATATATATATATATATATATATATATATATATATATATATATATATATATATATATATATATGAGATGTATGTACTAATGAAGTCTAAATGTGAATGTGACAGTTTACAATACTGCTATATAACAGTCTTATTTCATTATATATAGGTACATATTGGCCAATGACGAAACAAAGTAGGCTTTCATTGTTAACAGTGCCATTTTATATTCCATAACCGGTAGATCCTGGACAGTTTAGTAGGAGCTTGTCTATATCCATGTACCGTAACCTTTGCGCGATGAGTGTTCAAACATGATAATACGTGAAATATGCGGTGCTACAGGGATGGGACAAGTAAGTAACGAGTGGCAACCCGTTATACAAACCTACTGTGCATACAGTCCAGTTTATGGCGCACGGGAAAACATTTCCCTAGACGAGACTATATAACGAAATTATTTGCCATAAACGAGACAACTTCTAACATACATTTAATGTACACTATTATCTACATTATGGACATTTTGTTGATACACTTGTCATAGAAATATGACAATCAGAATATCAACCAAAATGGATGAAAACATAACAACATACCTTTACATTTCATATATGACTAGAAGAATATTTAATTTCGTACGTGCTTATAATAAAAGTAACACACCCTTTTCACATTTATTAGAGCATAAGAAATTTTTCAAATTACTTCCACATTTGCATGCACAAGGCCGGACATGATCGTGACCGGCTAAAAATAGGGCATCGTTTTAATTATCGCAAGAGGAACTAAATCCAGCTCAAGCGGGTACTAAACGAACGTACACAAAAATACCACATAACAAACTAAATCCGCTTTTGTCCTGATGCTTCTCTCGCAATATACGTACGTACATATTACAGGGAGAAAAAGTGCACTTTGTAGTTGTTACTGACGCGATCAGTAGTTCAAACAAACACTACATGTGTATGTTCGTGCACGCAATAACTTCAATGGGAATGAAGTGCGCTGTATGTACAATCGATGGTACGAGTGAATTGTAAATTGATATTTACAGTGCTTACTGCATTTTTCCGATTTTTTTTTTCATTTTAACATCCACTTGTGAAGTCATCTATGAAAACGCAATTTTAATTATGCCGATCGTATATTTATTCAGAGGAAAAAGTTAACTTTGCAACGTAAACAGGACGGAAATAAACTATTAAAAAGCAAAACTAATAAATGTTTTCAGAAATACATGTATTTTAAGAAAGAATTGACATGCACATATTTGATATAGGTATACATATATATCTGTCGTGTTATATAATGCTGAATGCGATGTGCTTTACATAGGTAGATTTCCTCTCATTGATATGTAGCTTCTCATATTGGCTCGTTAATAATTCACAAGGGTTTTGCTGTTATTGATACATATGTCATTCCTTATGTGATAGCGTATAGCACTGATTTTTGCCATAAAATGTACATTCTCACAAAGTACACAATTATCCGCGTGTTCTTTGTGAATTGTTACATGTAGCATCATTAAATGAACAATATCGGTAACAAACTGTTCTCTTTTTATAATACTACGTTTGTTCTTATATACAAGAACTTTCAGTGAAATATATCTGTGTATAACATGGCAAATATGTTGATTGAATATTGAGTTTAATTACCCGAACGCTGAGGCAATATTACACAAAAACCAGATAACCGCACATACTCTACACAAAGTTTACAATTGCGATTAATGTGCTTGCGGCGTCGCATCGAGCGTGATGCCTGTACTAGTCCAACGATAAATTCTCTTTGAACGGATACAAAAGCACAGAAAGAAAATCCTTACAGGTACCGTGAGCACAGTGTGACAAGTTCAGACTAATTTAGTCTGTGCCACAAGTAGAGCATAAGATCATTAAGTTCCTTTTAGATCGAGCAGCGTCATCTACGTATATATATAGTTCTCTATTCACTACACTGAGATGAGACGTCGACCTCGTTATATATATTAATTATCGTACAAGTTTCTTGCTTTATTACGTCACAATGCTGTGAAATGCTCGTGTGGTAAGATTAAATTTCGGATTACAGATGGAAATACTGTCCCTTTAAACACATACGTCAAGTTGAACTTTGCCAGAATGTTTAGATAGGCTGTACCCATCGGTTCCTGTGCTAGCAATGTTGCTGACTTGGGTCGCTTCATCCTGTTAGTGGCCCTTCGGCGTCTCCGCTGATAACGAGCTTGCTGGCACTGACATTGGCTGGCTTGCTCAGTATATATTGTCATCTTCTCTTTCCGGGAGGAAAAAACCCAACAGTTTCTTTTTTTATAACTTGTATAAAGAGTAGCACTTAAATATTTTGCGAAATGCAATGAACAAAATGTAAAACTGAAGATGATCTCTCAAAAGACGGACGTCGGGTAATACACAATTTTTTTGAACACAATCAGCCAGTAATAACTGTTTATTCGTTCACTAAAAATACTACATTATTTACTTGTAAACATTTGAGTAAAATGATAAATAACTATAATAAATAAATAAATAATTATAAATTTTAAATCAAATGTCATTCGAAAATGTGGCTTTTTTTTGCACATATTTCTGACTCGAGTACACGCGTAACATTTGGTACAGTAACATTAATTATTATATTGATTGTAGGACGTATATTTGTATATTCAAGTCGTAAATAATTAACAACAGAGTGTTCATTATGCAAATAATGATTATACGTAATTTCACGAGCATATTTATGTACATTTATACTGAAAATCGTATTAGTTTATTAATGCGTTCAAATATTAGAATAATATTCAATATGTATGTTACAAATAAACTAATATTAATGTTTTGTTAAATATATACTTGTCTAACTGGATGAATATTCAAGTAAAAGGTATTATTATATAATTATTTTTGCAAATGCTAACAGCATAATGATTGATGTCATGATTAGAATGTTGTTTGTTAAATTATACAGTAATGGTTGTTTAGATTACAATATAGATGTATTGAAAACGTTTGGCACTTTGCCCATGCGAAGATGTGCTACTTGTTGCCAAACGCTGCAACGAAAGAGTTCCCAAGTTGAAGATCAACAATTCTACGGTTCGTTTCACAGACCAATGCATAAGATAAATTATATAATTGTATGTTGAACAGAAGAATCAACAAGTCGTGGGAATGCCATTGTTTTTTATTATTCTCGTTGGAGTTTTTTACGTTCTCACAAGTGAATTACATGATCGTTAAAGCCAGTGCTAGTTTCATTACGATTTCGTGTTTTTTTGTAATTGTGTGATATATGATATGCGAGTCGGCTCACACTGTGGTATCTTTCAACTGTCAGTTTCAATTAATTGCAGACGAAAATAATTATGTGTGAAATAGCGCTCTCATTAGTGTGAGATCCATTTGGCCATCACCTCTGGCCTCATAAAAATCCTCTTTCATTTGCGACTAAATGACACAGCTTTCTTGTAATTAAAATATATGCAATAATCAAACACAGTCGTAAAGTTCCAATTTACAGTCAAAAATTATGCTTAATAGTACTTATGTCAATTCTAAAAACTAATTGATGGATTACGTCATTTTGCTGCTCAGAAGTAAAAAATACATATGCATATTTAACACATGCACTTTGATAAAATATTCTGAAAAATACGTTATAAAATTCGGTATAAGATCGAGAAAATTGATTTGTATTTTTGGGACTTCCCAAAAGAATGGTTCAAATCTGATTTTATCCCGTCACGATTTTGCAAAGGGTCAATAAACATGTATTTATTTACGTATAATAATAATTTCTATTTGCCAAATAATCATCTATAAATATCCGCAGTTATAAATGTCAATAATTCATGTAACGGATCTCCGCAATCCAAGGACAGCCACCGACAACTCACGACTCGATACTCACACTGATATCACGAATATTGATGATTTCCAATTAATATCATTGTATTAAATAGAAATTGATGTAATTCCTGACGCCAATAATACTAGTCATATAATATTAGTCATACACGAAATTTCATCTCAGACAGGATGGAATTTAATTAACAAAACAAGACACCAGAGTCGGTGCAGTGTGCCTTTCTAGTGGGCACGTGCGAAATTATTTCGATATCGATTAATCATAGTTTCTATTGCGTTTAAATTTCAGTATGCCCAATTAAATGGAACATGAAATTCATCCATGTGTGGACGGGTATTAATTCATGGATGCGAGAGATTTTCAGTCCAGTGCCCTCCTGAAACCGGCACTGCTCACGGGTTTCAGTAGAAAATCTGAATTATTCATTTTTTTTTTATTCTGGAAACAATGCAGCGACATATTTCAGCTTGTATTGTTACTGTAACAAAGTATATGTCGTCTGTTTGCTAAGTGGCCGAACATACTACATTATTCATCAAATTGTGCAACGAATTTCACGACATATTACCTAATATCCGTATATCTATCTGAAGCAAAATCAATAATTCACCATTAATGAAATTCTAGAAAATATTCACAAAATTTAACATGTATGTTTAGCAAAAGATCCTATTTTTTTAGAAAGTTAAATCGTATTATAAATTTTAAACCAAATGATATAATAATTGAAAAGAAAACAAATAAATACAGACAGATTTCAAAGTAGCTCATTTAATAGTAATTTTATTATGAATATGTTCTATTATTGAGTGTTTTTATAATGACTGGACGTGTGTCATTAATGATAATGGTTGGTTACTAATGACACAAGAACAACATTCCGTATTTATATCAAAACATTATGATACAAGTGTCACTTGTTAAATTGTGTGCTGAGCTCTGGAAACGTTACAGGGTTTATTAATTTCGAATAAAAATATCAATTCCCAACGTACACGGCGGTGTCTACAGTTTAAAAGGATCAATATAATAACACATTGTGAGGGAACGTTTTCACACTCCAGTTCCAACAGCTGAGACTGGAACCATGCTGATAAAATGTTCGGAATCGAGCGCACCTAACGTGCTGTAAAATTCATTCTCCAGAAATTCTCTGCGTATGTTGTTCTAAACATCAAGACTAAATATTTACTTGCAGCTATTAATGCTTAAATTAAATATTAATACTGAATTATATTAAAGGATTTAAACAGATCTACCAAAATAAAGAAAAAAGTAATCAGTGTATTTCAGCAGAAACCAGTTTTTTAAATTTTGACGTCATTGGCGTTGTTTGTTTTGTTTTTATAACACTGCAAATTATAAGTTAATAGATTTAATAAATACATTTGTAATATACGCCCACAGTAATAACAATTTACTTATAAACAGTATAATGTGATTTAATATAAACAAATACCAGTTTGTTAACTGTTATAAAATATGTAAACACTGTAGTAATTTTAGTTTTTTAAAACGAACATGTTGAATATATTTCGTAATATGTATTATAAACATTGTGTTATTTGTATATGAAACACAGCAACATGAATGTTCCCACTAAATTCTCGACATTATTTGCCATTATCCGGATGTTTATGTAAACCTTTTTTTAAATATTATACAAATATGTATTAACACTGAAAAGTGTTGATGTGAAATTACCAAATAATAGTTAATAAGTTGCGTTTTAGATATGTACCACAAAATATTCAGCATACATAGTCGAATCTATGAATGTTATTTTAGTCTATAACTTTGATCTGTTGTTTCAAAGCCACAAGCAATAATATGTCACTTTATTTAATATAAATTATTCAACAAAAAACATTATACAAAATTAAAAGCATTAGAGAACATACATAAAGTAAGTTTACGAAAACTGCTCATGTAAATTGCCAACTATTAGCTTCCATTTTAAATATTCAAGGACAATAATTACTCTCATTCAAATACATGCGATCAACATGGGCGTGTTTGTAGACAGAGGTGTTTCATTTAAAATTTAAATACAAATTAATATGTATGACCTTCAAGCTAGATACTTTTCGCATTATTTAACCAGGAACGAAACACTGAGTCTAGCTACTGTGGCATTAAACAACATTGTGCATTGATGAATTGTGCAAATATCCAGTGAAGTCGGTTCACGGCTTCAGAAGTCGCTTATACGGAGTTAATTTTCTAAAACAAATGAACACATGATGCCGAACATCTTCCACGTATTAAGCAATAATTACACAGACGACATACTGATGAACATTGCTGATACAATGACCCAGAGGACGGAATCAGGGGCAGCCGCATCAAGGATGCAAGCGAACAACAGCAGTTGCCGTTTAGCACACGTAATGGCTCAGCCTGCTTGCCTGGTCACAAACAAAGCAAAGAGGGGGACTCACAAACAACAAGCAGCAACAGCAACGGACGTAGTGATACCCACAAAAGCCAAGAAAGAGTGTTCGTAGCGAGAAGTGTCAAATGTGAATGTTGTAGAGCGGAGAGAATACTCATACTTGACTCATGTGTGCCTTTGTAGTTGCAAGTACTTGACATATATCTACACAAAAGTACGTGTGAGTGTGTTTTTGTTTACATATCTCTGAGTAAGTAACCGCAGAGTTAAATAAACTTTACGTTATGATGATACGTTTGTTCATATGTAGTGTAATTACACAAACATAACCTCACTAACTTGGATAAATGTAACTAACGTTATCTAACAAAACTTTATATTAGTATTGTACCTTTTTGGAATGGATATTTATTGTATATATGGCATGTGTCTGTTGAACGAAACATTAGAATTTGTTATTAAAGCAAAGAATTCTATAGTGTTATATGTGATTACAAAGTTGTGTTTCATTTCATTTACTAGGGATACAGGTAGCTCAACTAGACTTTTACGGCGAATTATAGTCAAGGATAACTATAAAAAAATTCATATGGAATGACATAATTCTCACATTACTTCTTTAATAGTTTATTTTAATTAATAGTCAACATAATTGACGAGACCAAATATAAATTTAATTTAGTTATAACAATCTCAACGGATATTCAAATAAAATTTCTGGCAACTTATTAAGGCACTAAAATACCAAATAACTGCGTTTTGTGCTAGTTTTGATAATTTATTTCCAGTTAAATTCTTGAATACCGACGCGTGGTGGGGTCAATGTCACTGTAAAATGTTGAGTTTTGCGCAAATGTCACATAACTGTGTATACGAAATGTGCATAGGTTGTGGAATTATGTACTTAGTCCGTATATATCTCAGCATCACATATAATATTTTCCTTACGTGCCTAATAAGGTATTCTCGTGGTTTCATAGAAAGAGTTACACGGTCGTCTCAATACCGATATTTCTACGATATACGTGACGGGAACAAATCATGGTTACACGATAAGACTCGCCTGTTTTATTACCGTGGTTACGGTTCAACCAATCGTTGAAATTTTCACCGTAAATTTTATTGGAACCAACCGAAAATTCCCTACGCTAGCTTGCCCGCACCGGACATAAAATAACACTTGAATTGCTGGAATTTCCAACTGTCACAAATGTTAACATTCCGTGTTTATTTTGCACTAAACCTTAGATAACGTTCCATTAAACCTACAATTGTTTTACCAAGATCAGGGGAGGCCTTTTTACGTGTTACTGATGCGCAGTGCATCTCGGCAAAAAGCGAAAGTGGCCATTTTAATAGGTCAGAAAAACTAACGCTTCATTTAGATCAAGGCTATTGCATCTGTATTACAATCAGAATTGCAATGATCACGAATCCAGTTTCCTATAATTATTGCTATTGTAAAACTACACGAACTATTGCAATTCTAGATATTTCTCATCGTTTCAAAAGCGCAAAGAGAACAGTTACTTAATTAAAATGGTCAGTAAATCTAATTGGAATATTGTGCAAATGAAGTATGATAATCTGGAGTCCTTGTTACGAAATAAAGATATTCTAGAATAGAATCTAGATGTTAGTGCGTATTGATTTAATGTTTTCATCTGATATAAAGTTTAAAATGTCTGCATATCAAATCGTTTTGTGTTTGACAATTCATTACAAGAGTAAATACCGCTTTTGGTGAAATAATCTTTCAACTTTAATTGGAAAACTTACAAAGCTTGTTTGAAATATTGCACACATGTTCAGATAATTTTCAAATTAACCATGGTCTTAATTAAAAATGAATTTTGAATTTATGATCATGAAAGAAATTGTATAACTGCGTATTATATAAAAAAGGTTATGATATTTACATCTATATGCACAAAATAGTATTTGTATAAAATACTACAATATGTATGTAATTGGCATACATCTAGTAATCATTATATTCTAGAAACTGCATATCATTTCAGTCACGTAACATGCATTTGTAACATGTATTTGATGTTAGTATTAACGACCTTGTTACGTTCAATACGATGAAGAAAAAAATATGGATATTATTTCATATACAAAGTGAAAAAAAAGTTTTTCTAAACGATAATCATATAATATCCTTTTCCAGTTCAAAACATGCAAATTTACAAATATTTCCACGATACTATATTTCTTTTCTTCAAAAAAATATACAAAAATAATAATGTAAAAAAACATTTATCAAAAACGTGATTAAAAAAGAAATTTTCACGTTCAGGCAAAAAATTCGTTGATAGTACGAGATAATGATGACAGCATTTTCATGCAAACTGTATCCTTGAAAGTAGCAATGAATTGAATCTAAAAAACCGGGTAAATATCAAACGTTAGTGTTAGAAAACGTGTAAAACACGTTATTTTACGTCACGAATAGATACGTATACGCGTAATTTATTCTTTCAAATAGTATAGAATTTCTTTATTAGTAATTGTATGCATTTAGGTAAACAGTAGTTCTAAAGTATGTAAATATGTACATATTTAGTTGTAATTTTAAAGAACAGTAGCATTTGCATAAACATGAGAAATGAAAACGTTTTTAAAGCGGAGAATTTAGTATGAAACCAAAGTGAAATGCGGTTAGCAAATACTTGTATGTAATTTTTAGTGTGTTAATTGTATGCAGCTAATTTATATTACATGTTTCCTGTCGATACTGGTGCAGGTATAGTGTATTCCACTTTCATATTCCTGACTACTTGACTTGTAATAATTAGTGTAAACACCAACAGTTCGTTGTAGTTAACGGTTGAATAGTTTCGACAATGTTTCTGCTGTCATGAAGCCAAAGAAAGTTTTACATCTACTCGATTGGTGCATTTAAATATCGAAGTCGGTACAATGCCGTACAAGTTCTGGATGAGATCATCAATACGAGAAAATCGAAAAAGTCCTTGTTCACGAGCGACGTTCCAAAGACAGATTGCTGCAATGTCGAGCTTGCTAAATCCAATAGCAGACGATGTGACTGCAAGGCACACCGTCTCGAATGTTAAATGCACCGCACACGGAAATGAAATTAAGATACTCGGAACGAGAGACAATGTTGCTTCTAATATTTGTAGAAAAACTTACGTTCAAGTGATATAATTAACTGGTAAAGTGTTTATACGAAATGCTCGTCTCCAGACTAATATTCCTGGATTCCATGTTTGAAAATATAAATATCAATTTCAATATAATGTTCTATAGAATTGCAGCCAAGTTGTGATGCAACTCTTGCATCATGAAAAGTGAATTAACAAATTACGTTACTTAAAATAACAATGTACATACCAATATTTTGAAAAGACAACACAATGTGTTTGTTGACAACTTCTGTGACAATATTCAGTAATAATATTGAAAACGTTTGTATATCGGATTAACTAAATGTGTAGTAGTAAATCAAACCTGATCCTACTTGTATATCGATTTTGACTAGCCGCTTGAGGTCATGCAGATGTAATCCTCATATAAATAATGAGTCCACTGCGAGATATCTAAATGACAAACATAACCTAACTTCATTTTGTACGTCATTTGAACTATGATTTTAAAGTAAAGTGCATAGAGCATTACTTTCAGCTCCTCTTTTAATAAACATTCAACCTTTTAAATCTGATTATCCAGGTAATTATATAAAGTAATCCGTTTGATGATAATGAATGTCGTTGGAGCCTGGACCGGAAACTAGTTAGTTAATAGCATTAAAAGTAGCTAGGTTTTTTTTCAGCGCAAATTTAAACAAACAAAAAACCTTCAAGCTGGTAATTTTTAGTCAGAAACACACGGGCGATTTCTATAAAATTGATGCAATTTATTCGGGCAAATTGAGGACTAATAACAATGAAAATGGGTGGATGTGAAAATGGACTAAGAAAATGGAAAAGCATCATTGTGCTGGGACCAGAGGAGACTGTAAATAATCTGGTAATTGCCGGTCTGAAATACTGTGCGAATGTTTGAAATTTATGTAAGAATTAGAAGAAGAATTTTATACGAGGACAATTTTCAGGAACACGTAAAATTTCCACTATTAAAACATTTTAGAGTAGAATATACAGTACTTGACAAGATTTTAATTTTTTTTAAATATAGACAATTTATGTGTTTTAATTGTATAGATGTTCGAGAAGAAATATTTTATAATATTTTACGACGTAAAACTGTGGAAAAGCACATTCCTATTGTTTACTTTTTCTTGGAATTCACCGAATCTTGGAGAGAATTTATTTCTTCAAAGTTGTAAGTTTTATTTGTTTTGTTTAAAGTGAACATTTAGCGCGATATCAATTAGACGACTTTTTAAGTACGATTATGAATTTTAAAATTATTGTGTGCTCGTGTGTAATGTCTGCAAGTTACATAAAACAATCTTTGATATTTATATTTATTTTATATTCAATTGTGAAATCCAATCTTGTATATTTGATCTAATTTGTGATCTGAGTAAGAAGCTCACTGTTCGTTCGTTTTATTAAACCGTATTTTGCTAAAATGATTGCTTTCTCACGGATTGTCTGCGTTCATAAACTGTGTTATGTTTGGTCGATATGTATTCCAACCAAATTACCTACTTCCTTACTAATCTGAGTTTTGATTCAAAATACAAATCACAAAGTTAGTACCGATCCAAGCCAATTTAAATTAGCATTGACATTATTTGCAAAACATTAACTAGTTACCCAATACCTAATTACGTGTTCAAAAGCATCATGATTTTTAATCAGCATTTGATCACGTTTCACTTACACTTTGAAGTATTAATTGCATCAGTAGCGACTGCATAACTATATTGGCTTGACTGTGTAACGTCTTCATAATTCGCAATCGCGACAAATGAATCGTTAATAATTATTGAACCAGTGGCACTATATAATATTGCAAGCACAACTATGGTCATGTATTTAAAATTATATCTGTCGTGTATTGTGGTGAAAATACACACGAAATGTGACAAATTATTATATGTACTAGATACAGGAAACTTATACTTATTATAAAAATCTTATTAAATCATATTAACCACAATTATGATTTAAAAAAACTGCCTACATCATTGTTCAGTGGAATGTATTGTAATTTGTACCTTGCACCAGCATGAATGGCAAAGATATCGTCATTAGCTAAAACGGCATTTCCGTTAAACTTTTTGTTAGCAACTGTTGTATGTGTTTTACTACAACTGCTTTAGTTTCACGATGTTTTTAATTCGGGTAATTTGAGCATTGTCACAATTTGGTGTTAAACTTCAATTGATAAAATTTTGTTTAAACGAGCGAAACTTTTCCGAATTTAATTACACAAGCAGACGGAACAATGATTGAATAAATTCACTGTACATTATTTGCAGACATCTTAGTATTCTAGCGATACAGCTACAGGCATTCAAGGACAACAGTCTCTGACTAGATAGGAATTTATTGTAATTAATCATATTCTTATTCGGGTGTCGTTTTTATGTCAATGTTATTTCAAAACTATTTTTGGAATGTCTGTTTAGATTTACAACTGAATGCTACAGTGCTTATCAATCGGATGTTTACGACTTATGTTTAGCGAAATATTATAGCGTATACATATGATATATCAAAAATACTAAACAACGATTTTCACCTAGACATAATAACACAACCTCACGTGTTTGTTTGTTTCGTGGTAACATTAATAACTAATGATTATGTTTGCGCATTAATGAATTCTTTAGAAATAGCATAAACATATGATTATCTCTCACAGAAGGAAATACTGGAAGCAATGCAATATATTCTAAGAGTATTTTCTAGAGTTATAATGGTTATGAGTGAGGATTCACCATCCTCATGGTTTTGTGGTTTTGATTACAATAATTATTCGTCAATTGAATAATCACGTACCCAGATAACTAAATATAAATATTCTCATTCATTCATGCATTTACATGGAAAGTACAAGATGTTTTATTTATTTAAATTCCGCTTAACAACAGTCATACACATGCATTTTATAAATATATTAAATCTTATACAATTGAGAAAACTAATTATTTGTTTCGATATAAAACGTATGTTTGAAAATTACAGTATTTTTTTGTTTAACTAGACTAAATCAATAGAGTCATTCGTGGGTTTTTCTAATGGTAACAATTAAATATATACATATCGGTATAATGAATGAATGACGTTTTTTATCGTAGCCTTTTTGATTTTGCCGCGTTGTGCCTTCTTGAGGTTGACATTAGGGATTCCCGGATGGTTAGTATTACGCGCGAACAGTGACTGAGCACTGAGTGACAAACACATAGTTGTTTATACCATATGTACCTGATAATAGATCCCGTTTAAATAGATTATACCAGCATAAAATGACTCAATCTAAGTATTTAGTTAAAGCGTATTAACTGTAGCTATCTAAATCGTAGCATTTCAAAACTACAATACATATATTTAAAATATATTATAAATAATATATGCGTTATAAATATTTACGTTTTGATTTGTTTTTTTATAATCCTGTGACTAATTCATTAGAATTTTAATATGTGTCATATATGAATAATAAATCAGCATTGTAGGTAGTGCAATTGACTATAATTATAAATATATTTCAATATAATATCTTCATACATATGCAGTAAATACTTGCATATTTTAAAATAATTGTATTTTGATGTGACTGACATGATTGCAGAGACATATTCCATATGTATAATGTAAACTATTTCAATAAAATTATATACCTACTTCCTAGAAAATATTACTAAGCGATTCATTTTATAAACAATTATGCATCATTTGAATTCGATCAACAGATGATATACATATGAATATTTCTTTATTAATATTTACAAATTCAGTTATGAACTAATCGATGATTCCAGGGATCATAGTGTCTGCTCTGTATTACGTGTCCATGATGATTGCTCATAGTTGTGAGTTAATTAATGTATGTCTGACTGATAAATCGATACAAATAAATTACTCATTTAAGATAACATTGTGTAGATGTGGTTGGTCAGATGTATTATTAATTAATCCTGATAAAAGAATGGAGCACGGTGAATGTTTACACAAGGTGAATGGGCGAATGAAATGAAATGGAGAATTATGTTCCGTTACCTGTTCGCTACGGGTACAAGACGTTTCCGTGTTCTGTTTCCAGGTCTGATCACTGCCATGTAACTAGAGGCACATAATAGACATGGTCTCGTGATTGTTTCCCGCGGGGTCTTTGTTCACCGGACATCGAGTACGGGGTACGAACAAGCCCGAACAACTAATACTCTACGTCTCTATACTATATATATATATATATATATATATATATATATATATATATATATATATATATATATATATATATATATAATTCTGTTCTTGTTCAAATCTACCAGACATCGCACGTTTTCATTGCAACCCTCACTAACGATATAATCGGAACACAGAGAGAACAAGCACAATAAATTTTCATTCCGCCAGGGAATTTTCGTGAAAATAGCGGGAAAAATTAAATTAACACCATCTCACATTAGAAACACATACTTTCAAATACGTACCTACAGTTAAACTTAGATTCGAAAATTCTTAAACAGTAATGTAAACATTATGTAGTTAAGTATTCATGTTACGTCAATTAGTTACAGTACAAATTAGTATTATGAAATAAACTGAGATGTTACAGATGTTAATTAATTATTATTACAGTCATGGAACCACGCAATAAGACAACAGAATCTAGCTGAGATTTAGAAATAGTTGCTCGCGTTGGAAGAAGACGTATTTCACTAATAATTAAATAATGTTCTATTACTTGTTTCTTAGACAATAAATTCTATCCTTCCTAAGCACTTAAATTATGTCATTCAGCCTCGACATTTTACTGTGTAAGTTACTTAAAGTAATCCACTGAAATATGCGAATAGGAAGTACACGTATTTCGATTTGCAAAAAAAAATAATGCATGAAATATATGATGTCAGTGGGGTCAATGAAAAATGTCAAGTACTTAAAAAAAATCCCCAAAAAAGTTCATAACATGTAAACGATCCATGGTTATTTAACAGAATTTACCAACAAAAAATTGAACATTCAATATACATTTAAACAATCCAGATTGCAGTAAGAAAATCCTTGCATTAAATGTTACTGACAAATACCAGTTATGTCCTAAATACAATTCAATTCGAAATTTCGTTAAATTCTCAAATGCCTTTGTGCGAAAATCTCCCAGCGACGTTAAGATATTTCAGTGTCTTTATATTTGAAAACGTGGAAATATTCTTAACCCATTCGGTATGTTAGCAATTTTATTACCAGCTTTAAAGAAAATAGGTTGAAGTTTCTTCGGAAAATGGGTGTTCCTTTTTAGAAATATTCCATATGCATTTCTCTTTCACAAAGAGAACTATGCAAAATATCGAAAGAACTCGTAGCCAAACAGAAGGCTATGTATTTGGAGTATTCTTTAGGCATCCTCTCTGTATGTGGATGTTTACTTCGAGTAAAAAAATAAGGGGTTCTAATCGATATTTGATCTAAAGCAAATGTTGTCCATTCAAAGTCCACCAATGGAATCCACTCTCGTAAAAAAGGCGCAAATTTGAGACAGGATCGAGATGCTGTGCACCAGAACTAGAATACGGTGAAGATAAGATAGGACACATGATGATGATAAGCTCAACAAAAACCCTGAGCATGGCGGTCATGAATCGTCAGGTTCGTTCCTGTTATGCGGAGCGTGTCACTATGTCGGTAATATAGGAACCTGTCTTGTTATCCGAGTCGGTGGATTACGGTGGGTAGTTTGCTAGGGGTGTTTCAGGCAATGTAGCACTACCACTAGTTAAAGGGGTCGATCTGTATTATACCCTTGAGAGAGTGCACTAGTACCGCAACTCGAAATGCCTCGTGTTCCATTAAAATTCCTGCAATGGATATGGAGCTAATAATTGCCAAAGTGATTCAGGTGTATGAGTGCCGTGTGTGTATGCTTTAATTTTAGACACTAATTTATCATTCGCTAGTAGCAGAATAGTTACCAAACATTTGTAACTACTAACTGCATATTTCAGAGATAGCTTTATCTACCCGAATTACATGTACTAACAACCATAAAGATATTGAATCCACCATAGCTCATATGAGTAATTATACTATTTCTTCGTAAACCAAGATAATACCTGTAACTTTTCTTGCAGTTATACTCGAAGACAAATATCTAAATCTCGAGCAAATAATTAGTTAAGAATGAGTGTAAATATACTTTTTGATGTAGATATGAAACACATACATATTTGTATAATGTATACATAATATGAAGTTTGTCGTATGACTAAGAAAACGACGACTAAGAATGATTCAGAAAAAAGTATAACAAACAAAAAAAAACTTCAAAATATGTATATGGATGAGATCAGCAACAAGACTGGTCTAGAAATATTCGTGTTATGAAAATGCCCATTAACTTTTAGGATAAAATGTTTGACATTTAACGGAAGTGATAAATAATGATTCGATATATGTCAGCCGTAAGTTGAAATGCAGCCATGCATCTCACATTAAGGCCAGATTTGTTTCTAACAATGTTATCCGTAAAGCTGAAACTGCAGCCACTTTATAGGATGTGGGTGATATATTTTTGGGGAGTTGTTAGACAGGTTTCGTAAACAAGTAGTTGCCAACTTTACCTCTAAACCTCTCTGTGTGTAAAACTTTGTACTCAGCTGGCGACAAAGGCGCATTTTAAAACTTTATCATTTAAATTAGATTGATTACGACTAGATGGTTTTACATCAACTACATACTTATCTTAATCTTTTATAACCTTGCGCTGAATGTAGTTTATAAAGTGATTTAAGGTTTTAATTGTTTTCCGTATCTGTCTGCACGATCTAATATTGGAATATAATTATTGTTAGAATCCATTAAACTGGATTGCTGATTGTATTATGGATAAGCCGCTGCTGCACCTTAAGGTTCAACAATGCATTGATTTACATTACAAGGTAGGCCTTTTCTGCGCACGTTTCCATATTCACGTTTTCATTTTGTCGCCATTTTTGTTATAATGACGGTAAGTCAAGTGTAATGTGCTAAAGTGAAGGGACCGGCAGTCCCTTCATTTACATATAGCAAAGTAACTTTTTCAGGGACACAATGGAAGTTCATTTACACAAGCCGGAATCGATATTTTAATGTTGGTAAATGTTAGTATTACCTTATGATAATATCCTGTAATAATGGAATAACAGCTGGGTGTTGCCGGCAAAGGAGCATTCTCATCAACATTCTTTGAACATGACTTAACCACCTCGTCTAGTTAGAAAAGCAAAAAAAATAAGTCTCCATGACCTGGCGATACAATATACTTGTGCATAGACGTTTAGGTAAACATGATTTTCTTCTAAAATGAACCTTCTCTGCTCTTTCATGTGCAAAATGCGGATATTTCGATCTTCATATAAGTAATTGTAAAACACTTCTGAATCAAATTCAAGTGCTAAAGGATTTTTTTCTCCAATTGTTAGTAATTAATTTATATGATGCGTATATGTAAAATTCGCTAGTATCATGAATTTCAAATAAAATAAATATGCGAA
Organism: Carabus problematicus; assembly: GCA_963422195.1. NCBI lineage: Eukaryota > Metazoa > Arthropoda > Insecta > Coleoptera > Carabidae > Carabus > Carabus problematicus. Next base: position 12,423,929 of record OY728584.1, read on the forward strand.
ACAACAAAATCAAAAATTTATTATGATATTCATGAGTGTGGTTCAGTGTCTAACAGGAAGTTGCATTTCGCTATACAAGTTAATGTGCTTTGACAAATTCTGAATGAAAACAAAGCATATCTCCTAAACAATTCAGTGACCACCATATTTTGTGGGTTTTGATGACTAATACATCTGTATTTTTGTGTGTTAATTTCCCATGAATTTACAAGCAACAACGTAATTATCATTTATAATGTGGTCTGTAATTTTTTTTAAGATTATCGAATTATTTTATTTACGAAATTAATCATTTCCCGTATCCTCTATTTTGAATTTCCGTTTATGACAAATCATATGAATTGTCGTTGTTTTCTTTCGCTGTGTATATTTTTAGCTCATCGACCTCCTGTCGAAGAGCTATAGTGTTCGGTACGATGTCTGTAGCATCTTCCGATTTCAAAAATTTTTGCACAGAAATCCCGGACAGACCCCCTGGACCACGAAATGACTATTACAACATATGTCCGTATGTATGTCGCTCGTCCGCTCGCTCGCTCGCTCGTACGAGATTTTTTTGTTCCACCTAGATCTCTTAAACTACCCAACGGATTTTCACGAAATTTTTTTTGCAGATACGTGTTATGGTCTAGTTGTGCAAGAAACATTTTATTTTTGAAAATTTTCCCTCGTACTCGAGAAAAAAAATATTTTCCAATTTTTTTTCAGTTTTTATTTTTTTTCGGCGTTATTTTTTATTCAATTGTATTCAAAATTTTCATGCATATGCAGGAAATGGAACAATATTTTTCCATATTTTTTATTTTGAAAAATTATGTAAGACCATTGGAGAAAAAAATATTTTTTAAATAAAAATTGAACAAAAGAAGATCAATGCATTTATAGTCGGCTTAGTTTGCTTTGCTTTTGTCAACACGAGAAAATGTATGCACACTTGTTTTAAATTTGTTGTTTTGTTTGCGACCTAGGCACCTAGGATTTTAAAAGTGAATCTAGATAAATAATAATTTGTGATATATTCAGACTTGCACATACGTCGATGAGCTGCAGGCATGGGTGACTAACCCATTCTTTGAATACTAGTTAAATATAAATTTGTAACAACGAAGTGTTGGAATCCTTCTAATCGATATTGCACAATATCAATTAATAAATGACAAGTTCTCGTCATCTGTGATTGTAAGCACTTAAAAGAAAAGTAGAACCACATGATGTAGCAGAATCAAAGATGCCTTTGATTGGCACTGATTAGATTAATCACTGGGAAATGTTCTACGCAGGAGGTTATTTGGAAAAGATTGTCGCATTCTGAGAACGGATTGAAAGCATACACATTGTATACCGCTGATGTACGTTGTACGAATTAAGAGATACATGTGTGTTTTATGATGCGCGATGGGTTTTCTGACGTCACAACGGAAACTGATGCCTGGTAATGTTGTGGCGCGTATATATAACACTCGCAGTGGTAGCGTTGCTCATTCACTACCTAGCGACATTGTGATTTGCAAATCGACATTTTCCGTACATTTTAACACGATTCACACTGACATAACAAAAGTGCCTGGTGCGTTTCCTGTGACAGTGAACAGTTATTTTTGTGACAGTTGTCGGCTCGCGAACACATTCAAATGTAAGTGTGCTAGCTTCAGATATTATTTACACTTTGGTAAATTCCAAGTTTACGTTTAATGCAATTTAAACATCGTAACGTTTTACAGTATATTTTGAGAACATATTTACTTTGATCATACGACTGTAAAAGATTGTAATCTATTAGAGAATGTTTGATCATTTACCATCAACCGATTCACAGGTTTAGAAGTGTCTCGAATGCAATTTCATAAAATCTTTGCGAAGTAATATTTCACAAATGTAATCAATTTTACACGTGGCATTTTCATTTCACAAACAATAATATATATATATATATATATATATATATATATATATATATATATATATATATATATATATACAGGGTGTCCTATTTAAACGGGCCACTACAGGGATCTCGGAAACTATAACAGATACAAGGTCGGTTAAATTAGACAAAAGTTGCACATTTATGGGCCAATGTTAATGGCGATTTCATATTTTGAAAATTTTGCATGGCTCACTAGATAATGACAAAAGTATGATTTTCTCGAAATTTAATTTTCCGTTATAACTCACAAAGTACAAAAAATATTGAAAAAAGTTTCAAATAAATATTTTAGCATACATAAGATAGTTCTCGACGAATATAATGAAAATTTTTTTTAATAGATATTTCTAGAGATACAGCATGCAAGTTGAATTTTTTAAATGGAAACCATAGTTAATTTTTTTCTAGCTAGAAAGCGCTATTTTTTCTACTTACAATAGTGTATTCGTTTATATAAATATCTTTTTTAGTTTTTAAGAAAAATTAAAAAGTATGGCAAATAGAATGATCTTTGTAGAGTGCCATGAAAATTTGGTATAAAACAATTGCATCTAAATGTGTTATGTACATGCAAAACAATTGAAATTCAATAATATTTGGTAAACAAAAGATTATAGACAAAAAATAATTTATGTAGGTATGGCTTCATACGAAAATCTGTGTAATAGTTTTCAGTTTACACAACGAATTTTGTTTCATTTATCAAATGTTATTGAATTTCATTTGTTTTGCATGTACTAAACATGTTTAGATGCAATTGTTTTATATCAAATTTTCATGGCATACTTCGAAAATCATTCTTGTTATCATACTTTTTAGTTTTTCTTCGAAACTAAAAAAGATATTTATATAACCAAATACATCATTGTAAAGAGGAAAAATAGCTCTTTCTAACTAAACTAAAATTAAATATGTTTCCTATTTAAAAAATTGAACTTGCATGCTGTATCTCCAAAATAGAAAGGTAAAAAACAATTTCATCAAATTCCTCAAAAAGCCTGTTGTCTATGCTAAAATATGTATTTGAAACATTTTTCAATATTTTCAGCACCTTCCGAGTTATAATGGAAAATTAAAATTCGAAAAAATCACATTTTTGTCATTATCTAGTGAGCCATGCAAAATTTTCAAAATATGAATTCGCCATTAACATTGGCCCATAAATGCGCAACTTTTGTCTAATTTAACCGACCTTGTAACTCTTATAGTTTCCGAGATCCCTGTAGTGGCCCGTTTAAATAGGACACCCTGTATATATATAAATATAAAACTAGATAATTTCACTATTCTTAAATACGTAAATTCATCGTCTGGTTGTTTGACAAGCGGTGACCTATAAATGAATGTGTGTAGATTCATTATTGGATATATAATCAGTGTATTGGAAATTCATTCAAGCGGCGTTTACGTCGTAATGTAATTAAATCGAATGAGTTTAAATTAATTTCATGGTTGACGCATATGCATACCGGTGTTATCGTAATTTTACGGTAAGTAAATTAACAAAAGCAAATAATCATTTTGTGGTAATCGGTTTGAAGATGCAACTAACTGATAATAATAATGTTAAGTATTATACGTACATCTAGTTAGTGTTCACATTTAATGTTCTGGTATATTATTCTGGCGCATTCACAGTTGTCGAAAGCACAACACCGTAATAATTTTAGTATGAAATACTTGCATGGAATACAACGCGCGTTGTACTTTATAATTTATTTATTTAGCGGGGTGTGGTGTGAGACGTGTTGCATGTGTATACGAAGTCCGCGAGGCCTCGAGCTCTTTGGAACTTCCGAACACGTGGCTCCCCCGAGATGCTGATGATTGGAGCGCCGGGACGCGAACTATGCTTGACAAAGATTAGGTCGAGTTGGTTGTCTTCACAACGTCAAATCGGTCACATCTCTAATGATCTATTTCAAGTACGATGTATTCATAGTCTGTTGGAAAAACAACGGCAATCTTTTTCTATCGAACTTAATGACTAATGACTAATGTGTCGATACGATAGTCGAACTGATTTTATTACGTATTTATGTGGACGGATATTTTCTGACTAATAACTATAATAATAGCAAGCGTGTAATCTATCGTGGAACAATAACAAAGTAAAAATCTTTTATAACAAAATATTTCAACCGGATATTAATCAGCTGGTTCAGCAATTTTCATTTAAAATCCGCAGACTAATAACGAATCAATCAGCAATTACTCAAAGTATATAATACAGGGATACTATAGGCAATATCATTAATTTCAAGCGGCAAATGAAGTATGAATATTAATAAGCACGTTGTTGAAAAACTCTTAAAATTCATAAACCGAATTACCATTCAAGTATCCGCAACGCGGCCATACAAAAATCCTGAAATCCTCGGGCGATAGCGAAGAGATTAATTAAACACGAAGTAATAATAAAAAAAACAACGGTTCGTTCGGTTACGAACGCTAATATTGGTCGAGCATTTCTCGTTTTTAACAGTTCGTTCGTCTTGTCCATACTTACGTGCTGTTGAGTTTTCCAAGCCATGCTCAGTGGCTTTTCACTTTCCTGTCATGCGCGGCCACGTTGGCATTGCTTTCAGAAGGCTACAATGAACTACTGCCTGGCACAAACCGAACCGAATGCTATTGGCGTTTCATGTCACGGATTCTTTATATTTGCCAGTAAGCAAAAAAAAAAAATTACCGCTATTAGCTTTCGATGATTTACCGCAAAATGTAATAGGATTTTTGTTAACAGAAAAATTTATTGCTGCCATGTGTAGCATACAGGCATACTAAACTGATACTTAAACTACAAGTATGCACATTCGGGAGATTGAAGAGTTCTCCATTAAATACAGAATGCAGTATGGAGTGCAAATGTAGCTAGTGCACTCATATTTACATTATTGTCTTGATTATTTAGTCTGGTGTTGGAAATAGGACGCTGCTTCAGGCCAAAACACCGTATAAAAATCGTATTTTATCATGTTGGGTAGCGAATATATTCCCGATATCGATGTGCGGGCGGTAAACCTTCAATGTACGGCCGATAGAACCGCCCGATACGTACAATAAATCACTGCATAAAAAGTAAAACCGTTCGCATCGCATCTCTGTAAAAATACGCAAACGAATACACCAACGTTAATCGCACGAACTCTACCTAGGTACACGGTATACTTTCCTTGCAGCGTATGTAATAATGAAAGAACTAGTATGGAAATCAAATTAGATTAATTTTCATCCAAGTTTATGTTTAGTTTGACTAACGCAACTAGAAATACTCTTATGTACAAAGTACATAACCATATATGTTTGTCTGGTGTGTTGTTGGCATGAATGATCAATGTTGACTTTCATGAATTAGTCTCAAATGTCATTACATAAAGTTTCAAGTGTGAACGATCGTTCGTTTTATTTATCACTCATGACATCACTAACCCAGCAACACTTGACTATGTACATATATATCTGTGAGTATTGGTGTGCATTAACGTCATATGCCCTTTTCCATTGCAGAATGTTGGCGGCTGGTGTGGAAGGGCGCTTGGTGCTGCTACTGTCAGCGGCCGTGACGCTGCTGGTGCTGGCAGCGGGTTCGGCCGCAACGCCGCGAAAATCGTCCCAAGATCAATACGAGCAACAGCCGCGGGAGGACGGCCGGGCAACACACACCACCGATGGCGACAACATGTACGATCATCAGCAATATCAACAGCAGCAGCAGCAGCAGCAGCAGCAGCAGCTTCTACATCGAGTACAGCTAGCTCATACGGGCTACCATCATCGCTTCAATCTCCTGCCGCAATCCTCCAACAAACGAATTGATACCAACGTGCCTGAACTACAGGTGGGGTGTGCTGACGGTTCCGTGGACGTACGACCCGACCAATCCCATGGGACCCAAGTAAAACAACAAGACGCCGTCGTCGTCGATGACGAGGTTTCGATTGGGTTTCTGAAAAACTCGCTCAAAGCGCGTCACAAACGACAAGCCGACAAGCTCAGGGAGCGCCGAGACTATATTAGCTGGTACGGAAGTCAAAATACCAATGTACAGACACAACAACCACAGTCATTCCAAACTTATCAACTGGCATCACCACTACCGTACTACGTACCAATCTGGGGTAATCCCCGACGTATTCCTGTATTCTTCCCAGCTAAACCCATACTGTTCAATCCCGGTTATCCAGTTAAGAACCGGCCAGCGGTTAACCCGTCGCCAACGGAGGCACCTGTTACCGGAGATGGAACACGCATAACGATTGGTAATAGAATTGGAGGTGACGACGACAATCCCATCTGGGGAATCGTGGAATCTGATCAACCGGTGTCAGCTGCAGAACCACCACGCCGCAAACCAACACCGCCACTTCTTCACCGACCCAGCGTGACCGAAAGTACAGCCTCTAGTCAGACTGAGGGACAAATCATTGCCCAGGAATTCCGACCTAACTTCAGTCCACCGATGACCACTTCACCTCGTCCACCAGCGACTACCACTCAAAGTCCAGGCCGTGCGAACCCGGCGGAGCCAAACCGTTGCGTCTGGGCAATAATTTCCTGTTGCAGTCCTACGTCACAGGAAGTCAGGTACAATTGCTTCGAACGACTTGGCTGTCCGGGTGCGTTCTGGGACGGCAGCCCGTGCAGGCGCGAAGTGACAATTGCAGCTCTGAATGCCGCGCAGAAATTTTATAACTAGTCGTGATGAGACGACATAAAACTTATTAATTCACTACTGCCTACGGTATCTGGAACACACGATCATCCACAGTGCGGCTGCCGATCATTTAGCGTGAGCCAGCACTCAGTTGAAAGTTGGAATCATACCGATTCAAAATATCACCGAACACGTATGTTCTCTTACATATATGGTGCTTTAGATTTATTTATTGTTTGTAAGCCTTTGTCTAGCAATAGTTGAATAGCCAGTAAGATATGGTCATGATATTGACATGAGTTCCTTCCAGTGAATATATGTATGTTACATAACATAGTATTTATTCCATATAAATTTATATAAACAATTACACGCGTGTGCTTGGTGTGACTGACACGGAGTACTCTATAAAGATAAGTATGTAAAACAGTGTATAGATTTTAATTAAAAACTAATGGAAATAACCCGCAATTTGCACGTAATTGATGAGCATTTCCTAAAATCAAATTTCCATAGGCCACGTCAGTCGCAGAGACTGAAATTAACGTTCGTTCGGATTCGGAACAGAGTATGGTATGAGTGTGACTGGTGGCAGTGATAGTAGTGGTGCTGATTCAAGCGGAGTTAGATGCTTTTGTTATCCTAGGTGCTGTACAATTTCCGCACATTCCATTTTATTAATCGGTCGAACTGGGAGACAAAAGATGCACACACAGGCATAGTTACGCAAGCACATCTAGGACAGGAAGAAGCAACACGGTATACGGGAGTGTAACGGAGAAACCTATGGAGACAGAATGAGAGAAAGGGATAGTGATGGCATGTGCGCGTGGTGCACAAAGATGGAGCGAACACATAAAACGTTTCAGGGGTGTAGAATTGAGGAACATGATGGCGAGAGGACCATGATATACCAATAAAAGCCTTTGCTAAACCTAACACGTTACCATGGTTACGCACGGCGATATCGTGACATTGCCTCGCTCCGTGCAAACGCGCATTTCCAACACACTGGTTGCCTTGTTTGCTCACACTACACTATTCCGCTGTGTTTGTTTTTGCATGTGCCCAGTCTTCTGGCAACATTCACTCCAACTCAACTCACTCCGGTACGGATGTACCATGGCCCTATGTAATTGCACAATTCCGTCAACCTACACAAAATATCGCGACGAATATGTATATGAAATAAAAATAGCTCGCAATACTTTACACAAACTGTGCGCATCTAAACACTTACATCCTTTGCAAACTGATATTTGCAATTTTTTTTGTACACGGTTATGTTTTCGGCAGAGCGTTCAAAAATACATTTTCACGGTCATTACCATTCATTTGCAAACACAATCGCGTATAATTCTTCAGCGGAAATGAATTTGCAGAATTCAAGGTGTCGGGAGGAAACAGCAAATACAAAAAGCAAGAAAAGCGAAATGGAAAAATAAGAAAATTAATTTACGGGACTACTAATCATGCAAGCATTCATTACAGCAGCGTTGTACGTTTTTAATTAAGTATAATTAATTCCAACATAAAATTACTGAATGCAAGATTCAGTGGACGAGAATGGTAAGTAATATAATATGGCGTAATTAGAGAAGAAGTCATAATTCTTTAAATAGTTGATTCAGTTTTTTTTACTTAATAAATACTGTATTTATTCGGGGGAGAAAAAACTTTAAATAACTTTTCACTCACGCAATTTTGTTACGAATATAAAACTGTACGTTTCATTTCATTATAATAAAGTTTCTAAACTGTACCTTAATGATTTTACCAACATTAGCCGATTGTAAACGTGATTCAGAACCCAGATATGCGAAAATAACTTCGAATGTATGTTGCAGACACGGCATTCAGGGAAAGAAAATGCTAGAAAACACGCAGGTCTACTGTGTACGGTATCTGCCGGCACGTATATGTTTCAGGTTTTCAGTTAAAACTGACATCACTTCACAACTGCCAACGACAAGCTTTTACAGGTTATGATAAGAATACACTTACAAACAGATAAAAATAATTACATGTAGCTTAATGTACTGCTGCTTGTAGAACAGTTCCTGGTACTTTTTAAAGAAATAAAATTGTTTATCTGCACTTCATCATCATTTATACTCATCATTGTAATTATTAAACTTTGAACGTCACATCATAACTAGTTAATACATAAGGTTCATGAAATACTATGCAATCATGGGCGCCCGTAGAATTTTTTCCAGGGGGGGGGGCAAACATAGGGCAGAATTTTTTCAAGGGGGGGCAAAACATAAAAATATATAAAAAGCATAAGGTTTTAACATAAAAAATTCAAAATTGACGACTCCAGGGGGGGGGGGGGGGCAAACGCCCCCCCTTGCCCTATGCTGCGGGCGCCCATGTATGCAATTAAGTATATAAAGGAGGGGGCTTTTACCGCTGAAAATAACTCCCACTGCACGGCATTACGGCTTGTTACTGCGTAAGGTCGAAATGAAAGGGTGAAAATTCATTAATCCAAGTAACACACCCCATTTAATAATGAGTGATCATATTCAACTTAACTTCTAAGTTAAACAAATGATGAAAAATTATATAAATGATAGGTAATCTAATATGTTCATGATATTTATAAATGCTAAATATAAATAAACAACTGTGAAAACAATAGAGTCAATGACAAGCAGTTCTTTGCAACACAATTGCCATTTGCGTTCATTAGATAAAGTTCATATACATTCTAAAAGAAATAAATAAAAGCAACGTGTATTCATTATGATTTAAATGGAAAAGTCTTCATGACACACATTCACCAACAAGGAGAAAATGGGGCACAGCAAAAATTGGTATTAATGTGAATCCTACACAACAAAAAAATAATTCATTAGTACCGTATTTCTCTTGTGTAAAATTAATTGTGATTGAATTTACAGATGCGACAAATATAGTTTTATAGTAAAATTTCAGGCTAAATTGATGACGTAGATGGTATTAAGTAATAAATAAAATGAAAGCTTACTGTGAACATAATAGGATACACAGTACAGTAGTGCTAAAATGAACTACTTTATACTCGAACTATAATATTCGGGCATATTCATGCATTCCTGGCTGCTCTTATCTGTGGCTCGCCGCTAACAACTAGGATAATTGTCTGTGACATTTGCATAAACATGCATATCCTAAATTCACCAGTTACATTAATACCACCATTGTTTTTAATTCCAATTTTCCGTCAAGTTCCAAATCACTTAATTCGAAACAAAACTCTGTTGTTTATTATCTAAATATGTACAGTTTCAATGAGCATTTATATTATGTAATCGATATTATTTCCTTAATTATTACCATAGTATTATAGTCCATAGTATTATAGTAACTGATTATTATGTTGATGATTCAGATGGATATCTCAAAATTACAGAATGCATTTATGAACAAAAATAATTATATTTCGATGAAATCACAAATATTTTTGAGATTATAAACGTAATTCTGCGTAGGTTGGTATTGCTTTTCAAATAAAGTTCTTTGAAATGCGACCGATACTGCAACAGGCAGCCATTGAAATAATTAAAATATGAAATTGAGAAGTGTGCATTAAAGAAATCCATCTGATTTTATTCATGAAAATATAGGGAATTTAGTGGCTAAACATAATATTTTAAACATGTACAATAAGTGGCAAGAAACAGATGATATAGTAGGTTATCATGCTATAATCCATGGTTGTAGTATTTATGTATGGTATGAGGAACAAGGTGATACACTGCTGTCATAAAACATTCGCCGGCTAAGAACAGAAACAGCTTGTGTTCAGTTATATATGGAGTCCGCAGGTTACGGCAAAAATACGACATAAATTTTATATATCCTAAGCCTCTGAATGTTACCTAACAATGGAGAAAAGGTGACTGCCTGCGTGCAATTCTTCTTTCATAACTCGGTAGCCATTTGCTATTTTATTTTCCAAATATTTCATAACGACAATTCATTATTTTAGATGTATAAAACAGAAAAGAAACAATTGACTAGAGCGAAATTAAGATGTCATGTGAAAGTGATGTCTACATAATAAGTTCTGGTTTGTTTCGATCGGTTTTTACTTTTGCTTTTGATACCAAGTAGAAAATACGTTAGATAAAGAAATGTCCTGGTAACCGTGCACAGTAACCCGATCGAATAAAATGAATTTTCGTTGGTTTGTTCGGTAATTTTTTTTTATAAAACTCGTTCGCTATCGGCGTGAGCATTGATAGAATTAAAGTAACAGGAAATTGTCAGATCCACTTGGTGTAAATTGAATATTTCACTCACCGTCTGTCCGATGCGTCAGGCTTCTCTTGTCGCCTTTGCCCATGTCGGATCGACTCGTAATGTTCGCCACTGCTGTGTCCTATGTATCACACCCTTTACACTTCAGCTCACGTGTTGCCTACGCATTCGGTCTTCGACTCTTCAAGTTCACCCAGATCTACAGAGGAAATCATCTTAACATACATATTTCTCAATATATATATCGGGCGCATGTTTCAAAGTATAAATAATCAGAACATGAAGCAATTTGCTCGCTAGAAAAGATTCTCATATCAAAGTTAATATAGTAATTACTATTATAGATGTATGTATGATTGCAAATCAGACTGGTATCGCTTATGTCGAATATGGAAAAAGTATAGTACATAATAACTGATAATAACCAATGTATGGTACTGATAACTTGTGGTTACCTCGGTTAAATTTTTAATGGTACGGTATAACCCCCCGTAATGTAACTCTAGAAATATCCTATTATGCTTTGTATCAAGCCCACATCCGATCCTTCGCTTCCTACATCTGAAACAACAGTATTTTATATATTTATACTAGACCGAGCGTATATGCGAGAACACATTTTACATAGAAGTCTTTTACTTATATTTCTATTTGTTTTATTGTCAAAACACCGCGTGTACCACATTATTTTCACATTTTGTTCTTTGTTGAAGTAGTGAGAAAAATGATATTGATTCTAAATATACTCTAGCACAACATCTAACAACTATATGATTCTCTTAGTAAAAGATAAAACGCACATGTGTGTACTACAAAAATATTATGAATATAAAATTAGATACAGCCGGGTGTTCTAGCGTTCGAGAAGTCATAATAATAATAAGGAAGATCTCGAACTGACGCCACAGGTATAAAAGAATATGCAAATGTTAGATGACAGAAATAGAACGCCTTGAAAACTTTTATAGGGAAAGTATTGATCGTGAAATGTTATAGGACTGACTTGCCTCCGAAAGGAGGAAAGAAAACTTTCTTTGGTCACTCATTCATCATAAAAATTAAATTTACGGAAAAGAAAAAAATTAAGGAAAAATATTATGTAAAAAAATCTTTTTTTGTTTTGTTTTTACGCAATATATTTTACATTTTCGTTTTCTCGTAGTAGCTTTCGTATTAACTGAGCAGAAGACAAATGATATATGGCCAGATCAATATTTGCAGAACATTTCTCATCGTATGACATGTGCAAACTAAAATAATTCTTTTTCCGATGATAGTACAGCCAATCTAAAACGAAAAATATATGAATTGTATTTAAAGAATGTAATCAAAGACAAATAGGATTGTTTGTTTACTGAACATCCCTTTGAAAATATAAATTGGCAATTTAATGCCAATTATTGAAACGCAATAATGAAAAAAAAAACAATTATACTGTTTTTCATAAAATAAATAGAAATTGAATTTGCTCTAATCAGGAGAAGCTGTTTCGCAGTGTAAGAAATTTATATACATATTTGAAACTACGTTTTGTATTTTCATTGTAAATAGTAATTGTGCATCTTACAAATAGAACAATTACAGTAGAATTTACGTTGATGCTACGTTGATAAATATTTAGATTATAGAATCTCACCGGTGTTCCAATTAGCCAACTACTGATAGCCATTACGTTACATAACTGATGCTCATTATAAATTTACGGTAACAACAATTAAAATTGTCCTCATATATATAAATTTTGCAGAGTTTATTTTTAAAATTTAAAAAAAAAATAAAGCGAATGAAGGTAATTAGTTGCATGTATAATGGAATATGTGAGCATATGTGAGCTTTGTTATATATATATATATATATATATATATATATATATATATATATATATATATATAAACGAGCTAAATTGTGACAGGTCGATGGGGGTGAAGATTAATTTTTGTCACCGGTATTGATAGATTCTGAACACGGTTACAATGTGTCGATATTTGACCGGAATACTATCATGGGAAATGACGGGTAAAATCAAACATAATGTGAACGCAGTCGTTTCGCAGTGTCAACGGAACGTTCCGGAAGCAGTTCAGTATAAATCAATCACACTGGTGCCCTTTATTTTCCATACACGAATGTACAACAGACGTCGCGTCGGATGTATATCATAATACATACATATGTCCAAACGTTAACAACATTCTATACAATAAACACCAGAATATTGCATGTAATTCGGTTAAAAGCAATATTGAAACTAAAAAAGAAAGTAAAGAATTACTCGAAGTGAAATTTCATTAGCAATTTTAAATGATTAATAGAATATTAAATGGATTTCCGCCGTTGCAAACAATATGAATTACCGTGGTCCAAGCTTACAATATAAGCTATCGGCTGGAACATGCAGATTCAATTTGTGACGCATAAAAGTAGTTTTAATATTATTAGTTTGAGTGGTTCATGTCTGGCGTTTCTGCTGCTACCATTTCGGACTAATTTATTACGATTACTGCACTGTTGACATCAACGATTGCAGTACAGACGAAACAGGAAGTTGGAAATTGAATTTCTAGTACAGAATGAATACATATGCGTATTATAATGTACATATTTAGATACAAATAAGTCACTATTTTCATTTTCCGGGCAATGACAACGAAGCATTAAACTTATGAATTATTTCGTTATATGAAGAAATATGATTGTTCCACAAGGAATCACAATATTCTTGCTTATGTATTTTTGTAGTGCACATATGGAGGGCGTGAAGGTGTGTGTTGAAGAAGAATATGAAGAGAAACGCAGGTTAGTAATAATGTACAGCGAGCAGATGGTGTGGAATGCACGATACCGGAAAGAATTCCAAATGGCCAGGATGTAAACTGATGTAAACCGTATTGAATGCTAGTTGATTTGGCGAGCGCGAACTCTGATATTGCTTTCCGCCACAAATCGTTGTAACAAGGCCATCAGCCACGCGAATCCTCATCACTCGGTCGAGTAGAGCTGAGCTGAGCGTATACCCAATATGTACACTACCCGACACAATATAAATAGCAACAATTACGTATTTACAGTCACTCAAACGTGACTTGTTAACCATGCATTATATCCAAAACTTAGTACATAAAATATATCTAATAAGTTACAAATAGTAACACTAACATCAACAGTTATAGTTACACCGATAATTGAGTCCATTCCAACTGATATCATCGCATTTTTATATACATCGCAGCCAATTATACAAGTATGTTGCAAACTTTTCAGATCAACCGGAAATTCTAGTACACTACACCACACTCGAAAAACTTTCTTCATCATTCTTTCCTGACCTATTCGTTCCAAATGTTTGAAAGTGACTTTGACAACATTCCGTTCAACGTTATATTTCTTGAATCCTGATTGCGTACACTACATTACAACATATCAATCAAGCTGATATGTAAATTCATCTTACTATAATCTAAATGTTGATTTTCATTTTGCTTTATAGTGACTTTTGAAGGGTTAATTACATATAATACGGTGTAACAAATTGTATCTGAAACATATAATTCACGTGTACTTCATACCGTACGGCCGGTTTGGTTCACCATATGCCACATCGCATAAACACTAATTAGACGAGTAAAATTCAATGGGTCCCATGCAAATGAACATATATATAGAGTACCTAAATCAATTACCGCCTCAGGAAATTCGATTAATCGACTTTGAGAATAATTGCAGAAACACGTATGTAAACGCAATATGATTACGTTATTTAATGGATCCTGAATCACATAATTATACACACCTACACTACCCTATAACCATACATATATAGTGTAAAGTGCATTCACACACACATGCATGCAAGTATTTCTAACCAGTACAAGTGTGCAGAAACTTGCTGGCTTATAAGGTAAAGACTGCGCACAAAATGTGTCAACTTTTTAAAGAAACCGGTGTAAAGATGAAATTTGTCAAGCAAATGTGTTTCGTGACTATGCAGTGAATACAAAAGTACATCAGCCACATTATTCCGGCAAAGAAATATGAAGCGCAAGAAGGACATAAATGTATCAATATTTAAAAATGTAGCTTGTCTGCTCGTGGATGCTTGCTGTATTTATCATGTACCTCAAATAGTGTTTTAATAGTACATTATAAAAGCACCTAATTCTAAGGTTAGTCTAAAACGGTATGTAATATTGACTGACATAACTCTGAGATAACTCGTATATAGTGTGACCGTTATAGTTACAAATATAGATTAATATGGCATCTGAATTTATAAGGCCCGGGCTAAGTGAACCCTGACCTTGAGGTGGTGGCAGGCCTTTATCATTCTGCAAGGAAATTACTAACGAGCTCAGCATATTCCAGTGACTTTAATTAAAATTATTTAAATATCTCTACGCGCATAAAACCAAGTGCCTACATACTAAATTAAATAACTGTATTTACGCTAATCCAAATGCAAAATATACAATTAAAAATGTAAAACGTAAGATAAGAGAAGATTGAAAATGTCCTATTCTAAATGCACTAAATAATTATGAAAGAATTTTGCAAATTGCATATTTCATTTATAATGAAAACATATGTTCAAGAATAAAACATTTATAATTTTGATATTCATTTTACTACCACATAAATGTAAAAGTTCAATAGATTTTCTGATTATATACAAATATGAAAGTGTTTGATTTCATTAAATATTAATTTATGATTATTTTTTGTAAGCTATATATAGTAGTATTTTGTAAAATACTACACATTTCATTGTGAAACTATTACCAATATCATATTTAATATCTGCGTTTACTTTATTTAATATACACGTATTAAATTATATGGATTGTAACTAGGAATGAGTAAATATGCACTGACTTACTTTGAACTGACTTGATGAAATTGTTGCATTCGTGAACTGTGGCTAGTTTTCAGTTACAGCTGGTGATGTACAGAATATTTCGCCCGGAATTGGACAACCCGCCGTACATTCTTTCTCTCCGAACGGCGAAGACCGACTACGTGCAGAATAGATTACAGATTACACACTATACAGATGGACAACTCACTGAGCATCCCTGATATTGCAGTTACTACCGAGCACGGCGCCGGCGTCACCACCTACAGCCCTTCTTGCACACTACAAACCATCCCCTAACCAAGCTCTGTACAGTTATAACATTTTACATACATGTGTAACAAGGAACAGTTATTTAAAATGTTTCAAAACTCTACATTGTATCACTATAAAGCACTTAATTGAACAACGAACGAGTATTATCAGGAATTAAAAGAAAATAGGTATGACAAATTGGTCTTACGAGAGACTAGAAGACAAATATCTGTATTCATATGCAAAAAAACAAAACTTGTCCGAACTATTATTTACTTTTATTTGTATGTTTCACGTAATCCTTATCACAAAATTTGTGGAATAAATTATTGCTTAAGAAGATTATAGCATAATAGGCTGATTTCAACAGTCTTTCATAACTTTAGTATCGACCTTAATTTCCATAGTAACGTGTAATAAGTATACTTGTTCATATAATGCGGCATGTTATATTTTGTATCATTATTTATTCCTAATAAAATATAACTATATTTATTTCATATATTCTTATACATTTATTCTGTATAAAAGAAGAAAGCAAATAAATATTACAATTACATATTCAAATATTAAAAGCGTACTTGGTCGGTAATATAGAACTGTTGGTTATCGATAGAGGGATAAATAGCGAATATCCCTGTCCTGTCAAAATTATCAATAATTTGATGCACGTAATCAAATTACGAATTGTACCTGCAATAATTCATTGTTTTTGCCAATTAAATTGGTTAACATGTGTTGAACACACAATTGTAATGTATACTATTCTGTTACAGTCTGAAGGTTATAAAGGGGCAAAAGTAAAGATAAAATTTGAAATGGACATTATGCAAATATAAACTATGTTTTGCAATCTGTGTTGTGTTGTACTTATTTAAAATTAATATTGTTATTTTACATTGATCTACATTACTGTGATTTACAGTTTTAATTGTACCTGAATTAGGCTATTTTAGTACAAATCTGTGTTGTGAAAACGTGTAGTGACCAAAATGAGCACATGTTGGAAGAAATATCTCTTGTGGTTTGCCCAAGAACATGTGGACTTCAGATTTTCCGTACATTAACTAATAATTTCTGTTCTTAACTTGACGTTAACAAACATTGTTGTTTCAGGAAATGTATTCCATTATATCTGCATTTAACCTATCAATGAAGTTTGTTGAGATGCCTACAAAAGAGGTAATAATAAAATTCACGTTGAATTACCTATATTTTATTTACAAATGTATCAAATTATTATTTTCAGCAACCATTCTGGATAGTAGAATTTCCAACAGAAGATGAATTAAAAGTATTAGCGAGTCGGTCAGTATCTTTAAGGTCTTGTCAAGAATTGTGGGCGCATGCGAAGAATGTTGATTCTTTACACAACATCTTAAAAAACTACCCTCAAAGTCAATTATCATCGCATTTTCGCACCGATAAAACATTCAAAATTGAAGTAGAAACTTTTTGTAGACATTTTACGCAAAAAGAGAAAATTGAGAAGATCGAAGTAGGTTATTCATGCGCACAGCTTTGATTGTTTTGTTATTAAAGCTTATTTATTTCCAGAGTTTCAGTTATTTGCCCGTTAAAGGTAGTGTGAATTTGAAAAATCCAGATTTTACCATGCAATTTATTGAATATTACGGAACTGATCCAAATAATTCACCTGAAGAACCGTATGACGTATTCTTCGGAAGATGGGTATTTTAGATTAATTCTTTGTTATACAAACGCTAACAGCGCTATTTCTACACAGATTTCAAATGGATTACGACAGTTAATAAGGAAATTGTCATTAAAAACCCGCAAATTTATTGGTAACACAAGTATGGATGCTCAATTGTCACTTTTGATGGCTAATCATGCTCAAGTAAAATCGGGCGATCTCATTCTGGATCCATTCGTTGGAAGTGGATCACTTTTGATTGCAGCTGCACAATTTGGAGGTTATGTACTTGGCACCGACATAGACTATCTTATGTTACATGCAAAAACAAGACCCACAAGGATAACACAACAGGTAAATGTTATCTGCATATTGATCTTGAAAAATGGATCAACGCTTTGCAAATATTAATAATTTAATCTTGGTCATGTGCGTAACTACCTTTTTGGTTTCTTTAATGAATAATTTCAGAAAAGAGAAACGGATGAAAGTGTTCTAGCAAATATGAAACAATATGGATTAGAGCATCGGTATCTAGACTTGGTTGTCAATGATTTCTCATTGCCAATGTGGAAGGAGGATTGGAAATTTGACGCAATTATAACGGACCGTATGTACAGACATACATATTGTAGAATGTTATTTGTATATTTGAAATATTTACAGCCCCGTATGGTATACGGGAATCAACAGAACGGGTAGGAATACATAAAGACAATTATGAAATCAGTGATCAGCATTTAGACACGCACATTCCGGCCAAAGTAGAATATGGCTTATCGAAATTGTACATGGACTTATTAATATTCGCTGTGCATTACTTGAAGATGCATGGAAGACTTGTATGTTGGTTCCCAGTATTTAGGTAAGAAGTTGTCTGTTAATCAAATATAGATCTTTAGATAAAATATAAAAGAATGTATAGATGCTATTAGTTATATATAATGTCGGTTGAAATAGCACTGATAATTTACATTACCCGCAACAATTGTACAATTATATGTTCACAGGGAAGACTACAACGAATCATGTTTACCAGCTCATCCATGTTTACGGTTAATAGCGAATTGTGAACAAGTTCTTAGCAAATACACCGCAAGACGACTTTTAACATTTGAGAAAACAGCGAACGTAGACGATAACACAGTGTTAGATCCAGAAGATGCCCCGTCAGATTTCAGGGAGAAATACTTTAATCATAGAGAAGAAACACGAAAAGAACGTAAATTAAGAAGGTTACAGCAACAACAAAACAAACGATAAATGCATTTTGCCCTGTTAGTTGTTTGAAAGTTTTGTAATAAAATATTTTACCTCATAAACAGTTGTTCTTAAAACAATAATTCCTCTAAATATTGCTCAAATTCTTCTTCTCTACTCTTTTCAGTTACATTTTGTGGTTGTGACCAATGTGCCTCTTGGTTTGTATCATGTTTGACCTTATTATTGTCATCTTTATCCGAATGACATTCATCTTCCTTACATTCTTCGGGTTCTATAGTTTTATTTTTCATTTTGTCTTTTTTAGTCCTCGAACTGAGTCTTTTAACTTCTCGCTTTTTCACTTTGTAATTTAACTTCACTGAACATGACGGACATAACCCTACAAAACATTGATTAGAAATATTTCAATGCTATCTTATATTGCATTGTACATACTAAGTTTTACTAGGGCATTTTTCTTTTCTCTGTGTTCGTAATATGCAAAATTCACTTCCCATGTTCTCAGTTCGTCTGATACAGAACATTTTTTATCACCACAACTGAATTGTCCTTTGCCGGTGACTACTTCTTTTTCTGTTCGCCAGCGAAGAGCAACCTGTACACGTTAGATGTCATTATATCACATTTGATACTTTGTATTTGAATATATGTATGAGAATATTAAAATAACCTTATTTTCTTTGTACAATGTTAGATCACAAATGCAATATTCTTTAAATAGTTTGTCGTAGTACTTTTTTGACAACTGTTCTTCCCAAGTAGAGGGAACTTCATCATTCCACAAAAACTTATGATTATCACGAATAACATCAATGTCAAGTTTGTCTTTACTAGTATCCCTATTAAAAGTAGTCGTGTCACCTGGTTTCTTCAAGATGTATGTATTTATAATTGCTTTGTGAATTTCATACGCATTCATTGTTTTAAAATTAAATGAAAATGCACTCATGTTGATAAATTTGTACTTGCAATTATACAAATATTTTTAATCATTCCAAAATAACCACAACTGTCACATGCAAGTGTTACCAACACCTGACAGCTTGACGGCTGTCAGAGTTACCAAACTAATAATATTTGAATATAGAATTATAAATTTTCTGTCACATTTGTAACTTTACTGTAAAAATTCACGATGAATTTGTTAAAAATTATGAAATTTATTTATCATTATGTCCAGTGCATAAATTTAAATCAGTAATAAAATTATCCGAATGCGTGGATCAGAGTTAGTACTTCTATTTAATTTTCGATTATATTATTTTCTATTCATATACATAGACAATTATGTATGGAAGAGAATATATGTACAAAAAAATTCCGTATGAATGTACACAGGGTATTGCTTGCCAACAAATCAATTAGCATTAATACGATACCTGAAGTTTGACAGGGCCAGACAGAGCACACGGGTTGAATGTAACAAAAACAATATCAACAAATAATTCAATGCGAAAGTTTGCTAGTTTAGTAGCAAACTTTTAAGAGTTTGGTGAACGATGTTAAATTGTTATTTTGGAAATGTTCCCGAATTTTTTATAACTTTCATATCGTAATCAGTATTCGTTTTAAAAGTAGAACGGAACATATATAAGTAGTAGTACAAAAACATAAAAAGACAGACAACAGTGTATCCCATTTATATCAATCTAGTGCCTCATAAAACATCTAAATGTAATATGTATTCACATAGTGAAACGTTGATGTACAATGTATTTAGCTTTTATCATACAATTCCTCTGCTCTGCGTTTTTAATGATAAATAATGAGCGAGTAGAATAGTAAATTTTAATAATTTTTTTTTTATAATTTTACAGTTGCTTTTATCATGTATATAAAGAAAGATTAACTTTTGTATTTACATATTTTTAAAAGGTCATATTGTGTTCGGTTTTAGAGGAAATAAGTTCGGTTTTGTATTTTATATCAAAAATTACTATACAATGTATATAAATTTGCTGTTACGATCGTCCTGATTTTTTTCTTTATTACCTAATTCATTTTTCTTGTAATTTGTCATCATGCGAGAGAGATTGGAGCTTTTTTGTTTCAGCAATAAGTCAACAAGTTAATGTAAAAGTAATGTCAAACATATTGTGCAAACAAGCGTGGAACGTGTCGACGATTTGAAGTCAAGTATAACGGAGCATCACGCATTTAGCTACCTTTGAATAATGTACAGTGTCACCTCTCTTACATACATTACGCAGCATCGGTCGGATGTTCCTCCGACAGTAGATTCACTGAATTTATTTGCCAACACTCCATCGTGACCCATAGAACTTTCTGCATCTATCCGAATTGAATTACTAACGCGCAATTTTACTGCATACCATTTGGCCACGGATGCCCTTTGGAATTAAAATGGCGGCAACAGATTTATGCGATGGACTAATTTCACTTCGAGGCCCATCCAATCATCGCTAGATTGTGTGTAAGAAGTAAGTATGTCTTGACGTGCATAGAGTCGAGAATGTATTATTGGTTACCGGCCAACATCTTACAAACGAACGGGTGGAGCACAAAAAGTAAAAGTACATGTCTCTGTATTCATCCCATACTATATCGATGTAGTAGTATTTGGCAAACGAATGTTGTCCATCCATGAAACTTCTTGTCGACACTAAACACGAGTTTCCTAATTCAGTTTGTAGTTTTCTTTTACGTAGAAATACCAACAGTAGTGAGTTTTGTTTCGTTCCAAATAACTACTAGTTGTTTGTAGACATGTTTATTTGCGTGTGTCATGAGTGGAATGTTCTGTCGGTAATCCAGTGTACTTTGAAAGCCAATAATAAATGTTATGAATATTCATTTTACCTGCGAGATGCAAGTGAATAATGGATGAAAACAAATGCATTTTCCGTGTAGAAATTATTAATTTCAGAATTCTGCACGGGGCAACTGACGCTAATAGTCGTAAGCCCTATTTATGTTTTTCTGTCTGACTGTTATAATTAATTATTTTGCCGGCGATGTTTCATTGTAAAAACGATCAGGATTTTTGTTCACTAGAAAAACTCTCATATTTTGTCCAGCTGTGTGTTTGACGTACGTATCATATAAATTATGAAACATACGTGCATACATACGTACATTGTATTGACAATATTTTTCACTTTGTTTATCTAAAGAGAAATTTACGAATACATGCAAGATAAATTGTTATATGTATACCTATAATATTATTTATTTTCTTTACGAACGTATGTGCTGATATTTATTATTAATAGATAAATTAATTTGTTTATGAATATAGTGAATGAAATCAAAGTTTATTGTACAACTTGCATGCATGTTTCTGTTATTTTTTTAAATTTGTACTGTATTCCCAGAAGATGCACCATTAATGAGAGTTCGTGACACGCATATGCTTCGATAGAATTTCATTTGCAAATAACCTCTACTGATTTAAAATGTCCTCCCTTTTGAATCAAACCGCTGCGTGCACAGCACGGAAGGAACGCCGAAGGACAACTATCGACCAACTCCGTACAGTTGTAGCGCATGCGCGTACGTTCTGCAGTCGTATCACACGTTCAACAAGCAATTAAATGGAGGATTCTTTTATTTTGTAATCCTCGGTTTTCAATTCACTATTTTATTCTGTGTAGATTCTTAAATAACGTGTTGTGTACATGTGTGGTAAATGAATATTTGCGAACGATTTGCTTCAAACGTCGGTGTATCTGTGATATAGTTTACTTGTGTGCTGCTGCATGGAGCGTCGCGACGCTATGCTTCAATACAAGTCTAAACAACGGAACACTTTAGCGATGGTGACGTGCTGATATACGGTGTTCTAAGACAAGTGTTTAGTGTGTGGCCATTCTAAATATCTTATTATCAATAAATGTTTATACTCGATGGTTCAAGTAAGTACACGCATGTTCAATACCAAAATAGATGTGTGTATATAGAATGAATCATGTAAATTACATCACCACTACGATTATGATTGATTGTATCCAGATCAGATGTCTCAGTGAAAACAAACCGCTCTTTCTGTGGTGAAGCAATTTTAGCTTAAAAAAATAGATAACAGTTTTGTAATTTTCTAAGTTTTATCAGCTACAAATATTTTGTACTGCCGAATTTTAATGTAAACAGTATAATTTGTTAGTTACATACACTTATCTGTGTAGCTCATTAAAATTAAAATCAGTAAATTTTAGTAGTTACTTTATAATAGTCAATTTCATATTTGACTAGTCATTCTTGGCAATGTATTCTAATGTTGATAAAGAAACTATGGTGAGATTACATTAATTAATTAATTAATTTCCCATTGAATTTTGACATGTTGTGTCGTGATATATTGTTTTATTCTGTTATGAACAGGTGGGTTGTCGATTATGGAACCTGAGCATTGTCAGCGTTTTAGTATTAACTATATACAACGTGTTGCTAACTGTACGCTTGATGCACGCGCCCGAATGTATCCTGCCTCAGGTGACCAAGTCAGATACATATCAGCACACGGGAATGAAAGATGCACAACCACCGCAACCACCGCCTTTCTACAAGAATCCTGCACTCCCGAACCTTACCGTCTCCGCTGGAAAACCTATGGACGAACAACCATTCCAGCATCTCGATCTTCGTCTAGGTCGATGGGATGCACGACGGCTAATCAAGATGTTCGACTTTGCTCTGGTCGGTGACAAATTTCCCGCTCTGAGTGAGAAGTACGTCGTTTGTCTGGCGACTCAAAGCTCATTAGAGAAGCTATTCTCCTTGGTGCAGGTCGCCCACCACTGGAATGGTCCCATATCTGCTGCCGTATACGCAGCCGGTGACGAGGAGCTCAACTTACTGATACTGTACATAATGTACTTGCGGAAATGTCATCCTGCCGTCAGGGATCGCGTCAGTTTCCATTTCGCCTTTCCCAAAGAGAAACTCGCCCGCTCAGTGGGATCGGTGGACCTTGTCGAACTGGCCGCCATGAATTGTTTCAAGCCAGAGGCAATGGTACAACAGTTGCTCAAGAAGCGGCCAACGTCCATATCTAAATGGCGCTTCAAGAATCCTTATCCCCAGAATCATTTGCGAAACTTGGCGCGCAAAAACTGTCAGAGTGGCTACGTTTTTCTCACCGACGTCGATATCATTCCAAGTATGCGGATGTGCGAGGGACTAGACGTTTTCTTACGTCACGTGACTTGTGAGGGCCGGTGTGCTTACGTTATACCAACGTACGAACTCGATGAAAGAGTTCGATTTCCAACGAACAAGAGCGAACTGGTACGGTTGGCTAACAAAGGATTGGCCAGACCTTTTCATCACAAAGTGTTTATCTACAATCAGTATGCAACAAACATCTCGAGGTGAATACGCTGTGATGCTATATGCCTTTGTCGTTACTGTAGTACGTGTATATCTAGGGTATTTACCAGTATCCATTTGGCTCATGTGTTATCATCAGTCAGTCCACCAGTCTGTGGTGCCATCTAGGTCGAGGTTCTTTCTGTACTGGCATTCTTTTTTGTTTCATCAGGTGGCAGAGCACGGTGACGGATGGACCGGAAGTTCACATCAGCCATCGGGTCACGAATTTCGAGTTCTTGTACGAACCGTTCTATGTAGCATTGGACACTGTACCACCTCATGACGAGCGTTTCCTAGGTTACGGGTTCACTCGCAACACACAGGTCTGTATTTAATTTAATGTATCTGTACCTGGCTATTCAGTGTTTTACCTAATTGCGTATGTTGTTGTCATTAACCTTCATATGCATTAATATGGGTAATTTAAAATGGTTAGAGATTGTTTTTCTACACGTCTAAAGTATCGCTACCTACGGTAATATTGTTAATTAAATTTTATAAACTTTGAGAGGGTTTTTTGCGCTGATGATGTTCGGTATTCGGTTTAGGTCGAACGCGCGTGTGCGTCGACCATTAAAATTGTTTATGAGGCGTGTTTAATCGTACCTATCGTAATTTATATTCAACAACATATTCTCGGTTTAGTGTTCATGTTTACGCCGGCAGCCGTCAGTTTTTAATCAGTCTTTTAATTATTTAGGCATCTGCGCACCCAACATGCTTCACCGCCTACTGAATTATAGAGATTGGAATAATTATGATTAATTTACGTATATTTTCCGTATCCCACACATACATCACTTGCAACAAGCACCCAGTCCAGCCGATATTCCCAACGCGCAAAATTATTTAATCCAATGAACACCAATAACATTTAACGTCGAATTAATTTCCCTGCTATCATTTGACATTTAATACCAAATGATTTTCAGTGGCCGCATGTAGAGTAACCAAATTATATTTTATGTAATTATTTTCCCAGAATTGGTTTGAAATGTTTGAATATTTATATGGAAAAAACTGATGCTAATTAAAGTACGAATGGTTTATTTTGCTATCCTATCCGTGTCTACTCCGCGCGAAGATACGTATATTTGTGCAACCGGATGCTTCGCGCAGAGTACAGTGCGAGCTTTAATTCAAGTCTAGATAGCAATTTGCGTTCAGGTCGTTGATTATAAGAATGCAGACTCGACGCGGGAACAATGCAATCTCGGATATTATCGTCTTTGTTGATGTCAGTATGAAAACCTAAGATGAAAATTCATCCGTCGCGGAATCCCCGCCATTTGCTTACGAAATGCGACAATAACAATTTTCTAGGATGCTTACGCGCTACTTTGCATCTTGCTGTGTACACCCGGCATTACGGACTCGACTCTGGGAAATTAAAAACCACAAACTATTTGGCACTTGCAATAACGTTGTCACTGTCAGTAACACACGTTCACGTGTACGTTGAACACACGTGTCGGGATATTACTTGTTACTATGTACGGTATATTCAGACAGGTTTTGCTTGAAATGAGCTGTTCGTGGAACTTCGTCTCGCCGATGACAAAAGCTCCTGGTTGATCGTTTATCCTACGAGATGAGACAGTGGATTTTATCTTTGGATAAGTTTTTCTCGAACGTTTTCTAAACTTTGACACGTTGAAGTGTATAAATCCCACGTGACAGCTTTTGTCACTTTGTGAGGACGGGATAGCTATCAGCAGATTTTCTTTTTGTCTTATATTGGTACTATGGGATCAATAATGAAGGGACGTCTCATTTAACATTTATCATTCAGTTATGGTATCACCAATGAAGATTTACAACCTACATATATTTCTATATCACTTATATAATATACCCCTACGTTCGTATAAGAAATTAGAATTTATTCCAATGTGATTCTAATGAGTTGAAAACTTGTTGAAACTTGTGTATGCAGGTGTATGAGATGTTTGTGGCGGACTACGAGTTCCATGTACTATCGCCGGCGTTCACGTGTCACTGGGGATTACAACAAAAACGTACTCGGCCATTGTGGCGAGAGAACCAGAATAGCGCGAACCGGCGACATCTAGAGCTCTTCAAGAAAGAAGTGTTCGCCCGGTACGGCAAGGATCCGCTCCATATGGTGGCCCGGGCATCTAAGGATGCAAACAAACCGAAGGACAAGCAAAAACATAG
This sequence comes from Carabus problematicus, assembly GCA_963422195.1. Classification (NCBI taxonomy): domain Eukaryota; kingdom Metazoa; phylum Arthropoda; class Insecta; order Coleoptera; family Carabidae; genus Carabus; species Carabus problematicus. Next base: position 12,450,258 of record OY728584.1, read on the forward strand.
TTGAACATGCACATACACACATACATACATATGCATTGACTGACCCGATACACAATCACGCAGCAACATGTTATTTATTTTTGTAAAATCCATCTGAAAACGAGATTTACAAGTCCGTATGTGCCAAGTAGTTGTTGCTAGATGAGTTTGTCTCTAAGATAGATAATAATATGTATGTAACGTAGTTTCATGTCAACACACACACACACACACACACAAATACTATAAGTACTACAGAGGAGTTCATATTACTGATGTTAACTAATAGTAGATAACTACTCTTGTAGTTAAGATCGGTAATGTTCCTCGAGTCTGTCATATGTCTTCCTCAATTTGCACCAAAATGGCCCCCAAACACTCAGTGTTATTATGTAAATATATAACTGATATGTGTTATTTACTAAATGTAAATAAAAATATTTCCTCACGATTGCATATTTAATATTATCCTAGCGACGTGTCCTTTCGCCATAAATACATGATGACTGCTGAAACCTACTGGTATATATGTATCTCATTAATTTTGCCAACAAGTGTATTGATGCATTATTAGTAATGAGTGTGTTAGTCGGGATTATAGATTCAATTCATCTGTCTATCTATCCGTTTATAGATTGGTATATAAATCTGAATATCTGGTCTAGTTTCGCAATCAATTAATAATTATAGCAACTGGACTCTGAATCCGGCTTCTGTACGTAGAGTGTAATTAAAGCTCATTTCAAATTAATAATCTACACTTGTAATTTGTACAATTTACAGCAGTTAATCAGTTGCCAATATTGAGATATTTAGTTTATATATTAAAACAAATGCGCTTATAATAATTCAAATTTGATTATTAATAAATTTATGCGGAGAAGGAAAGGTAGGTATCTGTAATATGAAATATACTTTACAAAATTAATGAAACGTCAGTGAATATTAAAAGCAAAATAACGAAAAACATTTTTATAGATTAAATATTTTTGTTTAGTTGCAATAATGCTGTATTCGATAATTTTACAGACAATACAAATTAATTATGTTGCCATGGCCGTATGTTGCAAATTCCAATTAATAGTACAAGTTTCCAGCACTAATTATCGTCGAGCTAACTAATATAACAACAGCGAGTGCTTTTTTATGATGGAACAGAATAATTACAAAACGTTGCTTTTTATATTAATCACGTAGATTAAGTAATTATGTCTTCTATATCTCATAGCAGAACAAAACTCATTCATTATACGGTTGTGTAGTATGTGCTGTATTTAATAATATTAAAGTAGTATCTACAGCTTAATAGAGGATCGATGAGTTGATGGCTATCGATTATGAAACCTATACAATTGTGTATTTTGTAAATGGTACTTGATGTTGGATTTTAATTTATCACAATTATAATATCCGCTTCATACATTATTATTTCCTCTTAATATGATGTTGCCTAATAAATACAAATCCTAGTTTTGTTCTATCAAATTTATTTTGTTTCACATATTTATCGCAATATTAACACGTGTTCATAATATTTAATTTGTATTATTCCATATAATTTAAAAAGATATCAATTATCTAATCTAGCCTTATATGTGACCATTATTTATCAATTAGTTTTATTTATATAATTTATAACAACTTTATTGTGAAGTATTTACTTAAAATACAAATACAGACTATCTCTCTCTCTCTCTCTCTCTTGATAAAGATAAACATTTGAATTCAAAACTTAATCGGAATTAAAGTACTTGAATTTAAAGTGCTCCTGATTTCGCATATCATAGTAATTACTTATTACGTATTAATTATAGAATCTCTGGACAAATTATTTTTCAGTAGCAGGATTTTGTATCATTAACACCGAATGTTTATTGTACATTTGCTTTAAAATTGTTGGAAACAAAAAGTGAGGAGTTTAATACACGTGGGTGACAGTTGTTAAACATGATTCAGATGACAATAGCATGCTATCTACGTGAAACACATAACCGCTTGTTTGACAGTTTTTCATTAAAAATATAAACATTGTGTCACAATTCGTGTATTTTACGTAAATAAAAGGCAATAACATCGTGCTTATATGCTTAATTTGAATACAGCTAAAGTGATTCTGCGGTTAATGTTAAAAGGACTTATTTTATTACTGTAATTATAATTACGTTATACAATAAATAATAGACGCTATAAATAAAACCGTTTAATAAATTAAGACTATTATAAAAAGTTATGACACGATTTATTATTTTTTACAGTTGTCATTTTGTTAAGTGTATGTATATTTGACAGTTTGTTGAACATAATATGATCAGTTCTTGTGAACATAAATATCAGTGATGTTAGTGTTATCGTAGGGGCAACAATTCTACAATAATACTGTATATGACGGTTTGCAAGGTCGATATAATGTTGACCTTTATCTTTGTTATTATTATAATCGACTGTTACGTAGTAAGCCCGGTTATATATACCACGTGTTGCTTAGAATAACTTCGGGGCCACGATAACAATGGAATCAGATTAATTTGGTACCGTTTTACTATAGTTGAACTTGTCCCTTGCGAATGGTAATTTCAATAGCTGACAGAGGTTAAGTTCGTGTTGGTAGTCGTGCTCCGTTCACATAATAATGAATCGATAACAGTATCAATTGAAAATCAATCGGATTTCTGAAGTGGAAAGTCTCATGAAAACAATTGTTATACCGTTGTACTTAAAATGACTCTGTTGTTTGTACGCTCCTACCGTTATATATCCGAATTGAGCAGAATAATTCACCTGACACATTCTTCTGCACCGTATTTAAAGTAGCCATTTTGTTTTACATGCACTTAAATAGAACAAAGTGTACACATTCACGGCAAACTTTGATCATATATCTGTACCTGCAAGCAGTCGCTAATGGCATTTTCAATTAAGGAATTGTTTTAATGTGTCTCGAAAAAACTGTTTGTAGTCAGTCTAACTTTCAAGTATCAACTTTACAACCATTATCTATTTTTAATTATGTATCGTGAAATAAATCTACTTTTCCACTGATTTCCTAACTTTAGGAAGATACTAATTTGATTTTATTCAATCGCGATTATATTTAATATTGAATATGTTAGAGTATCGTATTGTAGACATGACTTTCGAGTTTAAACAGTTACAGAAAGAAAAATAAAATAAATTGAGTTGACTGTTATAATATAAAGTAGCAGTAGCAGATGCCTACCATACATATGTATATGGAATATGATTATAAGGGTGGTTCCAACCATGATTCCAATCAGTTTTGCCCCAGGCTCCAGAGGCCAGCCCAGCATTCTACGTCTTCGCGTCACTCTCCTTAGTAAATCGTCAAATATTCATAGTATCGACCTCATCTACGCATCCCACTCCCTGTTAGTCCTTGCCGTTATTTTAACAAGAATTCGGTCCACTTTAAAATTCTCTCCCCTCGGCTAACGTAAAATTCGAATGTATAATAGGTTTTTCTAAGCGCAAGTTTGCACGCGACTCGCTTCAAACGTGCCATTTGTTTCTTTTCAATCAAGTTATGTTCTACGTTTGCAATCGGAAATTTCATTTACTGCAGTGCGCGCGTATTCCGTTTTTCTTCTATGAAATTTTAACAGGGACATCACGTCGATAACTCGTTTCGTTTTTGTTAACTTGTAAAGTGCCGAACGATATTTTAAAAGAGTTTCAGATATTTTGTTTTCCTTTTATGGAACAGTCCATTTACAGTTTGTGTGTGTTTTGCGACCCATTTTGTACCTATTTATGGGAACTCGTTCAGAATTTATAGCAAAAAATCTAAAAAAAAAAAAAACCTGCACATTGAGAAACTGTTTGTACTTTAATGCATTTAAAAATGACATTTCTTAGTTTGTGAAATTCAATATCACTGATAAATAATATTAGACAATAAAATATGTACGTAGGATGGATGGACGAGTGGAAAATGTTTCTAGTTCATATTACGGATGACAACGTCGTTGTTTTATGTATAAGAATTGAGTTGTTCATGCTGGCTGCACTCTTTGATCTTCGTCGACTGTCTGTCCCGCCTGAAAGTCCAACATTGTACTTTACGCATTTACATCTAGATTCCAGATGCTTAACGGATTTTCAGCGAATTCATTTTCGTTTAGTTAAACATTTATTCTACTCTTTACATAGCTTTAAAACTGGAAAACTAATGTATGATTTGGAGTTAACTATACTGTCTCTTAGTCTGACCGTATATTTATCAGTCGCAATAAGTTAAAGTATGTTTCTCTACCCAATTTTTTTTAATACCCGTCGTTTGACATCGCAAGTAATTAATAATCAAATATTAATGTGGATACAATCTTGCATTAATTTAATATAAATATTACTCAACTTTTATAACATTAATAATTAATACTAAAGTAAGTACTTTGTGTAATAAAGAATTCACAAAGTAATTTATAACGAAGTTGATGAAGAACGCCAATGTTAAATATAATACGAAGCTAATGTTGTAATTATTTATATTACATTAACCTACGTGTTTGTTAACAACATTATAATAAAGATTCAATATCTACTAGCATTTTGTTAGCAAAATAAACTCTATCCGCATGAAACTATAACACAATTTTTAATTATTTGTGTAAGAATATTTAAACAATATTTGGCCGATATTTATGGGAGAAAAATGACCCATAACCTTTTTTTTACATACAAAATGCCGGTGCGTTTGACATTTAGGATGTAAATCATTGTGTGACGGTGCGTGCGAAGAAGGGAGATAGGATGTCATTGGAAAATCATGAACGTTCGATATATTGTAATCGTTTATTTATTATACTCGTCTATGCTCACAGACACACGCACACCGAATGCACCATGCATCACATTTGTTCGAACAATCAATAACACATTAGGCTTTGGTGTGCTGATCTATCCAGGGACGGAGGAGCGAGACTCGGGTGTAAACTCCTGGATACTTGGCATTACCACAACCCTTGCCCCAGGAGACTACGCCAATGAGCTTATTGTTGGCAACAAGAGGTCCGCCCGAATCCCCCTATGACAAATGCACATGGAATGTAAATCTATCATTAATAATATTCCAAACTATCGGTGTAGTAGTACACTAACTGGTACTACATATTTGGTGCTATGTATACGATAATAACAGATGTTCACCTGGCATGAATCCTTCTTGTCAGATGTTGTGCAGAACATGCGGTCGGTTACCGGGTTCTGGGTGTACTTCTTTTTGCAGTCGGCCCAGTTGATTGTGTTGACTCTGACACTATACAACACATCGGTACTTACATCGTCCTGTAATATAAATTAGTTCATTAGTGTTTCGGCAATGGGGCGATAGAGAGAAGTGAACAACGGAAAATGATTACCTCTAAACGACCCCATCCTGAAACAATAGCTTCTGTGCCGTCGGGCACATCAACACCTTCAGCTTGAAGTTCGATGGGTGCGACACCTTTACCGAACACTAACGGTTCCGCCAACTAAACATTACACTGTTATTATTATTGATAATGAGTACAGGTCTTGTAGGAAACTCATCATGGTTTTAGGATGCTATGGGAATACTGAGCTAACAGTAATGTTCGTTATGTAGAAAGGTGTCTTCTTATAAAGAAATATGTAAATATACCATCTGGCATTTATAATATTATATAAATAACTAATGAGACGAACCTTCAGAATGGCAATATCATAATCTTTCGTCAGCCTGCTGTACTTCTCGTGTTCAATTACTTCTGCAACTTGAATTATTTGCCCTCCTTCTTCTTTTGAACTGCTACCAACTCTTACCGATAAGTACTTGGCAGTTTTGCTGAAAATAAAATAAAATGTTGAAGTTTACAAAAAAGAAGATTTAAGATCTGATGTTAATTCTTGGTTTCTGTTGAAAAATATTAATGCTTTAAAATGTTTCTTAAAGTTTTGCAAACTGGCATTTACGACAGCATTTCAGGTGAATAATTAGTAAATACAATTCTATATACTTACTCATCAGTACAATGAGTAGCTGTGAGAATGGTATATTCATTCAGGATAGTGCCGCCACATATCGCGATACTAAAATGTCTCAGTGAGACTTGGTATGGAAAATCTTCAATGTTCGATATAACTCCACCGATAATCCTGCCATCGGGATGGATGGATGCGCCTGTGAGGACATATTGTAAGTTTAATTTGTGAATTCTCTGCTAATATCTGTTATCTCATACTAGCTTACCCAAGGCTACTGTCAGAACACAACAATAAACTGCCAATCGAAACATCGTAACACATGTCAGATCTCTTCACGATTTTCACTTATTTATATCGAAATTTTATCAGCCACATAGGTACTTTGCACAGATTTTTATGTGATATGAAAGATAACAGTATTGTACAATATGATTTTAAATTATTTTGTGTTATCTGATAATTAAATTTTTGTTTTTCTATTTAAAGTCCAAACAATATAATCTTAATAAGAGATCAAATTATTAAAGTACTTACAGGTTCTGTAAAAGAGTACACAATAAAAGTGATTAATTGATTATTACAGGAAAATAGGTATGATGTTCAATCCTTTATTAATTCATAGGAGTATAATTTAAAATTCAATTCCTTTGTATGGACTATCATTCACATCTACGTATTTAGCATGAAGTAAATTTGTATCAACATATAATATTTATTGAAAACGAAAATTGTATAATGCACCCTAAACTGTAAAAACGATTGCTAGAGGAAAACTCAGTTTAGGCATTTGCGTTCGCGTCAATCCAGGTGCGTAGAGCGGATATCTTGGTGTAAACTCCTGGGTATTTAGCTTTGCCGCATCCACGACCCCAAGATACAAGTCCAATTAGTTTATTATTCGCAATCAATGGTCCACCTGAATCCCCCTATTACAAATAATACGTGAAGTGAATTAAAACATGTGTTGTTTCTGCTGCTATGCGTTAGAACGTGTTACATTCGTGTTTCTACATGCTTATGGAAACACACGTAAAGTATTCATTTATTAGCAAATCTGTACATATAAATAACATGGAAGACACATGTTAAATGTGCAGGAACAAACTGGTTGTTTGCCGGGGTAATATGAAGCACTAATGCAACCGTGAATCTCTAATTAATGACAGTTATGTAAACCAGAGAAAGGAATCCACACAAGTGCAGATTAAAACCCTTCATTGATTGGTTGAATTGGTTTGTGTTGTTGTTTTTTCTAAGAATGTACAAGTAAAAGTTTGACTGGGAAATGTTACATTTGGTTGGCTGCGAATGATGTAAAGGTGGTGGTAGTTGATATCTGGGTAAATTACCTTGCACGAATCTTTGCCGTCGGCGGTGGCGCAGAACATGCGCTCGGTAACGGGATTCTGTTTATAATGGTCCTTGCATTCCTGCAGACCTATTACTTCCACTTCAACTTTTTGCAGGGTGCTCGGTGAAGTTTTGTCTTTCGCCTGTAACGTATTATATTACGAGCAGTAGGTATGAGATTATTCCGAACTACTTACACGCAGATGCAAATCTGTGCACTATACCTGTGCCTTGCCCCAGCCAGATATAAGGGCCATCGTGCCGGAACGCACGTCGACTCCCTGGTTCTGCAGCGAAATGGCCTTTATATTTCTCCCGAATGTTACCGGTTGTGCCAGCTGAAATCGTAACAGAATCGTGTAGCAGACTCTAGTAATACAGAGCTACCATATGTACATATGTACGTCTAAAGCTACATATACACGAGCTATAATTCAGCAATGCATGTATACATCTGTTTCTACCTTCAGAATTGAAATGTCGTAATCTTTTATTAATCCATTGTACTGGGGATGTTGGGTGATTTGTTCCACTTGTATTATTACTCCTCCTTCGACTTTGGAATTGCTTCCAGCCCTTACAGTCATATATTTAGCACTGAGACTAAGAAGAATGCAAACATTTATTAATAATTTAACTGCGCTGAGGGATTTCCCAAGTACGTATACTCGATAATTGAATGACGTTTGAGGAAAGTTAGATGTAAATACATAGTAAGTATGTTTTGCATGAACTGTTAGTATTTATAGAATTATCTGACTTACTCATCAGTGCAGTGTGCAGCTGTTAGTACATGGTTACTATTGATAAGGGCACCTCCACAAATGCTCCTGTTAAAATGGCGAATGTGTATTGTATGAGGAAACTGGTCAATAGTTGTTTCATCACCACCTGTGATTCCTACAAACAAATTATTAATTATACATAACAACAAAACCATTGTTACTTACAATAATACACACCCGTTTTTAATTGTAAAACATTGCAGTTTGTAAACACAATTAATAATTGCATTATCATTTATTAATTTATTATTATAAATATATTTTAGGTTGCTTGCTGGTAGAGCTTTTAAATTAATGCCAAATTGAGTTACATTTTCCAAATATCATTTTAATTTTCAATTGACACATTTTAAATGGGCTTCATCAAATAAATGGTTATAATTAACTGATTATAAATGTTTGTTTTTATTTTCAATGGACTTTGCATTTATAGTGAAATTGGATGTAATTTAAATAATGTTCATTCAGGCATTGCTTCACAGTACGAGTGTAAAAGCCAAATGGATTTTCACAATTATAGCAAATGTAAATTGTGATAAATCTAGGCTCTGTTCATCGTTCTAATGAATAAAAATATGCTGTAGATTGCGTCTTCTGTTATTTAAAGATAGTAAACTTACCAAGTGCAACTGCAAGGAAGCATGCGCTAATGAAAAGACGAAAAAATATCATTTTTAAACTTTCCTAAAATGATTATTACTTATATGAAAGCAATAACTTTATTTTATTTTTTATTTATTAACTATATTTAAGACAGTAGTATTAATGTTTATGCGAGCGACGATACGACGTAACGTAACGCAATGTAACACAGTAATTTCAGTTAACGCCCGATTCGGAACATATAAAACTACTTGGATGCTGAAATGTTTAATGTTGATCACTTGTCTAATACGTCTTATTGCCTCGATGTTAGATGATTGAACGAGAAACGGAAAAGTTCTTTTCGATACGTCGCTCATATGTCAGGCATTCGATTATTCTGCTTCAAATTTATACATCATCGACGGGTTATCAATAAACGTGAACTTTCGCATACATGTTCTTGAATCTTTTTTTTCTTTTCTAGTTAGATTGTTACTTGTTTGGAAAGTCAGACAGAGTTATTATTTAGGAATGACGTAAAATATATATATTTTTTTTTCATTGCACATTTGATAATAACGATAAATTAGTTAACAGATTTACATTTCTTAAAACTACAAATATCCCAGCAGATTATTGAAATCCAAAGTACATTCATGTTAATTGCTGAATATTTGTTTTGCTGATATGTGCGCAAATATGTAAATACTTGAGTTCAGTTTTGCAATTCGATATTCTTGTGTATATATGCGAATTTATATTTACCTAGAGTAAAGTCATGTATTTGTAATATTATTTAGGAGGGCTTAATGTCGACAAAACATATATTTTATTTTTTATGTTTCGCATATTTATCAATTTCACAGTGCTGCGTGTACTGAAAATATGATTACTGGAAACTGTCCATGACAATTTTTTTGTAGCAAGCAAATATAATATTGTATTAACAATTCACACTTCAAGTTCATTTCATTTTAAATAAAATAAAATAATTGTGAGTTGGAATTGAGACTGATATGTGTTCACATATTCAGTGCACTGTTCGTTATGTACAGTTTATACATAATAAATAATTTCTACGCGGTTATATAAATTATTAAAAACAAACAGAAGTTTCCAGGCCGGCTGTAAAGTAGAATGGAACTGACATTGTCACTGTACATTGTTTTATTTTTGTGACATTTACTTCAATTTTTTTTGTTTTGTACATGTACAAATACGTACCTATCTGTACCCCGACATGTAGGTATAATATAATAAATATTGTACACATGTGTGTGTGTGTGTATATACATATGTCATATCTAGAATAGTATAATCCAGGAATTATCCGAGATTATATGTAACGCAGGTGTCTACTGCAAGGTTTCCATGGCTGACAATTTAATACTTTGAAACATATATTTTCCATACGAAGGTAATGGCGAATCGGTTGAGCTAGGAAAATATAAAACGGCATCAGGACTAAATTAAATTTATTTACTAGCAGATGTCGTAAGCCGTTTGTGTTTTACGGTACTGTTTATCGTGCACGTGATCTCACGACTTTGTTCTTTACGTTACCCCCATTCCTTACCTTCCGCCTGTAACGTTACGTTATGTTACGCGCGGTGACACATACTTCGTTTTCTCGTCGAAACGGGCAACCGTATTTTTAAATTTCTTATTGTTTCTTTGACCTTTCGTACCCGAATTTATTATCCGTACGCGTTAGAATACCTGGGATCCTCTGTTATACTGCTTTAAATCAATAGGTAGCCCCGTAAAAATCTTTTACACCTTCCCGTCCATTTCATTTATTTTATTCTATATACAATTCTGGTCTATCTAACTGAATTCCTGTACGAGTTCTGGATAATTAAATCAGGTGTCAGTACAATAACACTAAATAAACTTTGTTTAGAAACTCGTAAGCTACGATCGAATTGTAAAATATTGTTTGCGGAGACTCATGGCTTGACATGCGCGTGTCGTTATATTTAAATAGTATCTACATCATAATGCTAAAGCTTTTTACATGTTACATTTGAAATATTTCGTTTTCTGTCTATCCACGTGAACATGTTTAAAAGCACGTGTATTATTAATGCATTTTTCATACCTGTAGATATTTTCATGAAATGAAGTTTATCAGCTAATGCTGTATGCACATGAACATTATGATAGTTTGTAAGCTTTAGGCTATGAATTATTTATGGATTTAGTAATCAATTTTCAAATGCTTCGTGTTCACTAGGTAGTAATAAATTGCTCTGGTTATTCCAATGATCGTGTATGGTCAGCGGATGGTATTAACTTAATATCAAATTTGCAGTCGATCATCAAAGTCAAAGGGACTTGGCCTTATTTATTCTGTTAAGGATTGGCCGTCCGTTAACAATACACAGGGCCACTCAGTATCTATGTACTATGGTCTGTGTCCAGTAAGGCAATATTGGGTATCGTCTATGAATATATTAGGTAACTTCTAATGTAATTGAAATGTAATATCCCAGCTCAAAAGACTGTAATTTGTTCCTTGATAGTCGATATGAAAATTCAACTACGTTCTGCAGAAGAAAGCAAGTTTTATTTTATGTATACATATAACAAGTAGTAAAGTTTTCGGCGACATAAATACTTTTTTGACACAAACTATACTTTGTCGATAAAACGTGTTAGTAATTTTATATATCGAAATTTTCAATTTCGATAATTTAATTTGCCGTTAAACATTCTAGAACATATAAATCCCATTTCATAATTTGTATCCGTTTCGTGTCTATGAAAAATGTAATTGTAGGTATACATTTTGTTGAGCCGATGATATAACACAGAAATATGTGATTAGCCAGACAGGTTAGTACAGTTTTCAGTGTACCAATTAATTACAGAAATTAAGTGTAATCATATATCTGGTGTAGACTCGATACATTATTGTCAGTATGCTATTTTGATTGCTATAGGATATGTGTAGTTAAATAAACAGTGCAAAGTACATATGTACATTGTGATATGAATATTTCAGTTGTGTAGTGTAATAGTGAATATCATTGTGCAGTGCAGAGGATCGATATCGGTACGGACGAGTAAGAGCCTGGTATCCAACTAGTTTATTGTCACGAGGCCAGTGTGAATCTTGTGTGAAATGGAAGCAATGAAGTGACACTGTGGGGTTATAAAATCTTGTGAAGAACGGATAGTGGTCACTTCCAGCCTGATTTAGCTTCGCACGCGATTGCCAAGAAGGTCACGTAAATGTTACAAGAAAACTCCGAACATACAACCAGTCCATGGTTGATTGTTCAAATGAATCTTTTTTGTGCAAAAAAATATGCTCGGTTTCTTGGTGATTCGTGACTGATAGATATTAAATTAAATTACAATCATTACTAAGTCACTGTGGAATGTACGTCACATAATGGTATTTATTGTAGAGAAAAATAGTAAAACGATTCCGGAAAAATAAAACCTTTAAGTAATTTGTGCCTTATAGTATAAATATTTAAATTATATCTGAGTATTGATCAGATAAAATCTACATTTATTTAGATATAACTAAAAAAAGAAATAAAGACTTACGTTGGTGAAGGTGAATTAACAAATCTGCTTGTTCTACAGGATGATTGAATGATTTAAATTAATAATTTATAATAACAGTGTGCATGTGAATTGATTTTCATGAATTAATAATATAATGTACAGTGCGGTAAGGAATGGGATTTAAATTAATTATTATCGGTTACAAAATGGAAAATGATGGTAATTTACTTTATAACGGAAATAATCATTGTATAATTTATGGGGTATTTACGTAACACACAGCAGTTAGAAAAAAATGTATTACTGAAGAAATGAAAATCATAGATTCACACTTACTATGGATAGTGAATATGCATTGGTAAGTTTCAATAAAGCATGCTATCTAAATTTCATTATTTTTACTTATTTTTAACAGTTCTAATAAACATTTTTATTGAAAATGCATACATCAACATAGGTAAAGTATGGAAGCTTCTTCCAAAACACGTTTCAGTTTGAATTTACAGATCATATTAAATGTTTTGTAAATGTGTTGTTGAAATATTTACATTCTAGAAGCTTTTAACACACATTAACACAAATTTAAAATAATGTTGACTATGTTTACAAAATCGGTTCAGTCAGTTAGATTTGGCCATGCTGTTCAGTGATTCATGGGATTTTTTTATTATAAATAATTAAGACCCGACTAACGATGCATTGAAATATTCATAGCTTCATAATTTATTTAAAACTCTCTGTACACATTTCGATAATTACACTATTTGTTCTAATAGAGTTGCAATCACATTCGATTCAGGATAATAAATAAATACGAAATATATCTTTACTATATATACTTAATTACTTATATATAAATTATTCATTATTAAAAAATAATCATACAAGATTCTGAATTTTTTAAATTAGAATCTGATTTATAATTCTTGTCAATAACATAATATCGACTCGGATTTAATATTGATATGTTCTCATGAATGTGATATGGATGGCATACAACAGTTAAGTATATGTAGCTTTGAAGTAAAAAGAAAATTGATATTCATTTTCGGTGACAAAACGTTTATGGGATGAGATGTTCGGATAAATCTGCATCGCGCTTTTTTCGATAACAAAACTGGAAATCCATGCACGACGTTGCGTGTCAGGACAGGTAATTGAAAGCGAAGCCTCAACACCGGCCATGTTTCGTATTCGCGCGGTTTGTCGAGTAAATGTAATACAAAACGGGATTAGAGTTTTTGCGTCTTTCTCAGATCCTGCTTCTCCAGACTGGAACACGATACCATGTACCTGCTAGCCACAGAATCTAGTCAGATATTTACACAACTCTTGACTTTGTATAAGAAGAATGTACCCGTATCTAACGTAATGTTATTTGGTTTATTTGGTCGTGTATTATTTTATTAATGATAACTGTCGTTATTCTGTTTGCTAACATTGTACTAATACACATTTCCCTTACGTTGCTAATGTTTCAAACACATGGAATCATGAATCGTGCGTGATTTCGATAGTGCCCATGTAGATAACTCATTCGGCAAAGAAATGCTATTTTTGTTTCGTAAAATCCGGATGAACCTAGTGGATTCGCGAGGAGTGCGCGTCTTTGATGTGGCTCGATGTTATTTAGCCTATGGGTGTTTAGCGTGTTGTTTGATGTACAAGTAGGTATATAGTTGCAAGCAACAGTCTGTACAAGGTCTATGATACGAGCTCTAGTCGGAGAGAGACTTTATAATACGCGCGGAATGTCAAAGCATCGTTCCACAAGCACCGGGTACTAGATCCCCGCCATATATGTGTGGTTGTTGTAGTTGGCGGATGGTGAACGCACTTACACACCTACATACAGCTATATAACATAGTTGTACTGTTGCTCTCCGTCCCGGTTCACAGGTGTACAAATAGGAGCTTTGCTTTGCCGCATAGCAAGACGTCGTCATTCCTTGGTTGAGGCTTTATTCTAATATCCAACCAACAGTGGTGACGCACGTGGACGGAAATGCCACTGTTCCATATCTATCTCGCCATATATATGTATATCTACCGTTGTATCTGCGTATTCCTGTGCATTGTGGCATTGGTAAGTCCTGTAAGCGCTTCTAAAAATTCACAATCTTCAGTCTGGCGCAACTGATCTCACAAATAGAATATCTAAAGAATTTGTCGGTTCGGGAGAATGGTGTCAGTGTTATGAAACGTTAGTCACATGTCGCATTTCTCTGAAATAATATGGTTTATTTGCTGGAATGTATATTGAATTTGATGAAATTATGTCAATGTGTATTGTAGGGTTCGCTACAACGGTATTCCGACGATTCCAAACACGTATGGCATGATTTTTATACGCACAGATTTGTCTAAAATGGTTACATACCTTCTGACACATTCATACCAAACAATCTGAACATATTGCTCATGTTCATAACAAGTAATATAAATGATAATATAATGAGACAGTAATTTAATTGTACGTATTGAAATATACGTATTTATCTTGCGTTTGTTACTGATGTGAACGAGCGACTTAAATGATTATCGTAAGAAGCTTGTACTGAAAATTATATACTTTTATGCACAATACATCAAAAGTGATTAATGTCGTTAGTAGTGCAGCTCCAGTTTATTGTTTACTCCATTACCAAGTAGCGTTATTGACTTTTCAGTGTTTCCCGAGCACCTCACGTTTTTGTATAAAACACGTGTTGGTGTTGTACTTCAGTCAACTTTACACATTTATAATATACTTGAAGTGCAGTAGATGCAAAGTTGGATGAAGAATTCATACAAATAATTGCGATTATGACTAGGTTAATCTGTTATTACGTTCAAGTTTAGGGTAAGTAGATCTGGTTGAATTACTGGAGCATACACCAGACACTAATGTTCCTCTTGGCACTGGCAATTGGTTTAATTTTTAATTTAATTTTGCCAGAGTATTCGATTGTAGCGACTTAGAATGAGACTGTTTATGGCTACCATGCGATTCATTTATAATGTGCTTTACGCAAATTGGATGCTAAATTATGCAACATAATGTTTCATACTCTGGCACAGTCTGTGGATTCATTATTATTAATTAGGTGGCACAGTGTATTCTACGAAAACTTGATGTGCGTGAAACATGCATGATTACCTTTTTAACTTGGACTGAACCAACAATATTTTAAATTACTATCATTGACACAATCTAGCGGTAAATGTTAAGCTATGTTAGTTTATCTTTCAGCATAAATACAAGCCCATGTACGGCATGTATTCCTGGATATAAAGCTTCCTATATTTGTAAATGAGACACTTTTAGTCACCGGCGTGTATAGACTTTATCATTAGCTACATTGCAGTTCATAAATTAGGTCAGATATACGAGTATACCGTTTCGTAGAGTTTGTATATTCGTAATAAACTTCTCAAGTTTCTACTTATTAGAGTTCATCTTTTGCCGACTGCATAATACCGTTCATTGTCTGCCGACTTACAATTATAGTGACTTTTAATGCGAGCCCGCCATTTCAGAATATCTCAAATAAAGTACCTAACGTTCCATTATCAATGTTAGAAATTTTGCTACTAAAAACTTTTTAATTACATGCGTTGAAGGTAAAACAAAATAATATATGTTGATGCCCGTGTTATTATTTGACGGAAATTGAAATTTTTAACTCTGCTTATCACATTTAATCTACTTTGTGATTTATATGTTTCGTTTATATACGAAAGGAAAATATTTAAAACAGCGTTTGTTGGAATCGTTAGCAGTGGTACTTGCTTCAGTTACAGATAATAACTGTCAATTATTGCTTATAAATTAATCAGTACATGTGCATGTGTTTTTTTTTATACAAGAATACAACATTGCAGTGGATAACATCTATACGTGCAGGCAATGCAGGTACATTTTAATGCACTGATACACACACATGTACGAACTTGTACAGACAGGTAATCTGTGCGTGTGGCGCCTTGCCAAACATGATCATAGCGTGGCACTGGTTGCCGCAGGAAGCGAAACCTTTTCGTTGTCATTGTTATTTGATATTTATCATTGTTTGTTTATCTATAATTTATTTTTAAAACTTCCATGTCGTCTATACTAGCTGTTACGGCTGGCACACTAACGGTTCGAGTAATTTATGAGTTTTTTAAATTCCGCATTACAAAAAGACACTACGGAAACTATATAGTTCAGTTAGATAGCATTTGATTTAAAACATAGGCATTTATCGCAGCCAAGTTGTAAGTTTGATTTAAAGTACATGGTTTGATTTTTACATGATATGCGTAATAATTCTTGTTGATATGTTTGCTATTACTTTTACACGAATAAGCTTAGGGGTTAGAGAATTGAGTATGTATGCTAATTTTACTGTTCCTAACATACTGAGTTAGTTATCTCACACACTACGGCAGCTGCTGAATCGGGTGTGCTGGCGGCTACTGAAGACATGTTACGTAACGGTATTCGGTGTAATTCAAAATAACGGTAATTGTAATTTTTCAAAGTTCACTGTTCTTTATTGAATAATTCCCATTTTCATAAAATAATCTTTGGTAATCGCTAAAGTTCACAGTCAGCATACATTTTGGTATTATATAAAAGGTAAATAACGGATTATATATTTCACAGGGAGACTAGGGCTGCGTTCGAATTGGACTATTTAGTGCACTAATGTACCACGTGACTGGTTTTATAACTTAAATTGTGCACTAAATAACGTTAGGATTTTAGAAATAGACATTAGGATTTGTAAAACCACACTACGCCCTGAATTGCATACCCTAAATTGACCGCCAAGATCAAAAAATCTCCCTAATTTCGGTGCCTAAGATACTAAAATCTTGAATTCGAACACGGCCTAGGTAATGCAAACTATCAATGCAACAACAGATACTAGTACCAGAAGTTAGCGCTAGGTGCTAGTGTTGACGCGGTGTGTTTAAAAAGTGGTTAAGAGTAATTGTTTCGTGTGGGCGGGCTGGGTGTAATTTCAGCTGGAATATTGCACCTAATCCGGTTCTGGCCGTACATTAAGGAACTCCTTGGCGCGTTAAGATGAACCGACTTGCCTCTGTTGTGTAATGTAATTAATGTTGCGGTCTTTAGCCATACACTGAAGGATATAAGTAAATGGCGTGCATGCCGAGTTTGTTAGCACACTTGTACCCGTTACACTATGTACAACATTTCAACCACTCTGAGTGTGTGTGTGTGTGTATATATGTAGTTTCAAACAAACACCTAGCACTCACGTGATCTATCTGCACGTGCCGTGCATGAATGCGCGCACAATTCAATAGTTTTAAATAACTTAATTACTCAAATTTACATACAGGTAGCTAGTTTGGTCACGGAGTAAAATTATTTATTATTATTACGTAGAAATATGTATATTATTACATGTACTCATATATTCTGCTTAGATACATTTATAGATTGATTCTACTATGTCATTATTATTATTATGTCATGATGTACAATTTATTTTGACATTCGTTCTGGCATAAATGTAAGAACACGCTCATGCATATTTCGTTAGTACTAAATAATGAAACTTTTTGATGTTCTACATTTCTTAGATGGTATGCCGATAAAATTTGTTGCGTGCCTTTCGTTTCGTTTGCTTCTAAATTACCGAAACGATTCGGATGAATTATGGGTTTATTTCAAGAATGACATGGCTTTTAGGAGTTTTATGTCGTTTAATTCTGTTGCCAACCCAGGTATATGCCGACGTACCATATTTGTATAGTTGCTTGCCAATATCATCAATGTTGTCAACACAAATATACTAGACAATGGAATTATTTGACATAGAAGTCAAATTGTATTGAAAATTTTTCAATCTACATTCTCAAAAGACATATGTTTGATAGTCTTGCTCTAGCTGATTGGAAAGCTTATAAATATATAACTGTCCGGTATTTACGACTACTCAAACATCTCTTCTGATTAATCAAAGTTTCCCTGTCATTATAGGCTAAGTGCAGTGGCGTAGCTACTGTAGAGCAAACGTGTGCAATGCATAGGGGCCCACGAGTGTAGGGGGGCCTAACTTTGGACAAGTGAACTGAGAAAAAATACATATCATCAAGATAAAAGAAAATAAATATATAAGAAAAAATTAACAAGGAAAATAAATAATGCAACATCACGTCATTATTATTTGTACAAGCGCGGGCTCCGGGAATCTTCCCCGGCCACAAATTAAAAAACCATGTTAATTTTTAAATGCAGAATAACCTCAATATAACATATATTTCGGATAAATAGTACCTGAATTATTAACCAAGGGCGAGGAGTGTTATTTTATTGGGGGATGTTTATAACTCTCGCGTTACGGGCTCATGCCGATAAACATCCTCAACAATAAAATAACATCTTGTCCTGGGTTAATATTAAAATAAATATTTTCGTTTAGTGTTGTCTACCTACATAGTAGTTATGTACTTATTTAATTTTTCGTATGGCAGATAAGTACAATAATTTTAATTTAGCAAACTTTTCAACATATATTTACAAGTAACATACACTCTGTATTATTTTTTTTTATTTATACAACTTATTATTATTTATATACATACTTATTAAAGAATTTTGCAAAAATCAAAATTTTTCTGTGTATTTTTTAAAAATTATGACCAACATGGGAGGGGGCCCTCCGACCATGCTTGCATAGGGGCTCAAAATTTCTAGCTACGCCACTGGCTAAGTGTATTAATGACACATTTCGGAAACCACTAAAACGCTTCACGTTATCATCATAAAACCAACAATATTTCATTATGTATCAACTTGTTCTGTTGACACCGCTGAAGGTTCTAAATTAGTAACAGTATGCTTTGTACGATTACGCGTAAAGTATCATATAAACAAAATGAAGACATTCATCAACACGAGCAGTGAAATATAATTAATTAATTAATCTGTATTATTTAGTTATTGTGCTATCTGGAGAACAACACATATTTGCATAATACATAGTAGAATGAGTGCTGGATTTGTTAAATGTACATTTGTACTCGTAGATAGTTATAATTACAGAGATACGTCTCAGGTAATTAGTGCTAATGGAGATGGAATTTACGGTGTTGAATTAAAGATAGTCATTCCGTAATTATGGTAATCAATAATAGAGTAGTAATAATGGACTGTCAACCTTATCCTTGTACTGTACAATTAAATAACTGATCTCTAGTGGAAAATCATCGGATCCATTGAAGAAAATGCTCATATGTTGAAACATCATTCCTTCCCCTGTTACCATTAGTTCTCGCCATTGCTCCAGGAAGTGACGTCAGTGGTGGTAGTTGTCCCACAGATGTTAGAATGTAGCAGGCTAACTGTATAACAGTAGCCTCTCTTGTGGGAGGTAGGAATAGCACCGGCAGTGGTGGTGTTGGTAATATAATGCATTCCCGTAATACACAGAATGGCGTCGACCGACCAACTATGCACATTACACTAAATAACCAGAGTTACGTGTACGCGTTTCACCGGAAACTGGACCGGTCCGGTTAATGAATAGTTCGGGCATTATCGGGAACTGAAAGTAAAACTAATTTCCGTGCATGTGTACAGTGGCTCTACCCGTAGTTTAACATTCGGATGCCACATCAGCCAGAACCAGTTCACTAATTGTTAACTATACATGCATACCTGTAGAACCAAACGTACGAATTGGCAACAGTAATAATGACAGTATTGCAGCAACAAATATGATGTTCTATTTATTTTTGTAGCAATTTTATTTTCAGAATATACCTATGTTAAAAAACAATCCCTATGACTTTTCATTATGTGACATTTTAATACAAAAAAAAATAATAAAGAAAAACAAGTCTTTAGTGTGAAACTCACGCCAAAACGCCCATCAGCGAATTATAACTTGTGTGACGTCAATGTGACCGAACAACCTTGATATTCAATTGTGCGCAAGTCTGATAGTGTATGAAAGTTATTAAATTACAACATTTATATCGTGAATATTGGTGTTAAAACTAATAATTGACAATAATGATTAACGTACATCAAGTACATATTAGAATAAATTAGTAGAAATTGAATCGGATTAAACTACAGTTTTCTGTAATATTTAAATATGATTCAATTCATGTTAATAGTCAATGTTTGCGTTTACAAAAAAAAATAGTAGCATTTATTTGTAGGCATGTTTTAAACCATTGAATTTGTCCCTGCTGATAATTAGTCGAGCAAAGATGTTTAAATATTGATGATAAGTTAACATAAATTCATGATTAACAAGCGAGCGAAGTGGCAGAGTTTTCACGAAATACATGTTTTATTTATCCTTACTTAAACAACAATTTAAATCGCAGAATAAGTCTGTATCCACGTCGTGTTTCGGATAATGCAAAGCAAGTGCCAAATACATTTGTCGTTAGTCGGAAACGCTAGAAACTTCACTGCAAAAAATTAAACATTAATAAGAAACACGAATATAAATTTTGACAGATGCTTGAAATATTCTCGCTGGTGTAATATTAATAAAAAGAAGAAGCATTTCAAAGTGAACGAGTATACCGGTAGTCTAGACTGGTGTATATATAACATCTTTATTTTGTTTTCATATTTGAATGTATATGTATTATTAATTAGTTGACGAGTTTATTCATAAGGTGTTCATAAATAATACTTTTAGTAATATTAAATAGTAATATTTCTTTAAATGTTTGTTTTTCTGGTACTATGCAAAGACTAATTGATGTTTTAACCTTGAATATAAGTATTTTGAAGTTTCAGGTATGTAGTAGTTACACGGTTAACTTGAGTTTTGACATAATTGCTGACAGTCTCATTGCAGTTCACGACTGTGGAACAATCTGCATTTCATATAATATTAGCTTCGTTTTGTCACGGATCTGACGGATGACATGACACGTGAGCTGTACCGATCGCGTATTCATTGCGATCTAATTTCACTTTAATTAAATACACGGGTACGGAGCTTGTCAATAAATCTGCACTCGTAGCTACTTGGAGAACAAGTGCGGTTCCCGGTTGTAATGAATAAATTCTACACACACTTCTCTATTTCCAAAGTGCGATGAATTGAAAATTCTTAACGGTCTGCGGGATTTTGTGTATTGTTCCTATAATTCCCGTTTTATTTCTGGAATTAATTTCGAAAGAGAGAGAGAGGGGGTGGAACAATAATCATCGTTTGTTTTTGTTAGGAATGAAGTTTTCCTATCTTAATTAACACGCTCAGCTTAATTTCTTCCAGCGTTATTAATTTACATTGAACTGTTGTGGAACAGTGGTATAGGTGTACACGTTACGCAAGTACTTCGAGGTTTACAAGTGAAATCTCCCCGCAGAAACAGGCTGCTTTCGTTCTGCAATCAAGATAATCATAAATCGTAACGAGCACACGATAACTTATGTTTCTTGAAGTTGAAACTACGTTAACAAAAATATCACATTATGCGATCGCAGTTCAGTATTTTAGGATACGATATAATCAGCATTGTACTTCAATCAGTCGGAACATAACTGTCATCGAATCAAACATTTCACAATTTAACGTGGAACGTACGAAATTGTAACATTATATAGAATAAATTTTTGCTAACGAGAATTTATTACTAAATATATAATATTATAGGCAGGCTATAATTACATAAATTTAATCGAATATAAAATTTATATCCCTTCTTCGTGAGTTGCGGCAGTTTCTGAATGTCAACATTATTATTAGCTGTGTACACAAAGTCAGGCTGTTTGATGCGACAGCGTTGGTTATATTTACGGATTAAATATAACTGCCACGGGTGAAATTGGATCTCATATGTCAGAGTTTTTGTATATCACTGTTATTCCAATTGTGTACACTGATATTTCACTCAAATTACGTATACTGTTTTTCACTTTTTTGTTTTGGGCTTTTTGAGTTCAATTCGATATCGGAATATGACTGCCAAATATTCACATATTGACAATTTATGATAAGTTGCTATATCGCCGTTTCCCGAGAGACTTGGTCACGGTTCACGTGTGCATAATTGAAACGGAAAAACAACCGTAATACGCTCGGTAAACAAGCGGTTGTTTTACTATAAATTATTAATCATAATCCACATCATACTTGTTAAAAGAAACACAATTACCGACAATTTATACCGGGTGTCCCAAGAAATCTGGGACATAGGGAATTAACATGTAAATCTAGAAATATTGTGATTACTTTTGAACAATACATTTTAGAGCAAAAGTGTAAATAAAAAAGTTGTTCAAAATTAAAAAATGCATGATATGACGACATATTAGGTGCTCAAATACATGTGTATATCGTGTAAATTAAGTTTGAAATATTGCATTTTGATGACAAATCAGGAGGTCATGGAACAAAAATTGCATGTATTTTTATTAGTTACAACAACAAATAATCAAACCTTAGCATTTTTGTTTCACGACCTTCTAATCTGTCATTAAAATGCAGTATTTCAAAATTGATTTGTGCATTATAGAAACATATCTGAACATTAAATATGGCATCTTATCATGCAGTTTTTAATTCTGAACAACTTTCTTATTTACACTTTTGTTCTAAAATGTATTGTTCAAAAGTAATCACAACATTTTTATATTTACATGTTAATTCCCTATGTCCCAGATTTCTTGGGACACCCGGTATAAGTTAAAAATTTAATAAATAATTGTCCTTCAAGCTACATATATGTAGATAGTAAATTTACGAAAGATGATTAATCCTGAAAACATTTTTAGGTCCCGTCCACCGTGTCAAATTTTTTGTGGTTTGAATTATTCACAAACATGAAAATCCCGCGTGATTTTTTACTACAATTTTTAAAATGGAAGCAAAAAGGGGATAATAGTCTGTGGCCGATTTACAATGCATATGTTATGTGTTTCTACAGGAAAGAAAAATGATATAAAGAATGACCCATTACTTGGTCTGTTGATAAACATTGCTCAGCACTTCGAATGTCTATATCGATAAAATTCTTGGATGACATTTGTAATGGTGAATTATTAATCAGTGATCGAAAACCTTTAGTAACTTTTTACGACTCCGGTATTGATTGTCGGCACATTGCAAATGGCTGTCGTTGAAGTTTTTTTATAAACAAATTACACGAATAAGAACAAGATGGCATGTGTCCTTTAGTGTGTTACATGTTGCGTTTTAGAGAAACACGAGAATACGTATTACAGGATTACTGTGAGCGGATTATAATGTTGTATTCGGTGTAAATTCGGTAAGACGCTAAGCACGTGGACATGAAGTATGCATGCGACACTCGTTGTTGATTCATAGAGCACGCATTTCACGTTTTCCTCTGGGGTACGGGCTTGTTCATTCCCGGTTATAATATTCCACTTATCATTACCTGAAGCTGTTAGTTATATTGATGTCGTACCAATTCATATTTATTACGGCCGATTAGATTGCGCCCTCGTTTTTTACGAAGTTGGAAATTGGATTTATTTCTTTGTCATCATAGCGTAGGTGACGTCTTACGATGATGAATTGTTGCAATTTGTGAAGCTTTACGCGGAGATGGTTTTTTTTTGTAAAAAATTACAAATTACATATGCGTGTTCATGACTGGGAATAAAATAATATTTTAATAAATGTACTTTACTTTGATATTTCGTTATCCTGCATTATCGGTATTTGTTTCATTAGGTGTATTCTATTTGACAATTTGGATCGATCCAACTCACATATGTACGTTTGATCACTTTAGTAGTCATTCTATTTGTAAAGTCACTTTACCCCCACTCTAATATTTTGTGATCCAAATCAGTTTGAAGTAATCCACAATTTAGTAGAATCAGTTTGCTGAATCCGGATCATTAGTTAAAATGGAGGTTATTTATTTGGATTCTGCGTCTTCCATTTTGTATCTTAAATGTTTTACTTGGATTATGTTTACTAAACTTGTCAGCTGTCAAATTAGTCAAGGTTATGGATCACAAAAGTTATTCTATTTATGCATCTGATCTGATTTTTCTGATCTGATCTCGAAAGTGAACTGATTTTATTGGATCGATCCAGCACTGACAAATAGAATACACCTATTATAATGTAGTAGTTATTTTCTTGTGGAATACTTATAATTTTGACGAAACGATACTATTCCTCTTAAGTTACATAAAATGCAAGATATTCTTTATTTTGTATAGTAACATTCGTGTATAAAATTATATTTGCTTTTTCTTTTAAACGTCAAAATAAAATATATGTTTTTTTATTACATTCTATTCCTGTTCCGCTTCTTTGAAATACTATTCGCTTCAAGTAGATTTGTCGTCTGTCTGTCTTAGCAACAGGAAAATCAGTGTAATGAAGCAGCAGAACTGGATGTATTCAATAATTTAATTCGCATTTCAGTGTACAAGACCTGTAGAAACAGTATTTGGTTTTGAATAGCGAAAGCATTTGCACTATATTAGGTAAACCTATCAATGAATGCAGAGTTGTACAGCTCTCAGAAATTGCATTAACAGGTCGAGCGGCGTTAGTGTATTGTGTGTGTGTTTTTATGTCTTTTTTAATACAGTTAAAATTGTTCACTATATTGGACGCACGTTTTCCCTGATTAGTCCGTTGTCCTGGAATTCTCGTGGGATATCGGTTAATTAAAATAGGCAGCCAACTACCATACATAAAATCGTTTACGGAGATCGGGTTTTTTTTAATTTATTTATTTTAAAAATAGGACAAGTTCCGTATATATATATATATATATATATATATATATATATATATATATATATATATATATATAAACATTTTCCTTAATTGGATTTTTACGTTTCGATGTATAAATTAATTCTCTTTTCATGAATTTTCTATTTTATTTTAATGTACAATTTCCGTAAATGGGAATATTTTGGAACGGTAATTGTGGCTACACATTTACATTTATTTGTCTACAGAATGTTTTCCAGTTATGAATAAACTATTTTTAAGGGGACTGTAATATTCGTTAATTTTTATTTAAATTACATATCGATTGGCAGATTAAATATAAATTTCTCATTTTGTTCTCCGTAATAGTTTTATTTTTCCGACATTTTTTGTTATACGTTAATGTTTTTTTCTTAACTAATTACTTTTTTTTATCATAATGAAGTTAATTGTTTTGTAGTAATTTATTTTTATTATTTTATTAGAATTTTACATGAGTAAATGACACAAATTTAATATATTTATCTTGCTCATTTTATTTGTTAGTTACGTCCTTTTTTAAGAATTACTAATATTATGAGTTACATATTATAATTCTCTTTGTGGAGATATTTTATGAAAATATCAACAATTAGTAATTACAGTTCAAAGAGAATATTTCGTAAAAGGTTAAAAGTAAATATATGTATTTTTGTTTCATCACGAAATGAATTGTATAAGTTACATTTAATTAATTTGCTTGGTACATATTTTGTTAATTTATTTTCTATTCCATTTTTGAAACTATTTATTTCATTCCATTATTGCGACAATTTTGGAGCAGATATCTGTTGAAATGAATAGCAAATATTTATAATGCTAAGACATTAAATAATTAAGTGAATTCAAAATTTTTCCAAAGCTGTTTTCCATTCCGTCCCCTTGTCACAATCTTCAACAAGTTTTTCGTATCAACGAGTTTTCTGCTGGTAGCCTATGAAACAGAGAATCTTCTTTTTAAATCAGTACGAAATTTCTTAACTTTGATTTTAGTTGTTAAAATTTTAATGATCTAATCAGTAACTGGAAACAATTTTGCGTAGAATCATCTAAGAGATTAATTGATTAAGTTCTGGAGTACTTGATGCATAGATAATTATTCATTGTGTGTTTCCCAGTACATGCACTTGCTTATACTGTAACCGTAGCGTTACCTACCATGATGCACAGTACAGGGAATGGTGCTGGTGATGGTAGATCATGCAGTTCTTCGGTATGCCACATTCGAACAGGACGGCGCCATTATCGTCATCACAGATTACCATATGGAAAAACGGAATAGGCACTTATCAGATTTCTACTCGCTGCAAATTTGAAACAATCTGCATAATGCGTATTTGTTGGACGTTCTAACTTTCCATAACTATTCAATCCTAATGTAAAATGAATTCCATGATCTCAGTTAATGAAATTCACAATTTAAGTTCGTTTAAACTGTGTTTATGGCAAGCGCGAATCCATGAAAACACTTCAACACGAACCCGTTAGACCCTTGTGCAAACCTTTTCCGTATTGCGGTTTAAAAGCGTGTGTATGAACAACTGTGAAGGGGTTCGCGAATTCACATGTTTGAATTTGCACGCACACGTGAAACATGATTCTGTACAATGTACTTCTATGCACAATTACACGAATATTATGAATCACGTGCATTGTTCTAAAATTATAGAAAAAAGATCCTCCAATTTTCTTTCATTAACAAAAGAGAAAACGAACGAATGAAATGCTCAAGAAATTATATGTCACAGTGAGTGTTTTGATCAATATTGCGTGATAGAAGCATGGTGGTACATTAACATTGACTGATTTACTGACAGCAAGTGAGTGAGTAGCTCACTGTGAGTGGATGGAAAAACTGTCGTGGTTTTAAGTAGGTATCTCTTTTATATTGCTTGTGATTAAGCTACGAACAAGCACGTGGAGATTCTGTAGGTTTTTCGTAATTACTCGACTGTTCGCATGATGATGAATCCCCGCAAGGCACGAGGTGCTCATATAAAAACCACCGGCCATCCGCTCTCTTTCTCTCTCTTAAATGCTGTTTACCTTTTATTAGTATAACGAGAAAACACAAGTTGGCTGGAAAAATCTCACCGCTCTCGGCATTCAGCACGGTGTAGAGAATTTAATATCGAAATATTAACATCCGGATTACTCCGGTATGAATGAGTATGTACGGGGTCGTTACTTGTTCATTGTGCAGAATACTAAACTTTATATAATAGGTGCTAGGCTAGAGGGGGTAATGAATATAATTTTGCTTTCATACAGACACCGATGTGTTTGTACGGATTCACAAGTGGAAATTGTTGAGTGTGCAACAGAAATTCATTTCAAATAGTGAACAATATATAAACATATCTAAACTGAATGCGGATAAATTTACAACAGACACCAAGTGGTCGAGAAAATTTATATTAATACATTTATATATTTCAACACAAAGGAATATGATTTACTCGCATTATTTCTGGGTATGTACGCGTTCATCCATACCATAATCGCACGCTACACATTTCCGTCTTTGCAAATGTCTATCGACACATTCATTTTCCCACAATTTCTCAAACATTCTCCATGATTGTTCATAATATTTCTGAAGTATACAGAAATATTCACGCGTTATATTTATCCAGTTTGCAAATAAATTGCTGGCGTAAAACTCTAATAAATCATTATTTACAATTACGAAAAGCGAAACACAAAACTGTACAGTGATGTATAGCCGCTGTGTAAAGGAATGTAAATTATTTTTTAATTTCACGATCTTAAAATTTATTACCCACGACAATATTTCATTGCGGCCATCGAGTTGGCTGTTTTTTCATCTGAAATTTGCAACGCATTCGTTTCTTATTAAGCTCTTACCCACCCGCCATTCCTCTGACCCCGCGATCCTGTTGTAGTACTGATGCTAAACCATCAGCCTTGAGGCCAATGGCAACAGCTCAACCCCTTATCGCTGTGAAACTGTTTCTTTAATTAAAAATTTCAAACTACTAGGCAGTTTTACAGAACCGTAATAAATTATCACCGTCCCGAAATCTCGGCCTGCCAGGGCCGGCCGCGATTATGAGCATCACAGTTGGATTAATCACGATTATATTTATGTGAGCCGATGACCGGTGCGGTTGTGACCGAACGAACATTCGATAAAATACGTCATCTAGCCTGCGATAAATCTGCGGTCAGTCTGGGAGAACTTACGCCACGTCCACCGTAATTGTTGTCAATGCATAATTCAGATGTGTCGCGTCGTGTTCTGCAGCATAGCCAAACATTGCATTGCGTTGCGTGGCAACACGCGCTAACTCAGTACAAACATTTGCCGCAGGCAACGTATGTCGTCGTAGGCGTTGGTGACGGACACATCACTTACCGACGATGCTACCGAACCAACCAAATTTCAACCCATACAAATCGCCGTGCGATTACTCTTTCTCCCGTTCGCAGTTGAACGAAAAGTTTGCGAAAAGTGCTTGGCAGTAAGTATGAAGTTAGTCGCACATTACTTGGTAATGTTCCACAATGTACACTATTCCTCACGAAAACAAACACCACAATTGTAAATTGTAAATATTACTGTGCTCCGACAATATGATGTTATGATAAATGTGAATTATATACATGGAATCCAGCAAAACTAACTAAACATGCTAGTAACCAATGTCCGTGTCTCGCCCGTTCCTAGTTACTTTGACTATGACGTATCGTTGTGGATGAGAGAGCTGTCAGTTGAAATAGGAATAAGCGATTGCAGTGTACATGATGTATTTGAAAGATGAATGTTGCTTCTGTTTTCCTGCAACCATATATTTTTAGACTGATTACTACAACTGCAGAACAAGACACGCAACCTTAAATCCGAGGTACTTGTGTTCTCCAACTAGACATTGGAACTCGCGTGCATTGCTCTTAAAATATTGGCTACCCGGTGCACATAGACCCGAGTAGGTAGGAGCCTTGATTTGGAATCTAAAAGGTAGTCTTTCGATTGATTTCCTAATGGAAGGAAAAACAATCCACGCTGGTTTTGTGATACACTTTGGAACAAAGTTAAACTTGCAATAAAGTGCAAACGATGCGGTGCTTTTAGATGGCGACTTTGTTGTTCGATTTCCGTGTAATGGCCTTCACAGATACAAAATGCAAAACTTAAAGAGAATTCTATTCATGTTCTTTACCACAGTGTGTTTTACGTAAAGAATCGCTATTCATTAGATGCAATTCACGTAAATCTATATAATAATCCTAGGCCTTCGTGGAAACTCCTGATGGCTCTTCATTAATAATTTGTATACTAGCACGGATGCAACGTATGATTATTTTATAAATATTTGTGTTGTCTACGAAATGGAAGAAAATGGAATTGCCGTACATTCTGATAATACGTTATGAAGTGTGCAAATGAAAGATTCATCACAAGATTTGATAGATCGCCCGGATCTGTTTTAGTATGAGTCGTCGGCTCGACCCCTCCGTTAAGCCATTATATATTCAAGTCGGTGCACAGTGAATAATACAGTTGAAATATGAGGTGTCTTCTAGCAAACACGTACAAATCATATGCACACCTAAATAAATAAAGTGCATTTAGACGTATGTATCTGACTTTGTACAATTGGTAATTTAACCACCACCTCTAGTACTATATATACAGCAATATTCCTGGAAAAATGCACTCACCGACTAACATTATTCATATAATCTACATCGTGTCAACCTATAACACTGATAGACGTTACTTTGCTAAACAGTCATAAATATAATAATTGTTCAGCTGACTTGTCTTTATGATGATACACTTTACGAGAAAATCCCCATTTTAGCAAGGAATTCGTTCAAAACTTTGGAACCAAGTGATGTTCCAACTAATATTGATTGAAAAATTGAATCACCCATAAATAATGCAGCATTTAATGAGATGAAAACCATTATAAAATATAATTTATGTGAAACTCTAAAATAATCAAAAGGATTATTTTCATTCCGATTGATGTAATTTATGAACTATATAATAAATTAATCATGGCTTTCGTGTTTCTCCCATGACATTGCTCATATTGTTGGCATTTTAGTTTATTGCAAATTATATTTGTTCGTTTAAAATATTACAGTTTTATGTTGACTAGTAAATACAATGATAGTACATGTAATATCCGATAATTATGCTACATAGTCGCTATTGCATTATAGGTTTCATAGAAATATTTGTAAATTTAATGTTCATTCCTGAAACTACTTTAATTCATTTCATTCATTCCGGATGAAACATTTGACAGGGTTATTAAGCAAGATAAATGAAAATAATATAATATAGTATTATTATTATTATTGGAGTAGTATTACATGCAATACGAATGCTAATATTTTATGAATAATTACGAAAGTAATTATTTTCTCGTCAAAAAATACATAATCTTTACAAATACCTAATTATTGTGTATTATTTGTTACAATAGTAAATTGAACTACAATAGAATATTGTTACCGAAAATGTCAAAAAAAACGTCATTTGTTTTCATTATTGTTAACAAAAGGATATAATTCATAATCAATATGTATATCGAATTTCGTAGAACCATATCTCTAGTTGATTGAAATAGTTTTCTTTTTTTGTATTTTGTATGCAATGTGTTGAAATGTCGAACTGACAGGACATTGAGCACTATGTACTATTAAACTTGATGAATTGCAGACTGCATATTAATCACGGATTGACATATTTTACACTACGTAAATAAAAATAATTCTTTTTATTTTCATATTCATTTCAATGTCTTTTTTTTCATTATTCGAAAAAGAGAAACAAAAATGGTATGCACCGTAATGCAAGACGGGAAATCATTTGCGTGCGAAATACTATTTTTAATGAAAAACTGAAACGCAGTCTTAATAAAAATATCTCTGCGCGATTCAAGATGTGAATATTTCTCTCAAAATATTGTTTGAATTTGATGGAATGTTGGTTATTCTAGTCCGGTCAGCATGTTGAGATGTACATTTACGTATGAGTATTTAGGTTATCATGCTAATAAATATTGTTAAGTGAAAGATAAAGGAAGATTATTAAATTTAGTGGTAATAGTTTGTGAGCCGGGTCGCTTGCACCCTTTTAACCAGTCACACACATTCATACATAACAAGTACATAATAAGCACAGACCAGGGATATATGTACATGTATATACGTTAATATGTGTTAGTATGTGCAAGTCTCGACGAGTTATTTAAATTAATAACACGGCAGTGGTGCATTGTAGTGTTTCGGTAACAGTATCAGAATGTCGCGTCGGCGGTTCTCGCCAGATGACTTAGTAAGTTAATCAGTTTCCGCAGTTGCATCTTTGTGTTTAATTCGCTCGATTAATCATGGTTCTAAACACCACAAATAAACATTAAATTGTCCTGTTACTGAGTTAACGCGCGCATTGTGGTAACGTAAGTGATAAATATTTAATCAGAGCAAAGTACGACGCGTATAGACACACGTGAGAGAGAAACTAACTAGCGGTTTCTAGTTGGAGATGCGTCGGTAGGCACTAACCATACATACACACATATCTAACAACTATGTTAGCGACGCGTTGTTGCAGGCAAGTCAACGCGGACATACGGTGTGTTGGCGTGCGGGCTTGTGTAAAGTAAAAAGAATGGAGCCAGTGGAAATGTGGAATATATATACACACAGCTTGTAGTTCCAGGCAGCGGCGCTGGCGACGCCGCCCGTTGCTCCCTTTTCTGAATGGCCGTGAGCTTTCGAGCGTCAGTCGATAGCTTGCTACCGAAGTATCCGGACGCGACTTCCTGCCGTATCTCGGTAACAGTCTCTCTGTATAACCAGCCGATCGCTCTCGCCAAAACTACCGGTACCCTGCATACCCTTGTATCATCGTCAGCAGCAGCATTGCATTCAGTGTCATCAGTCAATGAGAACTTGTGACTGCCGTAGTCTCTTCATGTAACCCGACAAAAAAAAACTCGTCCTCTTTCATCTCTTCCACTCTACTCCACTTGGTATTTGTGTTCGTAAGGTAAGTGCCCGTAGTTTTAGTTTGTCACCACTATCCGTTATCAAATTCTCTACCAATATTTCGCTATTCTTGTTCATTTTTCTATTTGTTATGATAACCCCGTGTTCTCTTTGTATGTGTGAGTGTTTACCCTTTTCCCTAAAGTCTACCACCATCCCTACCAACCCCTACATGCATGCATCCATCTATCTAACTACTTCTTCGTTCGTGTTAAATGATGCTTAAGGAAAACTGTCGCTGGTGAAATGATGATGTGCGTCGCGATAAAGAACTGCCATTGCTCCGTTGTGTGGATGGACCAGCGTGGTGTGGACGAGCAGCACGTTTAGTATTCTGCACGCGTGCACGAGCCGCCATTCTCGCACTGCTTTCTAATCTGCTCTTAGACCATTGCCTGTTCGCGGATGATTTATCGCGGGTCAGATAGACCAGAGCACCAACTGGAGTGTATTGCGGCTTGGAAGTTCTTGTACTACCGGCTTATGAGGTCATAGGGTGCAGCACACTGTTGTAGGCATTTATACACATTCGTATGTATACGTTATACATGTGCACTGCATTGCAACCGCTGCACATCAGATTACTTGCCGTTACTCTTGAACAGTCAGTAAATCAATAGAAATACATTCGACATGCTTAATCCTTCATTCTAGTGCACTAGTGGTATTGACTTAGACGTGGCCAGAGTGCAGTACTTCCCTAGTAAATATTTGTACTCAGTTTCCTAATACCCTGCACTCGAACATACTCAGCGACATTCAGCGCTTTTCAACTTATATACACGTTTTATTGCCGAATGAAACTTCGCCGGACATGGTATGATTGCTTTTGAAAGAAAAGAATTTTAACTGGTGGTAGTTTTTGCTCGTTTCGCTACATTTAATGTTACACAGTCATCATATTTTTGCCGTGCGCAGTAACGTTTTTGTTTTCTTGTGTTTCATTTTGTTTGCAAGCAAACGTATAATGGATAAATTGAATTTGGTGGGTTGATATCTGGAACGCAGCGAGCCGGTTCGCTGGTATGTCTGACGACAGTTCCTAGTTTCGCGGTCAGAGTTAGAGTCGTTCTTTTGTTCAGTTGCTTGATTTGAACATGGTGAAGGCGACGACAACGTTTATGTCACGAGCGACGCGGTTATGA
Organism: Carabus problematicus; assembly: GCA_963422195.1. NCBI lineage: Eukaryota > Metazoa > Arthropoda > Insecta > Coleoptera > Carabidae > Carabus > Carabus problematicus. The sequence continues at coordinate 12,483,339 of OY728584.1, forward strand.
GGCCGACGTGACTCGTGCGTACGTTCCTTCAACCACCACCACCACCGTTATCGCCTTCGTCACGAAAGGATCCGAGTCAGTCGATACTGATATGAACACGTAAAACAACAATTCTGAATGTCTCGGATTCCGCCGCTGGATGAAGCGATTTGACCGGCAAAGTCATAATTTTATATAGCCCGCTCGTGATGCGATAAAACATAATGGAAAGTTTAATAGACGCGACTCGTCATAGGCCTCCGACATAGAAACTCTGCGCTCGATGTGATATTGTTCTTGTGTTGCGAGTTCGTCCAATGTGTAATAAATCCCGTACGATTTATCTCTTGTCGGAGAGTACAAGAGTACTGATCTCATTTCTAGATGCTTGTTCGATGGTCTTGCTTTAATCTGCAATTTTTATGTGCTACCTGTGGCACCTGGCTATCTTGGCGTAATGATTAACCATCGCCCGGCTACGCTTTTCGTTATCAGATAATATATTTTTTGTAACACAATTTATATTTGTCTGAAGCAGTGTGTTTATATTTTCAGTTTCTATCTGACGTTATCTTTTATTGCTGCATACACCATATTTCATTCTTCAGGTCAGACTTGAATCCCTGGATTATTTTTCGTTATGACCAATACTGCTATGAATTAAGTGTGTACTTATTTGCAAATGATGTCAATAACTGGCAACTTTTACACCTGAACCATTGCCAGTAAACAGTCATTACACGGCTATTAAAGTACTTATATTTGCCGATGCAGCAACTGTGTCATTCATTTATGGATGCACCTAGCTAACTAAACGCGATCCGACGTACCGTAAAAGAGTAAAGTTTGAATGTAAAACGATGCACTCATTTATATCCACATGGTTGGAGGAAAGTATCTGCAAAAATAATTAAATTTGAATCTAAAAGTCATTTACATTGGTCGATGAGTACCAAGCAAACCATGACTTCGTTATCTAATGTAGCGTTACTGGATGCAATTTATTACTTTCCAGTTACTTGAAAATGAACTCTGCACACTTTCCTCTAACGAACTAATGACATCGCCCGTATTGCAACATCGCAATCCTGCATTAAAAACCGATATATGAATAGGTCTGGAAATAATTTTACATGGACCCGTCATGTATGCGTGTGTGATATGTGTGTGTGTGTGTGTATGTATGTAAATATGCTTATCATTATACAATAGCAACATGCATTGCCTGCAGGCTACGCATTGTGACTTGTACATTTGTGTAGGCACCTACCTAGTAGCTATTCACATCAAACGGAACAGAGAGCAGGTTTGATAGCTTTTGCTAACTGTGTCAGGGGATCTAACAGACACATGTTACTTTACGTTTATCGGACATCACATTACATGACATTACACACATTGCACGCCTCCTGTAACTCTTTTGTGCCACATGAAATGTTGATAAATGAATCAACTTACTTTTACACATACGGGCGAACGCTGTAATTGTATTTTGCAAATGATTCGGAGGTAATTGGTCAGATCAAATCTTATTACGGCGAAAGCGTGTGTGGTATGTGGCAGTGTGCGAAGGTGTATGCTAACGGGCGAACAACTTCTTTGCGATGAAGTTCTGACGGAAACACTCAAAACTTGTGCCGTAATACTTGAGAAATTGCAGTAAAATGTTCAACAGGCTATATATCGGGTACGGCCAGGGTTGTGAAGCCGGCAGGCTGGTATTGGAGGGGCGGGAGGGGGTGAGTCCCTGTTCGGTAGAGACGCCGTGAAGCCTTCAGCACCACGGGCACCGATAGAGATTTCCCTCGGTTTATGCGGTATTTTATAAACTGTCTTTTCGTAGTGGCGGGACTTTGGGTAAGGACGCGATGTGCTTCGTTGTTCCGTCGCTGTCGCTTTACTGGCTGGGCCCCACTGAAGTACTGCGGCCTAGACGGAGCAGAGGAAGGAGGGAGAAATGACGGCCTCTTAATAGATGCCATTTCTCATCTAATATCTTCGTTATGGGTTCTCCTCGCAATACCGGAATCTAAGCCATCGATCACTTCTTCGCTAACAAGATTATACGGAACGAACTTGTTGTGCACATGGCGCATGGCATACAAATAACTATATAAGCTTCAGACTGTCCACAGTGTTATTTTGTCAAATCAGTCCCTGTGTACTTATGTTTTTACTTGCATCTGAACCTTACACGGTACTTAAGGTTGCTTGGTATTGTCTTATATTTTTCCACATTGGCAGAGATACCGGTTTGTGTTACGTTTACATACAAATTTGCCTCAGTGGGTATAATAAAAAATTAATTAAATATACATATTGTGTAATGACTGTGTTCTTCTTTGCTTTGTCATATTGTATTTTTATTCTGTTTAAAAGAACAACAGCGCGTTTGTCGTGCAAACGTATAAGGTACGCTTTACAGGAACAAACAAATAGATAATGATAATGAACTAACATCAGTAGTTACAAAGAATGGCTGTACCTGCTTCTAACTACACATTCAACTTTACTTCGGAAAAGATTCAAAATATTGAACCTATTATCTATCTATTAGGTATCTTTGCTACGGTATTTACTAATTTATTACGCACTGACTTTGCGCTACTACCATTTCAGAAATAATTGTCATTTTATATGAAATGTGTACAGCTATTATATTCCTATGATTATATATCAATTGATAACGTTAGGAAGTAGCATACGTTTTTTCAATTTCGGAGTTATCGAAAATCGTAAATTAAAAACCAGTTAAGCGCGCAATATCGAATGGGAAACGTACAAATTTATATTCAATTTAAATAAATTAATAAATTTCCGAGCAGGTGCTTTGGTGGAGATGGTGATTTTGTACGTTTGACGGAAGGAAAAAAGCCTTGGTTTGTTTCTGCTTGGGCGAATTATCGAAATACTTTGACGGTGGTATCGCGTTCAGATACACTGTGCAATCAACCATTCCAATACAAGTGCTCACTTACATAGAATCTATACATGTGTATGGCGGCGCCTTTGCTGCAGTCTCAAACGAGTTCAGGCGATCAAAATCAATCGGCGAGCAGATTTCAGTTTCCTTACTACTGCTGGTTGTGTGATTCGCAAACGCAGATTGCCGATTGCAGCCGGATGGTTTAACACGGGTGGTGGGTGTCGTGAGTGACCTCGATAACGGTTATTTTAATGCTCGCCAGTTACAATGTCGGATTAGGAAGTGGTTCACCGGGCATCGCGCCCATGTTTTCGCAACTCGTGTTTGCATAATGTGCGACCGGCGTTGGTGTAACGAGGCGGCATGGCCTGCCGCAGCCGGTGTACAGTCGAACCACCGGGCACTGCTACCAAACGGGCCTCGCCTCATTCCGCCAACCCAACGCTCGCCCGCCAGACATGCAAATGAAACAAGCAGGCGCGAGCCAGCGTCCGACCAACCCCCTAACCAACGGGTCAACGCCATCGCACCAGAACCAACCACCAACATATCGGTTACCAACACACACACATACACACCACGTGTGCCTGTTTGTACAGGCACACGCGTTATTTATTGTTTGAAACGACATAAAAAACGAGCATCGCTTCGCCGATGCCTCTCATATCTTGATGCACTGGCATATCGCCCCCGTGTGTGTGTGCGTGCGTGTTTGCACGTATTGAATAATGCAGCCGCAGTGTTGAATCGGTCAGCCGCCCGATCGGACAGGGATTCGGAAATTTATAACCGCCCAAAACGATGCTGGACCATACGTATTTTTATTAATTCACATTGAACATGAAAATCCAATAATGTAAGGGCACATTAATCATAACATTAACGTGGCGTGCGCGATATTTTCGATATATTGTAACGAAACGATACCGTAACTGTCACAGCGTGTGCAATTCTACCGGATATAAGTTAGGTTATGAACAGTTTTCTACTTTAATGACTGACCACATTATATTTAAATAACATTGTTTCTCAGAAATGTGCGTGCTGTTCTGATATATGTATTTCAGTTCGTACGGAAGTTGAAATGTCCGCATTATTGCATTTAATTGTAGAGAAATGAAAAGCACTTGTATGACTGAACGTATAAAATAAAAGATAATTCATTACACGCATACTTGATTGCTCCTGCACAAAAATACAAAAAGATTCTCGTTTGGACGCGGCTGTTAACGGTCCGAAAACTGAAATTTACGTTCACACCGTGGCCCACGTGACCTGAATTTGCAGCGCACATATCAGCCAGAATTACCATTAAATTTTAACGGTGGGAAAATTAGTTTTCGGATAATTTCGTACTAGAATGGCACATAGTTTAACGCAAATAGTTTTGTCAGTTTGTACATTCTCATAAACAGTGTCCAAGTAATTGATAATCATTGCAATGAAATGTATTTAACAAAAAAAAATATTAATACGGGAGTTTATTTCATCAAACACGCGTATATTTGAGTATTTATAAAATTTAATGTATATGCAAATAAATATATTTCTGTATGTTTATGTCGGCGAGCAAAATTGGATTTCACGAGGATTTACCGTCAAAATTGTGATATCAAACAGTCAGCGAAATGTTAATAATTTGTTAAAAAAAAAACTGTATGGTTGTGACGAATGAGAGAGGGAGACACACATACTAGGACTACTGAAATATATTTACCCAATAATAATATTTGTTCCATGAGTTCCTATATTAATTTCAGTATAAACGTGTCTAGACGTCTGTTCGTTGAAAATTGAAATATGTGTTTTGCTTTTATGCCGTTGAGAATAGATATGTTGAAGGATAATTGTGTGTCTGCTAGGATACTAAGGAATCCGGTTAGATATTCACAATAGACATATTACACGTTGTGATTCAATATTGAAAAGAACCTTAAATTGCAGTCGACAATAGTGCCACACCTGGTTAGATAACTTGAGTTATCAAAGTCGAGGCTTCTCGGATGCAGATGAGAAAATGAAACTAGTGGCGGTAGTGCGAATAAAAGAATAAAGGATTGTTGATAAGGATTTACAAGATTGACGCGACGTCTGATATACGAAGATGCTATAAATATTCGTGTCAGAGGTTAGCAACTGTTCACAGTGAATCAATACAAATATCATGTTTTAACTTTGATAATTAAGGGTGTACGTACGTTTCATGTTTCAAATATAATATTACTAGAAGCTGGTGGGTAATTTTTCAAAGAGCAACAGCACTGTGAACGAGTTCAAAATGAATGTTTCATGTGTGCGCAACTTTGTAAATGATATTTATTTTCATTTGTAAAATTTGGTGTGTGTGTTCGGGCGTCGGGTGTACAAAGTCATGTAAATCCTTGGTAACCTTTGTGCGCTTAATGATGCAAAGCCAAAAGTTACATTCCATCTTCATGACTTGTTAACAAGCATAATAATATATTAATAGTAAGTAGTACTTTTCCATAATCAACTTTGCAGACTTAGAATAGCTTAGTAAAAATAAATATAAAATCCGTAATTCTGACATTTCGTATTTTGCGTAAATAGTGTGAGTGGATAACACTAATACTCGTATATTAAACCAATAATTGTTTTAGTTTCTAGTTTTCTCAAAGTTCCGAATGCAGGCTTTCTAGGTTAACTATTAATTTAAAGTTTACTTGGCACGTCACTTAGCTTTTTCACATTCGCTTGTCAACTGCTAAAAGCTCTTGGATTTATGTCCATCCTGACTGAATTTAACTCGACTTAAATCAAACGTGTTTGTTTCTGTTTCTTATATTGCACTGTTGTAAAATTAAATTTTCTACTTTTCCTCGATGAATGTGTTCGGCGTTTTGTATTTTCGGTGGTTCTGTGTCCTCGGGAAATACTGAAATCAATATTAAATGTGAATTTTATACCAATTCATACAAATTAATCGACCGAATTCGTACTTACATAAATATATGGTTGAATGAATGCGAGCGTAGAAGTTTATGAAAAGGAATCTTATTCACAGTGGGCTGTATTTCTTGTTGTACTCTTTGGCCAACTTGTAGTATACAGTTTCAGTCGTTGTATTGTAATAGCTATAGTGCTGTCAAGGTAGCTCAATGCATGCTACGAAACACAATCACAGTGTGATGTATTGTTATGTTTAATGTTGACAAATATTTCGCTTCACGTCGCTTTGGTTTGTACTGTGCAACCATACTATTGACCAGCATTATCGATGAATGTTTGTCATTGGCTGAAACCCGTACGTATTACACTAGTCGTGGTGATGGCAGTGTGCGTTCTTTTCAGTTCAGAAGATCTTCCGAGCTATTACCGACCGGAGGCGAGCTTTTAGTCTTGTTTTGCTACAAATAAAAATACCGAAGCCATTTCCTTCGGATATGCCGGGATTCATAGATCTTCGTCAGTTTCAAATAGCTGAACAATATATTAGCCCATTATATTGTAACTACTGCACTCCCATAGACCCCTTGACATACAATTGATCAGGAATTTTGCAAGTATTGACCAAACACAGGATCATACGAGAATAGTGTACTGATCGTTCTGTCGCTTGTGTGTGCTTGAATGTAAATTGTATGTAATTATGATGAGCAATGATGTTGACTATTGTAAAATACATATCAAATTGTATTTACATTAAATGAAAATTAATCGTGTAAAGTGAATGTTGCAATATGCACGCTACATGTTTCTTTTGTTACTTTGAAATAATATATTATCGAATGACTATTTTATTTTCAATGGAATTGGTTGTATTTAACAAACCTTTCTCTCATTCTATATATATATATATATATATATATATATATATATATATATATATATATATATATATATAATGGTTTAACATACACAGCATAGAGTTATTAAATCATGCATATAACATTGACTGAAACCTGAAACTGAAACACATTCATACGATGTGGTGAAATTCCATTTCCTGTCAATATTCGTTTGCGTATATGCAATTTATGCAGCGGATATGTGCTGGAGATCTGGTTGCATGACACCTAACTAACTAGGTTATAACAAAGTTTCTTTCATGAGTATTTTCGCGGCATTTAAATATCAATAGTTGATTACAACGCCACAGAAATAAAGAACAACTTTCAACCAAAGATTGACATACCCGTAACTGGAAATCTACCATTAACTTTAATGAGGAGTCTTCGTACAATTTACTGCATTGGAGATTCTCGGAATCGAAGCACTGAACTATTTAAGAATAAATTGAACCAATACATTAAATATCACATGAAGAAATACATTGTAAAGGTGTTTCGCAGAAATGATATATTATGTGACCGATAAAATTTGTTGCAAATTGTTCAATTTCACGGTATTGTAGGTCTTATCTTCAGTCTACTTTTTATTTACTTGGCATTAAATCATAACAGTGCTCGGTAGAAAATTCCATTATTGTCATATGGTATGATCTTGGGTATTTACTGATGAAATAAATAAAAAATAACTGGGAAACAGCAATGTTCAATAAAAATGATGTATTTGAACGCAATTCTAGATAGGATTCCAGTGCTGTGTATTGCATTCTGTAAGGGGGCATGATCTTTCGACGGCAGCAGCATCATTGTACAATGTACACGAACCAGTGTCTGCTTGTCAGTTTGCACTGAGTTGCATTGAACTGAAATAAAAATGAAATCTGCACAAGAAGGGGAGGAAGCGATTTAGGCGCGGCATGCAAAGTAATAGGTACATAGTGCATACGTAAGCGCACCTGAACACGAACAGATGTTCTTCTATATGCCATAATGGCATCGATCCGTTTGGCAGTATCTGCTTCGGTTTGATGGTTATGTATATTTTATATTTATTCACGAAGTTGCCGGTGGTGGTGGTGGTATGTTAGCTTACGTAGCTACTACAACGCTTGCTGAAACCTTGAACCAACCACTTCAACGTTGAAATACCTGCCACACACACACACACACACACACACATATATATATATATATATATATATATATATATATATATATATATATATATATATATATATATATATATATATATATATATTATTAGACGAAAGTATGTGTATGTTAGGTGGATATATAGTAGCTACACACGTATACAAACTGCTTACACTTGCACAGCACACCATAATAATACCAAGGCATCATGTGCTGCATAACATATGATTCAATTAAATCTTTGAACCGGGATTTACGATAGACACTTTAGTCATTTTCGTGAAATACGTATTTAATATAGTGCACGTAATGTAGGGAACGGTAGTGACTGAAAGTCAGCCGGCATTTTTGGTTTTGTTAATTAATACGTTGTGTAAGCCCGTGCACACGAACAAGTCGATGCCGGTCGGTTAGTCTGACTGTCGGTAAAGTGGAGGCGGCGAACTAACGGGTTTGCTATCCGACGCCGTTCTCCAATTACGAGCTATTAATGACGTCTGAGATGCAAATCGTCTTCTCACCGTTTTCAACTGTTTACAAACGCGATTTGTCGAATTTTATTTCGTGTCGTATTGTTGACTTGTACGTACAGTGAGCCAATGGGCAGACGGAAGAAGGGCGGGGCGGGGGGTTGATTTAAACTTGGTGATGGTGCATGCTTTGTCGCACAGTGGTAGCACGGGTTCGTACCATCCGATTTTACCGCGCAAGAAAATCGTAATTACAATTTAATCGAGCGTTCGTGCCGGCCTCAAGTAATTTATTTTATCTTCGTGTGGAATGCTGACAGACGGTACGGCGACCCGGTTTCACTCTGCAACGCGAAAAATTGAACCAATTGAAGTTTTCCCTTGTCGTTCCCAGTCGTAATTAGTCGGCTCTCTTTCCCTGAGTTACAGCGGAAAAATTGATTCGCCTTTCGTTTAAATCGTTCCGGTCACCTCGGATGGCCATGGAACGTGGCAATGATGATGGAACTGTGTTACGCGCGTGAAACTTCTATTTCCTCCTCTTGCCATCTTCTTGTTCTCCTTATCACTCTGGGTGGCGCGATGTAAGAAAGTTTTGTTTGTAGCGTTATGGAACGATTCTGGTCGTGATGGAATTCTACAGATTTGTAACAAAGCTGAAATAAGATGTTTTATGTAAGATTATCATCAGAAACTAGCTAGTTTCAACAGCAAGAGGAACAAAATATGCTTCGGATAGAAAGAAACAGGTACAGACTGGAGTTGAAGATAAATGAAACACTCCATGCACTCACATTTGAATAATATACTCGTACCTACCACTGTGTCTGAATCGATAGAACCATCAGCACATTGACAAATGTTTCGGAATTATATACTTACCTTAGACTATATGCTGGAAGAGTAAATAGTAAATGACGGCTGTTAAGTAAATGTAACCATTTTTCGACAAATTTACACAAGTAAATTGGAAAAGTAGATAAAACATTATTTGTCGACGTGCGCTCTGATTGAAGCTATTTACTTGAACTAGACTTACCACAAACTTAAATGGTACAATTATTTATTTTCTGAATATTTAACCAATAATAAATTACTTCATATGCATTATTATATCTTTATAACATTATTATTTTGTTTCATTTCATTGCTCAATAAAAAATTTAGATTTAGATTTTTTTTCTATTTCAGCGAATCAAATGAAAATATGATCACTTTTGATTGTGAAAATGAAAAAACCTGTAAAATTTTAAAAATGTACGGGATTATTAACGCTGAGAAAAACGTTTCTAAAAAACCGATTACGACAAAGAAAACCGCTGGAATATCAAGACTTTACAAGCATTCGATCCATAAAAAAAGTGTGAGATTTTTGAATAAAATTGTAATTGGTTTTTTAACACCGTTCTGTGAAATCCTTCTGTATGGGAACAGTAAATTAGTTCGTGTGAAATCCGTCAGTTGCGCTAGCACAATTTATAATCATGTTAGTTTTCTAGATAGGATGAAAAATAAAAAAAAAACGTAAAAATAAATAACAGATGTAAAAATGTTCTACGTAGTAATTACATATTCTGTGCATTTGGCTTTAGTTCACTGAAATACTAATATACATAAATACAATTTAATAACCTGTTGTTATTGTTTTTCTATTAGGTGATATTCAATAATCAATTTAGAACGATACATAACACACAGGATATGATGTGACATGTATGAATATATTATGTATTTTATAATAGTCAGTTCTCTGAATTGTAATATATTGGTCGAATTTATCTTGAGTCAAATGACCATTTTTTTGTAATGATGTTTTCTTGAATAGTATTGGAAATTGTGAACGTATTTATTTGTATTAAATATTATTAGACTATTGCGTGCAGTATAATTGAAAAAAAAATACGTGTAGATATATATAAAAGAAGAAAATACGGACTATTAAATTGCCTACCTACAAAACCGATTGGACACTATCGATTTATAGAATTTTATATATATATATATATATATATATATATATATATATATATATATATATATATATATATATATATATACATATACGTTGGTTATATCAAGAATGTTATTCACTATTTATATATATTGTAAAGGAAAGTTATTAACAATAACTATATTTTTGCTCGAAAAATGAATATAGTCTTGTCGAGAACCATGGTTGTCATTTATCTTTTGTATAGTAAAAGTTTGTGACCGGTATTTTGCAAAGTCAAATGTATAAAAACCGTTACCTATGCCGATAAAAAGTTCTACGGTTAGTTAACCTCGCCCTAAAGGTCACATAAAAAGATAAAAAGCAAACATTATTCTTGTATCAAAACTAGATTATATAGAGAAACCTAACTTCAAGTCAGTAATGTAGCAATTTCATTTAGTTTTTGTGTTATTTCATTTTGTGACTTTATAGTGTAATAACTGAATACATTTCTTTCTGTTGTCTTGATTCAGGTAATGATAAATATAGATACGTATGTGTCCTGATGAAAGGTTCCTGCAGGTATGCACGAATGTAAACCTTGAGGCGGTGGAATGGTGATTCATATTCTGATTAAAAAGCTCTTTTGAAGTTGGCAACGTGCTCATACACACGGCATATAGATCATTATAGCCCATATGTATAAAATTCCTATGGCTATTTACCTTCGTCGGCCGAATGAAAATATAAGCATACTTGGTAATTATGTTCATCAAAGAATATCATAACACTGGCAGCACTAACTTTACTTCAACATTTACGTATATACCATAATTTTTTTTCTATCTGAATATAAAATTCCTACGTTTCAGTTTCTTCTTTGCTTTTTCTGCCATTTTGGAATAAATGACCCTAGGTAGGTTTTTATTGCATTTATTTCTCTCTAATAATATCATATATTCCAGGTAAATTATTCAGTAATACTATACGAAAATGTAATTAAGCTCCAAGCACACGTTACTCTTTTTGCGTGAAACGAAAATTCATAATTTTAATCCATGACCGAAAATCATATGAGACCAGTATTAATCACCTACGAAAATTATGTAGCGTATTAATTAACGAAATGAAAACAACAGTGTCATTTGACCTGATGTATATAGTATTCTATAATCCAAGATAATATTACATTTAATATCGCATGTTATATAACAAATTCTCCAGTGTATAAACATGTTCTATTGTAATGATGCTTGATTCAATTACGGCTTATGTAGACTAACGTATACATACCTACGTTAAATTACTTATGTCCTACCATTTACGCATGTTGTATTAATTATGATTGAAAGTATTCTGAATGACTGGAACATTATCATCAAGTATAATAGTGGAACATGGAAGAGAAGCGTTGAGGATGTAAACGAGGTGAAAGGGATTTGCAAAAAATATGTTGTTGTTATATATGTATGTTTATACTAAAATTTAAAACACGTAATATTTTAATGTGCTGTTTATTTTTGCTGATGAATTTGTTTACAGTACGGCAGTTTACATTGTAATTAAAATAAATAATTTTGTTGGTTTGTATTTTCAAGTCAATATTTACCATAGACATTTTTTAAATGCTGTTCACCATATGAAAATTACATATGGTTATTGTAATTGACTTACAATGATAACATTAAAATTGATTGCATGTAATATACATACATTTGTATAAATATTTGTGTGCTATTAATATACTACTAACATTACTGTTTAAAAACGCAAATTATATGAATTATTTGTAGAAACTTTTCGTTGTTACACATCCCTGTGCAGATTTGTGTTCTGCTGACATGCAAAGCAATCCGTTCTGTTTGTATTCACCAAGGACTAAAACACCATTTAAGACTGTTGACATGGAGACATGTAGGTACATGTTCGCCGGTGTACATACATATTGTGAATTCATTTGTCATGCGTGTTTATACGTGAAGTTGGGAACGTCAGGCTTGGGTAAACTACAATGTGTGATTCGACGATACCAGTGCTGTCTCATGTTATTATAATGACGTTTACTCCGTCCGAAGTTAAAATCGACACGACATGTGAACATGTCGCCCGTAATGAGATAGGAACGTGCTACTGCTCCGATAACATTCGAACTACATATATATGCGATCGCGTGAACGTAGTATCCGAATGGGAATGAGCAAGCATCGGTGTCGCTGGCAATTAAATTTCTATATTTAACTATAGATATGCTGGCATTATTCCATACTCTGTATACACATGCATACAATAATACTAGACCAGTATAGCGAACAATTGATTCTTAAAACTACACAACATTGTCATATGTACTTGCTGCACTTAGTGTTATGATGTATTTGTGTATCAACGTTGTAGATTACTTACTGGATTTACTAAATAATGAATCAGTTTTCAGTCAGGTAGTCAGTCTGATTATCAACGTTTTATCTCGCTATTAACTTATAAAATTCCTGGAATACATACTATGTGCATATTCCATACAATTCAAATTAGAAATTTTTTTGTGCTCAATTTTAATTTTTTTATTTGAACAAAATGGGTGGCTTTTTATACATAAATTGCTTAGATTTTAATAAATTTTTGCTGAGATTAAATATTTTATAACAATAATTTTTATATTGAAAAACTTGTTTGTAATTGATTTTATTGTCTACTATTTAGATTTTGTAATGATAAATCGAAATTTAATAACGGTGAAAACTAAAAATACATATTATTAATTGCTTTTATCTGCTATTGATAAATGCGTAGCATCAATATTATATATTTAAAAATATACATTACAATTTGTTAAGAAAATCGTTATAATTCCCTTGAAAAGAATTCTGAAAATTTTTGTAAACCAAATTTGAACGCCCTTGGTTACATAAATAAGGATTTATACCTTACAACGTTCAAACATTTTAAATATCTAAAAACCGACGTTAAAAAAATGTATTTAAAAAGTATTCATTAAAAATACGCTCGTTTCATATTGACACTTGAACACTTCAAAGCAATTAAAATCCAGCATAAAATTTAAATCATAATCGTACTTCAATAAGATAAAGTATCCAATTTCGATTGCCCTCTGATCTTTGTCAAAATAATATTTATTTTAATATTATTTTGTATAAATAAATGGAATGAAAACGTCATGCATGTTAATATACTTCAAACCAATCGGAATATATAAATTGAAATACCAGAGAAAAACAAACAACATAACCACGAACGAAACTGAATGCATGGTTAATCTAAATGCGAGATACATACGAGTATATAGATTATTGTTGTACGTTGAAGTGTTTTATTTAAATTTAAATATAAATGGCAATTTTAATACGCATGTGAAGTATTCTCCAGGCTTTGTTGTTCTTTCTTTGATACCTAGATCGGCATTGTCACTTAACCCTTCCTACATAATATAATACTTGATCATCGGTGGCCCTTCTCTACATATGTATATGGAAGAAGACTAAGAGGAGACTTGAGACTGTCGATGTAGATCTAAGTGGGACTTAAACCCTACACATGTACAATACACATACGGTGTTGTAGTCTTGTGAACGTGTTTGAAATACAGTATCAAATAACACTTTCGCCACTTTCGGTCCGAACTGTTGAACCACATTTGCTTCTGAAACTACGGTAGAATTCATACAACCGCTGTGAATACTGTAGCACGCGTCTCCATGACAATTACACATATACATCAAGCTATGATTAATTCCGAGTACCTCTCATCTGGTTCGCTTCCCATTAATCTTGTATACGAATTTCAAGATGCACTCAATTACTCTGTATGTCACGGTCGTATTATCAGTTACGTGTAACGGTGTGTGTGTGTGTTATGCAAGTGGTACAGTATCAATGTGTGCTGGAATATTGTCGGGTCAATTCCAGATCACTTTAAACGTGTGCATAAACATGGTACACCATTTCACTTGAACGGAGCAGTAATTACTAGAAGCTAGTGCTTGATTTATCGATGTCATTACGGACATATTGAAACCAGCCATTTATAATTATCCCTAATCGATCGCTCAATTAATAACAACCCAACCGGACATTGGAATATTCATATAAATAACAATAACGATTTTCTGATATTTGCCAAAAATCCACTTACAAATATTGTTTTATTTTTCCGTTCTCGTTCTGCATTGTTTTGCGATAAATACGTTCGTTTCTTTTGTCATGTATTTCCTGGAGGACTCCAGCTTACAATGGCCGGATTGTGCTTTTACTTTTTGCGTTTGCCCGGCTATCCTCGATTGATTTCGCTTTCGTTGAATATGGCATTCATAGCACGATGATTTATCGTTGTCCCTGAATTAACATTCATCTAGATTTACGCATGACATCTAAATTCAGCTTGAGAGATACTAATTAATTGCAGTTGCTAATCCTCGCGTTTAATATATCACGTGAAATCAGTGCTATCGCTTATAACGTATCGTCAGTGTAAAATAATTTGTTACATTTTCTATCGATATTTATATAACGGGAAACAAAGAGACCTCTAACAAAAAAAAAACTATTGTGTCCTATGGTAAAATTTAATTTCGTGTTTCATGTTTGTATTTTCAGGTTAATTTGTTTTATTGTGTTACATAACATAGGCTTTAATTGTACCACTTAATTGTTTGAGTTTTACAATTAATTCGATAGGTATGCAAACATAATCATGCCAACCTGTGTCAAATATTTGTTTGCAGATTTAAAACATACAATTATTTCGATGCTAGCAGCTAACTAGCTATGTTCATAATGAAAGTGTACAATACACGGCTGATTATTCATCGTTATAATAAATGGCATAAACATTTCCATTTCAGTTCTCTGGAGTAATGTGTATGCATACAATATGTCTGTGTTCTTTCCATTTTCACAGTATGAAATTATGAGCTCATCATGATAATCTGTATGCTATGTGTTGTTGTATATCTGTATGTTTGTTAAAATAGATGTTTCTGCAGATGTGAGTGATGACGGGATGACTGTTCATGCTGGCTAGAGAGTAGAGAGTGCTGTAAGACACTAGAAATTAATGCTCCTAGTGCAACGTGAGCGTTGACCTGCGGTTTCTAACATGGCTGACGTTTCTCGGCTCGTTTCTAATTGGACTTACAACTGTCTCCGCGTCAGGTGACAAAGTTGTAAGAGTCTTAACGCATTGTCCATGTTTCCTGTGAAAGCGCACTTGTCTGTACCCGCCAAGCTACTGTCTGTACACGTTTATCGATGTAGTAGTAGTAGTTGGTTTGTATATAAAATGTCCTTCAGACACGCTTTCATGGATTCACTTTAATTACTCGTCGCTATGTTTGATTCTGTTAACGACATGAAACTATTAATTCTCCACAAAGCTGGAATAAATGGAAATAACTCTGCAGCGACAAACTTCACTGGCGATGTAATTGTATAAAGTGTTTGGTATTTTAATCTGTAAATATATTAAATACTTTCTTTGTTGGATCTTTCGATAAACTACTTTTCCGAATAGTTTCACAAAGAGAGATTTCAAAATCTCTTTAAAAATTCAATCCGTGATGAAGGGCTTTTCGCCGAGAACTAGAGGGTAGAAATACATGTGTATATTTTCGGAGTGTTTGTTTCTGAAATAACGTCACGACGTGAAAATGTGTAGCTGTTCTTTTATATATTACGTGGAACCTATAGAAAATCAATGCACCAAAGCTTTTAGCAAACGGTCGTATCTTAATTCACAGAGATTTAAGAATTTCTGATCCGGCGCTCGAATATTTTTCCTCCTCGTAATAAATTTTCGAGTTATTTTTAAGCCAGCATTTTATTCGTTATCCAGGTGGCAGTTTGCCAGTATGCTATAGTAGAATAGGGTTTATTGACCAAGTATACACTACACTGCGATACAAGCACTCAAACACACAAACTACTCTTACGCAATTTTATAAAAATGTACAGCTTTGTTTCGTCCTTGTAGTTATCATACACTTGTATATTTTTCACATTTAGTTATTGCTAAAAAGTCCATTAGATTCAAAGCTGCACTGAAATGAAATACTATGTATAAATGGCAAAAGTATTTTTTGTTTTATTTTCAGTTGTTAGCGTGTATGAAACCTTAACTAGCATAAAATGGATACAACAGTGCGCTCTGATTTCCCTAAAAGCTTTGGACTTTGCCAGATGGCACACGTGTGCGCGTGTGTATGTTCATTTCAAAACAGCGATATCCGTTGTTTATAGAAAATAAGAAATATTAGTGTGACTTTTTCTTCCAAACAAGTTTGTCTTCGAAGATTTCAGTTGTTCTTTTTTTTATAACTTTCAAAAGCGCTATATTTCAGGGCACTTACTCGCAACTTTTCATGTTGACAGTCTACTGTTCTTTAAAATTATTACCGAAAGTCTCTAACTTTTAAATCAGTTATCTCACAGTTGACCTGAAACTCACTACTATTTCATTCTCTACTCGCGGTTCATTTCAACTATCGATTTCCAAACGCTTTTTGATCACGAGCGGGGGCCAAATGTCACGCTTTTCGTACCTGTATAAATTTTAGAAAGACTTCGCTTAACCCGGAACTTTTACAATATTCGCAATGCCGTCGTTATCAATTTGCTCATTATTCTTAGACCGTACAAGTAACAGTAATCTGAAACGATGTGGATTATCATAATATAATGCAACTGACGAAGTAATAACACAGTGCACACTGTGATTTACATGTATACGTATGTTTATATATCTAGAACGGAAAACAAACCTGTGAAAGAAGATAAGCAGTGTAGCTACTCTCGGCAATATTATCCTTACAGAAAAGCATGTAGTCACAACGTAGCTCTATTTTAATTCACTTCTAAAAACAATATTTGAAAATGAACTAATTTTAGTTGAACGCATGTATGCATAATTTTTTTGTATGAAAATCAACATCGTTTTCCAAGCAATCAGAACACGCAGTCAATTTGCAGGGGAATAAATAAAACAACTTCTGTTGGAACCGTGAATTATCTGCTATTTATTCAATAAACATTACTATCTCGATTCATTTATGTTCATTATATAATTTTTAGAATTATAGAATGAATACAATTGTGATAATGGTAATAATATGAAAATATGTTGGTGACAAGTAATAAGAATTTTTCCAGATTTCGTGGAGACCCCCGAGTTCATGAATTTTTATACACACGTACAAATATCCATAAGTACCAGTCTTTCAATTTAATTATAAATGACATTTCTTTCAAGCGGCAACAGCTAATATTTCATTTCTCTAAGAAGATTGTATTTTCCAAAATAATGAAATGACATTTTATTCGCTCATAATTTGCTTGTCTGCATCTGACGTGATGAAAATTCAAACACAACTTGTTACTTCGACTTGTTTGTATGGAGATCTTTATTTAACGGGCGTGGCATATTTTCCAAAATAAATTACGTTTGGTGTTTTTTCACGTCGTCGTCGTCGTTCACGAATTTTAACCGACCCTCTTATATAGTGGTCTGGACTGTTTCATGTAAGAACATGTATATCTTTTACTGGCAATGCTCCAAATCTGCGGCAATAGTCGTCGTCGCCGAGAGAAATATTCCATCGACGACGAGGATGTCAACATGACATCTTATTTTTAGTAATTTGGACATAAAACGTGAAATTTGTACGTCAAGAATTGCGATAACTGATGGTTCTCCATCAAGTCGTATTACTTATCTCGGATTTTAATAAAAAAAATGTGAAATTATTAATAATTTGCAGCAAATTGATTTTGCACGAACTGTGTCGCGCGCGAATAAGTTATCGGGCGTAATATTGAAAGGAAACCCAATATAACCGTAGCGGGTATCACATCGCCAAAATTAAAAATTCCAGAAGATATGCAAATGTCGGGCAGGTCCGCCACCGGCTGCCGAATATGATTAATGAATGTGGAAATGAAGAGTACGCAGTGTCAGTAATTAAGATTCGTGACGCACGAATCTGGTAAAAGCTTTTCCTGGTACGTCGTTATTTTTCGTTACGGCTCGCTCAACGGACGAAAAATATTGGAAAATGTGGAGGGTGGTGCTCAATAGTGTATTGTATATTATAAAACGATGAAATGATTAACCCATTATGTAGATCCACCGTTATAGAATAAACACTTACCTACACTGTAACGAAATGTTTTGTTGTTTTAAATATTATTATTGAGCTATATCACTTCAGATATCTTGAATACTGCGAATATTATGAGCGCCATCCATGCGTAAATTGCTGTTTGCTATTATCGGACGTACTGCTGATACTGATGTGAACATGTCATTTTATTACGCAGCCGATTATTAGATGAAAGCAGTTCTGAATATGACAGGTGACAAATAGCGTATTGTAATTTTTGAAATATGAAAAATTTTTAATCATTGATATCGTTTCTGTGACAGTCTCATTTTCCTATATAAAACGTACGACCAGAAAAAATCCAATCTTTAAAATATGACTTAAAAAAAATGTATACGATTTTAGTCAACTCACCAATAAAAGGGTTTTAAAGTAAACATAATTATTCTTCTATTACTGTAACTTTCGTGAAAATCGGAGTAACTTTTTTTTTTTAGTTCTTTTGATTTACTTTCGTTTTTCTGTTTCATGTTTCCTCAAATCCGAATGCCAATTATGTTGTGATCTTTCTTGAGACCCGAATTTTTTTCACAGA
Source organism: Carabus problematicus (assembly GCA_963422195.1). NCBI lineage: Eukaryota > Metazoa > Arthropoda > Insecta > Coleoptera > Carabidae > Carabus > Carabus problematicus. The sequence goes on from OY728584.1 coordinate 12,502,314, forward strand.
TTACAAAAAGAAAAGCGAATAACGAATTACTCACCATGTTTTCTTTTTACATTTATACGAAAAATTATAGATTTTACAGAAAAATAATACTCCTAATTATATTTTACATTATTTTTATATCAAATTGAACAATCTAATACTTTGTTTCGTAATTTGGTAAAATTCTTTTCTCAATGCAATATGTTATTTAATCAATTTATACTAGGTACCATATATTATTTTTTCAATTTATACATGTAACAAAATTCAACATTTTTAAAAAACTCGATGTACAATAATTCGCAAGGATTATATTCGAGAACATCCTGCTAAATATGTACGTACGTATCACAATTTGATTGAAAATAATTTAGCTGAATAAGCCTGTGTTATTTTTTTTATACTGTTACGCTTTTTTAAAATACATAACTGGTATAATTTTTCATATATGATAAATTTGACGGTGCAAAATATGTTTATGCCCTGGTCAGTTTTTTTTATTAATTTTTGTTTAATTAGCAAATGAAAACATCGTGTATTTAGATTTTTTTTTCTCATATATTTTCTCCAGTAATTATAAATTCCGTGGGACATAACTGATTTGCTGTGAGTTGTGCACGTGCGTTAGTGTGTAGGTAGGGACACACGTTGTGGACATGTGCCATTTCTCATCGTGTAGAAAATCCCCATTTGTACTCTGTAACAGTCGCAATTGTTCTACAAAGAAGTAATGAAGTGGATTTGTCCAGGGACTGAGGCGGACTAGTGTAATCCTCGTTACTTGTTGGGCCTGTGAGCTGTAAGTACCTACATAGGTTTTACTACAATACCAAGCCAAGACGTATATTAACCTACATCGTTATTTGTCACGTGTTACATACATCACACTTCACATATCTATTATGGTATGAATAACAATTTATTCCGTACTGTATACAAAAAAAAAAATACCGTAATAGATTTTCCAAATAGGCAAATATAGACGGAGCATCTGGTTCTATTGAAAACAAACAATATTGTTCAATGATTTTGCTACACACATATTATTATTATCTTCTATGTGTAAAATGTTATCGCAGAACCAAAATTACTGAAAATATTTGTCGCAAGCTTGTAATTATTTAATTATACCGAGATTTGATAACATCTAAAACAACGTTTTGATAATTACATTGCCATATTGAACATGCTGACAATAGTATTAAGCCTTTTTCGACGGGGCGCAATAATGTTACAGTTAAAATTTTAATTGATATTTACGTGGATTACCCATTTCGGCATGTAAATGACACACGTTCACCTATATCAATTGTTTATTATGAAATTAATATACTTAATACGCTATAATTAAATTTTGTTTTCGTAATTTAAATTTCGATACAATTAAAATTTGACTCTGCTATTTGCTTAATTAAAAGTTTCCGATTTCGAATTTCAAACAGAAAATCGTTATATTTATTTCAAAATTGCTCATTATGGCTGGTATTAATTCTAAACAAATGAAATTTTCGAAATATTTTTGGATGAAAATACTGCAAGTTTATGCTGTGGCGTAGGTAACATTTTGAGTTAATAGTATCACCTCTGGGAGGGTGATTAAATTTGCATTTTATGTGTATTTCTAGCAATTTACGATAATCTAAGAGCAATAAAGTAGTAGGTTAGTGTGACTTTCAGCAGCAAAACTTAAAAACCGCGTCATTAAACTATAAATATGTAAAAACAACATTTGATATATGCGTTACGTTAGTGCAGTGTGCTGCACTACAGTTTTGCAAGTTGACAATTATTTCTGTGAGACAAGCAAATAATACGAGTATACGGCATTGTTTATGTATCAAGGACTAGGGTCTCACGGTCAACGTAAGTGAAAATTGAGTGAACCGTAAGGAAACTTGTTGAAAAACGGCCGTGTTGCGAATGATAAAAATCACGGCCAAATAAGTTTGCCGACACGCGGTATCGATGCGATACAAGTAGTTACTTAGTAATTTTCGCACGTTATATTTCTCCGAATCTGTTTTCTATGGATCACGTACCGTCCACCAATAAAACATATCTTCATTAAGTGGACGCTTGTTCCTTATGAAACTTTTTGCAGCCACAATATAGCGCCGAATGTTATATAGAAAAGTTCTCTCCAAGGTTCCGTATGCTTGGCGTAGACAATAGCGAGCTCGTGACCTGCTTCACAAATGTGGCCCCATCTTCTTCTTGTTCTCCCAGCTACTACTACTACTAATACTACTACTAGTGCTGCTGTAGTTCCTGCTTGTATGCAGTGTACATATGTATCTACCTGCCTCGCTCATCCTCTTCTCGTCTCTTCTTCGGGGTCAGGGCCGTACTATACACTCACATTCAATGGCCCTACGCTACACTGTACACCATCGTTGGGGCTTTGTTGTTATTCTCTCGGAATTCTTGTGGTTTTGAAAATCAAGTGAAAAGGGGATTTAAAAGATACGAGTTTCGATGTAGACTGACTATACGAATTTTATGCGGCAAGAGAATATCAATTTCCAGTGTGTCACTACTGTTGCTTTTGTGCCTCCACCTCTTCATGGTAGTGCGACTGTTGCGTATCTACTCTATTTTAGCCGAGTGAAACAATTGTAAAATTCGTAACGAATCATCCGTACTGTTGCTACTTTGTTTTCTCTTTGTCACTTTGTTTTCCATGTATAATTTATTATATTTTTACGCTGTTGTTTTGGTTCTGTCGAGAGAACACTCGCCACGGAAACAAATTATAGTTTTCTTTGTTAACAGCGGGTGTATGTTGTTGCTCCACTGGATATATTCCGAACTATTTTCAGAACTCTGAAATATAAACATGAATTGTATATTTACTTTCAATTAACCGAAGCGCAATTGTATGTTTTTAAAGGAGATTTTTTGTTTGTTTTTGTTAATAATAAACTACCTATATGGTAAAGCTTGAAACGTTTTTCAGCTAAATTTGTATTTCTAGATAGAATTTATTGCATATCTGTTATATCCGTCGGTGGGTACTAATTCAGTTATTGATCATTTGTACTATCGCTGTGTGGACGATTGTTTTTTATTATTATGCGAATAAAATAATTGGGTTACGTACGTAGAACAAAATTACGTTAAAAGAATATTTTATGGCACCATAAAGTTCCATGAAATTTCTGAAATATTCCGAAATGTGTTAATTGACATAAAGAGCCCACTGTATTGTGTAATTACTGTTGATAGCACATTAAAATGGAGCAAATACAATTAGTTAATTGTCAAGTTTTTCCACAATTCACCGAAGGGAAAATTAATAATTGTAAACACATTTGCTCCACATGTTTCGAATACAAACTTATTACAATGCATACAAGCATTATTGTTGTTCAGTTGGCTTCAGTTTTCACTGAGTTCTAATTAATGTTATTTATGATATTAACTACGATATTTAATGAGAAACACCTACATGTTTGCTTCTGTTGCCATTGTCGACATGGCTGTCGCAATTGTTCTATTATAACCGTGTAATTACAGATTTGCGGAATATTGTCGTGTTTTCCTGACATTACCGGATGGCGAGTGCATGATTTCAACAATTTAACTCGCATTGTTTCTTACACAGGTATATCCTATATAAATGGCAGATATTTTGGTACATTTACTGTATCGTCTGACTGTAGAATATTACAAGCTTCTTTGGGTTGGTACTACTTACTGACAAGATTTTATTTATTCAAATTTATGTCGGCCGAGTTTGTTTGGCGACGACAGGGGACACATTCTACGTTTTATTAGTGTCATAATAGAAAAGTACATGAACAAAAGCGAATTAGTTAAAATTACCCGTTTAACGGATGCTATACGCAGAATGGCAGTCAAGCTATGGAGTAATTCCATTGCGTTTAACATTAAAACCAAGAACCGTAAACCCCGAACGAGACATTAAATCATACATGCTTGTGTGACTACTACACAACTTGATCACCAACGTGAGCAGTAACCAAGCCTAGCCCAGCCTGGCCCCATATTACAATGTGAAAGTTTTCTGTTGATTTTTATGACTTGTGTCTACCAATCCCAATGCCCTATCCTCCTTCCATGGAAACTTGCATTAGATTTCACCGAGAAAATACACACACACACAGCCTGTTCAGCGGATATGAAATGTATTGAAAAGAAAAGTTTCGAGTGGCACTCTGAAACTTTTCTCTTTTTCATTCGCGTTCATGTTTGCTCGTGGTTATCGACGCTAATAAAAATTTCGCTACTGAAAGTAACGCATGAACAGCCGACAACATATGTACGAAACGAGCTGACATTTTGGAATTTCAGTAATTAGAAGTACAAGTGAACTTCACCACCATCATCATCGTCGTCATTGGCGCGTCATGTTCGTTCAGTTACAGTTATACGTAGTACTAACGAGTTTGCTCGAATATTCAAACTCGAACACTCGAATCCGTAGGCGTGTCTGTTATTATTGCCAGAGATTTTACATTTACACATTTTGTAACAGCCGTAACAGTCACGGTATGTAATGACATTCATATGTGTGGGTATGTGGCTTACTCCATTTTGCACGAATATGTCTGTACGAGCAGATTCAATTCAATAAGACCGATTTTTATCTCCATATTTGGCTAACAACTTTTGCTGATACAATCGGAACGGATTAGCAATTATCTGCAAAATGTAGGAATAAATTTCACTTATCCGTACACCAAACAAGGGTATTATCAAGTGGATTGGTTGTTTCCAATTTAGATAAGTTAAACTCGCGTTGATTAAATAATTGTTCTGTTAGAACAAATAACTAGCAACACGATGTGGCAAATACCTCGGGAAGTGTAAGTATAATTTAATGTAGCTGTAACTGTTCAATAGATATATTGCTCTTTGTCACGCAAAGATGTTTTTTTTTTCCTTTTGTAGTTCATTTGGTCTGTTTCGAAATAAAAAAGCCGGACAAACTTATTTATTAATGCCTGGACTAAACTTTATTATCCACATAGATAATTCATAACAATAAAATCGTCTTATAAATCCTTGAAATACCGTGTTATCATTTTTAATTATATATAATATTGTAATAAATGCGATGACATATTGCACATTACACTTTACTCTAAAATGAAAAATTATAAATGAATGAAGTATTTTTATTACTGGAGCAATGTCAAGCCTTTGGTAAATTCTGAATGGCGTGCAATTGGATTGTACTTTTAGTACGTTTGGTATTTCAGTGGGGAGAGACTATATTTATTGGCACCATTGGATATTAAAAGCAAAGGGGTAAAGGTTCAGGTGCACCCGGCTGGGGGGATTTAAATCACAGAGCTCCCCTTTAGAGTAGCGAGCATATCACGTCATTTGAACTGTCTGGCTGGCCGTGCGAGAATAATGCAATATCGTGGTTAATTTTCGTTCATCTGCATATTTGAAGTATTAACACATCGACATATGATCAGAGAACTGTGAGTGCATATTATCGACACAGAATGTTATAATGTGGTTATGTTCAAATATCACTTGTAATTTACTCTGAACCGAATACATTTAATATATGCCGATGTCAGAGGCGGACTCGTCCAGTACGTAACTTAATTAGAAAACTACCAGTACTCAGCACATATGCCCAGAATAAATACACGTACATTAGATCAAATGAGTTACGGGTTTTAAATTCGTAAGAAATTTACCGTGAATTGCAAATGCAATTTATAAAAAGCTCTCTCATATCTGGGATTATAATAAAAAGCACTTGACTGAAGTGAGATTATTACTGTTTGCCTAGTGCAGGTTAGATTTGAATGCTGTAGGCACCTTCCATATACTCTGTAAACGGCTACCTTCACAAACTAACATCGCGCGTGTAATTGCTTGTATGAGTGCCTGAGCATTATACCTAAACCCACTGTACGTGCCGTCCATACATGTGTAGTGGTGTATATACGTGTTTCTACCTTGATTCGTTGTGTGCATTTATAAATCATCGCATGGATCAGGACAGCAGTGCCTGCCCATTCGCGTGACTGAACACAAAACATTACCAAGGGGGCCCCTGCATTGAAACCCGCGCTCCACGGCCATACTATCGGATCACACGGACAATAATGTGCATTATCTCATCATGTCTATACATTGAAATCTTCTTTTGTGAGATTGGTTTTGCACGATATTGCAATATACACACTCGTAATCCACTTGCACATATACCAGCGTCGGTCAAAACACGTGACGCGCTAACACATACAAACACAAAAGCTAAAAATAACACGTATAATGAATTTCCCGCCGGTTTAATGAAAGCTTTGCTTTATACTCGAACGTACAGAAAAAAAACCGTTGATTTTCTTTGTGTGCGTGTAATGAAAAAGATGCATTTCAAACGTATTTGTTTTGATTTTTATGTATACCTTTGAATATTTATTTGTGTGTCTGTGATGTTAACAAATATACGAATGCAATTGCGACGCACAAAATCAAACCATGCAATAGTATTTATTTTCTTTTCGGCTTTTTGTTTGTACAATAAATTGTTTCGCGTTCATTTTTAAACAGATATCGCACAATATAAATAGGAATAAAAACTAGTGATTCGGATCTAGTGAATTTAAACGGGCAACGATTGATGTTTGGGGCAAATGAATTCTAGGCGACTGTTCACTCGTAAATAACAATGTACGTGTGCTGCTCACGCGGTGTTTATTCAGAACGCGCGCCATTTTCCTAACAACAATGCATGGACCATTCCGTGTATTTGGAGCACATGTGTATGAGTGTGTTGTTCTAGTTTGTAACAAACAGACAAGCACGGCGCTTCAGGACAGATCGGCCATTTCGCTGAGCTTGGTAGCGAATGGCTCGCGTGGATTCCGCGTGCGTATCATTAGATTGTGTACAGAGATTACATCGGCTGCTGTAATCTATCATCGCGACGGGCTATTAAATATCTCCCCTGTACCCAGCTGCGTCCATGAGAAATGATGGTTTTAGTCACAACGAACGTTTTAATACGTATTTTATTACGGAAAATTGGGTACATTAAATGAATATTATGATAAAACGTGCCATCCCACACCAGTGCTAGCATTCTTCATTTTGCCGGTTGCAGTAAGTAAACCTTGGACGTCCTTATCGGTGCGTAAGTTTGCCATCCGCCCAACCACGCACAAACACACATGCCAGGCTCTTTCTTTATTAGTATTTCACAAGGTTTCGCTGCTTGTATATCTTTTTTCATTCTTCCGCCGAGGGCTTTTTAACTCGAATTATAAATAAGAATTAGGTGCGGGTTTTTCTCTGAAACCTCCTTTGTACGGTTAATGCTATCCGCTAACTCGGTGTAATTACCGCCAAAGGCAAATGTATTCATTACCTCTTTCTTCTCGTGAAATATCTCTCGTTCAGCCCTCAACCAGCCGTAATGTGGGGCTAGGGTATCTCACCACCTTCTTTAATGCGTTCGCATTGTTCGTGTACGGAACTCTGTACGATGATAAGCACGCACCCACCAAGCTAACCCATCACTAACTGAAGCTGCATTATATGTATATCTTATTCCACTAGATATTTGAGTGCGCACGAACTACGACGTCTCGCACTTGTGAACAATGTGATTATATTACAAAGGAAAGGAACGTCAAGACTGGTCACGACATTATAACGTTTAACAGGTGCTGCTAACGAGCTAAACGAACCATCACTATACATTTTCACCCAAATCTGACGTCTCCTTGGGTTTATTCACAAACGAACTTGTCTAAACCGGATAGACAGACGGCTGGAAAGGATAGAGTGCACGCGTATGTTAAAAACAACACATCAGATAGAGCAATCAGGTTACAAGTTACAATACAGTATTGCAGTGCAATATATATATATATATATATATATATATATATATATATATATATATATATATATATATATATATATATATATATATATATATACATCGCATATATGTACAACCGGTTCAATAGTTCCAATATGTACACGGGTGCTCTAGTTGTACAAGCGAGACGAAGGGATGAAGTGAGAGCAAGCATCGATTAAGCTTGACGACTCGTCGTTCCGTACGAGCGGGGGTGCGCAGGACTGAACGTAGTGTAAGCTCGTCTCATGGGGCCGCACCTCCATCATCTTCCAGCCACCGCTCACACAGGCCCATTATAATTAACTTTAATTACCTGGCGTTCGCTCACACATACGTATAATGTGCTCATTGCTATACTGTGCTGTTCCGCACACTGCCATCCCCATCCGCGTTTTCTCTGTCTTCCCTTGAGTTCTCTGCACCGCGCGGTGTATTCCCTCTCTTTCGTGCTATTTGTTCTGCCTTACACAGGTTATTATCGTTTTGTTTTTCGTAACGTGACGGCAACCAGAAACTCTGGTGTGTATGTGTGTGTGCACATTGCGATTCATAACAGTTTAAGCGTGACAATAGACACGGCACCTAATTACTAACATAGCATTTATCTCCAAGCGGCAAGTAGTAATTGCTAGTTCGTTTTGCCAATATACTAGCAGCAAGCCGTTTATAAATTAGTATAATTTACCAGCAACGAGGTTAAGCGCTTCTATTATAATATTGTTCATAAGTAATTCCAGAATAAAACATTATTCCACATCTACAATAGGTTTTAATATTTGTTAGTTTATTTATCATTTAATTGGAAGTACTGCTGGCATAGTTCACGACGCATATTTCTGTCGGTTTTACGATTGTCATTAACTTGCGTCCAACTGAACGGGTTCGTGCACGTTAATAGCGACGAGTCAGTTGGAAACGCATATTTTAGTTCCGGAATCCACGTGACGTAGTGTAAAGTATGTAAAAGACATTAACGTCGGTTACTGGTGAATCCGGCCTGCCCTGGAGTCACGAGAGCTCGGTCGGTACGGGCCGACAATAGCTGCGACCGAGTGAGCGACGATCCGTGACGTCTGCGCAAGCTTTTTCAGCTTTCGACTGCGTTTTCAGGTCACATTAGCACACGAACCGAAATCACATTCACCACTAGGCGTCTCCACTGTATGCACAGCACCTGTACGTGTGTGTGTGTGTGCTTAAATTTCAACGTGGTTATTGAAATGGCCGCATTAACAACTCGACTGTTAATGAATGCTTCTTACTTCCAGGATCCAGCAGCCGGAAGTTAGGGGACGCCCTTGCTGGGAATCACGACGCGTGCCATAGTGACACTTCGTCTGTCTGATCACAGACATTACAAGAGATCTATTAGCGACATTCCCGTGCCGTTGCCCTCTCATTTCTCAGCACTTCTGGTTCCGCACCGGTACATTTTCTTCGTTTGGTTCGGCTGCTTTGTGGATAAGGTAAGATACTTGTTACTACTTCATGTGTACGTGATGCCCCACTAATTGCGCATTGTCGTAAAATACTCTAACGCTAACGCACGTGACACCGTGGCAACTTGGAAACTTTAAGCCACGTGCACTCGTCTGAAAATATTCACACTTCTCTCATTGTGAATCGCACGGGTATTATACAGTATTACTTCTTACTGTTACTGTACATTGTTGTACTAAGCACGATCCATTTGCACACGGAGCTTAACTTCTAACGTCCGTTATTAGCGATATTCTCGCCTGTCAGCATTCATCTTCTTCGCTTGCATAATACATTACATTAGTACGATCAAATATCTATAACACAATTAATTGTACTCGTCAACTTGCGTTGCTCATTTTTAGTAAAACCCCGTGTAAGTACAAATTTATTCCTCCCATATCTCGCATACATATTGCGACGAAAAATAATATCTCGCCATATATTATTTTTTATCTTTACTGGAAATTTTTGACAGGCTTGCGGGTATGCCAAAATATGCCACAATTATCCACATACGCTTTTATATATATAGCCAAGTGAACTTTTGTGGAATAATATTAAACTTGTGTGGATATTGTCCAAAATATTTTCAATGTAATTTCCATGCCAATTATCCTGTTAAGAATTAATCGTTTTTGTTTCTCTAACAAAAAAACACAATGTAGTGACGATGTTGGAGCGGTTCTTTTCGGCTTTTGAATATTGTTTTAACGTTTTGAGGTCTAGTGTTGTTATACGGGGATCACGCAACTATTCATTTACATGCGCCTTTAAAAAAAAGTCAGACTAGGTTAAACTTTTGCTTTAAATATTTATAACGATATTAAAAATATATGCCGAGGTCAAGGTCAAAATGAAACACTTCATAACAGTCTGTGAGTTATTTTTTCTAATTAGTTACCAAGCTAGCAAATAGTTAAATGTGTTCATATCCCAGTCGGGAAGATGTTAAAAATTCAGTGCAAATTAAATATGAACGATAAATATAGCCAGACATGAGCCAATGTTAATATTTTGTGTTAATTAATTTTGTAATATAACATTATACTATCATGTACGTTAAAGAGTAATTTAGTTAAAAAAATAATTATCAAACTTGACAATGAGGTTATGTTGACGGCTGCTGGAAAGGAATTACATCTACATAGATTTGTGCCGAAGGATTTCATATTATATTTGAGTTTGACGTAGTATGCTACTAATGTTGCAGGAAAAATGGCTGTTTGACTTTTGGAAGAAACATATATATATGAGATGAAATATCATCGAGCACAATCTACAATCGAATGGCAGAACAAAGCGTTTTGTATCGGTTATTATAGTTTCACGAATGTATTCTTTTTTTTCTATCCGTTTTTATCCGTATTGTTATCCGTTGAGAACAATTCCCGAAGGTTAATAATAACTCCGTGTCTACCACGTTCTTCGTTCTCTTTATTCTCCGCCCAGTGTGTTTGTTTACAATACGGCAATATTAAAAACGCTACATTCTTCTTATTCTTCTTCAGGCCGACTTCTTATTTTCATTTTACTCGTACCGTTTCCTTTATCTTTGCTGAATGCAGTTTCATTTGTACGGAAACGTCATATTGCACCGGTAAATTATTTTTTGTTCCATTTTTCAAGATGCAAACATATTACAGAAGATTGGATTTCTTATTATCTGGTATTGTTACTGCTTGGTACGTTTTAATTCAGAATTTTTAGCGTGCATTCCAATTCTATAATTGTAAATGTATTTGCAGATTTTTATAATTCCATGGTAGCAAACAAGATTACATCAATCCCATTTGAAGGGCGAATCTGAACAACTTAAAAGTTTTCACAATTCTTGTTTAGTTGATTGTAAAATATTCAATTAGAGTAATGAATAAGTTTCGTTGAATTTCAACTATGTTCCGTGTGAATACTGTGATGTAATTAAATGTTCTAAAATGCAATGTATTAGTGTGAGCGTTGTCTTACAATGTCGAATACACCAGGGAGTCGGGCATTGCAAGATGAAACGAGTTCTTCCACTTAATTTTCCAAAGCACCTTATGTTTCGTAATTCATTTTAATCAAAGAACAAACACAGACAGATGCACATGAGAGATGAAAAGAATATATGCACTATGTATCAATATACTTACCACTTTGAAACTCTTCACCTTTTCACGAATATTATGTGCCGTATTTTCCACGAAAGCCTTTGTACCGTTGTGCGCAATATAATAAGATAATTCAATATTTATTAGAACCGGTCGTTGAATGAATCGTGTCTCTGATGTGCGGAAATGAATTGACGAGTTCGCATTTCCCGTCATCGTCGTGGGGTGGCTGCCGTTCCCTCGCGCGATCCACTACCGCGACGGACCGGCTCGCCGAGGTTATTTTTCATCGCTTCCATCCGTGTTCCATAAAAACGGTCATATTTCACTTTGGACGCAACACGTACAGTCTTTTTCATTAATTTATATAAGGTTATCATGAAGTGAATTGCCGTCAGATGAATGGGGAGGACTCGGCGTGGAATCGGGTAGAAGCGTTAGTTGGCCGCTCGGGGGGGATGGTTCACGGTAATGGCGGGGTAGGGGGTGCTGTGCAGAAAATAGGTGGTGGGGGGTCAACTGAACTGAATAAAGGATAGTAGTATGTACGGCTTCTTATTCCCAGACGACACAGAAGACGCGCGTATGATTGTTCAGTGAGACGATGGCGTAACGTCCGGACGCTGGAACGCTCAGTCCCACTTCGATCGTTTGTCCTTCACCATCTGAAGTATTTACTACTGCATGTTAACAATTGTTATTTATTCTCCGGTCCGCGATACATTCGGCTTTTATTCTGTTTCCTTTGCTCGCATTCTGCCTACGAATGGAAAAACAAATAAACATAGAAAACGCCATTAGATCTCCGCCAGTTCCACAGAGAGGCTCCACTGTAAACGGTATATACAGCTAGGAGCACATACATATATTCAACTATATTATACTACAGTATGGCAACGCATATACCGGACTCTGCAGGTGTGAACATGTCAAACACGGGATATTGGCACATAAGCTATAGGTTCGCGCAGCTGGGGACAAACAATTTCACTCTATGTTCTATCGGAAAAGCATTTTCATTCCACGGATATTATAATTAATGTATTCGAATAAAATTATTTTTTTGCCAAGCTTTTTAGACAATTTAACAAATCATTTGATTTGTAGCACTACATGTACCTATATAGTTAGTTGTAGCATAAATTTGTTTCCTCTTGTACGAGTAATATGTTACTGAGTTATGATCAGAGGTCCATTGGACTAATAAGATTTTTCATTTGACTGACATGTTATAATTAGACTTGTATATTAAATTCAGTCTGTGTTTCGGATGAATGTTTTGACATTTACATTTGTATACATTATTTGGTTTATACATTCAGTATTATTCTGCCACAGGTAGTAGAACATAATTGTAAACTTATATACTATGAACAAATACATACATCTAGCACTTGATTTTAAAAGAAGAAAACGATTCTTCCATATATCTATTCGATGTCACCAATAGTGGAATAAACTGAAACGTTTTACAAAACGTAAGCACACACACAAAATTGTCAGTAATACATCACAGTTTTCTTCATATATTATCTAGAAAGAAATAAAAAAAAAAAATTTTGAATTTGAATTGGAAATTTAAAAAACGTTTCTTTGTCAACCACCTGACATTTTCCTGAATTTGTTTTAATGGCAGTTGTGTGTCCTCGCGTGGCCAGCTCTGTGGTGGTATTGTTCAGGCACGTACAAATAAATGCTGCAAAGTATACGTTTCGATATGGGTTTCCGGTAATGGTACATAACGTATGCGAGACGTCTCAGTGAACAATGGCTACATTAAGCTTATGAATGGCGATCGATATCTACACGATGTCTTTCACGGACAGAAGGTACCGGCCATCACCACCAGCAATACATATTCGTGCATGCCGTGCCGGTAGAACATTCGAATAATTCAGACCACGCACTTGCTATTCTGCACTATCTACTCTGCTATGTGCTTCATAAAAATTGACTTCCTCGTTTTTCTGCATTACATTCGCTATCGAACATGTTCGTACACGCTAAATCAGGTATAATAAAAATTGATTTCTTATTGGACATGAATGATTGATCATATTACCTGATCGCTATTGAGTAATTATGTATTAATCGTTGCCTTCTATTCCACTTGACTACCTATTAGTAATTTTGTATTAAATTGATCCAGATTAAAATATAAAGAATCAGATTACATTCTTATGGAAGGTGTTTAATCAAATTAGTTTATTATTCATTATATGCGGAATAAAGAATACTTTACTCGGTTTTAAATTCATGTTTTATGTATGTTTACCGCACACAAATAAGATTCAAGTTTAGATTGAATCCTCATTAAGGCATGTAATAAACTTTAGTTGAATATTAACTTATTATGGGAAATTCTATAAAGTAAATATTTAATTGGCACGTAAATTGAATACAGTCTTCAGTTAGCATTAAATGTGCGTGAAAATATGTATTTTCCATATACATTTTATAAAATAATTGTTTTGTCAGTTTGACAACTCTGAAAGACACCCACAAACGTACATTAAAGTTACATTTAATGTGGAAATACATTCAAGAATAGTTTTATATTTCCGTCTTATGTACCGTCTTTCTAACTAGAAATATATCGACAATTTATTTAAATTGCATGTACTGACGTCAAAAGATAGTTATAGATATCATAATCATTATATTGGTTTGTCATCAGTTTTGTTGACGTTATTATTCGAACACGCTCGTCTTCTATTATGTATTAAGAAATAACGCAGGATATGTCATATTGTTGTGCAGTGTCATTTATCTCTGTCCTATAATTTGCAGCGAGATAAATTTATGGACACAATGTAAAACACTGGTGTGACGTACGCACGTTGAAGGCTAACTTCAAATTTATTATAATGATGTCTAAATTTCACAGACATAAAAAAGAATCCAGGTTATAAAGTCCAAAGTTATTTTTAAAGGGGTCGCCCTTCGGCATAAATCAGCGTAAGGAGCAATAAAGCGTGTAACACGCGCCTTTAGAACTGTATGCGGGAATGGAACAGGCGGAGCTTTGTCTCGTCCATTCACGTAGCATCGCATTACAGAGTAGTATTGTACTGTGTCTGCTATTCTCCTTGCAGCAGGAGATTGTTCCTTATCCAGTTATAGCTAATAAGTGTACTCATGCAATGCACCAAACTTCACACTACAGGCACAATATTCCACATCTATTTAGTATTTGCTCGGTCTTCCGCCAATGCATTCACATACGTAATGCACTGCAGTATAACTACTACTACTACTGCCAGTAGTGATAGTATACCCTTGAACGGATCGGTTGAGGAATTAGTGGTTGGAGTATTGCATTAGACGTCGGTGGTACGAATAACCCTACAATGCAGAACTGCACACATTTCGTTGTTTGTATTTGCGCAAACCGATTCGCGGATGTCTGTGCGGGCGCGTTTCGACACTTAACGTGATGAAAATTTAGCGACAATGTTCCACTGGTAATGGAATTAATTTCGGCGTGCATAATTAATTTTACAATGTGAGCTCAAATTTATGACGCGGCATCGCGTTGGCATTCGGGATGATCTATATTCCGGCTGCGCGGATACAAACGCGCGGGATTCTACGGCGTTAATCAACAAATTGAATTTGAATGCGACGGCAGCGGTCGGTAGGATTCGCAAGGCAGTACAGGAGCATTCGCAGAGCAGTAGTAGCAAATGGCAGGTATGGTGGTGGTTGTAGTAGGACTGTTACCACCACAGTGGTCGTGGTATCTGCGGAACTCACACAGCACATCGACCGCTGGGTAATAAGTGACCACAAATACACACAACCAGCCAACCAGCCCGTCAGATAGTTAGATAGACGACCACTATTCTCTCTCCCTTGCCACCAAAAGGGGCCGGTGCTCCAGGTTTCGTGTCCTGCGGGACGTGCGCGTAATTCTACTGTGCTGATGAACCGAGGCTACCTCTCTGCCTCACCGGGACTCATCAATGCCCACAGAATAATCACATTTCGCACCCAATCCGTCCGTTGTTCACGAACTTTCCGGCGTGATTGCATATCTGAAACAGATGTTCTCGCCTGCAGCCACCTCGGTTTCCATCGTCACTTCTATATTATGTTATCCTACGTATATATCTGTGCCGTCCTGCACTGAGATCGTTCTATAGATTGGTCAGGACCAGTTTCATTATTCTGTTAGCCGTGCGCAATGCGTCCACACTCTATCAATATTTACTCTGTAAATTTATCTTATTATAAAGTAAATTCAAAAGAATTTCACCATATCCGCCAACATTCTCACTTTCAAAAGCGCACGATTATTTATTCTCAATTACGCAATATTTAAATCAGTATTTACATCAGATTGTTAGTTTGTTTGGTATGAATTTCATTACAATTATGTTTCAAACCATCGTTTTTGTTTTTCTACTAGAATATAATATAATCCATATTTATTTTTGTATTCGTAGCTCTAAGTTTTACTCAAACTGGATAATCGATCACATAAGGGTGAGAAGACTGATAAATTCACTGGATTATAGCTTGTAAATACAGCAGTTTAGTAACGCGATTTGAATTTAAACATCACTTTTATAGTTTCAACCCGTAACGAAGTTTCCATATTAAGTACAATGCGATTTGTTCCAAATACTATTAAATCAATTCTACATGAGCAGTGAATATGTACCATGCTCCGACCAATATTTGTATACATGCACAACGTTTATACTAAATAATGTATTTAATAATAATAAATATTGCGTATTTACGTCAGACAATATAGTCAATGGTGCTGTTGCTGTATCGATCTCGTTGTTTCTGCGTAGTTATTTATAATTGTTATTAACATAATATATTGAACGTGTAAAATTTAAGCCGCGAGGTATAGCGCTGTTGTAAGTAAACACATCGATCGTTGTAGCTTCGCATTAAACGCGGCAATAAATAATGCCGTGTTAAGCCAACCACACATCTGAACGGTTTTAATTAGATGAAAATTCTCGTATCGGAATACAATCTGTGCTAATTCGCGATTATATCCCGTACAGTGTACAAGATGGTCATCATAACAAGTCTCCCAATTATACACATCAGCACACATACACACACAACAACAACAACAACAACAACAGTGCTTGTTTGAACATGTAGTATATGTGATTGACGTCAGTGACAAGTCAGTTCCATGCATGCGCAATATTGGTACGCTACAAATGCTAGAGGTAACGGACTCTCTACTTCAACTCGTTATTTATATTGTACAAACATTCGTCTTTTAGTCGAACTAAGTCTTTGCACGTCTGGGGATTGCGGAAGTTATAACTTTGCAAAGAGGATCAAATTTACAAAAACATCGTCTGTTCGAGAGACGGGAGCGTCAGTTTTTCCAAGCGCTTAGGTAAACACTTTATGTTTCATTGGCCATTATATTCAGATCGTTGCTGTATTCTGTATTCTGATTTCTATCTCTGTCATTCATCATCTCACTGCTGACCCTGCTACTGCTGCTGTTACTGGTCCTCGGGTGTGCGTGCGCATCCCAACCCAACGGCCATATGCTGATTACAACAAAAGGAAACTCTCTCCCGTCCATACTCGCCCTGTTGTTGACACAGCGTAGTTGAAAACTTTTAAACTAAACTAAACACCAATAGCTGTTAAGGTACACCAGTGTTGATTTGTTTACGTTACGCATATATGCTTTTCTCACGTTGTGTCTATATATACATACTGACAATTCGTTAACCCCTCCAATGTAACATTTTTTATTCATGAATACAATAAAAATTTGACTCAGTAATTATTAACCAGCATCCACAATTTAATCCGTTGTCCGGAAATTAATTTGATCCAGGATCAAAATACACAGCATCGAATCGCAATTATATTGTTTTATTATAATCTAATATTAATACTACAATCACATATTGTTCTGTATTATTCTGAACCCAGGATACATTTTAAAGCAGTCTGCAATATATTTTGTTGGCAAATACCATTTGTCCTATGGAACTATCCAAGAGAAATATTATTTGAATATTTTTAGATAATAACGACCCAATTTATTAAAATAATTTATTTCACTGTTTTTTAACATTATTACCATATATCGCAAATATGTATTTATTGCATCACGACATTAATAACTAAGCTGCTCATTATTTATGATAGCTGTGTTGCGCTGTCCATTAAAATATAATTCTGTACCAATTTGTACACTAACTTATTCAGTGAATAATTTATAGATCACCGTATTACCCCGGTCTATAACCAATCAATTTTCTCCATATAAACCTACATGACAAATTTGATAAATCACTCGAAGGTGCAGCATGCGGCAGTTTTACAAACAAGTGCCGTATTTAGATTTGAAATTATACGATGACCAATTTATTTCAACTGTAATATATTCATGTCAGAAATAATCTGTATGCACGTCTACAGAGAGAAATTTAATTTTTCCACTTTTAAAAAATTCCTGCGCACAATCACAGATGTTCCTAACAGCCATCTGTCACATTTTCGATTTAAAATTCTAACGCTTGTGTGCTGGGATTTATCAGTACGTGGCAAATAGTTTATAAAATGGTGATCAATCCAAAGTTTTTATTCAATGACAATGATGGTATATTTATTTAATCGTGCACTGTTAAGACTTTCATGGTTTAATGATAGTTGTCTGCTTGTATTTTAGGTAAATATTTATGATAACTAGAGATATTTGTGACCGTAATGTATAGAGTACTGGCATGTTTCGGAAGACTAAATGTGATTTCTGACACATGTGCCATCACGCATGAAATGTTGCAAATAAGCGAAAGTTCAGTAGACAGACGTAGTGAGCTTGGCAGGAGGAGAGCTCCTAGCGGTTTGTGCCTTTGTACCTGTTATGCATACATAATTGTAACGGGTTCCCTTCGGGTTCTACCAGCATATTCATCTCGATAACTCCTTTGTCTGATCGCCTTTGCCCATTTGCTCTTTATCAACGAACAATCTGAACAAAGGACTGAGAATTGGATGCGGTCATAAGCGATTCACTTCTGCTCCTCTGTGTCTTCATCGCCACTCACTGATAATAGTTTATTAATCGACTAACGTCCTAATGGAACTTCTGATATCACACACAGGCCACAGATGTTCAATAGACTGTCAACGTTGACCGCAGATCCTCTGATGACAAGTAATTCAACTAACTTTTATTAATAGATTAATTTTTATACGAATTTTCCATTTACTCTCATCGTTGAACAATCGATTGAAATTGAATATCCGGCTCCGACGTTATCCCTCAATAAATATTTAACCACGAATTAATGAAATCAATATCAACTTTCATTTTTCTCCATCATTATAATCATTATTTACATTTGCAAATACGTAGCTCTGAGTATTCATTGTTTTACTCTAAAATGTAATAATAAAATTAATTACAACATTTTATCATAAACTATGAATTTTACATAAACTGCTAGTAACATTTATTTTTAAGTTGATAGCATAAATAAATTAGCAGAATAATAAATCACATATGCCAGAGAGATGTTTATTGAAATTAGCGTAATTGATACTTTTATATAGCCTTTTTTAATATTTATTTTTCATTAAATACCCTTTTCATTTTCTGCGAAATTAAACTGTGATCTAGTTGTAAAACTCCAAACTGTAATTAATTCAATTTTGATGGCATGTTTTCGTCTTTCGAACCAACTGCTGAAAATAAATTAGCATATTTCATGTCAAATGTTGTAAAAACTCACAAACTTTTCATGGCCGACGCAAACTTGGCGAGGCGAATGTTTGCTTTTTATTAGATTATTTTCCTAAATTGAATCATACGCACTTTGGCCAAGATCTCTTCGCTACTCTGTTTATTTATTACTCATTCAATCAGTAATCAAGTATAAAATATCTATGAACAAATTATAATAAATTAATCCAAGTGTAGATATTTGGTAACTGTACAAGAGCAAAATAATTCCAATCGCGAAAAACTAAAACAAATATCGTCTTGGATTGCAGATAGATACGTAGAGGTTATGATTATAATTTAAGTAAGTGGGTGCTTGCTTAAATATCAATTAAGCAGAGAAATGATTTAGGACGGGCGAAATGGTTGAATGTTTACATCCTGATGAACCCTGGCGTGCTGCAGTGACGGTAGCGGTATTTGAGGGTTCGCGTGTCGACGGTTTGCGTTCACTGTAGTCCCCCGACATCCAACGCCTACTATAATCAGGCGCGTTTCTCTTTATCCACTAATAATGCCAAAATACACAACGATCGTCGTACCCGGCCTAGCCGTTCAACCATTCAGTTTGATCTTGGCTAGCCGGCTGGCAGTGGCGCTGTTATTGGCAACGCAGCTGCTGGTTGCTATTGCGTTTGCACAACCGCCGCCGCCAACTATATTATCATTAATTCGTTAATGACTGCGAGAATTAGACAACGTTGGCCAAGTTTGCTCTTTACTTGCACCTGGCTCCGACATAAGAATCCGAAATGAAACGCGTGGACGTTTTTCTACAAAGGATGCCACTGCGCAAGATATGAATTTAAACCCATTCACAGATACAGTATCTACGATATTAACTTCTAAGACCTAATAAATGAACAGCGATGTCATCAATTTAAGATATTCTCTAGCCTGTATTTTTATTCAAAACTTACTTTTCAATAATTCCATACTGTACATTATTAAATTATTGTGACTAAATACACAAAACATACGCTTGCGTAGTTTATAAATATAATGAAAAAAGTTTGCTTTTTTTCGTTGTTAAATAAAAAGAAAACTTTCCCTCGGTGCAACTTTCAAAGCATCCTGAAAACAATAAAAGAACAACGAAGAAATACGAGTAATTGTGTTTAGTTTCTCTGAGTCGGGCGGCAGGAATATCGGCTCGAGGCCGTCGTTGGTACGGCGCGTAGCAGCAGTAAAGTGCGGGGTGTATCCCGTTGTTTAACGGTTTCACGTTTGTGTTGTGCGCACATGTGATCTCGTATTTTGTTCTGATGTTCTGTCTGTATTGTGTTCTACGAATCGTACCGGTTAGCTAGGTATGGTTCCGTCACTGTTCCCTAAACATCCCACGATTGTCTGCTTCTTTCTACGAATTTATCGGCAACGGTCCTAGAAAAGTATACCAGCAATCCACCACACGCATCTCCGCGTTGCCCTGAGAACAAAACTGCTGGACGGATTGGTTTCCTGAAATTTCATCTTCTACACTCTCGTCCAACGATTGCTAATTAGTGGATAACTTTCAAGTGCCTATTAGTTTATGATAATCAAGTGTACAGACTAGCTCATCAAGATGCTACCACAAAAGTATCAATATCAAAGTTTTGGCTGCATTAGTTTCCAAGAAACCAATTAGTTAAGTTTATTCAGTGACAATTACTCGCTGTCTTTACCGTAACCATGATTATCATAAACTAACTGACGTTTTATATGTTAAGGTACGGTCGAATGAATATTGTCGCCGTATTATTTGCATTCCTGTATTATCAAAAATGTCGACTTTATCGCTACGATTTAAACGGTGCTTTCTTCGGGATGGCGCGCATAAATTCTCGTTCTACACGCTTTTATTTTATCACACGTCGTTCGTTATAAGATGCGTCATCACAAAATGAAGTAATTTTTCTTCTTTCTTGAGCATTTACTGTATGTAAAACAGATTATATGTTCCAATCTCTACCGGCGAGTATGTACGTACGAACGCAAATGAAATCACGTAGGCGACATGAAAATTATATCACCGGAAGCATTGTGACACAAACGATATCACATTCAGTTTTTATCGATGTTCTTGTTATCAGGCACGTGATTATAAACGTTCTCGACTTGTAAATGAGTTCTCTTACATTTCCCACCAGTCTACCTGAGCTACTATGATGATTTGTTACTTTTGTTCGCAGATTATTATCTGATCATGGTCTGAAAGTGTGGTAATAAAAATCACCAATGTAGAATTTGATTTGTTTGACAGATGAGCTTTGCATAGCTTACCTTTCTTCATCAATAGATTTATGTTCGATTGTTTTTCAGCACTCACAAAGAAAAATTGTGTTCACTGATTGCTTTTTGGTAACAACAAAGAAATTCTTTTAGCTAACCAGCAGAAATATGTTAAAAAAACAAATTCCTTTGTAAGAGCATCATGAGTGTATTCAGGTATATAGACACCCTAGCAAACATGAAACATATTTTCAGAATTGAATTTTGCGTTGTGCGGATTGGCTGTTGGTCGATATCGTGTTGTTACTGCATGCAAACTCTTCTACTGTTCATGCAAGTTTAAAGAATCCCACAGAGGGGATATAACGCACAACTTTACGCTTTCTATGTCAACAAGTTTTCACGCTTATTTTTTGCCAAATTGAATTATAATTTATGCACCATCTGTCTATATATATATATATATATAGCAGGAAAATGTACGTACAAACCTGATTCCACTCGGGAAATTAACATATAAATATTTGAATGGTACGAAATGCGGATACATAAACGTGTATATATAGTCGACATTAAATCAATACAATAACAGCGTGGAATAAAAAATATCAAAACAATAATTATCGTTATTTTGATATTCTTTATACCACTAAAAAGTTTTATTTGATATTCAAATGGCTGTACCGTTATCAGTAATCTGACGTAAATTGCTAATTTTGTTTGCAAAATAAATAGCCCATAACGCATCAATCAAAATTTTGGTATAAAGGACAAACATCATTCGGTTCCCGGGGCTGAAATCCAATGTGTTCCCGGCGGAATATTGTACACAACATAATTACAATGTTTATTATATTCACTGTTCTTTTTTTATATTTACTAACAAAAATAGTTATATTTTGTTGAATTGTTAGTTTGTACAACAATAAATAAAATATTATATATATATATATATATATATATATATATATATATATATATATATATATATATATGTATGCCTGTAACTAATTTCATTGAACTTTGTACTGTGCTGACAGTATCTGTTGCAAAGGACATTCATTGTTTTAACTATCCAAATTCGTCTCAGAACATCGATTCCCTATGCGGAATAGGTTTGAAATTATCTATGTGTAACTTCATATGATGCATATGTATAATGTACAATGTTATACAGAATTAAGTTCATTTCCAAGTTAACTCTGTCACAATGAACAAACATCATGTTTAGTATGCAGGTCTTTCAAGAACTGAGGCAGAGTGAATCGGATATCCGACAAACCCTACGTCAGTCCTTCGTCGAGATGTCTCTGTCTGCCCTTGCATCGTCACCATCACCACCAACTGCCACGTTCTCACCCGCCCGTCCACAACATACCGTCCAAGTCCTGTTTGCTTGCTCTACCCCAGCATCTTCGTCCATTTCCAGCCCCGGTCCGAAGTTCCGGATCTGCGGACATCGCCGCATCCTTGTACCCTTCATGCAAGGGTGTTGACATTTGACCGCTATAGCGATCAATGCTGACACATTTATAGAAGTTTTTGTTCGAAAGTATTTAAGTTTTTATTGATGTGAAGTGTCCTTTGTGTTTATACAGCACACTTGTTTGGGGCCGTCCTTCTTTTTTGCCTTGTGTTGAACGCGTCTATTATTATCAGTTAACTATTCATATCACTTAGGCGGAATAACGATTCATTCTGATGGATTCAGGCACAAAGCTAAAAACATAAAATTTATAAAACAATTTCTAGATCAATATCAATGTTTTCCAATATTGTACAATATTTCACGAAGTTACGCACAATAAAGAAAAAAATGTATAGAAAATGAGTATTTTTTTACATTCTGCTTCGTTAATTATTTTCGCAAAAATATAATTAATTTTAAATTGATTTTGTTCATTCGTGTGTTTGAATTTTCATGTAACATTTGAAGAGAAAGAATTGTGTTCAGTGAAATGATTTTATTGCCTAATAGCAAACAAAGGACAAACATGTGGAAATTTTCCAGGCCACTTCATTACCAATGTCCACATGGAATATTCTCAAATGTGTACAAACCGATTTTAATAAAGTGAAAATCGATCAGTCACTCGAAATCAAACCTAACCGAAGAGAATGTGCGAAGGCAACTTTCAGTTGTACGTTTTGATAATCAGCTCGCCAACAAAGTTCAACAAATGTTGAAAACATTCCAGTTTGCAAGTTTGAAATTTGTTATCCAGAGAATTACGTAGATTATTTAATTTTGAAATTATTTACAAGTTTCGTTAAACTTTACAGTTTAGTTTATCGACCAATGCTATGTGATGATGCACTGACGATTTTACACCAAATTGTTTTAGACACCATCACACTTTTTCTTTCATATTACAGTATAATATACATTTGTCCATCCATCTTGCTCTGGATTATGATTCACCTTCTCTTCTATATTATTTCTGTGTAGAAGTGGCGTGTCAAGTGTATGTTTGTTTTCTAAGAAAATATTAGATCCACCGTTCCGGAGTCTATACGATGCAACCAGCAATTGTTAACTCGATGTTTGAACAGGATAACAATTCAATAGATTCTCCAGGTAGCCAGTTATATTGCTGGTGTATTGTGCGAACTTCTTCGATCAACGTGAAACGAACATGTGAATTCACCGAACACCAAAGGCTGCGTGCCAATAATTGAAATCGTAACACTTAACTTCATTTTATATTTCACAAACGAACACTCGTCCCAACCGAAACTCGTTCACATTTATATAGATAACTAAGTCAGGGATTAAATAAAGTTACGTTCTCAATACGGAATCGTGAACCATTTAATTAAATAAGTAAAAATGTTATAAAAGTACCAGAAAAGAATTTATATTTGTACAATCATATATACGTATACGAATATATATTTTTAAATTCTCACCATCTCTTTGGAATGAATTATATGTAAGCGTAAACTAGTGAAATATTACAGCTGTTTCGTTTTATTTACGAGCAAAATATGCTGGAATGAAAATTAAAAATATTAGTGGAATATTTTCATTTCTCCTGCCCGAGTTTATATGTATTTCACTGATAAACGGTGTACGATATGCTGTACAGTTGAATGAAATTGAAATCTACTGCTATCTTCTTGAAATGATTTCAAAATGCGTCATCAATGAAAAACGTTCAAAATTATTTCCATGTCGGTGGGTCTATGGAATATGTACCGCTAATATAAACAGCTGGATGGCGTCTATGTGATGTCAATGAGCAGCCATTGTAGTACAGTGTCGGTCGTTGGAATTAAATTATCTTGCTGCGTTGCCGCAAAGCGCGCGCGCGCCTTGTTATTCAAAGGGGATTTACGATTTCAACTCACGAAAACTAGAATTTGTTCATTTTGATAAAAATAACTCCGTAATCAAGAACAGAGCGACTTCAAAAAAAACAACAGTTCACAGTGAATTTAACAAAGTTATGTGGCGCACCCGCGACGTTGTCGCACTCTCTTCTTTTGTAGACCGCGCCGCCCGGAATCTGAAATGAGGCATGCTGACGGCACCGGTAATAGTAGTACGGGCGGTATGGGTTCCTGCACCGTCTCCCACCGCAGGAGAATCTCCTCCTTGAACAGATTAAACCCCAGTCGAGGAAGAGGAGGACCACTGGCCACGCGCGCGCCTTCTTTGTTGATTTACAGAATTACAAGTTATTTACATGGGTCTGTTCGTTCTCGCTAACTCACTCACCCATTCCGCAACAAGCGCACTCGTCTCCCGAATCGTTCCCGTTCCTAAAACACCACCACCGACCACCGCCATCATCATCATTCTCCACACTTCCACATTTCGTTTCGTACTTTTGTCTGCTGTACACCACTTCTTTGACAAGAAAGAGAGTGCGTTCTGTGTTCCAACGTTGCCACTAGCACCGCCACCACCGTTGCCAATGTGCCGCTGTGTCTGTACTGAACGCATCCTTTGTGCCCAACACGCTATTGTTCGTTCGCGAAGGCATTTGTCAGTATTTTTCAGCTGGGAGGCTGTTCATCGAAGAATAGCAGTAATTAAAATTCATTGAATTTTAAAGTTTTAAGAGGAAGTTGAAAGAAGAATTTAAAAACTGACGTTTATTAATTGGTCGGCCATGTTTTCCATTTTCAGTAATGATGAAATTTAAGTGGCTCACTACGGCATAAGCCCATCAACCGATCATCCATTTATACTTAACTTACATTAACGTGGTTGGTTGCTGCAGTTATATGTAATCATTAATTATAAAAAATCATAACGATGCAGTGTTGATGCGAATAATTACTTTATGATTTTAATTAGTGCAACTATATTAGTTACTGTTACAAACAAAACTTGTTTGCCTTAATGGATATTGTATATAGTTCCCTTCGTTGCCGTTTGTGTACATAATGTATGTTTATGGATCTCCTTTGTGCCATCAAACAGACGATAGTAACATGTGTGTCGCCTAATGATATTACCCATCACAGAAATGCGAAAAGTTACACGGTTAGCTTAATTATTAATATACACGGTGGTTAATTGTGTTACGTGCAATCTTCAGATCGGATTACCGTGGTTAACCAATGTCGATATTCCACAGTGCTTGTTAACTTTGTTTACAAGACAGGTGTTCACAATTCTAGTCACAACATGTTTCTTATGTATTTAACATAAGTATGTAAATAAGGCGGTGGTGTGGTGTTGTCGGGCATGAAAGTCAGCTGTTTCCGCAGACCATGACATTTTCCATTTGGACACTAATGAGTAGCGTTGTTAGTGTGTTTATAAAATGAAATATTTACACGAATAATTCGGTCGAATGTGAGTGTGACGCTGAGCACATGTTCAGAGGTTCATGCTTGCAATGTTATTAGTTGAGGGATCTCGCTGTCTCGTGTTGTTAGCATAACTAAAATATTTAACACGTAGCTAATTACACAAACGTATATACGTCCCATGCGTCTCGTAAGCGCCTGAAGTATGCTGGGCTTATACATATTTATGTTGCAGATAGTTCACTCACTCTCTCGCTAGTATGGCTGTTGAAATCATTAAAACACACTGCACCATCAACATTACTGCTATGCGTATTCCATACTTTATATAACAACTCTTATCATTCGACAAATTGTGCAAATGTCAAAACAATGCGCTGGACAAAAATACTTGTGACATTTTGATGGTAAAGTAAGAAACGACAATGCTAAATATACATTTCAAACAGAAATACGAGGTAATAGATTCTACGCATTGCAGATACTTAAATATTTAGCAAAGAAAGTAACTATTGAAATAAATATTAAATGGCATTTGAAATGGTACGAGTAGACAAACTTTACATTTCTATGGATTTTATTATAAGAAATATTAAACTTTGCACTTTGCCGCTGTTATATTTACGGAATCGTCTAATTAAATTCGAACGATTAAATTTCGCTAGTGATTATACAGCGAATAACTTAAAGTGTAGCTTCAGATGTGAATTGTACAAATTCACCTTTAATTCTACATTTTGTAATATTTTTTTTTTTTAGAATTAAATTCTTATTTTTCTTGCTTTCGAACTTGTAAATTTACGACTGTAGTTTACAAGTGGCTGTGACATTTGCCGGAAAAGTGAAACTGATTTACCATTTCTTTTTCCGTAACGTGTTCATTACTCTTGCATTATGATTTTTTTTATAAATATTTCTATATTTACGAAATTAATAAACTTTTGTTTATTATTGCTGGAATTATTATTAACAGCGCTAGCTATTATATATATATATATATATATATATATATATATATATATATATATATATATATATAATTATTATTGCGTAAATTATTAAGTAAACAATGTATGATAACTATAATTAGACATTCAGAATTGCCATTAATTAATTAAATTGTAATGAAATATAAACAGTGAAACAAATATGAACCAGAGTCTAGTGGCTAGATTATAATATCAACCTGCATTAGTTATATATCAGAATAATTATTAACTGAATACTTGTTTACTGAAATCGTTGTAATCATTTCAGTTTTATGTACAACATTCATTGCACTACACAGTGCCACGTTGTAAATCAAATCTATATTAAACAAATTTAACTTGTAAGGAAACTTT
The DNA here is from genome assembly GCA_963422195.1 of Carabus problematicus. Classification (NCBI taxonomy): domain Eukaryota; kingdom Metazoa; phylum Arthropoda; class Insecta; order Coleoptera; family Carabidae; genus Carabus; species Carabus problematicus. The sequence goes on from OY728584.1 coordinate 12,529,776, forward strand.
TAGAAATACATTTTGACGTAAATTGTATTTTGTATATTCTCGCCCGTCAACTTGAAATTGAGAAAAATTATACTGCATTATGTATAAAGCCGGTTTGAATGAATAATATCTGTAACGATTGTGCTCTTTACTCATACAGGTACATACATGTCTGTACTGATAGATGCGTGACTTGTACTAACAAGCTGTCAGTTGTTGTTTTAAAATACAAACACCCAGAGGGATCGGGGTAATCGAATCGTGTGAACTCGTTCATCTAATCCAATTCGTCAACGTGTAAATTCACCGTATTGTTCATGAATACGGGAAACGTTAGGGTTCGTTATGACGGTATCTTGTAATCACGTTCGTGCAATGGGGATCGCGTGACGTGTTACATTGGGATGTCCGGACCAGGGACCCAGAGCGTGGGGTTGCGACGCTCCGGGCCCGGTGCTTACACAAACTAACCGGTCGAAGCATAGAGAGCACGGGGTTGGTAGGGACGAGCACTTCAGCCCAGTGCGATGTTGATGTACACTCAAGGGACAGTACCGCCTGTCGCCCGCTGCGTGCTGCTCTAAGTGAATTATGTGACACGAGAAAGACCGGCACTTGTACACATCCGTAGCGCAATCAGCCAACCAGCTCCAACACCAGCTCTCATACCAACACGTACACACTACATGCCTACTCGCTAACCGGAATACCGGGATTTTTTAACTTTATTTGTTCAATACGACAGATTGGTTTGCGTTTGTTCCGGGCTAACGGAAAACAAGTTTCGGGTGCACTTGCGCCACTTAACTGTGAATGTCTACGGCAAATATTTAGTAACGTCATGCACAATATATATATATATATATATATATATATATATATATATATATATATATATATATATTAGTAATAATGAAACACAGTTGTCCAAAACTGAAGAACAATTCTAATATATCTGTGTATTTGTTCTAAGAGAAATGCATAATTCAAATATAGTTTCATATCTGAATGCACACGTAGAATAATACCGGTCTACGAATGTACACTGTACAGAGTTTGGTTATGAATATTGTTGGCATAATGAGTACATGCGGTAACATGTTTACACGGCTGTGTCAAATATGGAATAGTTCATTGAATAGATTTACCACTACTAATGCATGCCATTGAAGTCGTTTCCGTGCTGCACGAGAGGTTGTGTACCGAGCGAGCATTATTATCATAAATTCCTATATAAAGAGCTCCCATTATGTGTTTGTGGCTGAAACAGGCACGGTATTGTAATACACTTCTCCAGTTCTGATTAAGATTCGGAACACCGGCAAAATACCTTCACCGCTATTTCCAATTTAATTCACACTGCGCTAACCTGACTACTAGTTCAGAGTAATGTACTACAGGTTAAGTTTAATGAACCATGTAGTTGAATTACTACACATATTGTGTTGTCAATTCTACTTCCTACTTGCTATTACAGTTCAACAATGATATACTGCTTAGGAGAATAAATTATTACAGGTACAAGTAAACCCATCCATCTGTATGTCTACCTACCCTACCCTACCATTGGGTTTCTCATGTTCTTTGACAGTGTGCTCCTCCGTTCGCTTGTCTGAACAGGTCTTTTCTCCCTCGAGGTTCTGCCACGACGGTGCCGTGTTGGAGTAGACTGTAATGATCAGGGATCAATAGTCCCCGGAACCAATCTATATAGGACACCGATCGCTTTAGTTTGTTCAGATCCGACGGTCGGTCGTAGTGGAACAGAAAGAGAGTAGAAAAGTGATGAGCCGATGGCGTCGTTCGATGTGATTCTGTATTTGTGAGCTAAACACTACCGCGCATACTACGGCGGTCGGTGATTTTACAAATTATAATCGGATGCGAGCGACCTGAAATTCGTCGAGTACGGTTCAGAATTGAAAGTCACACGGACTCAGCGGTGAAACAGAGTGAAAGAGAAACATTCGCATCGTTCCTAATTCTTACTCACCGTGCAGAGAACAATAAACGTGACCCGATTACGTACGCCGCCGTCGAAAGCCGGAGATTAAAGAAGGTTTAACCATTAGGAAATACTGGGCGATTAGGGGTTTGGCTGTTGCATTTTCATAAAACTACCGGCACCGGCAATCTACGGGAACGGAATGAGTTGAGGCGGGATGGTTCATCGTTTTTATATTATGCGTAAAAGTTAATCGCCGCTAAAACGTTTACTTCGGATTTACGAGATTCGTGATTTCATAAAATTGTGAGTTACGTTGGAAAGTATTTTAGGTATATGCAGATAGGTTATATTGCAAAGTTCCGATAATTTTATATAGAAAACAGTTTATGATTTTCTATAACGACCGTTGCTGATGTACAAGTTTTCCTATAGACGTATGTATACTAAGTTTATCTGGTTTATACCTGTACCTAGGGTTTGTTCATTTTTGCTCGATGGATATTTAGAAATAATGTGGTCGTAGACTTTGTGTAAAGAGCGCTCTGTATGCGGGTCAGGGTCATTATTACGAGTAGATGTGGATTTGGAGAAAAGTTGTACGCGTAGGAGAGCAGCGGCAAGGATTTTCTTTCTTATTTAACGCATCATACAATACATTTACTCGCAGCGGGTGATCATTTTCTACATGGGACAAATGTTTAGACGCGTCTCGCATATGAGAAATTTCAGTAATCTTTCATCTAACGGGGTTTTGTGCCGCAATTCTGTGGTCTAACGGGTGTGTTGCTTGCTGGCATATGACATAAATGACAGTGTGGGCGTGTGCCAGAGGTACATGGACAGAAATGTGTACCACCAGCAGCTAGACTAATGCTACACAAACGCACACACACAACGACGACATCGAGAACAAGAGAATGAGTAAGAGAGAAAGAATGACTGAGGAGAAATAGTACTTGCTCCGGGGATGGAATAGGATGGATTCCTGCAGCATCCGGGCGGTTCCCGGAGAGACAGCTGACAGTCGAAATCAGCGACGCATGAGATCTGACACGGAACATAATAGAAAGGCGTCTCTGTTATAAATGACTATCGACCGGAAAAATTGAAATGAATCGAAGTGTGAAACTTGTCAGAAAACGAATAATGGAAATTCTGTAGTATTATAATGTTGAATTTATGGTGGGACAGGCAGAAGCAATCGCCGCCACGTTTCCTTTCGACAATGCTACCATCTCTAGACGACTCAACGAAGACAAAACCATTTACATATACTGTACCAACTTAGTAGTTTGCACTAAGAAACACCTACATGCGAATTATACTTCGTTATTCCACTGTTAAAGTGCATATGCTTTCAGTAAAGTACTTTTCTCAATCACGCCGACTGATCGTTATTTGTTTTGTGTACATTTGAAAGTTGTAGTATTAGAAATAATGGAATTATCATGCCTGAGCAAAGTTGCATCCGGCAGCTGTTCTAAAGTTTTCCATCACAAAATAACACCACTACCAACAGTTAAAGTGTAGAATTTTAATTTTATATCATTAATGCACTTGTTTCAAAACATTCTCGACTGATGTGCTCGGGAATTTGCACAACACATTCTACTGGCGGTGAGTTGAGTGACTTACTGTGCATTATGTAGCAACGGAGGAAACTCGAACGCTACCGGTTTATGAGTATTTCGTACCTTGGTAACAGAAATACAAGTGAAAAACAAAAGACTTCTACCAGCGGTGATGAATGTAGAAATTTAGATGGAACATCTTTTACATAAAGTTAAAATACGTAATTCCGCTCCAGCCAAACTTAAACTGCCTATATTGATAATTGACAATTGAAAATTCAAGAGCAAATGTCAAATCGGGACGATCGAAGGCACGAAGATCTGAAAAAGTAATGATGAGATGTCCAGTACGCGCGTTTGAATGTTGAAGAATCCTGAAAAGATTGTGACAAGAAGACGAGAATTTCAATAAATCCAGACATGAAAAATCTTCAGACTTTCGCGAACGAAATACATCATCTGCAGAACGAATTCTCCGATTAATCTCGTTTGCGTACGGAATTTAAATATCCATTTCAATAAAGAGCGTTCTACGCTGTGTGTTCGCGTTCAGTGAACGAACGAATTCAAGTGGATGGAGGACGAAATCACTGGTGGTGACGGATAACAACCAAAGCAACGAAACTAACCCATCATCATTCATCCGGCCTCGTGCGTGTGTATTCGCACTAATCAAAAATCACCAATGGCACGATCTCTGATCAGTACAATTACCTCTGGCTTCGCCGCTTCTTATCGGCCACTTAAAGCGATCGGTTCGAAACGTTGTTCACGTTCAAATCGCGGGGATCCCTTTACGAGATAAGCCGCTAACTGCTAACACGTATCAGGACACGTACTGACCCGAGCTACTTGGGTTTTGTAACCGACCAGTCGACCACCACAATACAAGTGTGTACAAGTCTACCTACATTGCAACCTCAAACCACCACACAAACACGCGCACACACGCACACATCGCCAATGGAACATGCGAGAAGGTTCATGACTGCATGTTGGAACCCCATACATACCATATATATATATATATATATATATATATATATATATATATATATATATATATATATATATATATATATATATATATATATTACATACGCATATGTACGTCGTATGTATATGCATATAGAAAGTCTTCGATGTATGTAAAGACGACGAGACGATGGTATTTATCAGCACTTTGCATGAACCTCTCGGCTTATCTCGGTGAAAATTCTCTTGTCAAAGCACAGCAGGAACGTGCTTAATTCGCGGCTGAACTTCTTGTGACGGCAGCATCGTCATGAAATATGTGAAGTACGTTCGTTTCGGCGTGAAATTTATTGTGAAGTTGCGTCACAGTACAGCGAGAGATAAACGTCAGCGTACACGGTACTACGGCCCATCACCATTTCACTTACACACATTGCATCATCATGCCTGTATGTTGCACACACACACATTTACCTACATGTATGCGCTATGTGTAATGACACTATATATGCACATGCACTTTGCACGATGTACACAGGTCCAACATCAATTACAGCATTCATCATCTATCTAATAATCATACATCCATCCGTCCGTCTGTTCATCTACCGGTAGCTCCGATGAATTTTCTACGACTGTTCTTGTCAATATTCTATCTCAACCGTTCGCCCTCCGTGATTTCTCTGCGCCGCCGAATTGAGATGTAACAATTATTGGAGCTAAATCGTGTTAGTGGTGTGTGCGGCTGCGGTAGCTATGTGGTGGCAACCGTATACCACTCTCTCGCTCACTGTCTCCGTGTCAATGGTTTGTGAGAATTCCTCGCTGCAGGGCTGCTATGGAGATGGAAGCGCCAGGCGGTATACATTTGTATCACATTTTATATTTCAATTCGGTTGCGGAATACATTATCAGCGTCACTGCCACAAGCAGAAACAGCTTCGTATACTTTAGTATTCCTGCGATATTTCGGCAATATGAACCGGCACATAATAATGGCACGTTCCTGGTTAGGGAGCAGTGCAGACGTGCGTCAACCGCATGAACCTGTATGTATATGTGCATGACGTGTCCTGCTTCTGCTTGGCGACCACTTTACCGACACCAGCACACTACTGTCGCGTCCCGTATAGTGTTGGACACATCTGTGTTTTATTGTTATTAATGGGCAGGCAGTTTTTAATTGTCCACCTCTTGACAGTACCCATGTGTCTGTTTCACTTCACCCGATCCTGCCACAATCACCATCCTACTCGCCATCTAGTGATGACTCTCATAATTACAAAGCCCACAGCATATATTTTGAATGACAATAGCCACACAGGCTACAATGCTCCATCTCTCTGGGCACACACACACACACACATACGCACGCGCGCTTCTCTCGTGTCGTATAACGCTGATGTTGCGATCTATATTCTGTATCGTTGGCGTGGAACAATGATTTTCCCCGTTGAGTCAGCTACTTTTTATCACGTCGTCGGCTAATAATGAGCCCGCTTTTAATTAAACCCCTCTCACTTTATGTTAAAAATATGCCCGAAAACCGCAACTGGTAGTTCGCACGTCCGCCGCTCTATTGTAGTGGCGGCGCTGCGTGCCAGGGCACAATGAGGTTACGGCTCGCAAGTAATCAGGTCGCTTCGGGTTCTTGTAATGGAGTTTCCGTCGCGTTATATCGCTTGCTTTCACCGCTAGTGAAATATTGTGACCGAGAGAAGGTAAGTGTGCGCTGGTGAACCAGCATACGAACCTAGCCAAACAGCAAGCAGCAACGAGCCCCAGGATCTCTCGATGTGTGTGTGTGTGTGTGTATTGTCTACTTGCACACTAGGAGATCGCGTGCCACCTAGTTGTGTGAGTGTGCAGCGAAGCCCATCCGCATGTGCCAGTGTACCGGAAATCACGCATCCACACCATATATACACAACAGTCCAGTACCCGCACGATTCCACTGTAACTAGCCAAGCATACCGCTGCCTGTTCGACGGCAACAACGCCAAGGAGAAACTTTAATTTATCAGTACATCAGACGCTTATCTGTGACAGAGAAATGACTATGTTTCCAGGGTGGATTCCTGATAAAAATAACATCTAATTTCACATTCTTCATGGTGCGGCCTCACTGTCAAATCTGACGCATCATCAATCTTGACAACAAAACTCTGTTTTGTCAACCAACTGTGTTTTGCACCTCCCACTGGCATACCTAATGAAACAAAGACAGCTTAAAAAAAATTATATGTGTATTCTGGACTCAGTTCTATTTCCGTAACGTTATTCTTTTAGTTATACTCACATATATATATATATATATATATATATATATATATATATATATATATATATATATATATATATATATATACTAGTTCTATTGGCTTGCTTTTTTATTTGTCTCTCTCCTCCTAGAGATATTGTTCTGAAAGTTCTGTTTGCGAAATGAAATTTACGCGTAATTGTACTTGCGAGACTAGTGTTGGATGAACCGAATAGCTTTCGTCGATATCGTACGCTGCTCTCTACTTTTATATAACAACGTGCAACCACCAATACATCGGCTCACCCCTAGCTATCCCTGACAGGAATCCTAATGCAACTCTGAAGTGCTGCTCGACGGCTAGTTCGTCTGTTATTATATTTGCCTTGCGTCTTGAATACTCTTCATCATTGTGTGAAGCGTGAGTACTAGATACTGCCTCAGGCACGACCTCCCATTCCTTTCATTTATTTATGCACCGCGCAAAATTAATAATTGCGGTACGCGAGCTTTTAATTTAACTTGTAATTAATTTTGAGCCTTTCTGTCCACAGGTTCCTGCAGCATGTCGTATCATCAATAATCGATCCAGTGTGCAACGTCTCTACTAATCTCGTTTAATTGAAGCAGCAGTGACAGCAGCAATTTACCAATCTGACGGCTGTTCGTTCGTACAGTCAGTGTTGAGTGCAATGCGGTAGTTAGTGCAAGAAGTAACGGAAGAGTGTGCGCGTGTTTACCATTTACTTGTGCGTTTCCAGTCGTTGTCGAATACCTTGCGTTCGTACGCTTACCGGAAACTCTTCTTTAGAAGAGTCGCAGCGTTAAAAGCCTAAACACAAAGAAGTACTCTTAATATTGCCGTATTTCATAAACATACGAGTTTGGCTTCCGCGTGCCAGGACTTGTTATGTTTTAATCATGACAGAATGTGCGTCCCATGATGAGTGATCTTGAGTGACGTACGTGTACGTTACACTTCTGTTCTGCTGCAGTGTAGAACGTTGGTAGCTTCTGCGGAGATGAAGAAACGCAGCGGCGGATGTGCGAGTCTCGTCGGGCCAGTGTCGAACCCGAGCCTGAAAACGAACCGTGGTTGCTGTTGGCACGTGTATGTATTAGTCGGTATAGTCGCGGTTGCATGTTACGTGAACGGGCTAAATGGTGATTTCGTTCATGATGATATCCCAGCGGTGACCCTGAACAAGGACGTTCTGGCGCTCAGCCCCATCGGACATGTGTTCCGTAACGACTTCTGGGGAACCCCAATGGCGGACGTTAATAGCCACAAATCGTACAGGCCTCTGACCACCCTCACATTCAGGTAAGCTCTTCTTTATCTATTATTCATACAACGCCAGCTCACATTTTATACCTGACTGTGTTACGAATTCTGAATAGTAATCACACACATGTACATATACCTATAAAGTTACATTTGTACCAATATGGTTACTCTAAAAACCTACTCCTAAACTCTCCCACAATTATTGAATAGTTAGCAAATAGAAACGAATCTACTATTGCATGTATTTAACTAACAAACTTCGAAAATGCACTGCAATAGCGATAACGCAAAGTTGAAAGCATTCGTTAATTATCCCATATATGAATGACGATGCGCTGAGTGGAATGCTTTGTTTCACGATCTATTTGTGTTAGGCGGGTGGCCCGCCATCCAGTCAAGCTGCTGGCCAACTGAGGTGTATGTGTGACACAAAGAAAAAGGTTTAATTATTCTCTTCGATTGTTGACAGTTGTGTGACTGCTAGTGGTTGAGCTCATATACACACATATACCGTTTGTGCACACACAAAATTTTTACCCGCGCGTTATATCTGAGTGCATTGATTTTAAATTAAAATCAACTGCTATAGTATCTGTAGCAAACGAACGGACGAAGCTCGAGGATATTCGCAATGCAAATTTAGTGAATACTGGGAGATACAAGGATGATACTATACGTATGTATGGATATTTGTGTGTGTGTGTGTGTGTGTGTGGTATAGCGCTACGGTCGTGCTGCAGTGGTCCGGTTAAATATTAAAAACGGCGGGCACACGAGTGTCCATTACTCACCGGAAACTCCGGATGTTCGAGGGCTCTATGTGTGTGTAGTACCATCACTGTACGATCCTACCAAATACCACAGGCCCCATACCATCCGTCCAGCCGTGCTGTACGTTGGTATTCGTGTGCACGGTTGGTTACGATCGTGGAAACGAGTAGAAGGCGAGTTCGGATTCCGCGCACCGTTACGTGTGGTGGTTATGGTCACATCGACGTTCTCTATCTCACCGCTAACGGCAACCGTGTATGGCTGCCGACTGGTTTTCTCTTTTTTTTTGCAGACAGATCTAAATTTTTCCCGCTATATATTTTGATAACGCCGCGTGCAACGTGTACTTTTATGAAAATTCAATATCTGTACCACCTCGCGTCATAGATATGTGCATAAAATTACTTCGTTTTTTTTTTTTATTAAATATCGTGTCAATATTTTTTTTTCACATCCCACGGCTAAACCAGTTTAACGGCGTCGAATAATTTTCCTCTAATAAAAAATTGCAGAGAGAAAGAGTAAATACGGCAAACGAAGACTTCAAATTTGATTTACTCGGTAATTTAAACGTATTTAACTGAACGCTAGCGTTATATCAGTCATTAGTTGAACAAGAATTGGTTTTAATTTATATTTTCACTCCGGTGAATAAAATTTACACTCTAATAGTTACACAAAATCACACTGATCGTAATTCGATGTCACCATAGTTACTTGCTGTACAATAACGTATAATTACAGTCTACTGTCTAGTTTAACTTTTCATTAAATTCGTTCTAAAAAAAATCAATATCGGCATGGATGATTACTACCTATAAAATGTATTTTATATTCCAGTTGCCTATTATTAGTTTTTTTTTCAGTTTGGATACGAAATATGTAAACAAGCTCATTATACCCTGGGGCATAATGAGCGAGCATAATGGCTTTCACGACCGCTAATCATTAACTTTATTTGCCAACTTCCAGTCACCAAATATTTTTCATAAATTGCCTTCGATTTCGTAGGTAATAAATCTTCGCTCTGGTTAAAATATCTTTTGGCTTATCACCAAAAACAAGTAATGCAGTCGACGCGATTTTCAAGAATAAATTCAATGGGTAAATAAATAAATAAATAAAAATCAAAGTCCTTGGCACCGCATAGGTCGTAATCATTTTGAACTGTCACTAGCAAATTATTTTCGATAAAAATAATAGGAAAGTGTAATATAAGGAATATTTTTTGTTTATTAATACACACTGCAATTTATTCCTAACATCTGTCAGCCATTTCAACAAACATTCGCAAGAGTAACAAGATGGTTGTAATAATTGTGCTTCTGGCCGAATGTTACGACGAAACCGTATATTATTTCTATTCTGTAATAGAATTAAGCCAACTAATAACTACAAAAACATACCGAGCAGAATTCGGCAGTTTGTCAAAAAGAACTCAGTGGCATTAGAGTTGAATGAATCGAGAAAATTGTAGTGTGCTTTTAGTGTAATAATACGAGACAGCAAAGGCTCACTGTAGTAATGAGTGAAATATAAAACCTTCACTCTTCAGTCCATGTGTCGCCCGTCAACACAATTGTTGAGTGTTATCGTAAAATCGGCAATGTAATTATCAGACTAGCGACCACTTTCCACAAATGGTCTACCAACTACTGGCCGCGAATGCTGTGCATTTGCGCGTTAGGCCCTCCGAGCGTGTTTGCTGTTCTAATGTCAAACGTCACCTGACTGGTTTCTATCCGTTGAACATCCACGGCAACATAACCTACAAAGTAGCACAGATGAACAATCTCGCACATTGGATGCGTAGATGCGCTACGTGAAGTCTAATAGAGCGAAAGGAGAGCACAGAACCTGTGTACAGTAGCATCATACACGCACAACACCATGTAATCCGCTAATAAAGCATCAATACCAACACACAACATATTCACAATTAAATATTATCATTACCCCGGTAACATAATTTCACACGCCAATATAACACATAACATTATTAGTATTATCTTGTTCTTGTAACGTTATTTTGAAATGCAATTAGTAGTATCTTGTCTTGCAGACACATATCAAAGGCAGAACACTTCGTCCGTAAGTACTAAGTTTGAAAAAAAAAGATAAAATCGGATGAAAGGGGATTTTAAGGACAGTAAAGTTGAAAGATAAACGCACAAAAAGACAAAGCACAAGCAAATGTGTACACAAGAAATCCAGAACACGGTTTCTTACACTTCTTCTTATTCTCTCGTTGTCGTGTTCAAACAGAATTTTACTTGTAGTTAATTTAATTATTTAGCCAAGGTGAATGAATTCCTAAGCGTGTCGGCAAATAAGATAAACAACACGAACCGTTTCTAACACGTTCTGTGTGAAATTTACCAAATTTAGGAGTTATTTCTGTAATTACGGGTTTCATTTATTATCAATTGTTTTAACTACGCATTTCGCGTGAGTCTATAACCAGAGATATAAATTTATTTTTATATGATACTGTACAGATTTCACAAGTTTACAATTCGCTTTCATTACATTCTGCGACAGATTTTGCTCACTCAAGCATCAATAATCGCGACTCACTTTGTGCTTTCGAATTAAATGCATTTCCATGATTTGTATGAATTCATGTTTATCATTTTCGAATTAAATTATTTGTTTAGAAGCATTCATTCGTATAATATGTTACAATTGGGAAGTTTGCATAAAACTTGTTCATTATTAACAAACAATTTCAGCTTTTCAAGATACAATGAACAGAATTTCGAAAGTAATTTGATAAGAAAATTACTCTTCCCGTTTGATTCGGTTCCATGCATATATGCATGTACAAACATTTGTGTTATCGGTATGTAATTAATATTGTTGTTTTAAAATTTACCATACAAATTGGACAGAGCTAGAAATCCTATTATTATAATAGGCAAATAGTAATCCGCATTTCGAATGGATATCCGAATAAGCCCTTTTATATTTATATCATTTTAATCCTGCTGAATCAAAACTTGTAGTATTTTTTTTAAGCGATGATTTTAAAAGTAGTTATTTATTTAAAAACAAAATTAATACTTCGGTAGAAAAGCCGTACTAGTATTTCGATTTGAAGATAACAAATTAGTAAACATTTACTTGGTAAACTGTTTCCACATTTGAATTAATGGACATACACGCACAGACAAGTGCTATCGACCTGTTTAGCAAATACACGCTACATTACAATAATACTGTACCTGATTCACTGAACAAAACAGTTGCATATGTTTGTGCAAATAATAATGTTCTAGAAACATGAACAATCTAATATTGTATAAGCTCTAGGATTTCATATTCGTTCCATTGCGCATTTCAATGTGAAATTGAACTGAAATAGTTGGATACCAGATGCTGCTTTAGCTATGTTACATGTGTGCACCATATTGTCCGAATTCCCATGCGGTATAATTAATATACAAACTATAAATGTATGTATTATACATACCTGACTATGTACACATCCATACGCATATGTACATTACCGAATGTATCACAAATGTTTACATAATTATCCATGAATGGGTTACAAGTCGATTTGTAATTTGTAAAGCTGTCACAGATCTATACAAATGTCCACAGTATATCCATTATTTTTTGTATAACATTGATACATGTTACTAATAATATTATATAGTTTTATAAACGTATATACAAACATACAGAGGATTTATCTGTAACATAGTTGCCTGCAGGTATATTGAATGATCACAGTATTGCGAAATTTTTAAATTAATTCACAATAGAAATATCGTTCATTGCGCACATAGAGATAAATACATTTGCTTTTACAATCGTGTTCTGTTTTCCAATTATATCCCCCACTCCTGTATAATGAATTTATGTCTGTGCTCGTTTGCACGGTGATATGCAAAGAATTTAATTTATCGTATCATGTATTTGTCCAATCAACACGCACCCACACATACGCATACTGTCCCGTCCAATACCTACCGACAATGGAAATTGAGCGGCCTTTACAAAACGTAAATCAATAGATATATGCTGTTGTTACAGATATTTTCACTCGTTCGGCAACTACACAAACGTATGCAGACATGCCCAGTCTCGTCAACGTCCACGGACGTTTTTAACCGTCGAATAGACTGTTTTATTCAATTCATACACAGCACAGACAAGTATCATCACGTTTCGACAAGCCATCGCAGACTGACAGCATCAGCAAAATGCGGATTATTTATGAAGCCGTGTCAACGCCCGTTGCATTCCGGTGGATCTATTCAACACTCTATTGCAGTTGAGCATTGTATCAACAATTGTTTATTTTTTTTCTTGTTCCAAAAGAACGATGAAGCTTTTGTCAACCTCTGTCATATTATGCTATCTCATTCTGTGGAGGTCGAAAGTTAAAAAGATGCAATTTGGAGAATTGAATCTCGTAACATTATACTTTTCTTTAAAGGGGGATGTGTGTAGGTACGTGTATAAAATGAAGGACATGTCGTTTTCTGTATCTGAATTGCCGCACTGTTGATATGTATTGCGTCATGTATGTGTGTTCGTCCCCTCTCGCCCCGGCACCCGCTACTGTGTAGATTGCGCGACCGTAACGATGGGATAAATTGCCCTGTGCCGCTTTTAGTAAACAGGACGCATTTGTAGCGCGCGCGCTCGTCCTGCAGATACGGGGAGCCGTGGCCCCAGGAGCAAGTAAGCAAGCACAAGCTTACAAGCGCGTATATACACTGTTCATATTTAAGTCACGTGATTGATGTGAATGTTAAACGGTTGATGTATTATTTGCGGGAGTCGCGTGAGACGCTAGCTCTCCGAGTCTGACAGATGGCTTGTCGTCCATTTTGCTTGTTTATTTATGGGCGCCCCGGCCGCAAACGTTGCTCCGGCATTTGATTCACAAGGTTATTACGTTCGCTCACTCCGCTTACGGATTTCGCACATATACATCTGAGCTGAACGAAGCTAACGTACCTGCCGACGAGATATGTGTGTGCGCGTACGTGATGAGCCATTTATTTGCTACACGCGACTTCACAGACTGTCTCCGAGATTGTGAAGGCTGGCACGACGCAACTTACTAACATCAACTCTAGCTAGCATACAGCAGACATATCGAATTAGACGCCAACGATCGTTGATTATGTACCTAGACAATAGTCAACTCTACGCCACGCTCTAATATGTTTTGTTTATCCTCTTGACGTTTCAGACTCGAGTTATATTCATTTCCTCTCATAGAAAGTAATTCCCTACGGTACCGATGTGGGAAAATAATATATGGAACAAATAGATTAAACTATGAACAACGACTACTACCATACTTGCTACGGTTACCATTGTTTTTCTTCATTTAACCACGTGCCTACGCACTGGACATTTCCTCGAACAGTAATTAAATATGCATTATCGGTACAATATTGTCATGACCAGCATTTCTCGCCATTGTTAATAATTCCTCCATGACATCCACGTGTCAAATGCCACAAATTATAATCGTGTTCATAATTAAATACATGTGCATTTTAAAGTTACAAATAATATGCGGCTGTCAGTCTGAAGACAACCTCCCGTGTGAACAACATGCATAGATATTTTTTTTCTATATATTGTTTGAAAACACGGGAACTCATTTCTGCATGAATAGTGTTCATAATATTTTATGTTTTACCTGAAGTACTCCAAACGGTTTGTACATGACAAAAACATTCTGTCATGTAATATATCAAGCGTTACACATTGAATATTGATATTATCATCAATATTTCAAGTCTTCGATGGTTCGCGCACTGGAGTCATTTTCATGACGTTTAATATTTTTAAAGAATCATTTTGCATCCATGATACCGTCGGTGATTGATGTTCCTACACTCGATGATTATAAATGTCATCCTCACTGAAGGTAGAATGAGTGAGTACTGTTGTTACATACACTGCATGTATTACACTCACCATGACCAATATTGTAAGAGCTTGGTATTTTCTTGTCGCACTGATAAAAGTGAATTATTTCCACGATAAGAAAACTAATTAACTACACAATTTCACCGTGATGTCCGTTGCTAATTTTGTCAACGACGTTTACATTGGTTACTAACACGCCAGACTTATTCTTAATTAGTTATTTACATTATTATCCACATTAAATCCTGCACTACATGATATATATATATATATATATATATATATATATATATATATATATATATATATATATATCCTCTTGGACAAATGACGAATCCGTGTAACAAATAATTTAAATTTTGACACCATATACGTGAAAAATTTATTATTTATAATGACTGTTTGTAATAGGTTTTTGGGCTATATGTACATACAAGACCTGCAATCGCATATATAACCATAAATAAACTTCGGGCTGACAATATTTTTTGTTGTATTCAGTTTTAAAAAAAAGTAATTATAATAATGAACACACAAATTGAACATCCACAATGGCAGCATTATCTCGGAAAAGGTATTCGGTTAATTACGACGCCATGTTGTGATAGCGGTGTGAAGAAGGGTAATTCGTAGTTTGCGTAATGACTGAATCAAGTTGAAACCCGCGTTCCCGGATTTTTTTCACATTTATGTGCGGCTGAGGGTTACCTTTTGTGTCACGGGAAAACAATCCGTGTCGACCTGTTTACAGCAACAGTCGGTGTCACTCTTTGTGAGCTACTACAGTACAATGAATATTTTATATTTTCCATCTCTCTTGCTCACTCTGTCAGCTCGGTCTCCCTGCGTATACCTACCACCAAATCCCATTAATCTTTAGCATACTTAATACTGTACCTTTTCATTCCATAAATATTTCTCGCTTCATCATGTTTTATCACTACTATACACTGTAAAACACGAAATGGAAATCTAATCTTACATAATGTCGGTTAAATCAGCACAACATTGCTTGTATGTACAATATAGTCTATGTATAGTACTTGTCAGATTTCATAATAAAAATTTATAAAACGAAAAAAAGCGAATTAGAACAGTTCTGTCAATTTGTTATATGCTGACCCTATTATAGGATCGGGGGACAGGAGAGTTAACGGACCCTCTAAGGCCCTTCCAGTGGGTATTATTGTACAATACATAAGCGTATGTTTATGAATATTTATCTACTTTTTATGATACACTGCAGTGTCTAAAAAACTATAGCGACTGTAACGTTTCAAAATGAATTTATAATGAATATGAATCTGGATGAATCATTTCGTATATTCAGCGGGACCGGGACGGTCATACGCGAGTGCATGTAAACGTCTCGTCTCTTTCTGTACAAAAACAAACTCATGCGCCAGCTTTGTATATTTCAATTTCAATTTGTTCATAGTGTGTGAGTAACGAACAGCCGTCAGATGGCTTGCAGCGGCGGCGCTGCTGCTGGTGCTGGTGGTGGTTAGTGGAACTTGTGTACGTACCTGTGTATGTACGTGTGCACTTTAGCAAAGCCTGTATGCTGCACTACTTTCGTTGTTTACGCCGGGCTGATGTTTTCGGGAGCAAAATGGAAAAGTCAACGTTGAATTATTGAACCCGATTCGAATGTGTACATATATACGTATATCGCGGCAGAACCAGGACTAAACCTGGCGGCGGGATCAGACAGCAAATCCCTCCTGACTGATATACTCTCGTCTTGCGAGCTCGTGCGCCTTCATTGAATGCAGCCGGTAATGCTACAGAAATACGCCCGCGATGTATCGGGAGCAGAATCGACGTTGATGACTTTCATATTTCTTTCATTTCTTACCTACCTCGTACACGTATTTTCTCCACCGCGCCACCACGGCCCACCATACAGCTCACAGATTGCCAGTCCGTCTACATCTGTCGGTGTACAAGAAGAAGAAGAAGAAGAAGACATCAACCGGGGAAAGCACGGAATTGAACTCACCGATTTTATATCAACTTTATGACGTTCTTCTATTTCTCCTCGTACACTACAATTCATTCTCTTATTCTTGCACTCGCTGCCAAAAGAACATTCTATTATCCTTGCGCGGCTGTCATGATTAACTCGCCCTTTATTGTACATCATTGCAATTATTAAAGCAAAGATGTGAATATGGAGTTCGGTTTTTGGCTTTTAACATCATTTTTCATATTTAGACTTGACACAGGCAATCTTGGCCCGTATTTTAAATATCAATTTTCGCAGAACGTGTCTTCGCCCGTTCATATTTTTCATATAAAATAAATAATGGAAATATAAAGCATGTATCCGCAGATAAGAAATATGGGGAATTCATAAGAAACTTGTTACGCGTCATCATCTTTATTATACATACGGTATATAATATTCATGGGTTTGGTGAATAGACAGTAGATACAGGTGGATGGATATAAATTTAGGATTAGTATGGATCGCGGGCTTCATTAGGAAGTCCAGATAATCATTGGGAGAGAGTGTGAAGTGTTCAGAAATTTGATCAACGATGCATGTGAAATTGTCACGGTGTGGCGTTAGTTATGTCCAGGGCAAAAACCATCTTTCCTCTTGGGTCACGTTTGCGGTTTCAGGGAATACGTTCGTACGGAGTACGTGGCCGCTCTAATTGATCAAGAGCCCTCCAATGCAGGAGGATACGCGCCAGGTCCAGAAGTAGAGCTAACTATACACAGACCACCAGAGGTAGTTCGCCCACGTCCCACACACATGCCCCCCCCCCCTCTCTCCCTCTCCCACACTCTTTCTCTTTCAGTAAATAGCAGTTCTCATTACTTCGTCTCTAGCTTCAGAGCGTACGTGTCCGATTGGTTTCTACGAGAGCCTCACACAATAAAACGCGATTGACGAATGTCGAAACCAATTAAATGAGGGATTCTGTCTTTTATGTACATCTGATTCAATGTTGAGTTGAAGTTCCAAAGCGGCACGACTGAATGCCCGATATTCCCGGTTCGGCTGTAATCAAATTTTCGATAAAAGACGTATCCGCAACGGCCGAGAGCGCGTGTTAAATTTCCAAAACATCGGTGCTGATAAAATTCTAGTGGCAAGCACGTTTTTCGAACAAAACAACGGCAGCATAACGGTTAGGTTTGCCAGACAGGGACCAATTCAATAGCAATCTTTACCGTTTTCTCTAAATTGTCTCTCGTATTTTACACATTGTACAACATGTTGTCTCAATGTACAGCAATTGTCATAAACAATCTGAGTTTAAATAGCGGGAAAAACAGCCGTACAAGCACATGAAAGCCGGGCATTGATATAACAATTGTATATTGTGTATAATTTTGTTGCTAACCAAATAGAAACCTTTCACACTTCCTTCTAAAGCATCACACCTACGGATAAGTATTAAGATTGCAAGTAAACAAGTTGAATCACGTTTATCTACGCTGGATTCACTATGACATAAGAAAGTAGATCTATTTTCTTTTTTGAATGATACTGTTAAACAATTTATTTCTTTAGCAGGATAATAACCTCAATGAACCATGATTTATATTTAGAATCTAGTTTCAGAGATTCGTAGAAATGTTGTTGTTGTAGAGAAACATTTGTTTGTGTTAACGGACTGTACAGCTTTACTCATTTACACACACTCATTCAATGTACTCTAGGCTAGGCCATTAAAATGTTGAAGTGAAAATGAAGTGAGTGAGTACTTCGTATTAGCCTGGCAGGGTACCGGAAGTGAAGGAAGTTTTTTAGCACACTTCCCGCAGAGCGGAATCTGAGTGAAGAGAGAGACTGTATCCAATTATTTGAGCTTGAATTTTTAAAATGGCTCTTGTACAAAGAGAAACATCAACAACGTTCCGAGGTCACATACAAGATTAAACATAGCAGATCTCCGGCCCGAAATGTTTGAAGACCAACCCAATGGCCAGGATCGGCACACCTTCATTTGTTATTCTCTTTCAGCGTTCGCTTATTAAATATGCACGAGTGGCCAACTTTCAATAAGAAAATTAGTTCTAGAGCTTGTCTTTCAGTGTTCACTTACTTGGAAATTACCGGTCAAATTCGGTTGACATTCATCATGTGGACAATTCGATGTAAAAGACGAAAACATGAATCCAAATATAACTGTGCTCTCGTGTGTGATGTATGCAAATTACATTAAATACCGATTCCACAAATATGAACACCACAAATATAATAATAGAAAATGAAAACATTTTTACAAATTGACCATTTTAATTAATAATGTACATATGGAACTATAGAACTAAATAAATTAATAACGTTAAACCAGTGAAGCCTCATTAGCAACCGTATTTATATTGACGCTTCGTGCTTGTTTATCCTGTAACGAGTTTTTGTACCGGCAATGTGTTACAATTACAATCATGCATAACTCATTTTGTGTAGAGTGCATATATTTAATCTCTTTTCCAAATGAAGAAAATTCTATTAATTATTTTCTCTATTTCACCATTATTATACAGTACTATTTTCTGGACTATTTCAGTACATACTATTACGGTATCGATAATATATAGAAGTAAAGTAATTTATAAGAAAAAAATATTTGTCTGGCGAATGATGAATGTAATAACTGACATCGTTACTATTACTGTTATTGCTGAGAACAAAACACTAGCCGCACTAGCCTGTATGGTGTTGCCATTTTCTAGTGTTTCTTCCTAGTCTTGGTCACTTTATTATTCTTGTTCGTACGTATATAGCTCATCAGGAAAGTAAGTCGGAAACAGACACCCGGAGCACTCAGCCTATACCAGCAAAGCAACCCTGCAAGCAGCATTATATATTTATTACGTTGGTACGTATCAAAGGGCGAAATAGACACACCAAACCAAGATAGAAATGTAGACTCGATTTCCTCTGTCGTAGTTCCGGTGACTGCCTTAGGGCAACTCGACGTCGCCTTCTTAAAATGCTTAATAGTTTATTCGTACGATGTCAGAGGATAATTGAAATAGATGCCGGGATATTCATTCACATTGCTTCGCGGAAAAATTCGTGTGCTAGTGGAGTAATTCTCTTTTCCGTTGTAATATATTATACGTGTCATAATAAACTGTCACCCTTGAAATATCGTTCCTGCAGACTTGATGCTATTCTCACGAAAACGCGCACGTTATCATGGTTATTCACATTCATTTATTTATGCAAAAACTATGGACAAATGTTGTTTAATGGTATATTTGATAAAAATTAAACAGAATTCATAATTCAGTAAATAGAATTCCAATACACTTCCGGCTAGTATTTACCGTTAATGTTATCATCATGTTTGTATTTAGTTTTTATTATATTGTCGGATTGACCGTTTAAATGTCTGCGCCCCGAACCAGACCAGTGAAATACTTGCTGACATTTTGATTGTCGACAGCAACATACATACAGATACTAGCGAATATGCATAAGCACGTGTACATAGAGTAAAATAACTGTGTGTATGAGTGCGTGCATGTTTAACAAATAAACAACCGAATGTAAACATTATTATAATTGGAGGCTCGCCATTGTATTGTTTTATATCACAAATAAACAGTAATTAACATTGGAAACGAACCGTTGTGGTTCGCTCTGCTACATACATGCATACATACAGTAGTTAACTGCGGGAGAAATGTTGCATATGATAACAAGGCTACACATGATTTGAATTACAAAATTTTATTGGTCTCCATCGCCCCAAGCGCTGTGTTTTAATAGAAAACAAATGCGGTTTTTTCTTTGTTTGTTTAACATTTAGAGGAAGCTACACAACGGCATCACGACATGTCGCGCGCAACCATGCTTCAGACTCCTTCAGGCTTGGATTTTATACCATGTCTTCTACTAGATTTCACAAACCTAGCATTAGTTTATTGAGACAAAATTAATAGCAGTTAACCGATCAATAATTCTCATTTACAGTGTAACTACATATTGACGGTTCTATGTTAGATATAGTTAAGCACATGCCAAGTAACAGAGCTTGGAGCATATATCGTTTCGTGAATGTTATTTTACTTTACAATACTGTGCATCTGAGTCTCTATCATAACAGCAATACTTTGCTTGGTTTTGATATTTGAATGAGAAACGATACAAACGATGATAGGATACGGAACGTGCTGAAAGAACATAATATTGTAGATGCGAGAAATAAAAGATGGAAAGTAGAGGGAGGGATACGTATATATACAAAAAACTGGAACATGTTCATATATTATGTGATAGTAGAATGAAGGTTTACATTTGTATGAATATCCATGTAGGTTTCTTTGTATAATAATTATATATATATATATATATATATATATATATATATATATATATGTATATCTGTATATATTAAAGTTAAAC
This sequence comes from Carabus problematicus, assembly GCA_963422195.1. Taxonomy (NCBI): domain Eukaryota; kingdom Metazoa; phylum Arthropoda; class Insecta; order Coleoptera; family Carabidae; genus Carabus; species Carabus problematicus. Next base: position 12,550,851 of record OY728584.1, read on the forward strand.
GAATTTTGCTGTCACTAAACACGCCGCACGCAATATGTTAAATTCGTAAGAAAGATTTCCTTCCATTACAGATATTGTAGGTAGGATTTCATTTTACAAAACGCCGGTACCTACATCTATTCCCTGCGAAATTCTACTTGCAATAAAAAAAAAACATTTCCATATTACCTGGCGTTCTTACAACAAAACTGCATATTGCCTACGGGCATTGTGACTGCGATACAAAATCACTGCTTCTCGCTTTCATATATCTTCGTGCGTTCCTATTTTATGAAAACATTTTCATTCTTGTTCTGCATAAAAGTATTTTCTTCTTTTCTTGCTACATGCACGACATGCAAATCCGTTACCATTCAACAGAGTGTTATTAAAGGGTGACATTCCATCATCCCTCCACCTACTGAATGATTCACCGTACGCTACTCTACCCTCCGTCATGTATTTGCCTGGTCATAGTTTCAGTGCATTCATTCCCCGTAATGCATTAACTCGTGCGCGGTTTGTCTTTGTGTCCGTACTGGAATTCGAAATGCGTTTCGTTCTTCTGCATCTGACGTCGTGAGCTTTTCACTTCCTCTGTCATGCAAAATGGGCTCCGTGGATTATTAATAATTCATCTAATCCACTCGTGCGCTGCTGAATTTGCTGGTACGAGTTGGTGTTGCCCATACTCGCGTCGGCAACGCTACAGCGATTCATTATGTCATTCTTTTTGACAAATACACACGTCGCTGTCATAGATGATGGTAAATGTTGGAATGACACACAATTCCAGTATGCGTCATACTAGCTCATAACATTAATGTTCGTCCGGTACATCGTTATGTTTCGTTTTTATTATTTTCATTTCTATATCATTAACCTCTTATTATCTACTATATGAGTGTACCAAATAAAATAAATAGACATGTACTTATGAAATATCTTCCATAGAGAACAATATTTAAACAGGAAAATATTTAATACAAAATCATAATGAAATATTTGGCCACAGTTTTCTCGTCTTTATTTCTGTTATTTTTGTGATAATTTTTAAATGAATAAAATGAAAATCAAACTCAGAGTAAAAATATTTTTCTTTACATTTTTACACCATCATTACACAATGACGAAATAAAACCAACTGGAATATATAATACTGAATAAAAATATCTTCAAATTCAAATTTGTGAAAATATAATACCAAATTTTACACTTTTATCAGCAGGATATCATGTTTCTTTGCAAGGAAAAGAAAATATTAATTTCATTTTGTACTTGCGAATTTGACAATCTGCTTATAACACGTCTCAAACGTAAGATGAGTGGTGTAACTCAATATATCCTCGTTATCTAAACACTTCTAGCTTTTATTATTATACTTATTTTATTATTTACGAACATAAGTCTCAACACATGAAATATTCTTAAATAATTTCATATTATAATTTACATTTATTTCCATATGATTGGATGAAATTCGTAAACAAAAACTAACAGGACTTCAGCAGCACTTCAGTTGGTAGAATGGGATACTCTCCGGGTATTTGGTACAATTCATCCGCTCTATCTACTACTGTTTAAATCATGAAGTGCATTATCGATGAATTCTCGAATTATCAATCGGAACTCGGTAGCATCGCGAACAATTCATTTGTATCTGTCTGCACGTCGACACTTAATCAGTATAACTGCGGATATACAAACGAAGTTGGACCTGATAACAATAGATACCGGTTATTTCCGATCATTGATCACTATTTTTCAGGAATCTAGACACCGAGATAACAGGCTTCATCCATGTCCGTAACATCGGCGCCCGGTCCCTACGTATATTTGTACATGTAGGTGTATAATGTACTACAAAATACACACGCGCACTGTCATTTGTACAAATGATTTTCATTCAAACACATACACTGATACATTCACTTTACCTACATATATGCATTGTGTTATATTCAACAGAATCGAAGAGCCATCAACGCTGTTAATTTCAAACTATTGTAATGCCAACAATGACTCGACCATTATTTTTTTTTTAATCGAAATCGATCAAAGAGTAATAATCATATTTATTAACCCAAAGGTACCAGGCACGATCAAATCCAATCACATTGAAATGCATTCTTCACATTGATGGTTTTTAAGTACAGTTTCATAAAATCTAACTTAAAAAAAAAAACGGAAATTCATATCTGTGGTAATGTGTTAATCTGATACCTTGAAATGAACCCGGGGAACTTAACTGCATAATCGGAAAAAGTAATTGGAATGCTGGAATTTTTAATAAGCCTACCCAATATCTCGTTCACTTCCGCCCTAAAATTAAGAAGGCCATTTTACTGTTCTCGATCGACGCGTATGCTTTCATCGAATATCGATTCGTCGCAATGAACCGTGCCGTCGCCCCGTCCGCCAATAATGTCGGTGGGGACTTAATAAATGACTCGAAGACAGATTCTTGCGGTAGCGGTTCAGAGGTCACGCGGTGTCTGTGGCACAGAAAGCACGTAACTGCACGCTACCCCCTCCACCGACGCTATCCTGCTACCACATTGTCCTGCTTCCCACCGCTCCCCTTCGCTGAGTCATCGCCGTACTGTGGCATATCCTCTTGTATCTACCGGCTGATCTCAAGCTACTGAACAACCTGGGACCGGTAGAATCCACGCCATTGTCGTGTTACCGCCGGTAGATAGAGGTTGCGCGACACATACATGCACAAACGGTGGAGGTACAACGCGTTCCGGAAAAAGTATTCTTTCCGGATTTATATCTCTGCGCGTGCGTTCTCTGTCCGTGCTCGTGTAACTCCTGCTACCTGCTGCACTACATACTACTTGCAGATACTTCTGCCAGCACCACTGATTTACTACAAGTACAAAAACTAGCTGTCGGAAACTGCCTAAGTACAACTTCACGTTTTACATCTTCACATTGTAGACGGTCAGACGCCGGCCTCGTCTTACTACATTAGCTTCAGCAAAGATTTCACTATATTTTAACAAATACATGGTTTCTTTTTTATCTACATTTATCGTCTAACCTTTCATTACGTACCGAGCAAAAATATATTTAATTTCCGTCTAGAGTTCTGATGATAAAAAGCAATATTTGTTTCTCCGACAAATAATATGTTCATCTTACTTCACTGTAAAATGATCCATTTAGTTTTAGAAGAAGTAAATGTAAAATATAATTGAAAAAATTGGAGGATATTTCATAGCAATCTAAATCTATGTAGAGTGCAAAGTAATGTACGTATATTTCACTCTTTTGTTAAAGAAATAAATATATAAACATGGAATTACCATGTTCTAAAGCTTGAGTCTATATTCCTCGTATTGTGTAGTGTTAAATGTTATGTTTATGCTGTGATCTAGAAATTCGAGTAGGTTTAATACATTAATGAAGGAAATTAGTCAATTACCGTGAATGGAAGTTAACCAATGGATAAGTGTAGCCGTACCTGGGTACTAAACTAGACGGCCAGATTATACATGTTTACGTCGTAATTTAAACGTGAATTGTCCGAGAATTAACAGCACCGTATTTGATTAATAATGCATGTGAATTTAGTATGATTTAACGTCTGGAAATGCGCGCGCACATTTTGTGTCGTGCATATTAAATTTAAGCTGTCATTGCAAAGGTTAATTTGGTAATGGCCTCCGAATCCCTTTTCAAATTCCCTTTTGTCGTCAGGCCCAAATGTAAATTCCTACTATTCAACCAAGTATGCTTTTAGTGAGGACCGTATTGGATTATAAAGTGAATCCGCCGCATACTTGCCTCGGTTCATTTCTGATGACATATCGTAGTTAGTTCGTGTTATTGTCTCGCCCGTTAATTACTTGACTAAACAGTACGGACTATATCTTCGCCGTATCGGCTATTGAGGTTTACAGTTCAATAATACATACGACCCACATTCACGCCCACCACGTATTGTGCTCCAAACTATAATCATTGCAAATTTACGCACTGTTGCGAAGCAATTCTTGCATTTGAGTTATCACTGAACATTATTAGCGTTGCTACAGGAATATATGTACTATAATCTATAGTATACCCTTCATAATAAGGAATCTTACGTATTTATTTGAATAATACTTTCTCACAGGGTTATCAATGTAATAAATACTGTTTCTACATTCGTGTTAAACATAACTGACAACTGTTTTGTTTTTAAATTGGACGAAATTTCTTTTGAGTTTCAAAATTTTTGCATATCCTTCTACTAAAATGACAACGACGGGTTTTCGTCATGTATATAGGCATCTTATATACGGGCGTGTGTACTGATGAAAGTTCGAGATTTGTCTGAAATTGTCAACGACGTAACGTGATGCAACTTTGTTGACAGATATGAAACTTATTTTAGCGTGTTTGAAAATTGAACTAATATCTGTAAATCCGGTTATGATGGAAGGCGAAGGATATCTTTTTTAAAAATTTGGAATTACTTGAATAAAAGTTTCTGTTGCTGAAAACTTTAAATTAGATATGCTGCCTGTCCTTGTCATGTAATTTGAATGATGCATCCGTCTTTTTACAGCCACGTTCTCATGACGGTAACTGGGTGTTGCCTAAGTAGTAGGGAGATGCGAGGTATGTGCCCTCGGTGGACCTTTAAAGTAGTAGTTTCGCACTGCAATAGACACTTTGATGAAATATTCGTGGTCTAGGGGGAGTATACGTGTGCTATCTGTCCTGTACCTGTTAGAAATGTAAATACTGAAACGTATATACGAATGATGCACACATTCTCGTACAGCAATACAAGCGGCGAGCCCATGCGACTTTCAACATCTGAAATGCAGATGATAGACTGTCTGCAAATGTCATGTAATCGAATGCAGTTGTGGTGACGACGACATTTCCATACTCCATACAACATTCCGTGCATTCCTCGTGCATACACACGGTCGCGAGCATTTCAACCCGCAAGATATGGGATCCATTACGGCCGTTAGGAAATGAAGCATCACTCTGCAACGTTGCACAACGCAATCATAGTAACTATCAGTGGATATAAAATTCGATTTTAGTGCTAATGCAATTTGCAAAATATACGTATAAACATTTTTACGGTGCGCCGAACTTGCGGTTGAAATTATTCGAAGAAGTGTTCTTGCATGTCACGCGGCGGAAACGGTCGAATTTTCCGCAGTTTTCTTTGTCGTTTGTTGGAACTGTATACGGGTGTGTCGTGACATGATTCTCGCGAACACTGACACGTAAGGTTTGATTTTTAGTAACGCGTAAACGTGTACGAACACACACAGTGGTAGCATGTGCAATTTTATGCGAGTGCTTACCTAGTTTATGACCGGATGTACTTCATGTGTAACATTGTTTAACGGAGCCGTCGGTAGTAAACAAGAACTTTATGTGGCGCACGCGAAACGCTCCTATATTTATTATTCATACTGTTTGTAAGCAGATCCGTATTGATAGAATATAGCTGCCATAATTTATTACAAATAAACAACACATACATATAAGATAAGTATGTGCCTGCTGTATAAATATTAGCATTCTACAGCCTGTACCTACATTTATTATTCTAGATTGTTTCTGAACAGACAATTTTAGATTCCTGTACAAAGAGTTCCAACTAGCCTTCCTTGCAAGTATTTCTGTTCCTAAAAGAAAGTGAGTAAGCTCCTGTTGTCTACCAGGGCTAAAGGATATATAGCTTCAGGTTATCCTAAGTTGAAGTTGGATATAAAAGGATTCGGTTGTATCTTACCAAAAAGAAACTAGACTTTCTTCTAAAAATTCCACTTTCAAAATATCTACTTGATATTCGAAATATGTTATTGGTACTTGCCGTGAGCGATATATTACTAAATATTTACCTGAAATTACTAGTATGTCAATTGCAATATGTAGTTGTGTATAGTGATTAATAGTATTATACACAAAGGTTTTACTGTAAATTTCTGCTGTTTAATATTTATTAAATGAATGACAGTAAATAAACGTTTGGTCGTAAACGACACAAAATGTTTATTCCATTTTACGATCTGTCCGCATTTTACAAGATGCTGTGTTGTTTAATAAAACAGGTACATTTACTACTCGTATCCGTACACAAAAACATACAGTACATACTGACATTTTTATTTGCTTTGTGCAGTACTTTCCGGTAGAGTTACTCTTTTACTGGTATTTAGATAATCATTTCGTAATTAAATGCAGACCAGCAGTCACACTGTACCGTACACAATTAAGTCTTCACATTTCGCTACATCATGCAATGAAATATGAAAATATAATTATCTTGAAGGAAATAGAGAAATACGTTGTCGTTCAGCCAATTACCTTTTTGATACGTTCATAAAGTTTATACCTTCAATTATGATACGTAGAAGACTTGGTTCAAAGCATTTTATCTTCGGTCACTGACACAGTGGAAAAGGATAACAAATATCTCTTTTCCTTTGTCTCTTGGTGATTTTTTTACGGTACAATTGTTTCCGTAAAATATTGTAATTTAATACAACGGGTGAAATTTAGAACACAATGAAAATTAAGTGCTACAAAACAAGACATTTAATTCACATTTCTAACGCATATAAAATATTGTCTCTCAAGTATTAATGTCAGATATTTTTGTCTTTATTTACTTTTTCAAATGTAATAAATACTTGTTAAATGCTACAAAATACTAAATTAATAATTTAATATGAACAATAAAAGCCTCCGGCCTAAATAAATTATGATTAAAAATATATGAAATATGTTCGAGATGTTTGGAATGGGTTTTCAGTTAAAATAATGAAATGTCTTCAAGACGAGAATGTTGATTTTGAGCGTTGTTATAAAGTGTAGATTAATATGCATTGTGGTGAAGTAACCGTATATTATAGAATTAGTCGTTATTTTATCAGACGGTTATTAATGTTGAGTAGGTTCGTATACGTAGCTACGTATTATCGTATGGTAGAGTTGTATGGCTTTGTTTAGCCAAGCAGTAGAATAGTAAATTATATTTACACACAGTTAGTTATCTTTATGTTTACACCTGGTACATGCATAGCTAGACTAGGTACACTTATTTACATGGAAGTTATACTGCCATTAGTCAGACACATCGGCCGCCTGAGTGCCTGCTCTGTGTTTTACTATAGCATTTTGTGCATGCGGCGGAATCATTACTATTTATATTGCTAATTGAAATGGTGCAACGCTGATAATGTAAACTGTCGTTGAATCCGGCAATGGAACACTGTTCCGTATTTGTTCTTGCAGTTTGTCTTTTCGACATGGTGCGCCGTTAGTCTTGGAGAAATAAAGTACCGTCGTCCTTATGTATGTATGTACTGTACATCTAAGGACACATACAGATTCAGAGATGGGGAATATACGCCTCGATTTGCACTGGAATTGGTTCGGTTGCAGAGAATGAGATTGCGTCTGCTTCTGTTTCTCTAACTCAACTACACTACCAGCCGGAATTCACTTAACATGTCGTAAGGAGCTTTTATTCCTCAAACGGCTTCAGCACCATTAGATATTATAATTTCTTTTTGCTCATTTTCAACGTCCATCCTCTATTTCGACAGGTAATTTTACATACATACTGTTGTTAGTCTGCTTCCCATTAAAATTAATTTCCATTGTTCAAAATAATTATTAGAATAACATATTATGTACCAATTAATTAATTTAAACGGATATTTTTTTATTATTCTGAATAATGATTTGAATGAACTGTATGACTAATTAGTGAATAAACTGAAATTATAAGTTTTAAGTAGGTATCTAATTGCAGAAACCATTTGAACTTTATGAGTTAATCTTCTAAAGTATCATTTGAATCTTTAAATCTGAGTAAAATCGTGTGATTCAGTGAGATGTAATTATAGTAATGTGTTCGGGTATATTAATTCTGGTTTACACTTATCGAATAGTTTGCAATGTGTTGTTTTACAAAGTAACACGTTGTCATTGTCTGTCAATCAATCATGTGTTTGTTGTCGAGGGGAATGTTTGTACATTCATGGGAGGGTCACACGAATCCACTGGCAGTACAACAGACAGCACCACGGTGCAGAGAATTAATATACCTACATATATATATATATATATATATATATATATATATATATATATATATATATATATATATATATGGTGTATGCGTGCGTGTTTGAGACAGAGATGGAAACCACAGCTTGCAGAGAGGATATTGGAGCGTGTAATTCCAGGACTCCTGGCTGACGGCATCCCCGTACGTCCTGACATGTTTTATTGTCAATCAATACTGCGATAGAGCATGTTTGAAATGAGCAACCGACGGTAGAAGATAGTTTAGACCAGCAAATAGACGGACAGTCCAATGGAGTAGGACAAAAGGAACATTTCTGTTCAGGAATGTCGTCTGTCGTTCCACGTAGCAGTGTATGTATGTATGTGCGATGCGATGGCATAAAACATTGGGCGATGGCCAAGAGTCGTGTCGCACTGTGCACGTCGTCGTATCCGCACAACGAACGTTACAAGTGAATCGGATCGTTTATGATAAACTCTGAACCGGTAATTTCGTGGAGTTAAATCAGAAACGTTTTAGTACCGGAACGGATATCCGGAACAGAAGCGGCTTGGGAAATATTTCTCCAGATTACATGTTTATATTCCAGAGATTTATATCATCGGTATGGTATATTCTCGTTTTATTATCAGATAAAATCTTTTCACAAATTAAATAGCCTTCTAGCCAAAAGTATCCTGCACCAATGTTAGAATATCCAACCTCTGCGTTTCTTCTTCATGTTCTTCGGCTACTCTGTGCTGCCGTAAGCTTATTTTTATCTCATACAAAAAAAACACACAAACACACACCAATGTAACACATTGTTTGGTAAATATAATGTATAAGCTGTGCTGCTCTAGGCTTATTATTACCTAACTGTTTATAAATTGCAAATTAAATTAAATGCGGCGAACACGCACATACACGCCACCTTTTAATCTCCTTAATATAAAGGCACATTTAGATGATTGAATCCGACGCAAATTGCATGTTGCGTTTTTGTGTCTGAGACATGAAACAAGATGATAATGCTACTAGACAGACAGTCCACGTCGAATGAATTCAATCCATCTTTAACCTACATATATTGCCACTCAATAGCGGGTAGATGTTTCATTATTACCAAAGTTAATGAGGATAACGAGCCAGAAATATGACCGTGCATTATGTAGGTAAAGAAGGAGACAACAAATGACGCAATAGACAATATAGTCGTCTGCAGCCGGCGTGAACTCAACTAAAAGTCAGAGATGCAAATGCAGTTTTGTGTTTTATACATTTTGTTGCAGTTACTCCCTTTATGCCATCTCCGGGCGACAGTTATACATGCATCAGATTTGTTCGCCCGCCTGTCCTGTGCTGGTTTATTTACCCAGCTAATGCATACTTGAATATTATTTACTATTTTCCTTCCACCGCACAACGAATCACAATTGAATTGAAGTCAGTTCCATGAACTACTGCATTGGGAAATAACGAACAGTTACACCGAGGCGTACGTGTAAGAAATGAATGCCACTCTAGCATGGACCGTGACAACTCTATGCAGCTAGTGCAGAGAGGGTGCTTGACAAAATTCGTTGACCACTTGAAGTCGTAGGAAACACATGGGTCAAAGGTATACTTTGTCGTAGTCAGTGACGCCTTCTCAGGACTGTCACAAGATACTTGAACCGCTTGTAACCGTCTGTCACAGAGCATAAGGGAATGCCATTATCTCGACGCGTTCTCTGAACTACGACCGTCTACCAAAGGAACAAAAGGAATTTCCTCTTCAAACGTGATTTCATGCAACGACATTCTGATTGTATACGTTATATATTTTATACATACGATGTATATGTTATGTATATAAGTATGTAGTTACATGTATGTTCCGAACATGTTACTGCCGGTACGTAGAGGTTGCGCGTTTAACTCACTTGTTCATACCTGCACCGTCCCTCAACCAGTATAGTTCTGCCATGTCCAGGAGTACGTGTATTTTCAGTTACTTGAAATATGGAAATACTTGCAGCGACTATTTGGCAGAACATTTACATATGTGCACAGCGTCAACAGCAACAAAAAAACATGATGGAAAATAGAAACCATCAAGAAAGTCCTGCGACCGTTGTCCAAATATTTCTTTTCACCTTTCTGGAGAGAAGTTTTCCGTTATTTTCCCTTCTAGTCTAGCAAAAGTACCTTCTTCCTGACACTAAAATCCTGGCTATATTTACATGGTGTTAAAAGCAAATTTTACCGTTTTGAAGTATTATGATCAAAGCTTACTAGGTTAGAAATAACTTTGTTTCTGTTCAAATACATTTTATGAATACGATTAAAATCATTTATTATGTAACAGGAACACTGTACTAACCAACAGTTCTAGATTAAGGCAAATATTTTACTAAAACTAATAATATTCTCACATATTATTTGCATACATTAATTTTACATAATTAGACAAAATCATCGTTAGTAGGTAGCTCTGTGTATACTTGCTGCTCGTGATGAAACCAATGAGTCACATTTCAAGCTTCTAAAAGAAAAACTGTTTTGATCAACAACAAGAAGTTGATGAAGTCGCCGCATTGTAGAAAACTAATTGAGTAAAAAGATAACATAGTGAAAAGACCGTCCTTCTAATACAATGTCATTCGCTAAGTACAAGAAGTGCCCGACGAATTTCTTTGTCCCATTCCACCCTCGAAGCCCGGAGTCGACCCTGGACCGTTGCGGTATCATTCCCGTGCGCTCCAGCGAACACAGATAGGTCGCACCGATCGCGTTCATCCCATTATAAATATTTGTTATTTACCTTCTCGCATCTCAGAACACGTTTCTCATCATTCTCGTAAAATGGAAAACATTTTTCAACGTTGCTCGAGGACGTACTATTATAAACATTCGTATAAGAAGAAGTTGTATTATTTATTCTCTCCTGCCGTGTCTGTTTCGTGGCATTGTCATTTATATGGGTGGACTATTAAATCATTAAATTATCTTCGTTTCGTTATAAAATCACTTAGCAAGTATATGCTAAATTAAATTCGGTATAAAACCCGAATCCCTTGATTGGGTAAACATACCTGAACCTCTAAACATGCGGATCCCTACTGCAGCGGTACTTAATTTAAAATCTCGACATGAGAGTCGGATACTTGCTGCTGCTGCTACTCGAGTATCTACGACGAGCGATTGCCGACCGACCATTTCGACCACCACACCAATCTCGACTCACCGTTTCCCCCGTGGAGTCGTTCTTTATTTCACGCCGACGACCTATTAATCTTCAGCAACGATGCAATAACCGAAATTAATTTACTCTGATGGTAAATCCGTGTAAGTCGTGCACGGCTGCGCGCTGGCGACCGTCTCCTGCTTTGGCCGTGACCACCGACAGGTCGACGAGATTACGTGTAAAATGTGGTTGCAATTCGCACAAAACAAACTCTACCTCCGTGATTGTATCGTTCGTAATCCGCCCGCTCAAATGTGTAATTTGTGATCACGTTCTTATCACATAGGTTAATGTCAAATACCGTTACTAGAGACTGGAGTTTTAGCTATACAAACATACACATGCACGATCAGGTGAAATCACTTCAAAGTAAATATTTTACCTTCCAGCTGCTAAACCACCAAAAGTTCGTTGGAAGGGCAGGGGTTTCTGTTGCTACCATATGATATTTCGCCCTCGGTCGGGTATTATTGACATATCCTGCCTAGGTAGGCTTCATGTTCTGTGACTTAGGGTACTTCGGAATTTTTCATTAATGTGAATATTAAATTTAACATAGCTTGAAATTACTAGCGCACGATGCTAAACTCCCCCCTACAGATGTGCACAAGAACCACCGTTATTAATTAATTAAGACTTAATCACCATTTTTTTTCCTGCTCATTACGAACCGACAATGGAATCTATTATCTCAATTTTTCAATTTATTTTAATATCACGTTGTTGAAATTTAATTTAATTTAATTACTGTGACGCAAGTGTCAAAGTATATTAAAAATTAAATAATTTAATCTTCATTGTCATGGCAGAAATGGTCGATTATATCTGATCGATCAATAACTGGAGAATGTGTTGGATAACACGAAACAGTCAGTCAGTATAATCCAAATGGAATCAATATATGTGGCGGATCATGCAGTGCATAAAGAAATGAAGGCTAAATTGTTAATTTACCAATGGAAGATTTGGAACGCGATAAATGCACAAACAATGGTCGCACAGTCAGCACAGTACATTCGTGAAAACACTAGTACGGATTAATGCAATCGAGAATTGTAATGAGCCAGCATATCGAGTACCGAAGTCGGATGTACGACTATGCATTCCTACGCCATAACTGCACATGTTCCATACGTGTCACGAATGGATTCTACATTATGAGAAAATTAAAAAATACCTGGAATACTTAAAATTGTTTTTGTCCAGGATTTTTATTTAACGGCGAACAAATAACCAAACATGTAAGACTATTCTCCAGCTATACTTGTGCAGATGCAGTGAATAAAATTTGGAAAACAGTTTGAAATAAATGTGCTATTAGGCTGGAAAGCATTTGTATAGTGTTAAACAGTCAACTGACGAGAGTGCTGGCTGTTGTCTGATTCTTCAGTAACCATTCAAGGCATTTGCCATATTAAAAAGTTAACGAAAGTAAACGCGCAATAACGAATTCCACCCCGGGGTAATTAAAACAACAATTAATTAGCGCACTTGTAGTGCGTGCGGGGGCTGAACTGAGAGGGGTAATAATGAGATTCCGCTTGGGAGGAGGACGCCAGTTGTGTACGAGCGTGCGCACCCTCGGATGCCTTGTAAACAACACGCCTCATGACGCATCGTTATTTTACCGTTTACTAATGTTAAAGGAGGAATGCAACTTATAGATGTAGCTGTAGTAGATACCTTTTGGCAATACTCTCTCACAATGTACGCACGCCACACTTTGACACAGGGTTTTAGCTAGTGATCCAGCCACAATTGCCTGCCACTAATCACACTTACAGGTTGAACTTGGCGTGTCCCATGTAAACGTTGCGAGATCATTACGGAGGCCCGACGCCATTAGTTAATTACACTTATTCGGTTTAGAGGATTGTTGTCACTTAATAGACCCGTACAATAATGAGATAAACGATTCAAGCGACCGTTTTATAGAATTGAATGGCGTCCCGTTACGCTTTTTACTGCAGCGCGTTTTAATTATTTCTTTGTTTGCGTCCAACGGCTCGAAGTTTTTTTATTGACATCCTCAGACACAGAAGCACCGTTTTAAATTGCGAAACGTTAATATCTCTAAGTGGGCCGCGTTCAACTTTGGTTTCAATTTAAGAATTACGCCCGCTGAAGGATTCGTTTAACCAGATTATCAGTGGAGGAATTATATAGTTCTACGAATTAAAATACTAATCGTATCACAGACTACGACGATGTCGCCTAACGCCACCTAACGAACCGGCAACTGTTCGACCGACTTTGCAACTTGGCGCCAGTAATGCTTAGTTGTGGTGGCAATGGGATGAGGGATGAACGAGTGAGAATCTACGTGAAAGTAATCGTCAGTCCGTACGTCTCCACGCTACCATACCCCGTCTGACATTAGTTAACTAGTTCAGCAACGTGTTTAATAATTCGGTTCCAACCATTTCATATTCTGCGATGTACGTCGTACCTGTGTGCGAATATACGTTTAAATATTTCAACTGAAACACATTTATGTAAATGTGAAATGTAAGTTGACTGTCACATTTCCCCAAGTTTCCATTACGCCGGTGATGGCGTTGGCACCGGAGGAGGAGATGCTGGTGGTGGAAAGTTTACCGGTTAAAGACGCCAGGAACGAATACGAAAGGCAAGCACTACTTGCACTAGATGATGACTGAAAGGGGCTAGTGAGGACGGATGACGGTAGAATTTGAAATGAGACTATGCCTGATGGTACAAGCACACCGGAGATGAGCTCCGGTAATTCTGACAGTGTGATGTTACCGTGCTTGATTAGCATTGGCCCGCCACATAACAATGAGCATTATGATTGGCAAGTGATGCATAAAATAAGCCAGGACAGCGTCCCGTCAACGACTTCATCGCTCATTCACTCGGACGCAAATCACCACAGGTACTTATCAAAATTGGTATCCATTTCCCTGCAGTGAACGCTTAAAATCTGTCGTCTTGGGTTTTCTAAAATCCATTTCTTGTCGAGACCCGTTATTGGCTTCGCTAAAAGGGCGCCACGATGTTTTACAAGTCATTTGCAGACGTACCATTACCGCTCTCGTTCGTTCGATTCATCGTGCGTCTGTGTAGTCCTGCTGGTGTATGCTGTTAGTGGATAATGACGGCGATGTGGTAGTGGCTCTACTGGATGTACTTACTTCACACACACATACTTGCCAACTCACTATACTACACTGTGTCACACCATTCACCCCGTCGTTCTCTACCAACTGTAAACTGAACTTCCCCTAGTTTTGTCCTTATCTTTACGGCAATCTTTATCTAAAATAGAATGAACAGCGCACAGCCACGTTGTACCACTTCTTCACGGTGGATGCAAGATACGCGATGCTCTTACTGTCTTCTTAAATATTTGTTTTCCATTGTCGTTAACGTCCCAGAGAATTACACATGCTTTCAATAGTCTCTACTGTTAACAGTTTTATTTCTCTCCTCGTCTCCATTTTTCTTTCAACACACACTCACATAAATGTATAAAATCTCTTCATAAAACTAAAAATAAAATCATTATCTCTAAACTAGCAAGGGTATTGTTTGTTTAGGAGCAATTAATCTACGTAGTTTAAATTCAGTTACATGTTTAAACTCTCCGTACTCTTTTTACAGTTAACAGAAATTCTAAGATATACGGATATGGTCACATATAAATTACGATGTAAAATTAATTCCTTAATGTCGGAAGTTTATATTTATATCCACATAAAGTAGCAACCATTACGCCAGTTGCATGTAACTCTCCAACTATTAGTAACAGTTAGTGAATGTTTTTTACTTGGATAGATAATTGTTTTTGTCTGTCGGCCACGTGTGTTGGCGGACAGTGGTCGCTTGCAGCATACATGTCCACGTGACCGCATGCACCCGTCCGTACTAGCATGTACAAGCTGACGATTGTTCATGTTTTTGTCACGTCGCCGCAACCTCGTCGACTGTTGGCTCGAGCAAATTAATGCACATGTTCAGCTTTGCATCCGAGACATCGTGCAACTGTACGGCTTGTGACATAAACATGCCGTTATCATCGACACTTGTGTTCTTGTCGCTCAGTTCTAGTACCGGTAACCGTACGGCTATGTATCTCCTGTTGTACTACTGCTAACAACACTACCTTCCGCCGTACCCCGCACTCATCTGCACCAGACGGACGCAAACTCGGGCTGGATCTGTGCCAGAATATTAACAATGTTAGGTGCGCACGAACCACATCGTCACCATTGCTCGAGATCCACGTACGTATATCTGCATCGCGCGCCATCGCAATCGTCGACGTTATCGCTCGATAGCGTCTAATCAACCGTACCGTGATGCGACGAACACTCGCCGCTCGCGATGCATTCAGATAATCGACAGTCAGTCAGTACTGTAACGTACACCTATCTACTATCGCGTCACGATATCGCAATTACCATTGCATCACACCCGCTCACCACACGCCATCACATACATTTCCCGTAATCGTTTTCCGAAATATATCCCCATTGCGCGACTAAAAGCCTCAACTGGTTTCACATTTTCATGCAATTCATCCGGATACAGTATTTATCATTT
Organism: Carabus problematicus; assembly: GCA_963422195.1. NCBI lineage: Eukaryota > Metazoa > Arthropoda > Insecta > Coleoptera > Carabidae > Carabus > Carabus problematicus. The sequence continues at coordinate 12,566,669 of OY728584.1, forward strand.
TCTAATGCACGTACGGCCTGTCACTGCTCTCTGTACAGTCATTTGATTTATGTGACACATACATATAGTTACATGTTTACACTATACACTTTCTACATTCAACTAACATCATGATAAATGTGTATCGTTACATATAATTACGGCTTGTGAATCGTACTGAGCATTTTGCTTTAAGTCGCAGGCAACCAACAATACACGAGTGTATTGCTGGTGGTAGTTTTGTACATTGCAAATGTTCAATGATGGTATAAGCTGCAGGACACTGTTCATAACATACTTCTATTTGATTTGAAATAGTACCGCATGGCAGTGCAAACAGTTTATTATAATCAAACAATGACGACGGTAATTTAAATTTTCGTTTCGTACAATATTGATATTAATTAATTTTCATGTGTGTGTACATTTCACCATCAATAGGTTATGACGCTACACTGTGCAATTCTGCGATAGTGTTCCCTAGATACATATCTGAACATAATGTTCAATGTGGAACGATACAAGTCCCAGTTTGCGATCACACATTGTAAATATCTACGGACAATGTCGGTATGTATCGACAACATTCTAACTAGCAGCCAACCAGGCTCACGCTAAATATTCCATTATGAATTACCCTGTGTAATGGTTGCACTAGCGACTAGCGTATGAACTTAAATTATTAGCGTGTAAACTCTCGGCTTACGCACCGCTTTTAATCTCCGTGTTGACTTTCACTTGTTTGCACCTCGCGGAACGAGCAAGGCGCCGCCCATCCATAGCTCACTGCTGGAATACATTAATCAGTTCATGCAAGTCTGTGCCGGAGCGTAGTCGTTATTTATGTAGCGTCGTCTGCCTGTAATAATAATTATGTTTTTTTTTAAGAACGGCAAATGTCGTCGACATATGCCACTGTAGCTATTGCACAGATACAAAGTTTACTGAACCCGAGTGTTTATTTGATACCTTATCCGTATATCATACCTAATATTATGAAGCGGCATTCGACTTTCAAAGAATTATTTAATATTTATCAAATATCAATGGTGGACTTAAAGGTTCTTCGCTAACAATTATGCTTTGTATAATTTAGTACTAGTTACAAAGCGTTTTTCAGAACGAATGTTTCTGTCCGTTATTTTGTAATGACCAAGTAAATAAGTATGATTATTAAATATTTCAATTGAAATTCTACAAAATGGAATCTAAATAAAATAAGAATAGTATTTTTAACCTATTATCAAATTGTACAATTATTATAACGATACGTACATGCGTACATCGTTAATGAAACAAGAGGTGCGAATATGAATATCAAAGGAAAGGTTTCATCCAATAAATGTCAGTTTGTACAGCAATATTAACTTGCTGAAAATATATATGTTCATAACTGCTACTCATACTACGAGTAAATTTAATAGATTCCTCAGAGGAATGAATTTTCATATAATATTATTCATTATACATTTCACGTAGCATCCAAATTTTATTTAGAAAAACAATTCCAATAATTCAGAAGACGAAATTAATTTCTTTCATCTTCCAGCACCTTCCTGCATACGTAATAAAGAACAGTGTATGAAATGGATGGAATGTTGTTGTTTTTTTTTTCTTCTTCTTCTTCTCCTCGCTTCTGTAATGTATATCGTGTATTTATATAAATTCCTGGTTTGCCGTCTCAGCGGTAATACTGTAATTTACGTTAAACCCCAAGACATAGATGAAGGCGGTAGGATAATTGGAAACAGAGGAGTTACATCCTTCTGGGATTTCTTAGCAAGTAAATAGAGCTCAGTGCACGTATTTATTTCCAGCCGCGTCTCTTAATCACAAGATTTAATTAGTACAATTATATTTACTTTGTCATTGTCAAACGCCCTTCAACTCTTTCAATTATTTTTGGGCGTTTATTGAGAAATATTCGACAAGTATTTGGTATGTAGAAATTCTCTATGGCGTACGTTTCGAGAAGTGATTCATTTGCGTATAGTTATTCCAATTCCGTTTGAAACTTTCGACATTCGTCATGCGGTGAGGCTCATCCCGCATTCGAGCGAGTTTATAAGCCAGTATACGGTTACCGTAGCGTAAGGAATAGTTACAAGCAGTAACTATTGGCAGGGAAATATATTTCACCAAGTCTACGCTACGTAGAACATACTGATTTGTAACAAACCGTGAACTATTCTACCCGTTAGAAATTACAATTGAATAATTATAACAAATCCCGCCTTGAAAGTATCATTGTACATATAAAATGAATTGTATAATAGGCTTTTGAATTGCTGGGAATATCGCCAGCCGGCATATACACAACACTGATTCTCCTTAAATCTCTGTATTGTAGAAATCGAATTGGGTTTCGAAAGCTTCTACCGTCAACACCCAGCCGCTGGTGTGTGGTGTAAATCACAAAAACTTTTCAATTCAATCCGTACCTGCAGTCACATAGCCATTGCAAAGTCCCTAGAATGAATGATGACGATATTTTGAGAAAATCAATTGCCACTGAATATACTAATAAGGTGCAATGTACCAGCAATCGTTGAAAATGGTATTCCTGCATTATACATGAACGGTTCTAGAACAATTGTATGAGTGGAATAGACACATTACCTCAGTATTCAGTATAATAGACACATTCTGCCTGACTGTCGGGAATGTATAGTTGACCGCATAGTTATAACAGGATCCCTGTAACGTAACTAACTAATCCTCCATGTTCCAGAACTAAACGTTTAAATTTAGATATGTTTAGAGTGCCGTATGTAATCTTCTATGTCCTAAGTGAAATTAACTGTTCAATTCAACCGAATTAACTTATTCTATTAAACATAATGCCCTACATATAACAGATGCACAATCCTGTTTTACTTTTTATAGTTGAACGTTGAAGTTGAAAGGACAAGCATTCCTGTTCAAACAAGATGAAACACAGCTGCTCCGATGTTGCGGTTTTTTTCGCTACTTGTTTTGTAAGCGTCCTAATATTTATTTTGCGCAAACTTTTAATGAAATAAGTACAAGATCTTCAAAGTTGGTATAACTTGTGAATTGAAAATTATTCAGGTATATTATAATATTTGCTGAACACGCTGACGCAGTATAGCAGTTCTGTGCAAATATACAATAAACAATCTTTGAAAGAACTCTGCTAATAATTTACCTTACTGTTTAAATTTGATCGAATATTGCTAAGTGGTCGTGTAAAGGTTGTTTTGTAGTGAGGTTCTGAAAGCCACTAAATGAAATGGTTAATGTGCATTTCCACGCTTTGCCCATTAATACTGTAAATGCATCGGACCTAACTTTCTTCTAGCAGATAATTCGATTAGTATTCGTTCAAGCATCAGCTGTGTAACTTCGTTACTAGGATCTGCACGCTGCTCTCCTTTTATCATTTACGAATGCATGCATGCATACATATACGCATCGCCCGGGGCAAACCGTGAACGGAACCGGAACCGCCCATGCTTGTCCCTGACTGACCTACATTCAGCAACGCTACAATGTCACTAAATGCTACGTGCTTGTATCATATCGAAATGCACTTTCGTTCAATCATACCGCAGACCATAATTATTGCAACCGTAACCTTTGAGTTTTCTAACTGTATTTCTGCAATACGTTTTGTCACGTGCCGTCTAGAATGTAATATACCAGGGACTTGTTCTCATCGGTTACAAATGTGTATGTTTTGTCGTACACACAATCACAAAGGATTTTGGTTTACGCGGATATCCACTTATACGTGCCGTTAATATAAACTAGTGGCTGCTGCTGCTACTGTTGTTGTTATTATATGGATACATGTGTGTGTGTGGGTGTTGAGGAAGCTATAGTGTACGTTTCTATCACAAGGAATAATAAATTTCACATGGTATATCGCGCCCCGCTGAACGATGACGCGTCTCGGATACATGAACTTACGTAACACAATAAACCGACAACAGAACATGGAAGCGGAATGGAATCCTCGAGCTGGCCTCGCGCGCTTCAAACTTGGTAATTGAGTTGCGGATTACACGCGAGAGTTTAAACTTTACAAATAGATGATAGCGTTGGCCGCTTGGAGTTGCCGTGCGGCCTTTCAGTCACTCGCCGTGTCTGGTTAGCTGCGCTCGACTAGAGATCTCCTGCCTCCCAACCAACAGAAGAATGTATGTACACGTACATGTCAATAACACGTCCTCTCTACGACGACAAACTCACAACTTTGGAATTACCCCGCGCGAGATATTTCTGTCAACTTTTCGAAAACTTTCGGAAAACGAAAAAAAACTTTTACATTTTATAAAGAATCACTAACGAACAGCAAAATGCAACTAAAAGTTCTGTCTATTTTAATTATACCAGAAGATATACTTCGTTATTGGCCTCCGTTTATATGAAAATATTTTTGTAGGATAAATAAATGTTTTCTGGAAAGATTCTCCTCTAATGCGTTCTATCATTTTGCCAACATTCCATGTGTTCTTGTACGAAATGCAACAGAGCCTTTTGGGAAATCCGCAAATTTGATTTAAATCCGCCCTTAATACCAGTAAGCTCACGAGACTCGATCGGCAGCTTGACTCGGCCGTCTAACATTGACGTGGCAGCCGCTGAAACTATAAGTCCGAAGGGTGGTGTGATGCTGATTTGATGTTGCCGTTGATTTTGGAATCGACGCGCTCGGTAAGCGAGTGTTGCGTGTTGTGGAATTCATACGTCGCCGATTAAAATGTCGTTAAAATCGTATTGTGAGCGTGTGAGCCGCTGTACGCTTTTGTAGAAATCGGCCGACGATTGCCCACGCCGAGTCTAATATGACGGCGAGGCCACGGGGATCAGCCTCCCTTGGCTCAGGTCATGAATTATGCAAAAGAGTTTTATTTCTTACAGTGCACTTCTTCTCTGCTTCCGTATACTTCTTTATCTCTATGTATAATGGGTCTCTGTCGGTGTACTGTGGTATGGTGTGCTCTAGTATTATGGTATGGTGACCTGGTGGCCGGTTTCAGGTTCCCTTCTCTGACAAATGTATCGATTTTAAACGAATCTACTCGGCCTGGAACGATCACAGACCGATGTTTCAACCGCTGATGGGGTTGGAAATGGTGCGAGTGCGAGCCATCGGACTCACAAGTGCGCATTTATCAAATCAAACCAAACATCGCACGACCGTGTCCCGTGGAATCCATCAAACTATACGAGTTATGGATTCGCTTGTCTTGTGTCTTCTTTACAGCCACTTCCTTTTTTTCTCACCACATTTTATTGCATCTACAGCTCCTAATGTACGTTTCCGAAATTTGTCTTTTTTATCGCCACCTATTTTAGACCAGTTCCTTTAGACTTTGAAATATAAGTATCTCTTAAAATTGAGCAGTGTCACCATGTTCTCCAGCATTCTCATCCGGCCAACAATATCGTATTTATTATCTCCTTCATCACTAACGTCAAAACATGTTATTACAAATACAAATCCGAATGAAATATTCCTAACGATATACACTAGCATTGTATGCAAGTCAGTTATGTACGCGTAGGTCAAGTTTCTAATGGTTGGTTCGAAGAGTGAGTGTGCCGTTAGCAGAAGCATTGTACAATACACAAGCTTATGTTAAATCGGTTGGAAATTCATAATATTTCCGGAGCTCGGATCCGGTCGAGTTCGGCCTGTTGCCCTGGCACCACGTGCTTGCCATCTGGCAACGATACAAGCAACAGTGGTTGCACTAACGCAACCAACCTGCAGAACGGTAACGCTAGTAGGTATTTGTGGTAACAGCAGGTGGATGGATATGTTGCGCGTATCCGTGTGTCCAATCAGAATAGAACCCCATCCACGCACGTATAGCTAAATGGCTGATCACTGGTGATAGCGGTAGCACAGATGTACACAACCACTATCAACCTATACAAACCACAGCATTCTCTCTCTCCCCCCCCCCTCGCCCATGGTATACGACCCTCGTTTGCGTTCAGTAAATCACATAATATATTACATGAAATATGAACGGGCTCTCTCATGACAATTCCCAGTTCACATGTTTGTGCTTCCGCACCGCTCGTTAGCATCACGATGACGCAAGCACGCTACCCATAAAAATATTGTCCGTTTAGGTTTGCGCACATGAGCAGAGATAAATTTTACACCATCCGACAGGTTCGAGCATGGAAAGAGATCCGACGCGCAGGATCACATAACCGCGTTATACGTTAGCCTGGTTGCTACGTACCACGGTATCAGCAACAGCCCAGCATCAACCAGCAACAGTACCACCAGGCCTGCCAGATTATAGCAGGAAATTTATCTGTTGGTTTTATGTTAAACACATAAATCAAGCGACAAGAGTTTACCATGAAACCCTATCATTGTTCAATGATACATTCTCAATAGCCGCTGGTATGATACATGTAGCTCCTACATATTGATATAAGAGACACGATTCTTTTACTAACACAATTATTAGAACTATTGCCGTTAATATTTTTGTAAATCTTACAATATTATATTAAAGTTCGGGTTAGGCGATAAACGGATATACAGGTATATAATGCGTAATGTACAAATGAATATGTACAGTATAGTATCGACTTCGTATTCAATAATTCTTTTTAAATAGCATTATTTCATTGTGACGTTATATTCACTTTTGATTCACACTGTGCCGGTTCTTGTGCGCTTCTAACAAATTTCAGAAAAACGCCTGAAAACTTTCAGTTTGATAAACTAATAACCACTTATTGCACAGCAAAAACATCTAAGTTTCTGCATGATAACAACAATGCAAATTAACTATTTCATCTTGAACACTTCGGTTTCACAGTTGCGCAAGTAACTATTCACTAATACGTCAACTAAAAACAGAACCACAATTACATATTTACTGAAAGCAGTTTCATCGAGACTCGTAATTCATGTTTAAACTAACGAAATATAACACTAATCAAAGTCGGATGTGTTGTTACCGTATATATCTGTTGTAAATTGTTTTCAAACAGGTCACAGCAGTGGACAAATATTTACCTATTTGAATACCCAATTTTTCATTCTGTAACTCATGCACACATATATACAATGTGTACATTATACACATAAATTTCTAAAATTACTTTGTATTACATGAAAAATTTCATGCAGCTTACAATGAGAAATATTGAAAGGTAAATACAAATGCTTTAAAAGATTGTTATCGTCGAAAATATCAACAATATTAATGATTTTGTTTATTTGTTGAAGGGGAATAGTAATGTTTAGCAACACAATTGTATGTTTTATGACGAAGTCGAAAATAAACATGGCAAAAATAGAATGTCCACTTTACAGTGTTATTAGGCTCTAAGCGAATTTACTTTTTTTCTCAAATTTCATTAAAATGCGGTACAGAACAGAACCCATTGATTTTTTGTTAATATCCCGCTCAAGAATGTTGAACATATTAATTCAGATTAAAAATTTTCAGTATCGCGATCAAGTTGTCACTTTGTATGGTTTTGTTATATTGTTTCTTCTGAATCAACACGGTGATGATATTTCCATTTTCAGTTAATTATGTTATGAACTAGTATAATTATTAGTTATATAATAAACAACACGGGTTTTTTATCTATTAGCTATTTAGCAAAAATAATTATTATCGCTATCATACGATATGAAATGTTACACAATTGGTTACTTTTCATCGTAATTACAGTATTATCAATTAGATAATTTCTGTCTAGCTATGAAATAAAATAACACATACGTAAATTTAACTTTGGCACTGGTGCGGTTAATAATAATTCTTATTTTAGAGAATAATCGTGTTGTTCTAGACAAAATAAATTTATAGTTCTAAACATTTTGATTGAAGTATAAATGAGGACTTTAATTCATAATCAAATACATTTATTTCATTGCGCTAAAGTAGACCTGTGTATGTTTCTAAGAGAATATGCAATGCATTTATTATTATCAATAGCTTATTACAAATCATTTCGAAGTGAAGGTGCATTTAGAGACGTAGCGTCAATATTTAATCCAGGTTGTTTAGGTTATTGGCATTTACTAGCCGGAATACATTTCCCTTGTGCATTACGAGCATAACCATCATCACAGTAGCAGCCATCATTGCATCTAATGTTTACAATGGGACATGCTTGGCCCAAGGTTGCACACTCGGTTTGGCATGCACTACCACATTCATAGTGCTCATGTGGTTTATTACATTCGACCTCTGTTGTTGAAAATCAAAATAAACACAATTATAATATAAACTTACGTCAGAAATATTCTTGAAACTACACCATTTTTAATTATAATTCCAGACAGCATCAGTTGTAATTCACAATAGTCAATTACAATTCAGAAAACCTAAATTGTCATTCAAAATAGTCAATTACAATTCAGACAGCGTCAATTGTAATTCAGAAAATATCAATTCTAACTAATGCAGTAACTGCATAAACGTGCCTGAGATACAACAAATTTCAGATTTAGTGTTCAGTAAACATAATGTTCTCTGAATTACAATCGACATTTTCCGAATTACAATTGATGCTATCTGAATTACATTTGGATATTTGACATACATACATAGATATTAAGTAATATATTTATACAGATGATCAATCAAGGTTTGTATTTTATATTGTCTGTATTTATTACTAGAAATGGTTGTAATAATTAATATTCTATTTAAGGTTGAAAGTACCTTTTCATTTTATTATTAATTGATATAGAAATATGTAACATTAAAATTAAGTCGAAGTAGGAAAATATTTTGTCCGGATGGGTTGGAATGAATGAATGACTATAAGTTCTATAGAACTTATAGTCATTCATTCATTCCAACCCATCCGGACAAAATATTTTTATACTTCGAATGAATTTTAAATTTGACTAAATAATCATCAACAATGAACATTAAAATTAAGTGTTCATGTGTTTTAAATATGATCGTGATTTTAATTAAAATTGACGAGTTCATAAAACGGATATACTTTTTAACAATTTATTTGTTTTGTTAGTGTTTAATTAGTTTAAAAATAACAACTTTTTAAAATATTTCTATGTATAAGGAATATCTAAGAACTAATATTATAGATCACTACTTACTGTCGTCAGCAACAGTAGCTGACACCGCTAACACAAATATTGCAACACAAACTAATATTTTTGCACACATGGTTCCTGTTTGTTGTCTTCTGTATAAATGCTTGTGGAATTCGGTATTTTATACAAGTAACTGTTGCAGAGCCGGACTAACTAATATTTACATAGTAGCCATTACATTTAATAATATTATGAACTATTCTAATTGATTGTAAGCAGACGGCGTTAAAAATTATGTAATATTTAATTTTATAATGCACTGAAAATATATTGATAGTAAATATTTGCAGAATAGGTATATTTGTACCAATACGGACCAGTAAATTTGCAATTATACCGTAAAAACCAAGTTATTTTCTAGGTAGAAAGCCTTGAATTAATATTATCGCAATCTTTTCGATAACAATATACAATGTACTGTGCACCGCCTGTGAACTGAACGAAATAACAATAGCTATTTTTTGTTGGCAGTTACTTCAATTGTTTCCCGTTTGGCGCTAGTTGTCCAATTCGACTACCGTCAGATTCAGTAACTCTATCATTCAAGGACTATCATTGATAGTGTCATACGGCCGGTTCAAAACAAAAGACACTAGAATAGGTTTCAACTTCGATTTGCTCTATAAATTTTAATAATAAAAATATAAATTTGTTCTGAACAGGCAATTGAAAACAAAAGACACCCATGTCCGCAGCTCATCGACGTATGTGTGAAGTTTGAATTTATATATATATATATATATATATATATATATATATATATATATATATATATATACATATGTCTGTGTGTGTGTGTAATTAGTTGACAAATATCCTGCTGTTTATTTATTATTATTAATTAATTAATTATTATTTTATTATATTATAATTCAATCGTCCTAGTAACTGGTATAAACGATTTGACAAATGTTGAAACTAACCTGTAATATTTGATTAGCTATCTAGTGTGTGCCGGTAAATCAAACATTTAGAAAGAAAAACACAACCAGCAAACGTGGTTGAAAACAAAAGGAAAATGTAGTAATTGAATTTCATTCTGTCAATTGTATTACAGTTGATTCCCAAGCGTTGCATGTACCATTTAAAATGCGAATGTCCTCAATATTCTACTGAATGCGGCACTGGCTGCCAGCCCATTACGGCGCCAAGTAAACTTGGTACAGGGCCGCAAAATAACAATTCAGTGCCCGCAGGGTCTCGACCTGGGCCACCCGTATTACTTATTTATTTTTTGGGATTTCATTTAGCGAGATCGTAAAAAAACAACTCGCGACACGACCCGCCATCGAATTGGGCCAGCGGGAAGACGCTAGATTTCCCTTTGGACAGCCGACACTGTGCACATCGTCCTCGTCGGGCGCCATTACGCAATTATTAATGACACAAATATCACTTTGATTCTTCGCCGGTACAGTTACAGTACCCACTTCACACTCTTTTGTATTTTCTACTTTCCAGACTGATACACATATTACTGACGGGAATGCTTTTGCTGTGTTCCTCGTTCCTTTTCGTACCAAACGCCGTTTCAACTTGCAAATATATTCGCTGGTTTTCCTTCGTCCTTTGAATATTTTAATATAACGACATATCGCTGTTCCAGCTGATAATAACGTGCTTTTCGTTTCGAAATATCCAGCGTAAGAAATTGCACAATGTACATCATAATAACTCTCGTGGACAAACAATAATAAGAAAAAAAGTCAACGACATAACGGCATTATATCGGGCAGTGGAATGTTCTCTGTTTATTATTTCGGTTCATGTTACACCCGAAAACACTTTTAATGTTTGAAAGTGCATACATAATCCTTTGACGCTGGCCTGTGCATGGAGTTCTGTGAGGAAGACAGTAATACAAATGTACGAGCTCTTTATACTAATTAAATATACGTGATTTATATCTGCATACATTTTCATGCTGTATATTTTTGTTAGTTTTATCATTTATACTGCAGCGGACAGGAAATATGGTTACAAATAACGATGCAAGCAAAAATGTAATACATTAAATTATTTAAATGCGATGCAGTCGTTATTTTTATTTTACTTCATTTATTATTTTTTTGCCGTATTAAATAATACCCAGTTATGTAATATTTTATTTTATTATTAATGCATTCCACAATAATTTAATATTATAATGATGCAAAAAAATAGTAGAAAAAATTCCATTACGCTGTGAGTAATAATAATGTATGCGCCGACGTATTTGATATATGACACTGATACCTTTATTTATTTTTAGTTTTCATACTCTTCAAATTGATGTAATCTATTTATCATTATGTAAGTACTCATGTCTGGAGTGCCATTTAGGTTGAAATGAAAATAACACTTAAATCTTCTGAACATATTACATTGCTATGTAGACATAACATACATTATTATTACATAACTACAGTAGAGTCGCGATTTAGTGAACTAATTCCGGCCAAGCCTGTTCACTTTTTAGGGGTGTTTACATTTTCGGGGTTCTGGTCTCACTCAGATATTTTGAGAAACAACTTATATTCTAGGTACCTAAATCAACAAAATTCTAGTTCAAACAAACATAAACAAAATCTCTTGAGAATTACACTCAAAAAGTACAAAAATATTTTGAAAAATATTAGAGAATATTTTTGTTTATGTTTCTTTCCTCTAGAATTTTGTGATTTGCTTGAAAATGACCAAAAAACATCTGGTCGAAACGTCGCATATCTGTTATCTTCTTGAACTATAGTCATTTATTCCAATCATTTTGGATTCAATATTTCTTCTTCTCAAGATCTACAATTGACAAAAGAAAATCTACAAAAAAAAAATTAAAAAAAAAATACATGTACCTATTACATAATATTATGTATACGTGTACATATTATATAATGGGAAGGTACATATAAAAGGTTATTTATTGCAGAAGCGAAAAAAATTAAGTAATATTGAATTGTTTACGCTTTTTTTTCATGTTAATTTGTACTAATTTTTGTCGTAAATCATGTAGCACGAGCAAACAGCAATATTCTACTAGCAGACACGGTCACACATTCTCCTTTACCCAGACATTAAGTATTTAATTTTTTTGTTTTAAATTCAAGTATTTTCGTTTACGCTCCATCTAGATTCATATTTAGTGGGATCCCCCAGAGAAGTATCGCAAATACCATAGTTTACTGTATCGGGGTTTACAGTTGTTCACTATATCGGGACGCAATGATAAAATTTAAGTGTTCACTCTATCGGGTTGTTCATTTAATCGAGAGTTCACTAAATCGCGACTTTACTGTATTATGTATTTCAGTTCATATAAGACATCCCTTATTTGGTTCCATATTGACAAACATATATACATATATACAGTGCACGCCGTTTATTAGAATCATGGATAATGTTATAAATCGGTTATTATTATCACTTTCGCAAAGTACAGCCCGGACGTATACAACTACATTAAAAAAAATTCGGTTATAGTAATCAAGACATCGGTTTATGTTATCAATTTTTTTCTTAGAAATGTTTTTGTCCCGAGCAATTTTCAAAGCAACAGTACAATAAAGTAGTTTTTACAATGAACTTTATAGAAATTTGATTGTCTAGTTTATTATATTATACCAGGCTGGTTGGCAGTAAACACAAATGAACTCGGACAATGCGATTGTATGGTCTTAACTACTAAAACAAATTCAATTTAATTCTAACCGTTTGCAATGGCTGACGTAAAAAAGAGACGTGATTTTAGCTTCAAAGAAAAAATTTACATTTTAGAACAGTATGATAAGTTGCCGAAAATAAGTCAGCGGTATGCAGCAGCACAATTAAAAATTGTTATGTCTTTTTTTATTTTTAGATTTTTTAGTTCATTTCATGATTCATTTACTGTTTATTACTGTTTCACATATGTATTTTTAATTAATTAATAAAATGTATAAATGTTTTTCGTTTATTATTATCAATCGGTTATTGTTATCAAAAACCTCTAGTCCCGATGTGATCACATTAAGCGGCGTGCACTGTACATATATATATATATATATATATATATATCATATAAGATGTTTATCTGAATGTTTGTTTCTATATTATTACAAGAAATATAACACAGACTTTGTAAACAATAAATTACTACATGTAACAATCACAAATACCTACAAGTATATTTCGTTTTCTAACAAACTGAATACGGTACTCATACAATAATATGTAATTACGTGTCAAGATTTCAAAACATCATGTTTCTTTTTCTTTAATGTAAATGTCAACTTTTCGTGTCAAGCTTGAAATACAAAGTTGCCGCTTGAAATTCAAATAAAACCATTGCAATATTATCCCGCCTCGTATTTTATTAGATTAATTTCGTTCATTTAACTGTGGCAGTCAGTTTAATTGAATCGTTTACTTTGAAATTAAAAAGAAAACTCATTGTGTTCTGTCAAAGTTTTGTGAAATTATCGCGCACGCATTAAAAACTTTCTGTTGGCTGGTTGGGGTGTGTTGCGTGGTCAACTAACAAGGAAGCAACCTAACGCACATATCTGTCTGGCGGGTGGTGGTACCTCGCATCCTAAATCTGAACTAACATCACCCACTCCGACGGCCTGGGTAGATATTTAAATGCGCCGGCCGGAACTGTCATGCCCGACGCAGATTAAACCGCAGCGGTGAGATATCTCGTCAGAACTTTGTTTAATGATGTTCGAAAGTAATTATGAATGTAAATGTTTTATAAAACTTTCATCCGTCTCAACGTCGCGCTCGGAAACTTCACTAACGTTGCCGTCTCGTATATATGACTGTATTTATCTCTGCCAGTGTATGGCCAACATCAATTTATGATAGCGTACAAGTTTGTAAGCTTTCGTTATAAATTATTTATGTACAATTGCATTATGAAAACATTTATTCGCATGCGGAATCAGGACTATTAAAGTGTACCATGTCCTTACAGTCTGTACACGTATGCATGTTGTACATAATAATATACACCTATAAAGTATACAGACGACGGATATCTGCATAGACGATAGCGCATGTTCAAACACTGCATTCTTCCCTTCCATTTTGCCACAGATATTTCCACTTAAATATACCGAAGCTTAGCACAGATTTTTTAAAAAGTTTAATCTTAACTGTTCCTTGTGCTTCGGCTACCCTTATTTATGTTCCCTTTGATAAAATCTTCTTTATTTGCTTTATATAGACGCGAAATGGCACAGCGGATAGTTCTTATCGCAGTGTATTACAATGCTATGGTTCTACGGCAACTGTGTATAGTTCCTGCTGACTACAAGCATATTCATCGTTTAATATATAATCATATCACGTCCTCACTTCATTAGTGCACCTCTAAAATGACAAAAAAAAATATGTACTGCAAATATGTTTCACTACAAATTAATCTTCATTTGTAATTATATTTAATACGATTATAATATTTGATCCATAATTTTAATTCATTATTTAATAGTACCATCAATTCTGTAATTAATTCATTATTGTTCATTAATATATTGCATCATTAATTGTAATTAAATCGTAGTTATGTGCATGTATTGCCTGTGTATGAATGATAGCGTTAATATTTTGTAATATTCTAAAATACGGGGTACTACACTTAATCTTCATCAACAGTAACGGAATATCTTGTAAAGAAACTAATTCGCAAGACGAGAAATTTCTCATTATCTATTGAAAGTTGTAAAGTGTTTCTTGTTACTTCTTAGATGTTTTCAATCTATCTACTTATTTGTGCTGTTGTCAGAATAGGAAATGCTAAAGTAATGAATGAGCTAAAATATGTAGACGTTGACATTTATGTTAGTTACAATAATAGACATACTGTTGCTATGCCGTTTTAATAACGATCTGTTATATGCAATACGCCGCCTCACAGTACGAACCGTCTGGCTCTCCTTTTAATTCATGATTTATGAATAAGGAAACAGAGCAAAAACGCCTGAATAAATTTTGAATAATAAATGAAACAGCTAACCACATAAACGAACCTTGGTCTAATCTACAAAAGAATATTCATGTTTGCCGCACTTCATTTGCTTGTACTTTGTCTCAACAGTCAATAAATTTTATCAAAATCAATCTAGTGAAAATGTTTTCACTCAAGTATTAAACGTGAATTTGGATCGTACCTAAACTACGAAAATCAAGGTCTGTTCAATCTATATTTATTAGATTGAAATATTTATTATATTAATTTAAATAAACATATTTGTGTACACATATGATGAGCTGATACATAAATACATCGGCCATAGAAGCTCATTGGTAATTATTTGTACATTTATTAACTGTAATGCCAAAAATAAATTGTTAATTATAATGAATATAATAATTAGTAATAATATACGTAAAGAATAAAAATCTAATTCAAGATAAATGTGTATAGATAATGATACAATTAATAATATACTATGCACATTGAACCGAAAGACTGCAAGTGATAAATGACTCTATTTGTGATTGTACAATTTCTTGTCATTTGTACAAAACTACTTGGCACGAGTTTTATATAGAAGACAAATTGCTGGCATACATACCATCATGGTGAATGACATTTACTTAAACTATTACAAATTCGTCCATTTGTCGGGGGCCAAAGAACCCTTTCAGTGTGACCACAACCAAGTACAAAAGTTTATATTGCTAAAAGAAAGAAAAAAACCAGTCACAGCTGCAGCACTAAGAAGTCTCGGGTATACTGGTTACTCTCCTAGGGTCAGACTTTTACGACAAGCGGTGGTCATCAAGCCAGCAACGTCTGTTCACCTTGTATTCACAACTCACCCTACTTGCCAACCCATTCAACCACTACGGCTTCTAACATTACCCTACCATTCTGATGGACTCGTGCAATTTATTGGGACACAATACCTACATGCCATTTTGTTATATCAACCCCGTAACTTGAAAATGCACTGCTCCGCGCGAATGTTCTCCTTAAGAGTAAATAAATCTGCGAGTTTATTCGTTAAATGTCAACAACAAGCGGTGCCCAATTATCCCGTGTATTAATTCCGTTCGCATTAACAGCGGCTCGGGCATTCTGTTTAATTAAAAATTCTGATATAATTTAGCCGAATTGTAATTTTACGTAGCATCATCTGTGGCAACGTACATTTATTATAATACAATAATTTACTACATTTTATCATAATATCCAGTAGAAATTCGAGTGATCCTTATTGTCGGAAATATATAATCTAACTAGTGTGTAGAATAAAAACTAAAGGACATCTCTCCACCAATGGCGTTTGCTAAAAACTCGCCCGTTTGTTCATGTTTTATCGTGTCTCTCCGGTTGCTCATTTATCAAAGAGTTCATGTCAAGACACGCTCGTGAAATTCTCCAAACTGCATACATAGGATGCTTACTTTAATTTATCAAAAACAAAACAATTTAGCGATTAGTAACAGACAGTGTTTTTATGTTGTTTTGGGCAACACAGTTTGATTAATTTCCAGGGCAAATATTGATACTGTTATGTCTTCTATGCGACTATAGTATATACAAACATACGTACGTTCAAACGTGTTCCTAAAATCACTGAGTAGGTAATGATGTATACGTATATACTATTGTGTAAGTACATGCATGTGTATGCCATACATGTAATATAATACTAGCTTCCAACAAACAAAGCACACGTGTATCGATTACATACAGTGTGTGTACGTACGTACCTTTATGCGTACGAACATTCATGTTGCACGTCCTGCTAACCACTGCTACACATCCATACGCTCGACATATTATCCAAGCTTATCACACGTAATTGGTCAGTACACCACACGTGCACATAGCACAGATTACTCTATGAATAGTTAATTTTCCTTTCTAAAACAACATTCAAAATTTATAATTCACAATGTCAATCTCAATCTCCCGTGCAGACTTCGGAAGTTCGTCTCTTATTTCGCACGGCACACGTTTAACAAAATTGTCGAAAAACTACATTTCCCTTTTAACTTTTATTGCGTCATCAACAAACTGACAGCCTAATATATTCATATGCGAATAAGAATGATAAAACAGAATTCGTGTTTATACAGGAACGTGTTATATTTGCAAAATGAATGATGGTAGTAGATGTTTAAAATACGGAAGAGCAAAAGCAGACAGTCTGCGCTCATTTAGATGCCCTTGGGATTCGTGGGCGCAGGATATTTTACGATGGACGGAACACGTTTCAGTACAGGTCGGAAAGTTACAAAGAGCTGAAAGAAATGTGAGCACAGTTTCCACACTACATTCTCGTGGGCTTGTTCGCACCGCTAACTCTTACGGTATATGTGTATGTAGGAATGACTTGGAACAACTTAACAATCATATAGGTAAAATGAGCTATAGACAATAAAACAATAACAAATCGATTGTTTCATTATTTTGTTCTCCATAGCTAGCGAATCTTCACGAAAATGTCAAAATTATATTCCGTTTTTATCGAAAATAAATAAAATCTTCGTAACGTAAATTAGATTATGAAATGAAATTAATATGTGAGTATTAAGTAATCGAGCACTCACTGTTATAAAGTGATAAAACACTTCGTAATGTAATAATGATTCTGTCAATTATTTCAATATTAGTGGGATAGAGTGCAGCGAGGAAAATCAATCAGTTATCATGACCTGAATGTGAAGGCACGTCTAGTCGAATTGCGCCTTGTTGCTTGAAATATTTCGATCTATATTAATGGAAAAACCGTCGGTGAATTTATGAAGTGAACCCCAGCAACTCCCACTTTGGTATATCAATCAGCTGTGTAATTTGAAAACACAATTTTCCACCCGTGACATTGGTAAAACAAAACAAAGGGCGCGCGATGGTGTATTCACAAGGTATGTCAAATAAGAGAATCAGAAAGAGAAGGTTAGCCGCACAGGGGGACGTTGGGACAATGGTGATGTGCGGGAATGAGATGGAGGGTTAGCTAGAGCAGGTAGAACAGTGACGGTCGCAAGGGAGAGACAGCTACTTGGCTCCGTTGTTTCCGTTCAACCGTCGTTGTTTATTCAAACACGTGTAAGAAAGAATTTCGGTTTAGTTCGGCGAACCTTGGGGGACCCGCGGAAGTTATTGAATCACGTGAGCGCTCGGATAAATTGGACAAAGCTATAAAACATCCCACGGGATACGCCACCGAAAGAAAGGATAGCGCAAAACAAATCACCGTACATTACGACAGCCTGATAACTGAGAGTCTCGCCACCGTTTCTTCCGAATTAAATAACGAACGACAAATTTATATCCCGGCCATATTCGATTTTACACCAGCCGTACCCGAGCTGCCTGCGGGCCTTGTGTCTTGCATGAAAGAAATTCATTTGCTAGTATTTACTTACAAGTGCGTATTCGTGCAGTGCATTACCAAATCTGAATTGTCTTTCCAGTGTGCCCGTCTGTCTCTGCTTTGTCAAATCTTTCATTTTATCCTCGGGGACACTCGTTAATAATCTACATCGAGCATTGATTTCTCGCCCAAATGTTTTTCTCTCTCCAGAATAGTCAAACTGTGATGTAAAGATAATACTAACATAGTTTACTGCGAATAAATGTTCTACAACCGTTCCTCCTTCATATCTCCATTGTGTTAACCGTACTGAACTAAATATATGACGGTATCTGTGTAGTTAAATTGCAGTGAGTCGCACGTCAGCATTTATTACGTAAAACGTAATTCTGCAGGTCAAATATAGCATAAACTTCTAGATAATTAAAAACTCTTCCATTCGTCTGTCGAATGTAAATGTGTACATTAAAATGTCATTAAAATAGTGTGGTCTATTTCACTGGTGTATATAGTACGTCAGTCAGTATTGCCTTTGTATTTCACTTTAGATTTTTAATGAACGACAGCCTAATCTATTCCTGTAGATGTCAGCGCTTACATATCCCGTGTATTATTGCGTAAACGGATGAGCAGATGTTACCAAATAGTCTGTTGTCGCTATGTGTCTGTGCGGCATTTGTACTTGATGATTACACTATATCCCCTTCACACTACCCCATCTTGTCGCCCTTTCAGAAGCGTGCCACTCGCGTTTCACGAGATTTTAATTAATATTGACATATAATTCTCAAAAGCGTCGGGAAGCACGCGCTGCGACACAGAATTTAATAATGTGCCGTGTGTACAATACATAACACAAACATACATACATTCTCATACATAGATAATGTATTCATATGGCACGAATGTCATGCATCTCAGGCACATTATTGTCGCCAATCACAATATTCACATGAATCCGTTATCTTAATATTTCACAAGTCAATTGTAAATAAAATACAACGATATAGTCAGATTCCAGATTCCATGCACAAATTTTCCAAATTATTCCAGTAGTGTTTTTATGCTGCAAGCGCGAAAAAAAAATTCTAATTGCGTAAAATTTTATTTCCGTAGAGCAGTGGTTACTAAATTTCGTTTTTTTTGTGTGTGTGTGTGCTCGGAACGACTATCATAATTAAAATTAATAAAAGTTGCCCCCTAAGGTTTGGATAAGTGAAATCGACTCATACGCTTAGTTAAATAGTAGCGCTTTGTTCTCCACGATTGTTAATCGCATTAAACGTTCCCGACATTCTGCATAGTTACACAGTTGTGCTAGACTCAGCACTTTTTCGACGCTCGCCGTGTTTAAAACTTTTATCCTAATATTATACGTCGAATTCGAGTACAAAACAATGCTCATAAAAGAGACTACTCGCAGAAAGTTGCGAAACTTTCTGCGAGTTTTCCATTTCTGTGGAAAATATTTTTGTTGCTGCCGAATGAATTAGGAATGATTGTGGCGTATAAGTTCTTCGGTATAGCAATGCTATTTCATTAAAGCAAAAATGTATTGTGTTATAAATTATACTAATCCAGAAGTAAAACACAACACTTTATACAACGTACTTGCAGTCTTTGGTACATAATGCAGTATTGCAAAACCCAAGAGGGCATCGGCACTTCGTTGCATAGGAATCTTCGTGCATCCGGCATTGAGAATATTGGAAATTGTGATAGATTTCAACGGTATATCCATACTTTACCATGTGTATATAAACAAATATCAATATCACTCAATTTTATACGTATAGATTAGACACCATGAATCTGTTTATTCTGTATTTCCGTACAGAGAATCACAAAAGTTCGATACGATGAAAAGTGATGATGGCGGGCATCGGATCATGGCTTTGGCAGCACTAGGACAGACATAATAAGATTTACGAATTTCAATTCCATTTGAAATGTCCTTTTATGTCCATCATCCCTCTCGCATAGTCCTGAGGTAGCACACGCCGGTAACGACAGGCCGTAAAACTCGTTTTATGATTTGGAGCGCTTGTTTATTTTTCTTTTTTATGAGACAGTGCCACGCTGCGGGAAAGTTACTTACTACTACACTACCCTACCCATCGTTCCATCCCGGTACATATACCCTTTCGTTATATTTTTAATAAGAATCTGTCGATTTTAACGTCGCAGCCGATCCGTCAATACGGACCGCAGTTATTGCTGACTTGCCTAACACTAACACTAACATCGGTAACAGCCTATCAATCATTCAATACGGTACACGTACGTACGCCGACGTGTATAATCGCTGCTATATTTATTCTATCACGTTTAATTGATACAGTGCACAACTGGCGTGTGCCGGTATATTAATGAGGATTCACATTCAGAAAGTTGCTCAGTCTCGCACACCCACCTACCATCATTCAATCATCACTCATCCACGACTCGAACACTCACTGACATGCACGGGTTCGTACATGAAACTACTTACACGAACACAACGCATGAAGTGCGTTCGCTAGTCCTACTCAAAATTCCATATTAGAAGTCAACACGACTGAGAAAAACATGACATGTTACTCATGTGCTCTTTGTAATATGCTAAAATTGTATTGCTCTGGTAAATGGTGTTTACGTCAACTATTTCTAAACCAGTTTTTGTTCCTCGTAGAAGTTACAAGTTTCTCTTTCTGCCTTATGCATGTGTACATATCATCATAGTATTATATTAATCATATAACGAAATATGTGTACATCGTTCAATATGTGTCAATGGAACATAAAACTTTCACACCATATTTACATTTCTCTTAGGCAATGATGTCAAAGGTTTAGGCATGCAAGGGGCTCAACGGACTTCTGTGACAGGGGGTACGGGTGTATATTAAAAAATGTGACTTCACGGATTAACTCACAAGGTAGCCTAATGTATTTTACTGAAATTTTTGATAAAACAGTTGCCATGTGACGTACAGAGAGTGGAGGAATCTAATATGACGTGACACTTTTTGAGATAGGAGCGGATACAGTTTAAAATTTCACGTAAAGTCTGTGACATCATTTATGGAAGTATCCAGTATTTAGATAATATCGATTCGTCGTATATCATTTCATAATGGTAGAGTACTTATTTGTAAATGTAATTTAAAGTTAGTATAAACATAATATACTCTTATGTATAGACTAATTTGGATTTCTTAGTGTAACAAAGTTATCAGCTATTAGTATCAATAAGTAGCATATAGTTAATGACATGGACATGTGGGACTCCAACAACATACATATATAAAAAGTTCAAGTTGCACAGACCACAAACAAAATGATCGCGTGTCCAGATAATGCCTAATGGATGTTTTAATTTCGATTTTACCCGGCGTTTTATCCACAAGATTTTGATTACATCTTTGTTTTGAACACTAATGTACTTTATATACGCACATACATATACGCTGTATATAATTATTTTAGTATTCATCAAAATGACCGATAATTTGAATGGAAAATCGTGGGATTGCGACATGCATTTAATTACTGTGTAAGTTGCACACATACATTCATTGTAACACTTTATAATCATTCACTGCTTATCAAAACTTCTGTGATTGTTGCATATATTCGAATTGTCGTTATGCTCTATGGAATAATTTAATGTCATTATTTGCAATTAAATGGCCTCCAATTTCATGCTCATATGCACTTCTCTATCAGGAAATAGTTATTGACTTACAGGTACCTACTACATCGTAATAAAAACTCTATACTAAAATATATCAATATTCTTCCAAAACTTTACAATGATAGTAAAACAAAAGCCTGCTTATGGTTTTACGATATGATGTATCTTGTTTACAATATGTAATAAGTACCGTATTCCATTTTTGCCATAAAGTATACAGGCATGAGTGTTAATGTGAAGTATAACTGTTTATAATTTTACTAGCTTATTTATTTTAATTGAAAGATTATTTATTTACATGTAGACAGTGTACTAACTTTAGCAGCAGGAGTATCACGGCACGTGATACTTGTAAGGACATAATAAAGACGGAACTTTCGTTTATAGGTCCTAGAATGGAGAAACGGCACTGAATTATGTTTCGTAACAAAGAACTCAATTCATATTAAATTTCAGTACTCGGAACAGTTTGATAAAATTGGTTGTAAATAATAAAAGACACAAAACACGCGTCGTAAGTCTGAAGACTGAAAGTTATCACTGGTATTTTCCGTTGTGCTACAAAACAAATAAACGTATTATGTCAGAAGTAATACTTTGCCATTGCATAAAACTATTTCACTGCTAGTTATTTTTCAATATTTACATTAGTATCTTATTGACCCTTCAGAACATCAGACATTAGTTTCACTTTTACATATTCCTTTCAAAATAATCTATAACTCATCTAACATATAACGAAAAGAAGTTATCGAGCCATCGAGTAGTAATAATATAAAATATAACATATTGATAATAGTGGTATTTCTCAGTTCCTTGATACGTAAATACCTATGTTCGTATATATGTATGATCATTTCAAGAATGCCAACTAATCCTCTGATTGCATACATTTGCTGATTGTTCAGCTTCACTTAGCACACGGCAATTACGTAACTGGTCTAAATGCTTACGTGGTTTCCTCGTAACACAACTGTTAGTCGTTATGTAAATACTTATATCAAATATTCCAACGGAACTAAAGCGAATTTCCCTTTTACATCAGAGCAAGCAGCACAGTACTGTATATAGTATTATCTACTTTACGAACTGATCGAGTCCAGCTGTACAGATTCAAATATTCACACACACGCAGACAACTCAATCTGCAGTAAGCTGATTTAGTTCGACCGATTAAATTCTACAAATTTCTGAATTGAATCCTAGTATAAGCAATGTCGCAAATATAAATCCGCCAATACATGAATAGTGGTGCAATTGCTGCTGGAATTATAATTCCACTTTCATATGTTCCGCTGCTTTCCCATTGCTATTCAGCTTGCCAATCCATCCGATTTTGCAGCAGTCAATTTGTTATGCGCCATACCGTAACCATCCATTTTATCTTCCAACACCGCGTCCACATTCGTATGTATTTCTACCCTTGCATGTGTATGCAATGCTGCTGCACTCTTCCGTCCCCTATAAAACATCCGCACTTGTCGGATTTTATGACAGACAACCAACGGTACATAACTGCACACTTATTGTATTGTACGGAGTTCTATCTGCTATTTGAAACACATGAACTAGTTCATTTATATCCTAACCTGAGCATTCTTATGTGAACCAATGCATTGAACCAGGATTTTATTTACATAACAGACATAATGTATATTCATTTACGTAATTCTTTACACATTATCTGTTTTGTTTACTGTGCTGTATTAAATATGTACAGAAGTTACTTATAGTCTTATTGCTATGTAGACATTGTATATTTACTTGGGTAAAATATGAAGCAGAATGTGTACAATATCAGGGATTATTTGATTATGCGTCATGTGTATTCTGTTTGCTGGTACGTATGTGTACATGCAACTCTTTGTTTCCTACATACGTATGATAGTAATTTTGTCTGTAACACTCGCTAGTACCCGTGCAAATACACGCAAGCACTCGATACTGAACATGAACTGACACATCATTCCTGCAAAGCAATTTCCGCAAGTCTCTATTCCATCCCTTTTCAACGCATGAAACAGTGTGTTGGCCGTTCGGCGCTAAATCAATTTGCACCGGAACTAGACGTAGGTGTGTCGGTCCGCTGGTTGAGCATGGTTGAGCGGTTAGTTCGTTGGTTGCACTGGTTGATCAGTGCGGTGTGCTGACAATGTGTAAACAAATGTTAAGATCGCCGAATGGCTAAGTGTATGTGTATGTATGGTTATGTTACAGGGTGAACTATCTGTGTTTCGGTCTGCAGCCCATGTGGTTTCACGTTACGAACGTGGCATTGCACACCGTCGCCTGTTTGCTGTTCACGCGCGTGTGCACAAGCATCGCAGGTTTGCGGCCCCCGTTCGCTACCGCCGCTGGACTCCTGTTCGCTGCACATCCGGTGCACACTGAAGCGGTCAGTATACACAATACCGATTTGTTACATTATATAGATGATTGGAGTTGAACCTTTCATATATATATATATACGGGCACATACGTGCACTTACATAAAGCCACAAAAGCCGACCACATTGAGCGGCTATTGGTTTTGGACTGGCTGTTATTACGACGGGAAATGTCTTTATGAAAGGCGTTAGACCAAGCTGTTGCGCGGTGGGACGCGTTAAAGATTGCCGTGACCCAGCGCAACTAAGGTTTACCGGTTGCTGCCCCTTTGTTTCATGGCGAAGGGATCATTCCAATCGCTTACGGAATTACCAACTAATAACAGCTATTGTTTTATTGTTACCATCGAACAAAAACGATCATCGAAAATAAAGCCCCTTGTAATGAAACATCGAAACTTGACTTTTATATCGATCAATTAAAAGTTTCATCTTATCAGAATTGCTACGGTAGCATTTATACCACTTACCCTGGCCCGCCAGCTTTACGATGAACTGTTGGAAAGTTATATTATATAGTTACTTCTGGAATGAAATTTCAGTCTAAATAACATAATATGAACTTTACTTATAATAGTTTGCTGACATAATAGAGTTAATCGCATGCACTGGCCTTGTTAATCCCTTGTTCTACGAAATATAACTGTAGGCGTTTGTAATTTGTACTTTATCATGCATTACAATTATGTACTCACTTTATAATATTATTCCTTAACAGCTTCGTGCATTCACAATTTTCTTTGACACAAACGTAACTGGTTAACGAGATAGCTTTTGTAGCTGTGCGTCCACTCCTTCATGTCTCACCGAGACCTGTGTACTCTATTAAATTTAACACAAAACAATGAAACACTGTCAGTATTCGTCCCCAGTACATATGACCTAACAAACAAAAGCCCGCTTTAAATAAAAATGTACAGTCTATGGCACATTATTTTATATACCGACATGATCTGACAACTAAGTTTAAAATCCATTTCGTTTATTTAGTTTTTGTATCAATGTAGATACAAAAAAAAACAGTATCAAAAAATTATTACATAACAAAAGTCTCTCTTGTTATTATTTAGATACCGTAAAAATAGATTACACAATTTGATAAAAAACAAAGCAAAATTCATAAAGAGCGTATCAATTGACGTTCCGAAATAGTCTGAAAAATGTATAACATTCAAAGGACATTTCACTGAAAAAATTAATTAAAGATTATTGCGATAACATTTTCCTCGTTGCGAATGGTCCGATATTTCGGTACGTTGGCTATTATCTCCCGTTCATTTGAGAACACAGGACGCGATACAACGTCTCCGTAGACACCTTTCAAAATATTT
Source organism: Carabus problematicus (assembly GCA_963422195.1). Lineage (NCBI taxonomy): Eukaryota > Metazoa > Arthropoda > Insecta > Coleoptera > Carabidae > Carabus > Carabus problematicus. The sequence continues at coordinate 12,592,417 of OY728584.1, forward strand.
TAAAATTAAATTTCCCGTCGTACTCTTCCCGTTTTCTTGTCTTAAACATTTTACTTTTTTGCTCGCAAGCGGTAGCTGTCAAGAGCTTAAAACATAGTGTTAGTGCAACAAAAATTCCACTGATACAAAATGGCGTCTGGTAGCCACCCTCGAGTATTTAGTTTGCCAAACACTTAGGGAGTTTGAATATCACCGTGTATGTGTTGAATTTGAGACTGTCCGATGTGTTAGTGTGGTGAAGTATTAGTCTAGAAGTGTAAGTAAATGTATATAGTGGTAAGATGCATCGGGAACAGAAGGGACCGAAATATTTATGAGGCGTCGTTTCAGCACGATAACCATATCTGATCCCGGCGAGGCACTTACTTTTCCTCGAGTAGGTGATAAAGGAACATCCACGCATCGTTCTAGAATTCCCTATAAATCCGATATTCGATAATCATGCGAGATGGGATGGCATCGATTCTTGGGAGATCGTGTTTGAAACAAATGGTTAGATAAATTTTTCAAAATATCCCTTTTGATCGTAAAATGTCACCTTCCAGTCTGTTTTATGAAGCCATTGACAGAAAATATATTATAAACCTAATGTTTGTCACCTGCTCTTTAAGATAATATTCCCCAATGTTCCATAAATATCACGCATTGTTAACTAATCCTGTCTGTCACACGAATAACTTCAACAGCACTCAAAATAACATTCCCCAATCGACAGCTCCATCTGTTATGTTACAATCGAAGTTTCACTGCTACTTTACACGATACTGTAGTGGCAGAACGCATAAATTGTATTTATTGCAATGAATGTAACGATTTCATTAGCACGATATTTCATAATGTAGTTTTTAATGACATTGCCTCAGTTGCTGCTGTGTTATTGGAAACTACTCTGTATTATTTCCTGGAAATTTTGTACAAAATTCTCCTGCAATAAATTCGTGTTCCTCTACACATTTTGATCTGGCGACTCCGGAGAATGCCTCGTAAATGACAATCACCGTACAATGCCGACGGATGCACATAGATCTATCTCTCTGTAAATCCGTTTTTTGTGTAATCTATTTCGACGTAAGCGTCTTAGTTCCTGTTGCCGCTTAATATGACACGACTAAAATATCATTGATGAAAGAAGTCAAGCCGCAACAGGTATTTTTTGTTTTGTTTTCAAGCTACTTTTACTGTGCACAAAAGCCCAATGCTAATAACACGAATATAAAACAAGAACAACATGTTCGTTATGCAACTAGCTCCGGCCTTGGCTCTATGTAATGAAGAAATGATAAGCTGATGTGTGCCGGAGTGGTGTATGTGATGGTAGACTCTGGTAGCTGTAGTAACTGCTCGTACTCTGTTTGATTAAAGCACAGGTGGGGTGTATTTTTTAATCAGAATAATGCACATAAATTTTCCGTATTCAATATCTGATCCCTGCGGTGTTTCGAGGACGCCATATAAACGTTTCCATCTTTTTTGCTTCGTGTTCTCATTGTCTCCATCCTTCTTCATCTGCATGGAATCGTTTAACATTGAGTTCCACATTTGCATGCATTAACTGGAGGACAGTCGTTGGTATGCTAACGTGTTTAACTTAGCGACGTTTTCATAAAATGTCTAACCGAAACTCTCGATAACATTAAATCCGCTAACGATTTAATAAACCCATAAATCTCATTGTATATTACGCTTTCCAGCTAACTTTCATAATATGCATGTACAATGAACCATACTGAACAACGATCCATTTCATATATTTAGAGACAAAAGGTTATCCATTCAACAAACGAAAAATATTCTAATATTTGCACCATAATGAGGAAACTTTGTAATATATCTGGTTTGCATTGTTTTGCATCCGATTAATTTTCAATATATCAATAATCACCTCTAGCATCCGATAGTATGTACTCACTAATGAATGTAGTGCATATATTTATCGGCAAATGATTTATTTCAGTAATTCACGACCACTTGTACATTTGCAAAGTGTGTATTTAGATTAATAATATGCATTATTTAATTTGTACCTGGCATTTGTTTAAATTGATGCTTGCATTGGCCGTAAGATTAAATTTCCCGAGAACGAGAAAGAACTAAATGATCGTTACCGGGAATACCTAGGAACTGGGACCTTTTTAGGAAATATTTAAATTACAAAAATCAGAAACAATACTACCAGAACACAATTTACAGCAAAGACAGGACTGCGTCGCGATAGTATACGACAGTCCACACTGAAGTGTACTTCACTGAAATCACAGTCACGTTATCTTGGCGAAATTCGTTCTGACGTCACTTTACGAAACGACTATACAAAGAAAATTACGCTATATTTAATTACCTACTTGACAGCTGGTCTCGTTGTCTGACAGTGCGCCGCCCATTGTTTTTAATGGAAACTGCCATGGAGTTCGCACTTGCACAGAAGAAAGCTCCACGAGACGACGCTTATCTGTTTGTTTGTTTTTTATCAAAATATTATTCATAATTGCGTAAATAAGCGTCTAATTACACTCGTTCCCCTTTGGGCTTGTGTATAATACAGATAAGCGTCCAACTATTATGTGTATGTGTGGAAAACAGCAGATGACAAGTGCAGAAGGAAGATTCGCCAGTTGACTCGACAGTTAATTACCTTTACTGCACTTATGTAGCCGCAGGACAATGTAATGGTACGAATATGATGTTTAATTATTTAAGGCGAGCAGTGTTCAGTTTATAATTACGGATGAGTTCAAAGTCAGACGAATACAAATATGTTTTATTGCAGCCGGAGCGCCGGTGATATAGGTTGTGTGTGGTTGTGTGTATTGTAGGCACAGTGTAACAACAGCGCTATGAATGTACAAGTATATTGCTGTGACGCAATGACCGCAGCACTATGTAGCAGGTGGAGAGTAGCGATCGGTGACGTGGCCACAGCACAACATAAAAGAGCCATGTGCAGAGGACTAGTGCAGTCAGCAGAGCTCTCAAAGCCACAGCTTTATGCCCTATAAATCCAACATGAGTGGGCTATATTGAAAGTGGCCACTGATACGTCGAGACCTGAGCCGTAACGGATCACTTCAAAAGAGCCACTTACTCGTCCGTCACACTGTACCAATATTGCGCATCCCAGTGCATCCGATATATATGCATACTGTATCTATCGAAATCATATAGGTAATATGTAGCTTGTTATATTGAGAATTCTGTAAGGTAACGAAATGTACCTACATCGGCTTAAAACCGCTTGGCATTTGTCCATCTGAAGCTGCCATCGAATCTCGTACACGGTTCCAAATTGCATCTGACCTACACAGCTGGGGTCTGGCCAAGTACCGGCTGTGCCCGTGTTCGCCGCACCTCAATTGCATCTGGCTGTACGCCATTGGCAAACTTATTACACGGCAGCCAGACTAGAAACCAACGTACTACAACCCATCGTGTGCCGTACAAGATGAAATCTGCTCAGGTAGTAAAAAACGACGACATATAAACAAGGGAAAGTTATGTTTCTTTCACCTGGGATTACACGAACACATTGGATCAAATCACCCCGAAACACACCGTGCCATTTCTCTTCTGTTTTGTTTTCGTCAATCTTCTCGCCAACACAACCAGTTGAAGATTCTTCTTAGGCCACCGTATAAATTGAAAACTTTCCAAACAAGAACGCCAACGGATGAAGCCATCAATTTCCCTGCACAACCGTTTTACTTATCGAAATTCGTGTCTAGTAGAACACTGAATTAATCTTAATTAAGTATTGAATGATCATTTATTAAATAACAAATAATACAACAAAAATTGACCGTGCATACTATCGTATCATTTAGAATAAAATATGTATGGCATACATAAGTACGGCTATATCCTGTTGTGTATGATGTATGTGTGTAATACAGGAATAGGAAATAGTACAAGTTGGGAGCTTGGAGCCTGTAGTGGAGCAATCGATAACAGCTTGGTTTAGTGTGTCACCCGGCTCCGCTGCGAGACCGCACAGATCCTGAACAAAAAGGACCAGGACTCACGTCATGTCACACACAACTCGAGAAACATTTGTTGACATTAATCTTGTATACAAGACTACATCAAAATGTACAAAAGGATACGAATAACCTATTCAATGAAATTAATACGCAGAAAAAACTGGTGTACATATTTCAGTACTATGAAGTGTATGCTATAAATTTCATCTTTTCCGCTATTATCTACAGTTATGACTATTGTATAGGTTATGTAAATCAGTTTGACATGATAATATCTAAAATAAAGGTTGGAAAATTGAACATAAGAATCATTAACTGTTATAAAATATATTTATTGATAATTGTCTATGCACGTGGATAAACTAAATGTAGATAATCATTGTTGTATTTGGATGTCAAGTTGTTGATTGTGATTGTTGTTGTTGCAGGTAACTGGAATTGTTGGCCGTGCGGATGTATTAGCGTGTGTCTTCTTCCTCGTTTCCCTGCTCGCCTATCATGGGTAAATCAATAATGCATCAAATAGATACAATAAACATTACTATTCAACTGACATGGAATACCGTAATACCATACTGAGAAACACATAAAAGAAATGTCGTAAATGATGCTATTACACTGTTCGATTTAAACCTGCGAAAATATATCCGTCTTTCAATCGTTCTATCCGGATATACTTGACAGATGACATTCAATTGAATCCCAAAATAACCAAGGGACAAAAACAAAATTCCCTGAAGACGATTCAGTGATCTCCCCACTTTTGGAGAATAGAAAAAAGAGTTGACATCTAATCGCTGTCGTGTTAATTTTTTTTTGTTAACTTTTTTATCTGATGTATATATATATATACATATATATATATATATATATATATATATATATATATATATATATATATATATATTGTTATATTTTAACTATCTATATACATTTTTTTTTTACTTTTGTAACTAGTTAATCAGAAACTTTTCGATTTAATTTGAATTCATGCAACAAAATTCAGTTACTGCATGATATTATAGTACGAATATATTTTCTAGAAACACTAATTTCTAGAATGATATCTGACAAAAGGCAAGACCAAAAATATATTCGTTATTATTAATAAACTACAACCAAATGTTTTTTTTATGGTGCTTTAATATAAAAATGCGTTTAAATTTATAATAAACTGTAACTGTATTACTCGCAGACATGCGGACGGAAGATGTCAGGTGTGGACGAGTGTGATCCTTGGAGGATTGAGCATGCTTGCCAAGGAGACTGGTGTCACCGTATTCATCCTTAATTTAATGTACGACCTGTATCGTTGTTGGCCCTTCATCCGAAGGTTCGTTACATTATATATTAACCAGTGTCCAATTTATTTAAAGCCGTGTATAACTTGTTTCTTGCAGAACAATAACTGACGTTCGTTGGAACGATGAAACTTGTAGATTTGCACGGCGAGCTGCCAAAGTTCTCGTGTCGGTGAGTATATAAATATTGGTAGTTTAACGCAATGTCCTTTTCAACAAACGTATTCCGGTTGACGACTTGAATACGCGTATTGTAATTGATGCGCACGCGCATATTTGTGTACAGCTTGGCATCCTGTTGACGGTCCGGCTGGCCATGTTACAAGGATCGCTGCCGAAATTCTCCCAACAGGACAATCCAACAGCTTTTCACCCTTCGCTCTATGTCAGGTAAACTACGTGTTTAGCCCGAGGCCAAATTTTTCGGATGTGGCACATTTTTCACTTCATTACATGACCAGAAATATGTAATATCGCGTTGTGACATTCCTGTCATATTACATTCCGTACACAGGTACAGAACAACCCCACATTTTCACACTGCATTTTATTATCTACATGCGCGAAAATTAATATATTCTGTAAATTGAAATTTCTGTATTAATTTTTCAAAATTCCATAAACCTCCCCTAATTTTATTTACGTAATTAATAGCGGTTTTTATTTAATATAATTAATTGAATGCACTACCGGAAATTACAAATACGAAATCAAGAAACTAAAACAAAAAATATTTGAAGAAAACACAATTCCTTCTGGCGAACAACTAATCGTTCGCTAACTGATGATGTGGCAGTTATTTTTGGTTTTGTTTTCTTTCTGTGTTCTCGTTTTCGCTAAGTGCAACTGCAGACCACAGTGTATATAGTCTAGGTTGTACATACTAGACCAGTTGAAATTCACAGTAAATGAATCTAGTCGGTAGATCGTACGGCGCAACCGTAGGTGCTATACAGTTGCACAAGTTGTACCGTTACCATTAGCGCAACCACCATAAAGTTCACTGCCAAAGTTCATTTATCGACAAATGTTATCGTTTTGCAGGGTCGTGCAGTAATTGAAAAAGTTCAGGTCAAATAAACAACTCCATCATGACGCAATATGCTGGTTCTAAATCGACGTACCACAAACAGACGTCGAACAGAGAGACATCTATTGGTAGCCCTTGTATACAACATGTACATAACCGGCTACTTGTACATATCCTGTCCTACTTACTAACAAACCAATACAATTCAGTGCACACAAGTTTATCGCTAGTTATGTTCGTTACGCTCGGTTGAGATTTGCTGGCATCGTTAACGGTTAATGGCTTCGCAGAAGTTTTTAAAATGCTGTACGCGCCAGTGCTATTTGTTCGAAATGGAATTGTATCCATTAGCTATTATAGATGTTCTCGTTCAGTTTACACTACACTGTGAGTAGCGATATAAATTATAGGCGGAACAATTACACAGCAATTCCATAATCCATTATTTCACTATATGAACATTGTCCAGTCCGGTGCTCTCATACATTATATAGGATTTTTTTAAATACAGGATGTAATATAAAATACTGCTAGTTGATTTTTGAGAAAAATACCGTGATAACATTACATAAAACATATTTTTCAAACGCCACCAACATCATACATGTGACATGCGGGTTGCAGGTATTAAAATGCAAGTATAAATTACTAAAATACACGTACGTATAATGAAACCTGTTTCCCAACAGAATCCAGGATCTATTAACTAATAATTATTTATGAACCGTAATTATGATCTTCGGATATATTGCAATGCCAATGTTTTATTGAAATGTCACTAATGAGTTTTTGTACATTTGCTGATATTCTTATCGCAGACTTCTCACGTTCTCATATTTGGCCGCCTTCAACTGGTGGCTGCTTCTGTGTCCTGCCACTTTGAGTCACGACTGGCAAATGGGCTCTGTTCCCTTGCTCACGTCTGTCACGGACAGTCGAAACCTGGTCACGTGTCTGTTCTTCGGTACCGCACTACTCATAGCCTACAGGAGTCTACAGGACTTTGAGGTACAGTACACACAAGTACTTCCCTAACTTGTGTCTAACTTTGAATTAGTTCCCTAGAATATATGTATATATGTGTGCGTGAGCGTCTCTACACGACCAAACTTTACTCCAAGTCCGCACCACGCTATTGTTCTCACCGGGAAACTAACTATATATTAACATGCGTGTGGCAACGTGCATCTATAGGAGAACGTATTCACATTTCACATTAAGAATATATACCTACCCACATTATAATTACGCTAGTTTCTGGTATAACTTAATGGAAGTAATCATTTAAACTAATGTAAATAAACTGTACATTATACATATATTCTAGTGTTACGCCGATGTATTTCTCTTTGTGCTTTGAAATAATTTTCTAAAAAGTATTCTATACTGCATTGTATACTGTACTGTCATATACATCTGTGTAACATATTATGTTCTTTTCGGAACATGTACGTACGATTCTCTTTGTTCTTACTAACATTCGGTGTACATGTTTGTGTTACATTGGTACAGCAACAACGTCATGTACCGCTAGTGCTCGGACTGTTGCTGCTTGTTCTACCGTTCCTGCCCGCTGCCAACCTGGTCGTTACCGTTGGATTCGTCGTAGCCGAGAGAGTTCTATACATACCGAGCTTGGGATGTGTGCTATTGGTTGCTTATGGAGCACAACTACTGTGGAACTCCCTGGTCCGACATCGACAGACCTTGGTGTTCGTCGGCATGTTACTGCTTGTCGCCGGCTGTTTTAGAGTCATCGCTAGGAATCGAGACTGGCAGTCAAGAGAATCCTTGTTAAGGCAAGTAAATCTCACAGTGAAAAGTTTAAATCGTTATACGTAAAATATGCATGACCTAATAGTTCCAAAGACACACCTAACTTGTATAGAAAGTTCCTAATCCTGCAACGTGATTTTCCGTCAGGCGTCGTATACATTAATCCCACTGCTATGGCGTCACTACAGTGTAACGGTATACTGCTGTGAAATTAAATAACTTTTAGTTTCATATGAATTAAAAATGAACTTCACAAACTCTTTCATATATTAGATGGCAGTCTGTAGCCCCTGTAACTTTTTAGTTTTATTTCAATGCGAGGAAAGCTTGTGTGGAATGCATACAATTACCCATAAATACCAAGTAGATGTTCAACTTGTAAGTCGATGATTTGAGGTGAACTTTGAACAAGACTTGTGTTACGGTAACGACACTGTAAATCATGATGGAACCGAGATGCACTTTAAGTAATAGTTTTATTGATCTTTATGTGAAACAAATGGTACTGCGATGCTGCACAACTGTTGGTTTTGTCAGAACGACCGTAATCTGTAAATGTCACACAATATCGGCAAAGGAGATTGCGAAGTAGGAAGAAACGGGGAGCTGGAGTAGCAAGCTGTTAGAATGTAGTGTGCAGCACGATGTGAACGTTCCGCTCATTTATGATATGTGTTACAGGGCGGGCCTAATGGCGTTACCGCAAAACGCCAAAATGCATTATAACTTTGCCAATTTCCTGAGAGACACCGATCGTCCGGAACTCGCCATCTCGCACTACCATAAAGCTCTGCAGTAAGTTCTCACTTGTTAAGAACGACAATGTATGTACGTGTGTGGGTGTATGTGTAGTGTGTGGTTGTTTTGTAACGGTTCAATCCACCTGCGAACTTCTTGTTCTAGACTGTGGCCAGCTTATGCGAGCGCACACAATAACTTGGGCACACTCATGAACAATGATGAGCATGCCGAACATCATTTCCTCGCCGCCATTCGCTATTCAGCCGATCACGTCAACGCTCATTATAACTTGGGACAATTGTATCGGTAAGAATAAGATGCCCACAGTGTCCTAACATTAACACCATTTGCTCAACTCGCTTCTAATGCTGTGTACACTCGACTATCCTGTACTTATTATATACATTGTATATACACGGCCAGTCGCCTAATAGCCAAATAAAAAACTTTTACTACATAATATAATTCTCAACTCATCGCATTGTTTAAAACTTTACTACATTCCGGTACAAATTTAGTTATAAAATTTCCAACACAATTATAAATGCATCATTTTATAATTTGCTGCACAGTATAAATTAATTAAAGTAATTTCGCTTATACATTGTTTCACAGCAAATCAAATCGTTCCGTGGAATCTGCCAGGATGTTAGAAAGATGCATTCGGCTAGAACCAGCCTTTACGCCGGCGTATCTTGAATTAGTGAAGTTACGAGGACGACAAGATTCCAGCGTCGGTTCGCTGCTGCGAAAAGTCGTACATCTGAACTCAAACGACCCGCATCACATTACCAGCTACGCGGAATGGTTACAAGAACAAGGTAAACAATCGTTTGTATATTTTTCAGCACTTTAGTGTTCGTTGTATTTTAACATATATCAATATATTTGTACAGGATCTCACATAACGGCTGCCCGTTACTTTTGGAGAACATTAGAAATATCACCGTCATACCAGCCCGCAATTTTGGGAGCATGTCGAATACTTCGACTGCAAGGTCGACATTCACAATTACTCCAATTAATAACCAGATGGCACTCGGTATTGAGACTGCAGAGAGGTACTCTTCCTCTGAGTCCTCACGTCTACCTGCACGGTTGGCAGTTGAAAACTGAATTGAACAGTAAAGCCCGTGCATATGATCCATGCCCGACGTTGTTATGTGTAAGTTTGCTATTTGCATGCGAATATTTATTGTTGAAAGATGTTGTATGATTTGTCATTGTTAGGGTCGGCGATGTGTGCCAGCACACCCGCGACCTATTCGACTGTCACACATGCATCAACATCCGCATCACGCAGCTTTACATCCGGCATGCAATCGAACTACGAAAGCTCCGAAGTGTTTTTCAACGGTACGGCAGTGTCGACTCACTCGCAGCAGATGGCACCACAAACACCAACGGCCCTCGTCATCATTCATGGTACAGAACATCCTGGATACAGTGTAGACGGACCGATATCTCATTGACAACGTATATGACTTTGTTAATTTGAGTATTGTGATGTAGACTAGTTATGATGCTCAGACGACAAACTGAACAGTTCTCAAGTGATATATCTCTGTAAGATAATACCAGTAATTAACTAATTAAGTCTAAAAAGTGATTGATTATTAATTTGTTAGTAATTTTATAAATAATTATGATTTTTGACATTGGTAAATGCAATACAGACCAGTATTTAACACATAGGTTTTGATGATAGGATTCATAACGCGACAAGACCATTGGACAGGGTTAAAGAAAGTAATAATTCTAGTAATAAATAGGCTACGCATATTGATATGTTTAGGTATGTTGGGGAGCCAGCATGACAATGGGATTGATATATACGGATTGATTGATATTAGTTACTAACAACTATAATATAATATTGAATACACAAACTTTAGTTTCGTACAACATATCACAGATAATAGTTCCATACACATGTGCGTTGCTATGGCATCGTCTCCACACCAAACTCCCTCATCACCCTACAACATTTGTTCACTAGCCATTAATAATGATCAGTAATAAGTAACATTAATAATAAAACGATTATGTACGCTTTGTCTAGTCACGTGACAACGAAACGTTCATTGTCAAACATTCGTTCATACGATGCTAACGCAATGAGCAAATGAATGATGATGATGATATTATGGTATAACGTTATTGAAGTGTACCTGAGTTTCCGTACATAATTTCTACGAGTAACATCGAGTGTTACATGGTATAGACTAGTATTATATATTGGCAATATGAAATTAGTGTGCTCAGCAGGAATGAATCAAGTGCCATGATATAAGTTTGTATTAATCACAGTATTATTATCTGATGTGGTACTGAAATAAGTTTCACAAATACTTGTACATACATGCATACCATACATAAATATAGAGTATATCGATTATAAATTGTAATATACATAAGGTATTGAATTGTAAAACTGACTGATTTCGTATTGCAAGTGATAAAGTTTTCTAGTGTGTTTAAAAGCTAAAAATGAAATTCTATGCAAACACTTCATTGCGAACCAAAAGCCGGTTTACAGGTTTGATAAAATAATATATTTTTTAAAAGTAAATCTGTAATATTAATAATGGATTGTACGTATAATATAGGTAGGTGTATATGTAAGTTACATTTTTGACGAAATCTTAAGTCCTAAGTACATAATATACTAACTATGCATAGTGCCATCATACACTGTTGTGAAATGTTTCATTTACAAGCAGCAGGCGGCCAAAATAGATGAAAATACTTCTACACAATATGGTTATTTTCTACGTAAATATGTCATGACGTTGCGTAAAGTTCAATGTAAATGTGCAGTACATACATATTTAAATTTGCTATCTGTTATTACACTACCTAAAAGCTAAATAACGTACTCTATAACAAAGTAATTATTTTAAAGGGGTCCATTATATGAACATTGTATACTAAATCCATCAGGTTACAGGAATTTCACACTCACACACATTCGTATCTCTTGTAAAGAGATAAACCAACAGACGGAAATGTAACTAAGTATAACATACATAGTTACTGTATAATATATGTATATTTCCATCAGTCTGTTTGTTTGTTTGATTGTACACCAGTTGAAAACAATGCAGCATTTGTCTTAGCGCACCGGCAGTGTTTTGTGTGTAAAGCTCATAAATTTGTTTCTTGTTTTTACTTAATAAAAAACCAGTAAAAGTACAAAATCAATTTTTCACTTTCATTATTCACAGAGAACAGGAACTAATAATGGCTACCGGGCAAACATTGAACTTTTGTTATTGGTACACAGTGTCTCCGCCCCGCCCCAAATATTTGCTTACAGACACGTTTTTACTTTCATGCAATTAATTCTAGCACGTTTACTGGTTATTGTTAAATTTAATTTTACGATTCAAAAACGCGACCGCTTGCACAACTGATTATTATTTTTGTATTTTCATTAAAGTGTGTGTGCATTTTTATTTGAAACCATGTACCGTGAAACCGCTAATTGTATTGATTTTTCTCAGCGTCTCTGCTTCGCTCTGTTTAATATATAAATGCTGTTCAGTTGTCACTATCAGTTGACTTGTGACATTTGTACAATAGACCACTACAGGCATGTTACCTCTGAAACTGTTTACGTTATTCGGGCTTCTGTGCGCCGCACGTTGTCTCGAGAAGACGAACACTCTTGCTGCACCCGAAGAAGAACATCTCCAGGATCTGGTGGCTGCCGCATCTAGTAAACACTACGCGGAAGGTGGCGGTGATTCGTACCATGCTGGACACCATTCTAGCCATGGTGAAAAAGGACAGAAAGGTCACAAGGACAAGCACTATCATGATCGCAAGAATTCCGGACACCATGCTAAAGACTACCATGAGGGAGCTTACGGTGAGCATGGTGGCAAAGTGAATAAGCACCATGACGAGGGTGACCATTATTCCAAGCATCACGAAAGCGCCAAGGGACACAAAGGTGCTAAGTTTGGTGAGAAGAAAGGACACAAAAAGGGCCACAAAACCAAGGGCTACACAAACAAATTCCATAAGGACGAGTACCACAAGGAACACAAGTTCTACGATGACCTGCACAAATCAGGACAACATAGCAAAGATGGTAGCTTCCATGCTGACCATGCCAAGAAGCACGGCGGTCACAAGAAAGGTGGCAGCCATCATTCTGGTCATCATGATGACCATTACGGTAAAACTGGCCACCATGACAAAGGGCATTACGATTACGACCATCTGGGACATAAGAGCAGTCACGGATACGATCGCCATCATAACTACAATTCCGATTTCGCCAAGCATGGTGGCCATTCTGGCGGAAAACATTACGGTTTTTCACACGGCCACCACTGAAGTTATATCTACAATACCGAGTGACATTCTATGGATGGCTAGCTGGATCATGTCGTGCTATTTACGTAGTTGCAGAGATAGATTTCATTAGCACCAAAGTGAAACTAAAGGGAAAGTTTAGATTGTCACACGATTTTGTTATTTGTTGTAAGAAATATTTTATTAAAATCGTTTTTATTTGTTTTTATATGATCATGCAATAATAAATTTCCTATTACAATAATTTCTGTGCGTCCAATTATTTACAAAATCCCCTCTAATTACCCATTTATTACAGTAGTAATAACTTTACAAAATGATACAACGCAATTAATTATAATTGTGTAAAGAGTAATATAAAATCAAGGTCTGAGTATTTAATCTTTATTGGAATCTTAAGTTCACATGACTATTTGTTTTCTGGAGAATGCGGTAGACTCACATATATTTTGACACTTGTGTGAGGCGGTGGTGGACGAAACAATACTTTGCCATCTGGTCCTCGGTAAGATCTGCGCATAGTCATTCTCACAGTTAGCGTTTCATCTTAACAACAATTTATATGATATGATAATGACTCATATGAAACTTACTCGTAAGGAATTTCATATACCAATTTCATCTTGAGTTTCTCACATATTAATTGTGTATAACGACTGGTTCCATCGACTCTGAGCACATTGTATGACAAATCTTTACCCAGCTCCAAGGATTTCTGTAGCAAAGCTAAACCTATTCCTTGGCCACGATCATCAGGTCGCGTTGCTAGATAAGATACCTAATTAAATATATACATATTACGTTATCATCATATCCTTGATAATATGTAAATTTAATTACAGTAAAATTAGTGTAGTTCTAACAAATAGCTGATACTGTGTGATTCTGTTTACAGATTGTTCCTCTAGTAAACAAATAGCTTGTAAAAAGTTAATATTACTTATGATACAAATTCATATCTTGACATTGCCGTTACATATTTATAGACAATACAATACTTATGTTAAGTTACACCTGACAAAATGATGATTCTCTCACCTCAAATATTTTCGTTTCACAAAAGCGAGTCCAGAGTTTTGGTGCTCGTGATATATGCGCAAAGAAATGCAACAAATCTGACATCCTTTGACATGAACAGGTGTCCGCAAATGCGTCCATTAAATCTGGATCCCAAGGGCACATAGCTGTATTGATCGCAGCTCCAACCACAGATCCGTCATATCTACATCGCACCATAAGCGACATGCCCTGGGCCAAGCCCGCCATAGTCTTATTTTCAAATGTTACATTACGAGTGTTAGCTAGTCCCGCTGCTACTATCGTGGGTTCGGCAACAAAAAATGAATTCCAGAACAGTTCCATAACCGATTGGTAATCATTCGGGGTGACGCGGACAATAACAAATTTTCTTTGATCCTAGATAAATATGCATAATACGAAATACCAGACGCTATGTCGTACAAATGGAAATGAAAGTTATAAACACTTTCATTTCCACACAAATAGGCAATAACAATTATGGAAATACTTACTAAAGTAAATTTCGATTTATTTCTAATTACAAATGAAGGATTATTATAGGTTCTTTCCGTTGCTTTTAGGAGAGAACTCATGCCTGACAATTTAAAAAACCGAGACATTATGGAATTAAGGAACTGTCAATTTAATGCGTTATATCACGCTTGTCAAATATGACACTGCAATAAAAACAATTTTTTAATCGGGAAAGATGATTTGATTTGTGATAGAAATTATAAAAATAGTTTTTATATATTGCGTAAATTATTGCTTGAGAAATATGCGTTAAATTCAATGGAAAAGTGGCTATTTCTATGGCATCATACTTGGGCCATGGCTAATCAAGTGGAACTGTCAAAGCCGTGCTCTACTAAACACTAAATAATAGAGTTTAACTAAAATAAATTATCATTCTTTTTACATTCTATTCTGTAATTACTGAATTATTGACTCGCACTTCCTTATTGTGTTTCAAGCATATCTAATACGTAAATTCTCATATAAATCTATTTAGCTGTGTCGGTTCCCCGACATCCGAGTGTAAACACAGGATAAATTAATTTTATCTGATCACAGTTTGTGAATGAAACGCGTATAAATAAAACGCATTACAATTCAGTTACATAAAATCCGCAACAAAAGAACCATAACGAAGTGTTTCGTAATTAAAAACCGCATTGAAATTTAACAAACAAGTCCTCCCTCCACAAGATATCGGAGTTATATATCTACCTGATGTTCCTACAGAGTCAAGTATTCGTGTTCGAACTATCATCTCCAGGAACAATCCTGCATTGTGAAACATCATGTTAAGTCTCAATTGTTTCATTGTTACGTGTAGTCTAGCTGTGCTGACAGTTGCACTTCCAACCCAAGACGTGGAGATCGTCGAATCCACCATCAGAGAAGTACGCGCAGCTGCACCAGAAGATCTTCTCTTAGCAGGTATTATAAGAATATTTTCACACTCTTTGTTGTATAACGATAATGGTCTTATTTTAAAGAAACCAGCTATGGACATAATTATGCAGCCGACGATGAAGATTCTGTAGGATATTTAAAACGCACAGAAGATGGTGGAAGCGATGGTTACAAGCAATTTGGCAGTTACCACAAAAAAGACGGCGACAAATATGGTTACGAGAAACATACATCCTTCGGAAAAGCTGACCATGCTGACTACGGTATTTAATACTTGTTGTAATAATATTGAACTATATTAAGTAACTGTTGTTTATAGATGCTGGTTCCAATGATGGTGGAAGTGATAAGAGTGGTTACAAAGTTGCAGAAGAGCTAAATGAGTAAGCAGAAACTTTAATTTCATAACGATAGAAGGTTCATATTTGTCGAACAAAACAAATATAATTAATTTTTTCAGAGATGAAGGTGATAGCTACGGCCCATCTGAGAAATATACTGATGAAGGAGCTGGCGAACACTACACCGAAGGGGACAGTGAACATTATTCTGAAGGAGAAGGTATTCAACAGTACAAACACTCAATATAATAATTAAACAGAATGAAATAGTGATTATGCTCATCTAAGGTAATCATCATAGATACGGCGATGGAGAATCAGCCAAATATTCTGCTGGAGAAGAGTACGGTGCAGAAGAACATGATGATTATTAAATAAATGTTTAAATTCTACTGTTAAAGTTATTTAACCCTGTGCCAGAGTACCGTACAACAATCATTATCACTGTTAATATTTTGTTGTTGAATTCATTTGTAAAAATATGTGGTGTTATTGTTATTTTCCGCAAATAAAAATCAATTGAATCATAGTATGTATTTATTCTGTTCATATTTTCAGTATAGTTTACATTGTATTAATCATATATTGTAAATGTACTATTTTATTTTACATATAAATATAAATATGTACATGTAAATTAGCTGCGTAAGATAATACGCTTACAAATGTGTTTCTAATTTATACAACGCGGTATAATTCTGCGAGTCACTCTCCCATGTATACTGCGCAACTTAAGGCGTGACTTTGTATAGTCTTGTCCACTAATATAGTTAATATTTAACATTTCCCAACATTTCCTAAAGATTAGAATAATACAAACATGTAATATAATTAAGAGAAGCGAAGTACAAAAGAAAAATAATTATAAGAATTTTAATAAACATATAAAACGAACAAGGGAACCATATCGACAATTTTTGAACAGACTGTACATTCACGTGCTGTCATTCTCATATGACATATATAGAGGTCAAGTAGAAGCCGGTTGTGAATTACAGTAAATTTGTTATTATCTATTGGTTTGTGAAACTCTTATCAGTAAGCATTGTAACAAGTTTTGTGCTCTATTTTCGTCTATCAAATAATTTGAGCATACTGTCATTAGTCATTTGTGTATAGGTTATTTATTGATATAATTAATTAATAAATATGTCATTTCATATAGTGCAGTAAATTAATCTTTAATAAACAGTGAATTACGTAATACTAGTTATAGTTTAAAACTGGTTTATCGTTGTTTTGATCGTCGTACTTAGGTAATTTATTAGAGATGTTGTGTAAAAATAGTTTGCTTACTGGCTTAATAAAAAATTCTAACTTATTTCGAAGATTGACATCTGTAACAGGTACCATGAGTGAAATACAAAATAAATTCGATTTGCCAAGTCGATATAAGGGAAGTGAAAAAAGTGTCTGGTAAATTGATTGTTCATAATTGTTATAAAACATATGGTTAATAGTTTTGTATCTATGCAGGGTAGAATATATACAGTTGGCAGCAGAACATAAACCTTTAAACTTGGGCCAAGGATTTCCAGATTTTGCAGCGCCCAGGTATGTTACATCTGCTCTCGCAGACGTGGCAAATGGTGAAAATGTTTTACTGCAACAATATACTAGAGGTTTCGTACGTATATCTGTCGTCTTTAAATGTTACGAAATATAACGAGCGTATTAATTTCAGGGACACCCTCGGCTCATAAACGCCTTATCTAAACTCTACTCGAAACTGATTGGCCGTGAAATAAATCCACAAACAGAAATTCTAGTCACTTCGGGTGCTTATGAAGCCCTGTTTTCTACCATCGTAGGTCACGTTGATGATGGAGATGAAGTTATTATTATCGAACCATTCTTTGATTGTTATGAACCTATGGTCCGGACAGCTGGTGGTATTCCGAAGTTTATTCCACTCAGACCTGTAAGTTCCACGCTATACATGCCTAATGAAGTTATATTATTGTGTTATATTGTTGTTAAGACTAAAACCGATGGTGTAATAAGTTCAGCTGACTGGGTACTAGACAAAGCCGAGCTAGAAGCGTTATTTAATAATAAAACTAAAATGATCATAGTTAATACTCCACACAACCCACTCGGCAAAGTGTTCACACAATCTGAGTTAGAGGTTATAGCTGATCTTTGCAAGAAATGGAATGTTCTGTGCGTTTCTGATGAAGTTTATGAATGGATGGTGTACAAACCAAACAAGCATATTCGCATTGGTATGTACTTGAAACATTGTACTTTGTATGTGTGTGTATTGGTATTGCGTGTGTATTGGTGATGTATGTTTCAGCTACACTGCCTGGAATGTGGGAGAGAACAATTACTATTGGGTCTGCAGGTAAAACATTCAGTGTGACAGGTTGGAAGACTGGTTGGGCTTACGGTCCGGCAAATTTAATGGAGAATTTGCAAATGGTTCATCAGAACTGTGTATACACGTGTTGCACACCCATACAGGAAGCCGTAGCACGAGGATTTGAACTAGAACTGTCACGGTTGGGACAGGACGAATGCTATTTTATGTCATTGCCGCAAGAATTAGAAGCCAAGAGAGATTTTATGGGTAAATTTCTATCGGATGTCGGTATGCATCCAGTTATACCAGAAGGTGGATATTTCATGATTGCTGACTGGTCACCGCTGGGTATGTTATCAAATATTAGTATCAGAAACTGTCATTTAGGTCACAAAAACAGCTTAACTTACACCCAGTTTGCAAATATTCATCATCTTACAGCATCCAAGGTTCAATTGGAAACAGAAACTGATAAATATCGTGATTATCGTTTCACCAAATGGATGACAAAGAAAATCGGGCTACAGGGAATACCACCAACGGCATTCTATAATGTTTCACACAAGCCATTAGCTGAAAATTACGTGCGATATTGTTTTATTAAGGTATGATCGAGTGCAATACATGTATTGATACAACTATATTGTTGACACTTTCCAGGAAGATTCAAATTTACAAAAGGCTGCTGCCATACTTCAGAAATGGAAATCTCAAGGATAACCAACATCTATAGAAATTAATGCTATTCGTACTACAGTATAATTGTTATATGAAATCTATTTATGTATTGATTTAAGAAAAATACATATTTTACTACGCTCATGTGCAGGATCTAGCTTTAGTTGGAGTAATCGCCACGAAGCCATCTTTTGCAATTCCTTGTGTCGTTTCCATATGTTTTACCATACCTACACGGTAAAATATAATTATTTTGTTTCACATATTTTGTGTGTTTCGGTGATAAATTCGTACCTAAACATGCCACCGGGTATGTGTCCTGTATAGTTTGGTATCTGACCGGTCAACCTGTGGTATATGGCTGACGGTAGGATCTGCAGCGGTGGATCCGGTTGAATCACACTCACCGGCGACCATTCCGTGCTCCTCCGTTGTCGGTAATTCGACGTGAAGTTGCATAACGCAGAATTGGTCATTGCTTCATGCGTTTTGCCGAATTCTGCATTACCAAACGGTATATGCCCGCCGAAACCTGTTGAAACACGCACGTTGTTTTGTCTAATTTGTACACTGTACGGAAATACATACTGTATCTTTGTTGCTGTGCATACGAATTATATATACTTTCATGCATTATTTGCGTTTATGACAGAAATTTAGACTAGTTTTGTTTCAATCATTGTTTTTTTTGTTTTTGTTTTAGAAGCCTCACTTACTCGATAAATGTACTATTGTAGGTAGATACAGCGTTATAGAACACGTCCTAATCTATGTTTACAAGATGCAATTTACCCTGTTTAATAGTTTTGTCGGAATTTTCGTTATCCAAAAGAAACTGGCTGGATGTGTTTGGTGGATATGACATTGGCGGTTCGTCAACGACAATATTCCTTAATATGGCAGCACATTCCGGTCTTACGGCCATCAAGGGCAATTTAAATTCGCTCTCAGCCAACTACAGAACACAACTTGTATTAATAACGTATATATATATAACAATACGCTAACAATTCTACCATTCGATCTTCCAAAGTTTTCGGTTCCCATTCGCCGCCTTGGATCTTAATTTGGCGATCTAACTGATTCATTGCTATTTTGTTGGCCAACTGTTTTTCTTCAAAGCTAGACATACCATTTTGGGCAGAGACGGAAAATCGCTGACCTTGCTCGCCATTGATGTGCGGGACACAGCCTGGTAATATGAAAAAATTAAAAACAGTATTCCGGTACCGGGAATCGAACCCGAGCCTCCTGGGTGAGAGCCAGGTATCCTAGCCACTAGACCATACCGGACTATAATAAAAAAGTATTCGAATGTGTATAACAATTGTATAATTATATTACTTAACAATTTTAAATATATCTAAACGTGAACAATATGTTATACTTTTTCTACAAGTAAAAGTCATAAATGTTGTAATATATTTATAATTATGAACATACCTGCGTAACCAGGTATCATCGGATGATCATATATCGCCGAATCGTATTCGATTCCATCTTGTGCTTTATTTTTTACTGATTCAGAATGTTGCATAACCTGACACATTTTCAATAAGCGAACGTTCGAATTTATAACGCAAATATATTACCTCATAATCATCAACGGCAGGATCTGACAGGACGAGATGTTCTGCATGATTTATGGTGGGATCAAGGAGTAACTTATGCGTAGTACTTCCGTAAGTATGACCTGACCTATACTTAAACTGTGGACAGAATCCCGTATAGCTAAATGAACAGAAAACATATATATTACACGTCAGTTCATTAATGTTTGCTCAAGTTACAAATATTATTGTTTTGTTATCAATCATAAATTCCTATCATTTATATTATTGATACAAGATCCCTTCTTCAACATGTAATATAAGGCAGTAAGGCAATATTTATCAGGGATTATTTACAACGCACAATACGTATTCTGTTGCGTTGGTCATGGATTGCAACATACATGTATCACTATTTCTGTTTCATATTATTATTGTCATATTTACCCTGGTATAAAGTACGGTTGCGCCGACGAAATTATTTCAACAGGCATTTTGCTTTTACTGAAATTTGTACACTTTTACCGAACATGAATTCGCACTCGTTAATTTGTTGTTTTGTTTTAATTTTGACGTTTACAATATAACAGTAGACTGTTACCAGTTTACCATGCTACGACCAAGTGAAAATTCTTATGTCGTACTACTGCATTAGCTGAATGTCAAGAACTGAACTTGACTGAATATCAACTTGTACGACTCAATAGATTTTATTGCGCATTTGTGACCTGAATAAGAGCGCCATCTATACGTGTATTTCCTTTTGTAGAATGCAGGTATCTGTATCGACATTATCAACCGCTTCTAAAACTTACTGATCCTTGCACATATTTGGAAGTGGAACAGTTCTACACACATATATAGGTTTGAGCTTTCAGCTAGCAGAATTCAGCATCCGTATATGGCCATTACGAATTTATAGATCTGCATACAGGATATGCTAATTTCATGTCCTTTTAATGTACTTAACTGTTGGTACACAATTTGTTAACAGTTTACTACAATAATGAAAGTAAGACATTGATGAAGACTTGTTCTTCTTTGCGAAATGATAACTATGAGTTAATAATTGTATTAGCGACTTTGGAAAAAGACACTTGACAGATCGGTTATTTTATTTAAACCGAACTATAATTACTTCAGTTTAACGCAATTTGTAGTGTCCTACCTTATATAAGTATATATAACTTTAATTTTGTTTAATTATTTAAGAATATGTGGAATACTACAAAAATAAAAGTAAACAGAAGCAAGCAGAAATACGTGGTAAGGTGAGTTTCATAATGCCAAAGATAATATTTGTAATATTATTATTCGCAAATCGTTTTCGATACAAAAATATTTCTATTTACTTTAATTGACAGATCTATGCATGATTGAACAAGAATATAATTATACATGTAGAAATATACGTACATTTTGTAAATATCACCAATAATATATTAGAACTCATAATTTAGTGATTTTTTTTTTAATTTGATGTTTATTCGAATTAAAACATGCAAGTGCATTTTGTGACAGATTTTTATTGATTGATTGAATGTTAAGAATGTTTCGTGGGAGGTTTTATCAGAGTTAATATTCCGAGTATGTTCCGAGTGTGTTCAATATTCAGTGGACATGGTGCCAATGTACATATTTAAAAAAGAAAATATTCATTCTGATAAAACATCGGTTATCTGCAGACCATAAATTGCGGTGTATCAGTTAATTTAATTTATTTATGCACGTAACACTATTATCAGCCGGTTCCCTGTGACCATTTTGTATCAAGTGTTCGTTATTAGGAAAAACTACTTGTATTAAAATGTTGTAGTGAATGTTGTACTCTACATTCGAAAAATGGGATATAATTAAGGTAAGTTTGTAATTAAATATTATACCAACAATTAAACAAAATAAAATTGTGTTAATAAAAATTTATTTTCACTCATTTGCTTACAACTTTTTATTTAGCTAAACTTATGAATTCGTGTCATTCGAACTGTAAAAGATAATTAAATTCTAATTGCACAAATGAATTTTCAATATGCTGATTGACATTTATTGCAATTGATGCGTAAAAAGAATCAATTTTCGGTCAAGAGTCACATTTCAGTTATTTTCTATTAATACCTATTATTTTAATATTAATTATATGTATATAAATACTCAAATTTAACTTTTTAATGTGAATGTTTCATCTTTTTACATATTCATTGACAATTAATACTTTACTCAAATAAAAGAAAAATTACTAATTAGGTCATGCAAAACAAGCAAAATTTTGGATTTTTTTTTTAATTCAATAATTCATTTTTGACGTATGATAGTACACCCTACATATACAAATGCTCTGATTATCTAAACTCTAAATAAAGCCCAGCTGATAACAAATTAGTTATTTGCGGAATCAAATAAAAACTTGATTTACAACTCAAGTAAATTCCAAGAATTTCTTATATTTTTATTTTCATATTTGACTATTTTTCTTAATTAAATTGCAAAAAAGTTTACGTATTCTTTCCGCATACTATAATTTGCTAACATGAATAATTAAATTGGAATTTATAATATTTCTGTACGATTCCTTATCCTTTAACCTAAATTAGTGTAAAACCGGTAATAAAAACAAGTAGCATTACTAAAAATTAGCAGAGCGGCAACCAATTATCGACGCCGTAGCCAAAGTAGGAAGATTTTCCCAGGGTACAAAATGCAAAGAAGCGTAAAACGCAAGAAGCGTATGATAAATACAGAAAAAATCGTTACATCTCTGTTGAGAAATATGAACGTTGCTCATGGGCAACAGGTCTTAAAAACTATCAAACATGTCTACGAAATATACGGCAACATTTATTTTTCTCCAAAACATTTATTGCGCAAGTAAAAATAATTATTTCACACCGTGAATGTTCTTTCGTGTGATACGTGTCAACATTCATGTATGCGATTAATTAGATGCGTAGTTCACATTTGTTATTATTGTCATACGATTTGTGAGGTCAAGACCTCTGTGTCATTTCGAAAAAGTAAACAAATATTTAAATAGTATTTGCGTGACTGTCATATGTTTTCGAATGATGCGTTTTATAAACATACATTACACATAGAGGATACTTTTACATAGGTAACTACGTCAGTATTTAATACGCATAATTCATTCGTAAAACCAAGTATTTGTACACACATTATGATATATCACACTTCACAAATATTACTTATCATTGGCTTTGTATGATTTACACATTCCTTTCAATGTAATCGATATATTTAATCATAGCTACGAACGTTTCATGGTAAATAGTAACAGTAAAATATCGATTTGGAATTGTTTTTTTTTATTAATAAACAAATTAATATTGTATTAATTGTGCACGATTTTCGCATAAAATTCATTAAAATCTCTGTCATAAAAAATTAATCAGCGGCATAATTTAATATTTTTATTAACATTACTACGGGTGAACGCAAACTCGTTTTACGATAAATCAGAAATTTAATTAAAGGATATTTTAATAGCATGCATTAATTGGCTGGTATTTCTGTAGTCCTTTCTCTTGATAACGCCGTTCATTCTCGACAAAATATGTCCATTTGGTGTTATTAGAACAAAGAAGTGTACCTACGGGAGTTGTAATAATATATCATTCCATAGTGGCAGCAGTCTTAACAGCTGCAACGTTAGACACATAAAACGCAGCTGAAACCTGTGAGGTGCAATACGAGCTATGGAGGGCGAACTTTAAGACATCTGTCACCCCACCGTGCATTGATCGTATTGTGTTACTGAGTCACCCCTAAGGCACGCGTCAGGTAAGATAGCGGGCACGTCTCGCAATAAGTCGGAGGCAAAATTCAATATGAAATGTGAAAGGCATTTCACAAACATACACACACACACACATTTATGCAAGAAGTTACGTTTCATTATATGCAAGAATGTCGGAACTGTTGTTGTCGTCAACATTTTTAATAGATACATCCCGAAGTTTTACTGAAATGTTATGTCAAATCTTTATGTCGCCAACGATATTTAATTACCTGTGAAATTACAAAATAGATTAGATCGATCGTTAAGTTTAACAGGTTATTCTGCGTTAAGTATCTAATAATGGGTTCTCCTGGAAAAATTATTTTCAGACATGTTGTTGATATTATATATTTCATTAATATGTTCAGGCAGTTGTTATAATTATTACATTCTAAAGAAATTCAATGTATATATTTTTATCATGTTACTTCATGACCCCCGCGATAATTAAATTCATGGTTAGCGATAGTTTTACGGACGTGTAAAATAATAGTCCGTCACTGGTGTCCGTTGCGTGTTTATCGAAGGACGGATCTAGGAACGCGTGCTGCGTGCGGGTGTTTTTAGTTGGGGTCGAAGAAATGCGGGCCTAGGGGTAGAAATTATCGTTCAGCTGGTGCTCGTAGCAACGGTCAATCACAACAAACAATATTGTCAGCCATCTATCGTGTGTATTCAGTGACACGAAACATTCCACTCCAGATAACCTTTAATATTTCCTTACTCAGAAATCCAAATAAATGATTCCACTTCTAAACAAATATGTAGTTGCCAATTCGTCCTTCCCTCTCACCGCAAAGTGAAAGAGAAGAGACATTCCGAGAATAGACGTAAATGTGACATGACTGGCATGCACACACACATCATAATTGACTAATTATAATAAACAGAGACGAGTTCTCGCTTTTCTTAACCTCAAATCTACACTGTTTTCTAACATCCGTCATAGTCTAGTTCTGTCTGTATTCGCATCTTATTTCGAAACTTTATATTGTTGGGAAAGTTTGTTGTGCACTCGCATACGAATATACGTACTTCAAATGGCAGATTGAAAGAAATGTTTTTGGTAAAAATGTTAAAATACTCGAGCAATATATCATTTAGTTACATATATGTTTCAACTTCTTACACACATATTGCACAATTATTCGAGTTGTAATTTTTGCACTTATACGTGTTCTATTTTATAACTGGTTATGAAAAAATGTTGACCATTTGGTAACATACAATAACTGTATGAAACTAGTTTATTAAATGTAATATTTTACTTTCACTGTATTAATTTAACCGGGTTACAGTTACAATAGATAAGTCTTCAATCGTACGGTAAGATTCATACTATTTTTCTTTTAAGAATTTATTTCGTTTATGAAATCTTGTGAAAGTTGTCATCATTTATTTTTGAATATATGTCATGGTTGAAGTTTCCCAACGGATATATATGTACAAAATAGAAACATGAAGTAAATATACCTACGAAAACTGTAATAACAAATTTTAGAATGTTTTATCTTAAAAGTTTATTAAATGAAGTAAAGTTTTTATTTTATTTTTTCGTTGAGAATATGCCGCAATTTTGTTGGGAATTTAATACTTGATATGAAAAGAATTTCTCTGCACATGAATGGCTTTGGTTTACGGAATGTCATAAAAATTACAAGCTACGTTGACATTTTTAAATCGGATGTTACATGATCTATTGAATAATTTTCTTATTACTTTTTGGGTTTACAATTTACATATGTATATGTTTTCAAATCTAAACCCCCAATTCAAGATAATTATTACTGTTCACTCTGTTAGATAATTTAATGAATGTTACACATGCCTAATTATTAATTATTTTGTGATGTAGTGACACCAATAGTGGATTAGAGTGTGCTAGAATATCGATGTATCTTGCATATCCATCATCGTTATGATTCGTTTAACGTATTAGTGTTATGTGTGTTGAGAAGCGCGCTATTGGTTTGTGGAAGAGGTCGACGGTGTGACCGCGAACTCCTGAACTATGGGTACAGTGCGGCACTCGTGCTACGGAAAGGTAAAGTGAGGTGAGGTAAAATAGTACAGCGAACGGTCTATAGCGGGGACGGTTTTGTGTTGTTTTGTGTTGTGTTGTGGTGTGGGTATCTTAGGTATATACGTGTGTCTTGCTTCGCTGGCCCGGTGTGCCGACTCCAGGTAACAGAAGAGGGGAGCAGCTTAACCGTCAACGGCTGACTTCGGAATCCGACGCAACGTTTTTACTTGGCATTTCGAAGGCGACTCGCGCGCGAACTACACGTATGTTGTAATTAAACTGCCAATTTCAAACGTTATTGACAGCCCGCGAAACATTGATTACCCTTGCGTCACACTTGTTATCATTTGTGTGAGGTATTGTTGCGGTAGTATGTGTTTAAGTTTGTGTTAGTGTGAGTATTTGTGCATATGTACAGAAATGAACAAACCGAAACTGTGATAACGACACTCGCGACAGTTAGAGAAACAAATGAGAGCAGAGATGTGCGCCGAGAATAGACGACGGTGATGGTTAGGTGACATTTCCACATCCATGTGCCATTGTTGTGATGATAGTTACCCGGGAGTGTGCCAGGAAAACATCGGGAAACACCGTTCCGAAAACTTCCGCGCGCCACTCTGCCTGCCACGACCTCTTCAGCTGTGGAATGTCCAACGTTGCCGCGCTCGGTACCACACGACAACATCAGCACCAGTAGAACCTGGTACACTGACAGACAGACCCATAGTGTTGATGATAATGCAACAATACAAACCATCTCACAGATAACCCACAAACAACTATTCAATACACATACATATAGGTACCGTGAAAGTGTGTCTGTGTAGTAGCAGTAGCGGTAGTAGTGCAAGTGTATATGTGCTTGTGTGTGTTGTTCAGTGCATCAACGTAACGTAACCAAGTACCTACCCATTACGTACTTACCTTACATACTACCTTGACACAACAAAAGTACGTAAAGTCAGTGTGACAGCCATAGTGGAGCGGCACACACACGATGAAGTACCATACACTCAGTACCAGCAGCCTCGCTGCCGAGGGCAAAAAATCTACGCTGACCATTTACACCGGTCCAGATTTCGTACGTGATAAGGTGAGTTCAAATATACTCGTAAATAAATACCAATAAAATGCTGATTCATAAATAAACTACATCTAGAAATCCAGAATGTTTCGACAATATCTTTTTATTATCATCTCTACATAATATTTGTAACAAAAATAAATTATATCTTACTGATTATTGTTAGAGATAACATTCCTACTTACTCATTGTTTATTGTAATGTATGTAGTCATATTGCTGATTAAATAAATGGAAGATTTTGCTCTATTTACATAGAAATGAATAAGTTTAGTAGTGTGTAAAGTTGTAGTCGCGACTGGGAACTTATCACATTGTGAGTTGCGAGTCTCGTACAGAACGAAGCCAGCTTTTATCGACACCGACAAACGGACATTGGGAACATTAGGGCCGAACGGAACATTTACATATTCGGAGTGATATCGACTAACGTCACGGTACTTACATACATGGATATGCCGCGTGACACTATTCTAGCGACATTTGCATAGACTCACGTCGATAACTAATTTCAACGGTTAATTCGGTACGCTTAAAAATGAATATGATTCAAGCGTATGGTATGTGTATCATTGTGTGTATTAATACAATATTCTTATCAGTATGTAAGTTTGTTTGATCCGTAGATAACATGCACAATCATGAATCGGAAACATTCTCGTTGGGCCATTTTGCATAACGTTGGTACCTAGCAGCGTGATAGAAAGCCAGGTTAGATAACGATATACCTGGCTAATGTGTATGTACTCGTTGCTACATGTTCTATACCTGTTATTAGACGATAACTTTTGTGACGCACAAAAGTACCCCGTGCCGTAATCGCTCCCCCATTTACGGTTTTGCTGTGACGACACTCCCTGCTTGAATGAATTTAAATGAGCTTGCATTTGTCCGACGCAGTTGTTATAAATTAGCGACAATTAACTCAAGTGCCCAATTGAGAATAACGAACTGGGAATTATTTGTATAATTCCAGCTTATAAACAACAATTAAAAGCACATTGGGATCCTTACGCCAGTAGAAACTCCTAGGCAATATTCACAAAACAATTTTCAATTAACAGAAAATTATAATGACGATTAATTTCTACATTCATTCAATCATTGTTCCGTTATGTAACCGCCTAATTCTCAAACTGACGTCATAAGTAAACAGTGCAGTAGATAAATATTAAAATAAATGATGGTCATGTGTTTTTTAAAAATAAATCTCTACAAAACGTGCTGAATAATAAATAACACTTTTTGTTTGAGTGAAATGTCTCGAGAGCTCGCCTGTCAGGAAAATAATTTTCCACACCAAACGAAAAGAGCAAAAACAAACAAGAAATAGTTGTATTGCTTCTATTTGAATCTTTCGAAGATGAGTATTTGTACTTGCGAAAGGAATATAAATCAACTATATTTTCAATAGTTTTTTTTTTTGTGAGAATATCGTTTATCGCTTGCATAGGTAATAACATGTATGAATATTTGTTCACATTACATTGCCAAGTATTCAGCTGTTGTTGTAATCATACAAGCTACTTTTAAGATATTTGAAATCTTATCTACGTGCGTAGCTATGGAAACGAGGTAAATCAATCGTGCTCGCTTTGTTCGTTTTGCCGTAAGGGTATATTTGCTCGTTACCCTTATTCAAGGACAACGTTTCCGAGCTTCTACTTCTTTACTTGTGCACTTTCCAGTTAGACTAATGGTATTCCATCAACATTTTTTTTCTTTCAATCACACAGAAGTATTTCAATCAAAGATTCACAACGGTTCACTGTGTCTCCTCACATAAAAAAGAACTCTCGTCCGATGAAGTTCATCCGATCGTGTCGTAATGCAGGTATGACTTCAATTTGTTGGTTTCTTCTTGTTGAAAACTTCCGCTGTAGTTTCTCTTGAAAGATTCGAGTAGAGAGATATCGGAATGTAATTTATTCTGTTTTGGACCATGGCCCAGTGGCACACATGTCAACAGCTGATGCCTCCTATATCCAATCACATATTCTGCATACATACTCTTACGCACATACACTATTATAAGTCTCTGTGTTCACCTTTCATATTAGGTATTATAACAAATATTACGGCACAATTCTAGTTTAGAATTTATGGGCACAAAATTCTACGAGATTGTAATAAAAAATAATTATTTTCCGGTTGACAACGGAAATGTAATGTCTGTATGGTTATCAGTTCAGTGTATGTACATGGATATTTACTGGCTTCCACGTTGATAATGTATAAAAACAAGCGAGGGTCTGTCTGACACAATATTGATTTATTTTGTTATATTAGCATAGTGTTATCAGTGATTCTGGAAATATTAAACACTGTACCGACATACGACAACACATTGTGTATGTACTCTGACGTGTAGTGTTTAGAAATAAGTAGTTACGTCATGAATTATTTGCGAATTACTTCTCTATTTATTATGAAGAAATATTCTACGAACGACGTAAGTTTAATTTCCTGGCACATGATTCGGTCTGGTGTCTCTGAAGAAATGTTTCCTCTATTTCTCCAATTGACGCTGATAATAAACAAGTGATGTCATGTCCGTTTTAATTTCATTATTACAAAAGCAAGCGGTAAATTTTGTAGTCATGCGGTTTCTCAGAGCAAATGATAACACAGTATAGTTTAGTTGTTAATTCATTCAATGTACAGGCAGTATGTGTACGTGTTTTCATCAAAATAGTGCCATACAGAGCGCGGAATAAACACGGTAACGAACATGTAAATTGTAATTGAGTTATGTACCAGAATATCACGTAAGTTCTCAAAACAAATACACTGCTGACTGTATATATTTTGCTTCATAAGACTTGTTATTTTTGCTTCAAAACTATACAGCTGTCAATCATAGCGTTATTAAAATTTTATTTCTTGGTTGGATTGTAAATTTATATTACATTTATGTACATTTTTCCAGTAAGATTTATGTTGCTTTTGGTTATAATTATTGAGTTAAGTACTGTTATATCTCTATGTGTAGTATTGGCATGCATATGTTATTTATTTGATCGGTAAGAAACGATTAGCCGAAGGGCAAAATAAAATCTAAATCGGCCAATGCAACAAGCAATGTGTATGTGGGTAGCGATATGTATAATTTGCATCAGGAACTGCGTAAAAAGTGCAACAATAAAACTTGACATAATGGGCAACTTCGCATAATGGTTAGAATGTAGATATAAACTTCTAACTCTCCATCCTGAACTACTCTGCAACGTGCATAATAAATTTGCGAGAATTATTTACTCGAAGTTGAAGTTGGGAAAAGCTATTACTCTGTTGGACGAAAGTTACGTATATTCAAATGAATTGCCTGTAACGGCGAATATTTCCGTTCAGTACTTTTGGTTTAAAGCTTCTTTTTCGTAGAAATATTTTGCATTGCATATTGAATAAATGTTAGAACCAGTATCGGTAGCTACATTATAGATAATTGTTTAAGTAATCCATTGGTTAGGCACCATAAAACACGTTGAATGCTCTAGAGATATGCACGTATACTTGTACGAGCGGCTAGCAAAACGAACAAAATTTGTGAAACAATGATTCTTCTCGAGTAGCACGTGCCTGTGCTGGTTTGAGAGGAGCGCCTAAACAGCGACCAAGTCGGGGGACCTACATGCCATTTGAGGAATGCGGTCAGCACAGTCTCCATTACAGAGCACGAGTACAGCAGGCCAGCGTCAGAAATGGCTTGTGCAGGCTGACCATCCGCTGTAACTCACTGTACTGCAGTCATTCATGTTGTCTTTGTCCTCGCCGACTTGCGCAAACTCCGTAACAAAACCGAAACTCAGTACATCGCTCGTCGAAAGAAATATTCACCGATAATTAACATTGTTTAACAAGTATTGCCTTTGTAGTAATCGATATTGCATAGTTCAACTTACACCACTACCAGCATTCTAACTAACGGAAGACACGACGTTCAAGAAAGGCCATTAAAAGCGAACACCAATAGTACATTCAAAAATTCATTATAGAAAACATCAAAGTGTAACTTTGTATTTGAACCCGGTTATTATTATGTTCAAAATGCTTGTAATTATGCATTTGTTTGCAATAAACACACGTATGAAAGTAGGAAGTGTATTTTCCATACCACACTTTCATAACATATTAGATTTTATACAAATATTTCCTATAGTCTACATTGCTTTACACTATACATATCAATAGAAACATTGATCGTTACATAATATGTTTATAAATGCAAAACGATCTTATATATTAACATAAATTATTTCATGTATATTTCATAAATTTATGCCATGATAAATAATATAACTGGATGGATTCAATAAACAATTATGAATGAGATTTTCTGTTTTTAATTTATATTTCTACATTTATAAATAAAATATATAACTACAAACAAATGAAATTAATTTTATAAATTGACCGTTGAAAAATTATTTAAATTGATAATACGATTTTCAAGTGCGAGTAATGGCATCATGCAATATTGTTATTCTTTTTATTATAATATAACTGTATAGTATGCATCATCATTTATATGTTTGGTATGCAAATATTTCGAAAGAACTATGACGTTGACGTTCAAATAGCTCCAGGTATTCGACCGTAAACAATCATCTGAAACTTTCTTTTAATTCGGGCCGCATTCCAATCTTCCAGATAATGTTTTTTTTTAGATTTTTTGTCCCATCATATCACTTGCTTGACAAGCAGTTTGTACGTATATCCGTGATGAATTACCTTGCCAGTGATTTAAAATTAGCTATTTTCGATCCCATGAACCTTGGTGGCTACACAACATAACTTAAAGTATGTTCACCTTGTTCGTGTTTATGTACGGAATGCAATCCGGATTTGAATCATTCGGTATATGAATAATTTTCATGGACAAATAGTCATTATGTCTGATTATCATTGATTATTGTATGAATGTATATTGGACACTTACCTCACGAAAATCTGCTCAAAGTGGATCAGGGTTAAAATGTTAACATGAATCATTCGCATTTCAATTAATTGAAAAATAATATAAAAAAAAGAAAAACTACTTGCATATCTTTCGTCTTTTATGAAACTGAATTCATTATACTTGTTCTGCATGTCTGAATAAGAATATTTTCACATTACAGATGGGTACAACCGAAACGGCCATCGTACGATGTGAACTGGAGATGGCACAGCGTGCCCTGAAACTGCAGACCCGTCGGTGCCGGCAGTTAGTGTCTGAGTTCACCAGAAAACTTCAGGCCAAGGAACTCGAGTTTATATCCGAACGGAGACTTCGCGATGAGCAACTGACCAAAGTATTACGTTCCCTACTCGTGTTCGAGGCTCGTCTGAAACAGGAGCAAACCTTCATTCGTTACCAGCTAGAAGAGAAAGACAACTTGATTCAACGCCAGAAGAAGGAACTTCGTCGTCTACAACTGACAGTGCAGTATTGTAAGACTTGCAGCCAGTACTATTCAGGTTCCACTGTCGATAGTTGTGACAGCAGCTCTGAATATTTCATCGGGAGCCAAGAAAACTGGGAGAGCGGTTCAGAACTTTATGGGTCCGTATCGGAGTACGGTCGACCGGAGAATTCGTCATCAAACGAGGAAATACAAAAACAAGGTGTTGATGAAGAAAAAATTACCTACGAAAAGAATAAGTATAATAAAATAAACGACGGGAGTTACAAGAGGAAAAAGCCGAACGGTCATAGAAGGATGACTGGAACGTACTTTGAAGTGTTAAAATTACGTGAGTCTAGTGCGGAAAGTTCTTTAGAAGATGCATCTAGTGAAATGAATGATTCTCAAAAAACTCACGAACAGATCGAAGAGGTATCAGAGAGAATAGAAGAGTTGTTTAGTGAGAGTCCACAAGTAACAAGTGACACGTACTCCGGAAGAATGGATTGTTTACACGGCATTAGGAAAACTACTTCAGCAGCGGACGCACATTTGTCCGATGAGCAGACAATATCGTCACTCTCGGAGAATACAGAATGTGACACCACCGTTGTATATAATATGCAAACAACTACGGCCGCAACCAATGTTGACATATTATCGCCTGACAACAGATTAAATTACAAAGCAAGGGAAGACCTGAAAAACGACGTTGAAATAAATCCTGTAAGTGATAACGTAACAAATGAAGAAAAGGAACTATCGCTAATAGTGGACGGTAATGTTAGTAAGAACCGCCTCATCAGCGATACGATAACAATGTTCGATGCAGGCGAAACAGAACAGAGTGATAATTGGTACGCAAGTGCCAGTGATCCAGAAGATGACGAGCGAAGAGACATCTATAGAAACAATCCGGTATTGGAGTGTATGAACCAGATCCTGCTGCAGAATATCAATGATCCAATCAATTCGCCACCCAAGAGTCCGGAGCTGGAGAGAAATCCTAAAAATAAAACACAGAAACGCGTAAAGTTTAGTGATGAAGAAGTTCCGGCGGCTGACGCGCTGCCTGTCAATTCTTTACGAACTATGGAGCCAATCGAGAGTAACAACTATAAAAAAGAGGATAAAGAGGCTTCGTTGCACGGGGATTATTACGAGACCCCGATTCAAGGTGGCACGAACTTCTACGAAGTACCGCAGAGCATCTATAGCAACGACTATGAGCAGATTTTAAGTAAATGCAGTGACAGCGTACACAGCTGGTCTCCGAAAATCACCTCGCCAACATCTAAAATAGAAAATATCCAAGAAAATAAAATAAATAGAATGGCCACACAGAAACTTACGTTAGCCAAATGTAACGATTTAGATGACATGGAACTGAAGAATAAGCATTACTACATCGATATGGACACACGCGCATCGACACCGATACTAAAGCACGAAATCATTAAGCGAACAAAAGTAGCTCGGACACCACCTGCACTGCCGCCGAAACCGGCCAATTTAGTTTCAAAGTTCAAAATACAAAGTACGTTGCATGGGAGATCGTGTGAAAACATAGACGAATTCTGTGTGGACTCCGAGCCAGATTATTGTTCCATTTCCGAATTAAATTTACCCACCGAAAAAATGATAATGTCTAAAATGCATCCGATATCCCCGGTTGTGGAAATAAATACTATGAACAAGAGTAATGTGTCATTCTACGATCCAATCTCATTGGATGGAACTATATCGAGTTTGGTGGCGTTAAATGTCGAGAAGAATAGTTTACAAGAACCGAAACAACCTCAAATTAAAAATGAAAGAATTATTGCGAACATTGCAAATATTACCCAAATCAATATGCTCAAAACTAAGAATGAACCAGAGATTCCCAAATTACCACAAGTTTCCGAAATAATTATTCCAGAAGAAACTGAAGAAACGGAAACTATTGAACATATATCTCAGGACAATTACATTAAGAATAATTCACAATTATTAAAGCAGAAACCAGGACTCACAAGTGATAAACTACGGAATCGTATAGTAATCGGTACATCAGTTTCCAGCTTGGTGTCTAGTTTTAATAATCAACATCTCTTGTCGCAATTGAGTGGCAGGAAAATTGGAACTGATCGATTTAAAAATAACGATCGACTGTTTTCTAACTTTGAGTATACTCAAGATTATGAAAAGCAACCGAGTACGCCGCAAAAAGCCAAGACTGAAACTCATAATTTCGAGAAGTTTGATCTCAGTCAAAACTTTGAGGAATTCAATTTAGATGATTGCGAAATTGGCG
Organism: Carabus problematicus; assembly: GCA_963422195.1. Classification (NCBI taxonomy): domain Eukaryota; kingdom Metazoa; phylum Arthropoda; class Insecta; order Coleoptera; family Carabidae; genus Carabus; species Carabus problematicus. The sequence goes on from OY728584.1 coordinate 12,627,463, forward strand.
AGGAATATCAATCGGAAGATTCTAATTCGTTAAACTACAGTGTAAACATCGACGACGACAAGCCTGTACAAACAGAACGGAATGTTGAAGAATTTACGATTAACGATCAGCCACAGCATCAGCAGCGTGCTGCGTTGGATATTGAAAATCGAAATCTACCTGAAGTTGCGCGGTCGAACACGTCAGTGGAGATAGTTCGCGCTACCAAAGACATTCGTCCGCACAGTATACACAGTCTGCAACAGTTGCAGAAGAGCTTGTCAAATCAGAGGAACAATATTGTACGCGAGAATGAACTAGTCCACGTACCCGTGGTGGCTCGTCATCCCGAACCATCTTACGAGCATTTCCTCGAATGTACTGGTCTCAGTTCGAAATCCATCTTGACTCCGTCGAGAATGTTGAGTAATCATAAAAGTATGCTCAAACCAAAGGACATTAAACTACGTTCCAGGGTAAAATCCACGGCTGTGTTCGAACACCCCAGTGGAACAGTGAAATATTGGTCAGAACCATATTTATGATCAGTAATAAATTGTAGCGTGCCACGTTTTATTTTACCAGCACACACGACATACACACACGTATATTTCACATATGCATATTTGTTATAAAAAAAAAACGAGAACTCATTCCACTGATTTCTCAATATGTGTTGTTTGTTTTGTAATCTTATGTTTATTCATTAAATCTATTGTAAACAAATGAAATGCTATATTTCGTATGTAATTATTAAATATACCTACTATTTATTTATAAATAAATCATTTATTTCATGTATCTATTATCCTTCAACGTCACGTAATAGTTAAACATATAAAGTTTATCAATATAATTTTATTCAAGTTAGCTGAATACTCATGTATTAATGTAATAATGAATCAAGAATGAAATAATATTTAAATATTCCTGTGTAATATGATAAGATATGTGTAATTTCATTATGATTCACTGCAGAAAACGTGAAATTTTAAAGTTTACATCAGTGTTAAAATGTAAAATATGTGGATTAGTTTTGTACGCAACCCAATCATCACTGGTGTAAAGCGGGTAAGTGTACATTCCAGAGACTTCGATGTTGTGTGTGGCAAAGGTGAGGATTTGTACTTGAAGTGGGCCGAGAGAATGGATAAATAGTCACGTGTTTATAAATATATGTGTAATTAATGAACTATATTATACAAGATACATTGCCGCGTACTTCGTGGACAATTTGCGAGATTGCTTTTAGAAAATTCGTCTAGCAAATACACATATGGTGATGTAAATCTATAACTTTGTCCCGTGTAGGCGTTAGGACATTTCTACTGACTTTATTGATTTTTGAAACATACTTGTACTGAAATCGTAAAATATTTATTAGGAAATTTCATTGTTTCGTTGCTGCTCTGTGCGTCATCGTAGAATTGAGGGATTTTGGCGTAAGTGCATAATGCATTGTTTATGTGTTTTATTCGAAAACAACGGGTTGTTTAACGTTCCACTTCAGGCAACAGAGCGGATATTCAGTTGGCTAACTAATTCACTACTGTGCGTGACTTTATACAGCACGAGGTGTGCGTGTGCTTTCTAGGTTCGCAAGCAGGCAAGTTTCACGTCACATTAAATGACACCGTGTGTGCTGCAATCGTTGCAATGTAGAACGGTGAACGAGCCCAAACCAAATGTCAAGTAAAGTTGAAGGCAATTATATACTAGTAGTAGTAGTAGTACAACTACTACAACTACGGCTCCAGTGCGTCCTTGTCCACGGAAGACGGGAAAGGAAGGTTTGGCACATTGGTTCTGCATGATATTGTCTGTCTGTCAGTTATAACACTTCTCCTTAGTGTCGGGTAAATGTGCTCAACACAACTATACTTATACAGGCACAACTCGCATCGAGGCAATCGTAAACAAATCTAATTCACGTTCGTTTGTGTTGTGCTAGCTGGCAAGCTGCTGCAGCATAAGATACAGTTCTCTTCGTCTTGTGCAAGAGTCAAGTCAGACCGCCGGAATACCGTTACCTCGAGCTGCGCGAACAAGGACGGCACTATGTGTTGCGCAACATGTTCCCGACAGAGACAGAATCAGTCGTAGTGGGGCGCCGGTACCTGTTGGCTGAGCCCGGCTCAGCGATCGTGTTCAAATAAACGAAGCACGTATTCAGGTACAGTCGCACGGACTTGTCTATAGACGGGTGAAACTTGGTGGATACGTAGTATTTCAAGTGTGTAAAGACATTGGCCAAAGGGATGCCAATCACGTGGACTTTTACCATCACATATTGACAGTTGGTCGTTGCATTATCCACATCTTGGCTTTTCCAAATGTTAAACATTCGAGATGTAATCCATGTAATGTGACAGCCAGACAGACAAATCACCCTTGGTCATAGAGAACCAATTCAACAACAACCTACTCAACTTTATCCAGCAACAATATTAACTTTACGTTCTTCTTACAATTAACGGTGACTTCGTGCAATTGGTGCGCGTGTGTGTATGTGTTTGTGTCGTCTGTTATGATATTTACTGTGATGCATTTTCGCGTATCTGTGTGCTTCATCGCACGTGATCGTACACCTCGGTGAACCATTACTTAAGACAACGTGAGGATTCTTCGTTTGTACTAGACAACATGCATAAAGAACGGTGAGTACATGAGCATGTAGTGTCTTCCGACATGAACCACTTTACTTCCTGCTTATCCTGCTCCATACATCCTGCTGAGACTTGAACATAATATACGTTTCATGCATATACTCAGTTAGTATTACATTAATCATTTTCGTACTGTACTTGGTTTGCTCAAACATTCATGTAGGTAAATTGTGATTTGTGTTATATCATTATTACTTACATTTGTCGAAATGAACAATCATATTTGAATGTAAATAAATTATAAAATCTAGTGTTTGCACATGTTATTAACGAATAAATATGTTGGTCAAGGTAGTTCAACTTAGTAATTAATAACATCTGTGTAAAATTGCGAATCTGTCAAGGTTTTATTCATGCTAATTTCTAATAACTGTTACACAAGTATAAACAGCACGTGTACTATATATATATATATATATATATATATATATATATATATATATATATATATATATATATATATATATATATATATATTTCATTTATTTGTTAAAATTTTCCAGCAACATTTAAGTACCTACGTGCATTATAAATGAGGAAACTGAAAACTTTGAATATCTCCGCGGACATAACTTTACGTTCATTGCGAAAGTTTATACTTGGTTCATTACTTATGCGTCGACACATTTTAACTTACTTGTGTTTGTTTCTCATTTTCACACAGATTTTCGTCACTTTGGCGCAAAGTATTGCAATGTGTATAGGATTATAACAATTCCGGGACAGTATGTTGTATGTTCCTAGATTCCTAACTGAAATCAAACTGTCGATGATAATAATAATAATCTTTTATTTATCATTATTTTCTAATACTGAATGTGTTATGTACATAAAAAAATAATTATTGCTAGGTTTTATGCCTTTTCTTGCGATATTTTAGTCGTGTGAATAAAGTAGAAATGCAGTATGTTACATTTTATCGTTCGGAAATTTATGATTATCGTTAAGTATTGATAAAATGTTAATTCTTGCAAAGGAAAACAACGTAATGAAATTTTTTTTCTAAACACTGCTAGTTTAAAATATTTTTTTTGTATCCTATTATTTGTCTCATTTATATAACATGTATGTATGCCGAATGAGTTTTTTTTAAATAAAATAATGATTTTTAATTAATATTTGAACAGTTCAAGGCCTGTAATTAAAAATTAATTCGTTCTGTCATTATTTATTTGGAGAAACAGAAAATTTATACGAGTACAGTTATATCATTGGGAAGTTGACAGCTGAGAAATGTTTATCAGAATATATAAAAACACAGTTATGAAACAATATTGTAGTAAGTTGTAATTTCGAAATATCATCTAATGAATACCGTGATAAAAACAGCTGTATGTATATCTGCATACGTAAATGATTTACGAAACACGAAGTTAGGTGAATGATATTTCAGCATCATGATGTTCTTTGACCATATACTAGACACTTTTTTTCACATCGTGGACAAGACTTACCCGCCCTGACCTTTGTTCAGTTTTACGTAAGTCTTCGACTTGCCAATAGGAACTTTCACTAAGACAGTTTCGTTGTTTCCTCAAATGGAGAAATCAATCCAGGAATTAAAAAAAAAATCGGTCGTCTGTGTGTTTTGAATTTAATTACAATGTTTTCAATTAGAAAGTTTAAAATAGTGTAAATCTAACACAGTTCACAGGATTGTTCCAGAAACTACAATCGTATTGTTTATTAATACATATGAAGGCAGATCAAATATTATCAAATTATACACTGTCTAAATTAAATAAATTGTATTCTTTGTAAACATATATTTCATCAGTAACTAATATTTACAACGAGGGGAGCCGAGTTAATTCGCCGTTTCGTACCGTCATTCATATTTAATTTCTGTAATTAATTTTCTGTGTTCAATTACCTTGTACAAAGCATCGTGTAATTAATTAAATTAGTTACCTACCTGATTGATCCATTTCCGATCCATGCAGGCAACATATTCTCGTTAATTTCTATCAAAATATCTCTTCGAATAACACATTGTTTATTAAACAATATTACATATTGCCCTGTTCAGATAAATCAACTATTGTTATTAAATTTCCGTGTTAATGGTTTCTAATGAGTAACTTATGCGTGACGCAGTATAGCATTATGGTAATCCCGCATTGGGTGAAATGCTCTACACGATGTAATTGTGTTGTGTTGTGATCTAATTCTTTTTTCAAGTGGAAACATCAATGTTTCCCTCTTGTCTAAGTTCATCTCGCTTGTTTCTCCACTACGGGGATAATTCGATTACAAACGGCCGTGATTACTGGTTTTTCGTTTCTAGGTCAATAATTCAAGTCTACAAATAAGGTTTGAAGTTACTACTTCGACTGATTAGTATCTCAAGATTGTGTTACAAAATTTGTTAAGACGAACACGAAAATTGCCATTTGCTTGGTTAATTCTGTTTTCACATTTCGAAAACTTTTCCATTAAGTGCTAATGCAATTTTAATAATATATTTATTATAATGACATAATCCTTTAAAAATTATCAAATCTGTCATTTCTACGTGACGTAAGTTTGGAAATATGAAAGTGGTAATACTGTTTCAGCCATTTGCTTTTTTCGTATAAGATTAAATGCGTATATATTATGATATTAAATGTGTTTCTATTTACGTAAATAGACTATTAGACCACTTATAGGTATTTAACTTTTTGCATTATGCTGTCGATGTTCAAATTAAAAATATATCTTATTTTTTATAGTAATATGTACTATATCTTTAATATTTGACGTCTGTTTTTCAAATTAATTATTTATTTTGTTATCATATATTTGTAAAATACGTGTTTTTTTTCTTTTACAGCCCTATATTACGTTGAGTGTCTCCAGGGCATATAATTAGTTGAAAAATTCTTATGTTGAATTTTACCTCATGACCAGTATGCAAAAATATGTTCATACCGTTAACGTCAAGGTCTCTCTACTACTCTAGTCAGATCCTCAATTAAATCTTACATGAAATAAAACTGGAAATATATATATATATATATATATATATATATATATATAATTGTTATAATTAATTAAGGGCAAATATAATGATATTTTGAATAAACAATTATGCATTTTGAATTTCGGTTTTGTATATAGGTGATTATATTCTCAAACGATTAGTTCAAACCAAAATCAATAATTGGATTATAAATTTCATAGCGTTATAATTACACACAATAATTTGAATCACTGTTATTGTAGTAGGAAACATAATAGGATAAATATAATCATCATACTAAATAGATGACCTATTGTGATTTTATTTACTGACGTATGTATGTATATACGTAACATATTTCTCGTGAATCTGTAATACGTCATTTCAACTAAAGGTGTATTTTATATCTTTTTCTCTAAACTAAACCTAAAATTTTGCGTTTATAAATCAAAGCGTTGCGGTTTTGTTAATATTTCATCGCAGTGTCACATATTTACCAAACAGAAAAATGTTTATAAAATGTAACTTTTGTCCGGGAGCGTAAACAAAGAAGACTGAGTTTAGAGTTCCGCAGACTAAATTTAATTTCTTCCTACAACTCTGAAATAAACTACAAGGGAGCAAATAAGAGGCCCGACGGGGTACCGAAATGAGATTCTTTCATTCTACAACGAACAGAGAATCAAGTGTGAAAACTCATTTGCAACAAACGCAACCAGGATACTATATCTAACAAAACAAAACTTTGCACAATAACATTAAAAAAAGAACTGCAAAGAATTTTAATGAGAAATTTAGTATAAAAGATGTTTGAACCATAGATATAGTTGTGTAATTACTAGGATCACAACCGGTATCACAAATGTTTGTGTGTATGGACTGATGTCACATGAATATACGCGTATGATATGAATATATTGGATTAAGTTGTATATATCTGGACAACCGTCCTAAATTCGAGTATACCTGTCATAATACGCAACTGGATAATGAATTCCTATAGCAACGCATATAGGCAAATTTAATTCCAACCTGAAAGCAACACAGAATCTGTGAGAGATAAGTAATGTATATGTCTGCGGTAAAATAAAATTGCCATTTGTAGATGCATCATAATTCTCATACATATACAATCTTGTATTTTACCTTAGGACATATCTTAGACTTCAAAGTTGACGGTGAAAGGCGCATTAAAGTCATATTGAATTTTGCTTTTCATACGAACTGTGCTTTTTATAGACATTCCAAAGATATAACATTCATACACTTTTTTGCACATCTTGTGCATTTGGAATCTGTTGATGTCAAATATACATATTATGTTTGTGTACAAATACCAGACACTTAAATTATATCCTTAAATTTTAAACGACGTGCTACAGTTAGAAAAACAAGTTAAATTTCAAGTTTACAATGATTTTGTTGTTTGTTTATACTTTAACATTATGTTAATTAGAAAATTTATTCAGAAAGCTTACTTATAAGCTCCTTGGGAATAGCTTTACTTGCAATGAAACTTGCCTTGTTTGACGCTTTATGAAGCTTTCAGCATAATTAAGTAATTTCATCAAATTCTATCTTGGGACATATTTTGATATTATATAACGAATTATCCTTTTGAGTACATTGCCTGGTACTTTACCTTTAATCATTTCTAAAAGCAGTAAATTCCAGAATACTTTATTTATATTGGAACGTAGCAAATATAATCTGAAAATAAAATAAATAAAACGTGAAAATATATATTCAGCGTGTGTTCATCTTGTTTAATTGTATAATGTTCTAAAAAAAACATACATTTCGGCAACGTATTATGTTAGAGACGCAAATCAACATCAAATAAACAAGTAAAATTAATTTCCTGCAACTCTATAAGTAGCATGAAGCAAGAGATACATTCGTACGTACATAGTTCGAGCCGGTTTTGTTGCAAAGATTCGTTCGATAGGATTGTTTGAAATTATATTGTGCGCAGTAGCGTCGTACCGTGGCGTCTGGTTGCTGTCATTTTGCAGCAGCAACAGACGTAGCATTGTTGCAGACTGTGTGGGTCAGTTTTGTGCCATATGTTTATATCACATCGAGCGACATGCGGTTCACGTGAAGTGTGGCAGTCTCCCTAGGCTGGCGACAGGATACGACAAGTCCCACACAGTTACCCTTTTCACTGCATCGTTACTCCACCTTGTTTTTACCTTCTGTTGTCGGTGTAGCTGTATTACTGCAGTGTGTTTGCTCGCCTGTAGTTCATAGACACACACACACACACACACACACACACAGCAGCTGTGTTCTGATTGGTTGATGTTACGCTGCACAGCAGCAACATACAAATGTAGGTTTCTTTCAATTTTCTGTCCTTTTATGTTCTATTGTTTCATCTTTCCAACACTATATCTCATCTTCTTGAGACACTGTTCTATATCTTGTGTTATGTCTGCTTTTTCCACGGGGAAATCTTGATATTATCAAAGAATAATACCAATAATGAAATTAATGATTTGTTGCTTGTTCTCGAGCAACACTATCATCATCATTATATACTAGTATTTCTTCTTTTTTATATAACTAGTTTTATTACGCTGTAAAATATTCATCCATATTCGTGGGCATCAAGTACTGTTACATCGGTTTAAAACCAGTCAGATATACTGAAATTTGTAACTAATTAATAGCACAACACATTTTTCTTATATATACTAAAAGTTTGTACATATTTTATTGGACGTACACGTTTTATAATTATAAAAACATTATTTAATCAAAATTCCTCAAGCTGTTAGATACTAAATCGTAGACGTAGTGAAAGTAAAATTAATTTAAGTTCTGAATTTCTGGCCTTTTCATTAATGATAGTTCAGTAATCTTGAAATTCCTCTGGCATAAAGTAATGCGATCGATTTAATTAATGTTAGAAATCGAAAAAAAAAACAGGTTTATATTTTGCCTTCGATTTTTGTATTTGCATTTTTATAAAACTTATTTTTCTCATTGCTGTAATTTGTATACTTACCATTAGAGAACTATTGCAATATTCTGTAATGCATCAAGATATAAAGGCGATAGATATGATAGAATGAATATTTGTATTCGGTTGATTTCTAGTGGGAATGTAGAGTGAATCAGTACCCGGAAGTTCACTTAATTTGTGTTCGCGTTTTGTTCCGAGCGTTCGTTTACAGTTGCACAATGATATGTACCGTACATTCGCTATCGTATCGTGCACACCGGACTGGCCAGTAATTGTCGTCGTCGTCGTCATAATTACTGTCGTTCACTACACATGGTACGCCATTACTTTTCCTGCCAAATACATATCAATAGCGCAATTCTACATAGTAATCCAATATATTCAATAAGTAGGTTGCCTATAGAAGCACTCGCCTTACACAGAGGGATTTTCTTTCAACACTAATAGATTTTTATTGAAATAAAATACCGTGCAAATGTAGAACGGCCCGTTTTTATAATGACATTACGTTGTGCGATGGCCTTAAACGCAAATAATGGTATTAACTATATAAGGCTACATTTAGAAGGCTTTACGTTCGTCACAAGGCCGACAATGCATTTCACGGAAATTTAATTAAGGATTGTGAACTAAAATTCATCAAAGCAATATCGCAACATTATGGGAAAAAATCGCTATTACAAACACTATGCACATATATAATTTTAATTCATACTGTGATTCAACAAACTGGTAGGTAGTGTATTTTCTTTCAGCAATTTTATTCTGTTTATGCAAATATGTAATTATTCTTTTTTTTGTAGAACAATGTGTTTTAAAATTGGGTCATAGAGTTCCACATATAACTGAAAACAATGTTCACCAACTTTTTCAACGAATGTGTTTGAAGTTTAACTGGATTTGGTAATATCCCACTGACAGTAATTACCGTGAAATGCGAATGGTAGATGGAAAAAATCATTACATCTACCGATGCATAAAAATATTGCTACTCGGCATAACGCAATTAATTTGTACAGGCACACAAAAAATATTAAAATTGAGAACAACGATACATTTTGTTTGAGTTCTGTTCAGTAGGGTTTTGTTAAAGTAGAATATCAAAAGCATTATAGACTGTATGCTTTTATGTAATATATATAATGTACATTTGAAATATGTTATTGATTGTGTTGGTTAATCTTTAACAACTAATGTGTTAGCTATAATACATTAACCGTCGATACACATAGCAACGAAAATGTTTGCATTGGAAATCAATAGCAGAATTTCAAGAAAAAACAGATATAATTTGTATTATAGTATCACGCAAGCAATTAATATTACATGGCACAGGATTGAGTTCATATGCATGTATAATTAAAGCAGTTATTTTTTGACTATGTGCTTTGCGTTTGGTACATACGGAATAATTTATGTATGAGAGTTGCCGTCAGTAATTAATTGTGTTGGTTAGTCTTGCACAAGTAATGTTGACTATGCTAATACATTGTTATCATATATTTGTGATTTCATGTTAAATTGAAAACTTAATTAACTACCGGTTTAAACTATCCTAAAAAAATAACATTTTGCCGGAACGTTTAAAGTCGGTTTATAGTGACTATTAGCTGTAGAAATACAATGAGCTTTTTACCTTTGTAGAGGATACTCATTAAAACTGCAAGAGCTGAACAGAACAAGTGAATTACAGAGAAAGGATTCATCATCGTCAGAGCGTGCTATGTTCGTTTATCCGTCCGAAAAAAAACATGCTTGTGCATGTGACATATGTCCAGTATTGTTAATAAATAAATATATATATATATATATATATATATATATATATATACTATATATATACATATATACCATCTAACCACTTCACAGGGAGTTCAAGGACTCGAACTATCAAAATATTTATTATCCATGCCTGGCAAAAGGTCATCAATGTTTTGTTATCATTTTAATTATATATTTAACTTGTTAATAAATTTTTTATTCGCTTCAGATAAATTCGAAATTTAACAGTGTTTAATAAATGCTGAGTTGTGTAAGAAAGAAACTAATGTTATGCTGTATTAACAACATGTGCATATCGGTAGTGTTGTTTTATGAAAATTGAAAAATTACGCAATTTCCTCTTTTCCCGGAAATACTTACTTCAAAGTTTCGTTAATAATATGCATGAAAGTCTAATAGAAAATAGAAATTGCCCATGCGTCTCTAATATTTAGTTTCTCTGTATATTATGCAGATATTTGATGAAACGTCTTATTTGGCATGCACATCTGTTGCTAATAGGAAGTTATTTGAAAATATTACTATGTACTTCTCATTTCTCGCATTTGCCATAAAACTTATAAAATACGACTTGTTACTAGAAGTCGATCGATGATTACGAAATAATTTCCGCCCGACGGTGCAGCAAGCCAAAGTGACGCAGCTGTTTCCGGTTTAAGGCGCGTACCCCAAAAAAATAGACCCACTTATGTAAGGAAACAATACAGACATTTCTGTGTTTTAACAACAATGTGTTGATCACGAATAAACTCACACATTTAACATAGAATTCTGTGAGTTCTGAGTGTATTACATTTAAAAAAATTATACAGAAACCATACAATTTTGAACATTAAGTTAAACTACCATTTTTCTCACTTTTACATATTCTCATATACAGTGTTTTGTTTTTCCCAACGAAATAATTGCGTCATTCGGTATCCGGTTTTTGCGAGAAACTTGAGTACTTGTTGAAAGTACTCAAGAACGGTATAACGGTACTTTGTACCTAACAGTTTTATAAACACCCGACGAAAATAACGCCAAACGGAAATTCGCTAAGAAAACCGATAATTACCAAGAAGGAGAACATGAGACGATTTACTTTGTTTTCTTACGTGTAGAAAACATTGTATTTGGCATCTTGGAAAGAAATAATCTTGAATAAATAAACGGTAAACGTTTCTAAACAAACTAAATAAAAAAAAGTACCGTATTTTTTTCCTGATTGTTTGTAAATAAAGAAAAAGTTATGTATTTCCTTGAACAAATGAGTTAATAGTACTGTTAAGTAATAAGAATTTAATGTTTGCATATATAGCCAGAGAAAGTTTCCAGTTCCCAACAACTTATCTGTAGAGGTTGTTTAAAAAAAATTCCCACAACACTCACATGGTTTTTATTCACGTTTACGTAAAATATTAAATTAACTTGTGGCTTTAATTCACACATGCAGAAGAATGCTGATGAAATTGTTGAAGATTCACTGTTATAATGAATGTCATTATGGCTATTAAGTATAATTTCACAAGTTCGTCTTGTGCCTGGCTGTGGTATGTGTGTATTCTGACAAGCACATACTTGTTTCCTCATGTAACGATGTGGGAAATTAAATGTACTTTGTAGATCCATGTACATGGTATATAAGTGTATGTAATGGTACAGTGCATAATGCACAGATGTACGTACAGCACATGTACAAGATACTTAGTGTGCATCTATAAGATGATGATGATGACGACGAGACAGGTAAACTAGCCTCTAGCGAGGTCGTTGTTCACTTTTCACTCACAGGTTCACTCACCTTGTTACACTGTCAGAACTTTACCGTCTGTCCATCCGTACGTACGTTTGTTGTTCGAGACGACGTCTTGAGTTGCACGGTCGCGTGATATTGCCGATTAAATAGATGATGTTTCGCTGAATTCCTATCCACCGAATATCCGATCCCTGAAAACTTGCACTATGCCATACCATAATAGTACATGATGTGAAATGACTTTTACCGTTTCCGATTTCTCCGTCCGTCCAACAAGAAGCTTTCCGTGACACATTGGCCCTTTCCGCAAGTCTCTTTGAACCGAAACATTTCATTTCAATCTATATTGACTTATATCTGTTGTCGGTAGTAATTCTTTGATTTATAAATAAGATCTGAAACGTCACTTTGCCAAAAAGATTGGCTGTGTGAGTATTATTATAAACGGAAAGTCTTTGATCAAATTGCCCTTTGGATTTTGCAAATTATTCATTTACTCTATGATGATTTATGAATATTTACAAGAAAACGGCCTTGTTCTATAACTAAATTACTAATATGTTATTGTAAATGTTATGTTTTGCAAACGGTGAGATGTATATCAACATGCATATCTCGAGCTGGGCTAAAAAAAACTGTTTCCATGAATACAGCTAGAATATATTCCTGTGAGCTATATTACGTGTTGTTGTACACAAAACACAACAATGGTTTTGTAATCTGTCAGTTACATTGTACGTATTTCGCGATGCTGTGTGGCAAAATGAAGGGGTCTCGCGTTTTAGTAACAACATTAATTTTTTGTTGTCTTGTATCGTGGCGTCTACAACGCGCGCCAAGCGAGTTTAATAATTTCAAGGTTAGAAAGCGACAGTGTGTTGTTCCTGTTGATAATTGATCCATAACTCTTCGTCTATAATATCGTATAGTCTTACTACAGTATAGTCGTTACTGCAGGTTCTTCCGTGAGAATATTATCTAAGAATGTCTAAAATTTATGACACGCCATCCACGAGTCAGAAACGAATGCATTTTCAGTGAAAAAAGTTTTTTCATTATATACATTGCATTGGCAGCTATTCCAGAATGCTTCGATTCAATTTAAATCAGTTTTTTTTTTTGTGAATTATTATCATTGGCGCCTTAATACTTACGTACGTTTCTCGTCAGTTGAAACTACTACTGATGATGATATTTCGAAGCGAACTCGTTGAGTACCGACGAATAAGCGCATCAGTGCTCAGTGATTCGGTAACAAGGCAGGTTTATACCAGTCCGTTCGGTTGAAACAAAAGAGCACTTGTCATTTTACGCTTGTCAATATGCCGCCTGGCTTACGTCTGTTTTGGCTCGCACTTTGCTCGGGCCAGGATTTTAGGACCGAACGAACCAGCAAACATATTATACGATCGATATTTAGTTTTGCAGACGCGGAACGGTATGCGACAGTTAATACCTGGTACCAGTGGCGTAAATTTCGGTTATACACCTGTGGAAGTAACTTGATATATGCATGAGCCAGTCGTGGATCAATCATGAAATTAAAAACCATTCGAATGATGTATACAGGTATGATATTATCAATATCAGTATCATTATATTCATTATATGAATATCTAGTGGAATCCGCTTAGTGTGAATTTGAAGAGACCAGGATTTTGGTACACTAAATACGAAAGTATTTAGTATGTTATATATTTAATTGAGACTGACAGATACGTGTGCCGAGTTTCCACTATATGCGAGTAAAGAATAAAAGTATTTTTCTCATGAAGTAAATAAAATCGACAGAAAGCATACTTCTTATTTATGTGCTTTTATAATGGTAAAAATAGAGAAAATAGTATACAAAATGTCCTTTTTTTGCCTGGCTGAATCTGTGCAGAACTGGAAAATGTACATGTAAATGTAAATATTTACATTCACCAATGACTACATAAACGTAAAACGAACGTGGGAATATTTAGCAGTATATGAAATAATAATTAGTATTTGGCTAGACCGTAAAAACCACTAGTAATGGCTAAATAATGCATCGTAGACCATGCTCTTAATTTGTAGGATTATCTTCTACAAGCACAAGTTTAGTGAGCGTCGCCTTCACAAAATTCCACGAATGAACTGTTTGTAAATAATTAATAAACCTGTGCATAAAATATAACTGACAAAGAATAAAATTTGCTGACTTTATTTTACTTAAAAGGTTGGCTATTTACATTTGCTCAAAATTTCAAATATTTACATAAGTGTACAAACATATTTACACTCATTTTGCCGGTAGTATGGTAATCATTGGTATTTTTGTGTATTTAAGAAACGTTTTCAAATATAGGTAACCCAGTAACTAGCTGTTATAAATGTACATTCTATCAATTGTTTTGTTTACCGTGAGAATTTGTAAGTAGTGTCCAAAACTGTAATTTAATCGGTCTGTTGAGCTTAGTAGGTCATGTTTATGCTTTCTTAACGTTATAGTATTGTTTGCATAATGCATAATAGATGATCGAGATGAGAATTGTTATTTTTTAATAATCCAATTACTGTTCAAATTGTTCCTTCAAGTCTAAAAATATGTAAATTATACATTGAAAATTCGATTTAGAAAAATAAACACGAGAATAATAAAAATTTTAATGGTTGCTGGTAAAATATTCGAAAGATTCAATAACGAACCGATTTCATATTACGACCGTTCGACGAAAAAGCAATAATTTATGTCAGTAAAATATGGTTTTCACAGAATAAAAATAAAGTAAAATTGTTTAGTACAAACATAGCAGTCACATTTTGTTGGAAATTAATGAATTAATTTAAATAGCTCCAGTGCAAAATGGCACCAACGGTCTATTAAATGCCAATTGCAGTGTATAGGAATTTCAAGTCAGCAGATTCTATAAATGCAACGAATTTTGTTCTTATTTAGTACTATTTATTTGTTTGTTTTGTTTGAAATGAAATGCAAATGAATGCAGTATGTAAACGCCAAGCGCAGGGGTACATCTGTAATTGATCTTTGCTGCTCATGTGCAGGTGAACATTCAGCGCAGACATTTTCGGCTGCGTTCAGCTTTAGCCCGGGGTCACATCCACGAAAAAGGGGCCACTGAATAAATATTTCTTCCATTATTTACCGCACATTACGTACTGAAAGCACATTTTGCTACTTGCTACATTTTATTCCAACTTCAAATACAATTATGTGCGTGTATTTTTCACATTTCGTTTTAAATTTTTCCATCGCATACACCGGTGCTTATAACCTAAGGCCGTACGTACATATATGTATGCAAGTTTTTGAATATAATTACATAACATCCGTGCCACATTCAAACTGGGCCAGTTCACAGCCACATAATCCAGCTAAACGTTTAATCAAATATCGCTACCGGCTTCTCGAGTTGGAAAGCAATAAAATCCGTCGTGTAAATCCGCCTATACATATTACAGTACTTTAGTGTTGCGTGTTTTCGTTTACAAGTTAACTCCGTATAGGTGTAGGTATGGTTTCACATAGTACACTGCAGCAGTACAAAAGATATTGATTAAATTATTTACCATTTGGTCCATATGCTGCAGACCTTATGTGAAAGCATAACAACCCCCGGATACGGTAATATCGCTAGCTCGAAGCCATTTTGTGTTGAACATATCACGTATCAAGTAAACCCAAGCAAGGAAAATATTCTATAAACTACTTCATATCATCTTGTTTACCTGACTGAATTCTTTAGGAATGTTTGTGCTTCCTGTACTTGAATATACAGATATTCAATAATGGACCAAAAATAAACAGTATTTGCATTTCAGTCATGTGTCAAATATAAATAAAAATATTTATTTAAACTGTTTGTATACATACAGGTCGGAAGGAGCATAACTTTCTGTTATGATTATGTTTATATGTTTGGAAAAATGTTTAAACTTTCTTATAAATATTTGCGTTGCGGTCTGATTATGCACGCTTTCCTGCCCGCAGAACATCCTGATTCCAACGAGATATTATGCTCAAAAATAATTCCACACCGTTCCCATTTATCACTATTGTACACTACAAATTTCATTGTTTCGTTAAATATTTATACGTCTTGAGAAAATTTTCTTTTAAATATGTATTCACGCATTAGACCGTGGAAAATACTTGCAGAAATTTTTCATAAACGAAATTACGATCACGGTGTCGTTTCTTGGTTTGGAACTTTTTCTGGAACTGTTCCAGCTCTCTGGCGTTCCGGAGCTCTTCTTCGCGGCGTCTCGCCTCCGTCTGTTGTTGCTGTACACGTTGTTCTTCGGCTTTCTTCATCAAAATTAAAAGATATAATATTTAATCAGAAAGACAAAATTGAAAATTTAAATAAATCAGGGGTGTATTTATTAACTTGTAGTTGCAAAGAAATATATATTGGCCAGACAGGGCGAAATTTTAATATTCGCTTCAACGAACATTTATTTTCTTTTAAAAATAATAAATATAATTCCACATTCGCAAAACATCTAATAGCTAATAATCATTTTGTAAATAATATTAATTGTTTAAAAATTTTACATTTTTGTGAAAAAGGTTTTAAATTAGATATTCTAGAAGCAATTGAAATTTTTAAACATTTAAAAAAATTTAATTTAATTAATGAACAATTAGAAATTAAAAATTATATTTTATTTAATTGTTTATTATAAATTTTATTGTAGTATTATTATTTGATTTTATTTGTATTTATAACTATTTTTAACTTTTTATATTATTTATTAATTTTTTGTTATAGTAGGTTTAGTATATGTATAATATTGTTTTGTTGTTTATAAAAAATGCTTCTTTGTTGTTTTGTTATTGCCTGATGATGTCGCAATGCCGACGAAACATGTAGCTTTCAAATAAAATATAAAGCACGTGAAAATATACAAAGTATCTATTTTTATATAATATAATTATAATTTATTGAATATGGATTTTCACAAAGTAAATGAAAATACTATTTTATATTTGAAATTACATATTTATCATCTAAACTAAACAAAAGATGACATTTTTTTGTCTAGTTCCACAATACACGACTATTAGGAACAAACCAATTTGCAACAACAACAAAAATCCGTATAATACACCACGTAGAAAATTCCCATTATAAATGGTTCACTTTTACAAAATACTTTTTTGTGAATCGTATACCCTTGGGAAAGGTATGAAAATGAAACAATGCGCTTACAACTGTCCGAGTGCTTTTATTTTTTGGCCAATTCAGCACTCATTGCTTGAATGTGTTTCCCAGAGCCCAATTTGTGTTTTCATAGGCAAAAATAGTCATCGTTCCGGTCTTGTAAAAATTAAACAGTAATTGTGTATATCTAATGAATCATATTCGAATTCAATTTAAAACACGTCAGATTGTATTGTATCGGGAAAATCTATTTAGTTTTCGTTCATTTGTTAACAATTCAATCAATGTTTTATTGATAACGGTATCTCCTGTGAAATTATACAGAATTAATACGAGGAACGTTTAAATTATTTATAAACATATAAACTACTATTTTATTATTGATACTTTTTTTATTGTATATTTTTTATGTGAGCATGTATTATTCACGTGTTGAAGTATTAATAATTAATTAACTATTGTCACATATCGATTGCGTTGTTTATATTGACATTTTAAATTGGACTGAATATCAAGAAGATATCTGTCCAATTCTAAAATACAGGATAGCATAATTTCTTAACCTTACTAGAATACATTTTTTATTTTTAAAGATTTTATTTCATTGCATGTATAGTAATGACGATATATATATATATATATATATATATATATATATATATATATATATATATATATATATTTATATATATATATATATATATATTTATATATATATATATATTTATATATATATATTTATATATATATATATATTTATATATATATATATATATATATATATATATATATATATATATATATATATATAAATGACATATCCATAAACAGTTATATACAAGATAACTTTGACAAGCTATTGATGAATAAAGAAATTATAAAATATTAAACGTCGTATTCAAATGATATTTGTGCTGTGCATTTTACATTAGTAGATACATATATCCGAAGTAATAAGTGTGAATATACATATGTTTGTAAAGAGTATGCGCGATGGTAGAGTTTGGAAAAGACGCGTGTATAAGATCTAGGACTACGGTGTTATAAACTTGAATGCGGCACGACGTCTCGTATTTATTATTCACACAACGTCGACCAACGTATCGACTTGGTGTGTGGTTAGCCGGTTCTTGTTTTGCCCACGGTGATCACCACTGTTTGATTAGTTAATTACAACTGCACGATAGAATGTCATGCCTACAGACAATTACCTTTGTCCTGGCTACACAGCTAATGAACAATTTTGTTCACTAACTGCTGCCTTCATTTGCATGCTCATTGACCTATTCGCTAATGAAAATTACTGCAAAATTATTGAATAAATATTACCCATAAACATATAACTAATTATATATGATATAACATATAGCGCTGTCTGTTTAAAAATAACAGTAGATTTTTTATTTGTATTCCGGATTTACGGAAATAAGTATTTAGAAAAAAGACACATTACGTTAATCATGAATTACGTATTCATTCCTATAATTATCAAAATTATATAACATATGTTTTTTGTATAAATATAAAAAGTAACTTATTATTCAGTGAAAATTCTAAGCAATATTAACATATTTTTGTTTATAGTATCTTTTAATAGTTTCGGGTATTGATTTATATATGGCGCTCTTGAAATGGTTAATTCTGTAAACTTTCGACTGGTGTCGCTTGTGTAGTTGCGCAGTACGTTGCATGGTGCGCTGCGCTGTCATTCGGCAAATGGTTGCTTGCCGTTCAGTGTGTTGTTGTCAAACAGTATTTTTGGTTAACTTGTTGAGTTTATATAAATAAGTTAATAACAATGAATGTTACTATTGAGAAAACAAAGTATGATTGTGCATCTGTTCCTAAACGGTGGAATAGAGATGATGTAGTGCGTAAAGCTGGCGTATCAGGAACCGGCAAAGTTGATGTTTATTACTACAGTAGAGGCATACGGAATGACGCTTCTCTTGTGCCACCAATCCGACAGACTGCATCCATTTTTAAACAACCTGTCACCGTGTACAAAACTCAGGAAGGTAAAGTTAAAACTGATTTCAAACATGGAACTCAGGAAAAACCGAAACAACTTATCTGGGAGAAACGACTCGAAGGTTTGCGTGCTTGTGATCCGGATGGAGTTGAATTTGGCGGTATGGAGCTTCCGAAGAATTTGAAACCAGTCGGTCCTAATGTCACGGAGGAAACGATCATACAATCTGTGGCCACCGCACTTCACGTGTCGACACAACCGGTGACAGGTCAGACAGGTTCGAAGAGTGCTTTAGAAAAAAATCCGGGTGTTTTTTTAGATCCAAAGCAACCTTTAGTACAAGCAGTCACCATCGTTGATGAGGATATAAAAAGACAAGAAGAACGAGTTGCTGTAGCAAGAAAGAAGTTACAAGATGCCCTTAAATCCTAATATTGCTATATTTATTATTATTTATGTATTTCAAATAGCATTTCTATTTCTATAAAATGTGATTTTACAATTAAGTATTTTACTGGATGCCGAAGCTTTAAGGGAAAACAAAAATAATTATATTTCTTAACACATTGAGTTATATAAATGTAATGTATATTAATATCTAATAAAATATAAAAATCTACTTGTCTGATATTTTATTGTGTTAATGCATATTGCATGTTTTGTGATGTAGCAACAGAATATTGTTATTTATTTTTACTTTCATATTATAATCTGTATGAAGTACGTTTGAATCTATAATAATTTACGCAATGCAAGTTCAATAATGAGTATCGAGATAGCCAGAGGCTGGTCAAGCTATAAATAGCAACTGGCTGGATAGCGGAAATTGTTCGCCGCCGGTCTACTCGGCAACACACGTGCAATACGATCGTGTTGTTTGCAGAACTGTAAATTATGAACGTTGCAATATCAATGCTTTGTTTACCTTTTCTCCGTGTAATACACACTCGGTTAAATGTGTATAAATTATATGTTCTGGTGGTATACGCTGTAACTATGTATATATAATTCAATTTGTACATAATTATTAATGAAATGAAACTCAAATGTACTGTCGCCAGTAAAGGATATGTATTTAGAACGTTCTACCATTGCTACGTGACCAGCATAGACGTGTATACTCCAGTTACTTTGCCCCTTTCTTTTGTGTTCTTTGAAGCCGTGCCTTGCTCTAAAAGCATACATAATGTTTGTCGCAAACATTAACATCATACCATTATCATATAAATATATTAAATACGGTTCTAATAATCATTATAAAACGTTATATTATTTTATAAACATGTCAATAGATAACCATATCCATATGTGTGATCTAGTACGTGTAAATATTGATATTTGTATAACGATTTCAATACTAGATCACAACACATACCCGACACTAGTTTAAATATATGGTTCAGCTTATGTTTATTTCCTTTCTCTTTATCTTATGCGATTTGAAAGTTGTCCAGTATTGTTTCTAATATTCTCTGCATATATGCATACAGTAAGATCAATATATAAAAATGCCTTATGTAATAATAAAACCGGAAAATTTTACCAAACAATACATTCACTAGAACATAATATGCATACTGGTTTATGCATGTTTGTATTAATTAACATTTGTTATATATGTTGTGACTTATTTGTTTTCACTCTATTTACAGACTGTTCAGTTGTAGTGCAGAGTCTTCTGCCACTACTAGTTCAGTGGGGACGTCGGACACCGTGTCTGAATCTGGTTCAGGAGATGTAGCTAATCTGGATGAAGCCCGAAAAATCATTCGGGATTTAAAGCAACGTTACCGTTCTCAGACTCAACAATTGTTGGCGTGGCGTAGGGCTCACAAGATACAGGTTAATTAAGATCTACATGTACTGATAATTTGATTCTAATTCTAATTGTTTTGCTAGGAGGAGCTGGTGGTGCGTCTTCAGAGAGAAAAGTCGGATCAGCTGAAAGTTCTGTCGTCAAAACTGTTACTGTTCGAATCACGCCTGGTTCGTAAACAGAAAGACATATCCGCTCTACTAAATCATCGCGAGGCAATCATATACCGACAACAGCGAATCATAGAAACGTTAACAAATCGTCTAATAGACAATGGTTTAGAACCGCCAAATACTGATCTCACAGATTTGGATGTAAATATACTAGATATGGATTCATTGAACGATTCCGATAGCGCGGTGATTATGGAAGACATGGACTCAGACAGTACCGTGTCACAAATCGTACCGAGATTTCGATCATCCAGTGCTGATTCGATCACTGTAATGCGATCCATATCGGATGCGATAGATCCTAGTTTAAAGTACTCATCAATGAGACGTTCTAATGGTTTCTTACGCCGGCCGGAAATACTTGAGACCGTGTACAGTGTTGAAGAAGACGGGGATGCAGACAATTCTACAAATGCAGATCCCAAAACCAGCGTATCCCTGAAACGAGAATCGTTTGCAAACAGCAGCGGTAAAGCAATGAAACTGGAGGCAGAAGAAGAAGGGTTTGTTGAAGATCCGAAAGAAACACAAAACAGTGAGCGATCATCACAAGACACGATATATGCTGATGAAGGCGAGACAATAAAAAAGAATCCAATAAATCAAATGACCACATATAATCGAGTAATGTCAAATCACCGATCCGTTACGAAACCGAAAGATGTAAAATATAAACGGATAAATAAAGCGAAATCGAAAAGTCTAGAAGAATTACGAGGTCGACTTAAAAACTGGGTAGAACAGGGGAACAAGTTAACAGGGTTAGCATTGGAACATTCGCAAAGTTATGCATAGTTAGTTCTATCTCACTGAATCCTTTATTCATCTATTTATTTCCGACTTTGTCGGGTAACTGTTTTCTTGTTTTTATATATTTTATTCTGCGCTTAACATAAATCTATAAGTAACTGCAATAAATCATAATATAATTGGTTGCAGTTATAGTTATAGAATCAAATGAACGGTTACTTATATATAAGCTATTATACAAAGTTTAAATTTATACAGTTGCTTGGAATATAATATCACAACAAAAGAAAAACAAGAAAATGAACCGTACCTTGCACTTTTTCTTTTGCATTCGATGTTTGTACTATACATTATGTATATAGTGTTTACTTATAGTTCATTATGTACTTACTATACACAGTATACAATAATAATTATCAATACATACTTTGCATACTCTGGACGGTACTAATCAAGATAATATGTAGCTGTGAAATGTATATACGCAGATAAGAGATACTTTTGCCTATAAACTACTCAATAAATTGCTTATAATAATAATATAATACTTTGCGTAAGTGATATGATGAATACATTTTAAAGTGATAATATTTTAGTGAATTATTATAAACATGTGTAACAAGCTATATGTTCCTTTGGCACTCATTAGCCAGATCTCTACTTGTAAAGAGTCGTTTAACTAAGTTATATAAATAGATTAGAAATATTAAACTATATTTAATATGCTTAAATACATCATTTTGAATCTATTTTAAAAGGGGCTTTCATTGTTACGTACCCGTTATTCTGGGCTCAGTCGAATATGTAGAATATTAAACTATAACTTATGAAATTTACAAAATTTATCTTTCCTAAATGTTTATTAAGACTGAACTCTACTGAAAAAGAATTTTTCTATGCAAACGGTATCTAATAAGTGAGAGAATTTTTGTGTTTGTGTACATATATGTATGTATAGGAAATATACTTTTGTTTCCTAAGTAATATATTACAGTTATATGTCGTATGTATATGTCGCATTATCCTGTACAGTACTTGCAGCATATCAATAATACTACTGTAAGTGACAATCATTAAAATGCAGCTGGTTTAGCAAAGTATACTTTTTTTAAAAATGGATATATATATATATATATATATATATATATATATATATATATATATATATATATATATATATATATATATATTTCTCTGGTAATTTCCCACACCTTTTAAATATTCCCGGTCTTTGTAACGTTCAGTACTACCAACACTGAGCATTGTGTCTTCAATTTCTCGTGAGTTTTGTTGAGACGTCAACATTTGACAGTTCTGTGATTTTAAATTTGTTATTTATTTATTTAATTATAAAAAGGTAAGTTGTATTATTATTATTTCTCAATGGATTCTGGCTTAAAATATATATATGAATATTAAGAAAATAATGATTTTTTAAAGTTTTGTTTATAAATTAACCTTACCTTTTTTTATGATGATAATTATTTCTTTTCTTATAATATTAATAAAACTTGCGTAATATAGGCATGATTATGTGCCCTGCATTTATTTGTTGTTAAAAAATTATAACATGAATCAAAGACTAGTATTGTTGATTCTGATAGAATGCCACATAAATGATATTTTTTTATAATTGAAATAAATCCATATTTTATTTGTTATTTTTTTAGTTAAACATGGCCACAATTGAACCAGAATTGAAGCTCAAACGCTTTCTATATCTTTGTTCAGAGAGTTCAACATATACAGCTTCGAAGAGAAATAATTACGACTTTTGCCAGTTAAATCAGGTTCAGAGTATTTTTGAACTAGCGTCTGCAGATAAATCAAAATTGATTATAGAATTAATAGAGTCAGTTAATAAAGATCCGTTATGTGCTAGACGTGAAACGTTGTTATTTGTTTTGGCCGTTTGTGCTCGCAATTGTGAAAATGTGGATTTAAAAAATAAAGCTTATAGTACAGTTTTAAATGTCTGTAATTCTACACAAGAACTGTTTCTTTTTATAAAGTTTGCACATACTTTGAATAAAAACTTTTCTCATGGTATGAGGCGTATTTTACACGATTATTATTTGAAACGAGAGCCAGCCGAATTGGCACACGTTATCACACACTGTAACAGTTATTACGGCTGGACCCATAAGGACATTATTAATATGGTTCACTTGAAACCTGGCAATTTAGGTACATTTATTTATAAAATTAGTGAATCTGATAGGTAATTAATATTTTTCTATCAGCTCAGGATATTCTTCTTACTTATGCCATAAAAAATGTCGAAGAAGCGAAAAAGAAAATCGACGACAACAACAAAAATACCACTGAAGAAGACGAAATAATTAAGAAATTAGATAAACTACATGCACTTAAACACTGCCAAAATGAACAAGATGCCGTTACCTTAATGAAAGAAAACCATTTTTCTCTGCAACATGTTCCTGCTCCATTATTGAACTCACAAATTGTTAGTATTGCTATATGTTCATCAATTCGATCTTGATTGACACGTATATTTCAGTTATGGGAATATTTGATCCCAATACTCGAATTACCGGCATTATTAACTGAAATAGGCCGGTTAAATAGACTTGGATTCCTTAAAAATACCGTGCCTACTTTTAACAAAGTCATTGAAGCTTTATTAGATGCGAAGAAATGTCAAACGTCGAAACTGCTACCGGCTCAGGTACTTATATATTTGAAAACCTTCGAAAGAGGAAAGTAAGTATTCGGAATAAACATTTGTCATAAAGCATAAAACAACCAGTCATATTTTAATTCGATTCGTTAGACCTTTAGATCCACAGAAAAAAGCATTTTTCGCTGGACTAAATAAACCAGTAAATTTATTGAACGACATAGAGAAATCCTCCGAAGTTAAAGAAGAAAAGGCTGCTGCTGAAGTTAAAACAGCAAAGGCAACTGAGACTGAAAAGTCAGCTGAAGATAAAGCTGTCACATTGTGCGAAATTAAAAGGAGTTCAACTAAGGAACAATTAGTACATACTCATGCTGTGAAAAATAATGCAGTGATCAGTGCATTTTACAAGTTGCTCCAGCATTCTTACCGTAATGTGCCAAACACAGGTCGTCGTGTTCTGATTACACTAGATGCGCGGGACCGTTACATGAATGAGTTATGTTTCGAAAATAAGTCTGTTCTGTGTATGGAAGCAGCTCTGATCATTGCTCTCTCTTTCCTCAAAGCTGAGAAAGATGTCACTGTGGCTGTCTTTAACGAGTCTTCTTTGACGCTTGTACCCACGGAAAAAGGTACGTTTAGATTCGAATACTGTTGCGCGGTACAATTAATCAATGAAATAATTTCAGGCATGACATATGGACAGGCTCAACAAGCGCTGAAAGAAATTGAAGGTGGCTTAGTGTTGTTGACTACTCCAATCACATGGGCGCTGGAGAATAAGAAACACATTGATGTTTTCATCAACCTTATTGGTTCGTCCGATGCGTTACAGCGCATTCCGAAAGCGAAACGCAGTCAAGAGATGCCTATAGAGTCTTTGATCAAATATAGGAAGCAGATGCGTCTACCTAATACCAAGTGAGTGTTTGAAATTGTTTGTTGTATGCTGTGGTTCACGATGATGTTTCACAGGTTGGTAACCGTGTCATTGGGTAGTAGGAAGCTAGCGGTTGCTGATGGATCACCACATATAGTGGATATATGCGGATTCGACCACCATGTGCCTAAGGTGATAGAGGCTTGTTGCCGAGGCGTTCTGTAAGAATCTCAAACAAGTGTTTACATTATGGATTCTCATAATACGTACATTTACGTATGATTTCACGTGGTTGTTTTATTATTATTATTGTTCGTATGTGTAACTAATTATAAATGATCATTGTTTATACGGGATATTTTGTTGGCTAGTGAACGTACATACGTAAGCGTATACATTTCTCGTAGTGTTAAAGCTCCTAATACAATACGCAACTGCAAATATTGATTATTAATTTAATTACAATAGCACATATTTTTGTACGACGATTAAGAAAACTGTATCAATCATGGACCTTCTCGAATAAAAGTGTACTAGTGTACACTGATATTTAGGTCGTGGTTTCAATTTATTACTAAATAAATAAAACAATAACGCTATTAACACAAGTCATATTGACAAATAAATTATTATATTTATATTTTTTACTTATTAGTTTGTACCTACTAGTTGGAATGTTATATTTAACTCAATACAGTTGTTACAATTTGTATTTCAGCTGATTATATAATATATTCTTTACTGAAACCATGTAATGTTGTGAATTATTTAGCTATAATAAGTGAAAAATCCAGTTGGGCATTTTCCTAACTAAAAAGCTAGGTACTTTGAGTTGAACTGCAGTGTTCTTTTTGAAAAAAAAAAAAAAAAATTGTGTGGTGTAATATGATGTGAACTAGTGGATTGTCTCCTTTACCTCACAAAACTAAAAAATTCGCGGTGCGAGATAAACTACACGCTGCATTTTTGTTGAAATTTTCAAGATATAGTGAAGTGAATCGAATACGACCTTCTCGATTACTCGTTAGGGTAAATGTTTGTTCGTTAGGGTACGCAAGTCCGCAACACACCTGTGTAATGTTGGTTACAGAACACAATTTCAATTAAATGTTAAAAATGATAGAACAATTTGTTAAAATTGAATAGAAACAAACAAATTCGAATTGTTGTGTTCATTTCTTACTGGTTTGTCTTATAAACAATCCGTGATAGTAAATAAAAACAATACTTTAGAAATAATATAGTATATTTCTAATACAATGTTATAATTATTGACTTAATAATGAATTATTAAATCCTTCATGTACAGATTATTCAATCATTTTTAACATGTCCAGTGACCAACATTACCTGGGTGTATTGCAGGCTTGCCTACCCCAACTATTACACCTTTGTTTTTTGTTATTCTCCTTCACTACACTGACGAATAAACTTTTCCTATTTGTTATCCCTCTACTCTACCCTAACGAATAAACCTTTCACATTTGTATCTTTAGTTAGCATTAGTTCTTATGACAAAATGGTTTGTGTGCTATATCATTTTTTTAAACATGACCTTGGGACGTCATGTTAAACTGCTGTAGTGTTGAATTCCTTTTAGGTGTACATGTGTCAGGTTCAAATCAGTTCAGTACCAGTTAATTTTACCCTTTCTTCAGTACCTTTAGTAGAAAAAGGAAAACAAACTCCCGCGTTGGTGTACTGACATGGCATACTTCCTTATCCTTATTGTAATATATACGAGTACATGTAGATGGCCAGAGCCGATATAAGTTGTCAAATGTCAGTTCGAGTATTCGTGTGTGTTCAGCAGAAAATAGAATATTTATTTTAAGTTCAGAAATGAAAATAAATGTATTTTATAATGCATGATATTAGAGTTAAACGATTAAATTAATATTTTCTATCCATGAGTGTCTCCGAGAAACAAAAATATCATTGTGCGGTACTTTAACAGCTGTTTTTTTTAACTAATCATTAATAAAATATTATTTAGAAAATGTTTTCGGCATTCAAGAGATTAACAGGTAAAGGAGATGTGTCCCCGAATTCTCAAGCAAATAATTCCAGACCTCCAAGTCATCAAAGTATGTCATCGTCTCTCCAACGAAAGTTTTCAAAAGGAGTTCAGTATAACAGTATGTTATATACATCAATCATACTCTGGTATTATTTCATCTAAAACGGTAATTATATTTCAGTGAAAATAATTATTAAGGGTGATCGCAATGTAGGCAAAACTTGCTTATTTCATCGATTACAAGGTTTAAAATTCTTCGAGGAGTATATTCCTACAGAAGAGATTCAGGTTGCTTCCATTCAGTGGTCATACAAAGCTACTGATGATGTAGTTAAAGTAGAAGTGTGGGATGTTGTAGACCGCGGAAAGAAAAAGAAACGATTTGAGGGACTCAAGTTTGAAAATGCTCAAATGGAAATGCCCGAGGAACCTGCTTTAGATGCCGAATTTTTAGATGTTTATAAAGGAACAAACGGTGTTATTATGATGATGGATCTTACTAAAAGTTGGTCAGTATCAACATTACTATTGTAGCATTTCAGTTCAAACAATCCAATGCTTTATGTGTGTAGGACCTTCGACTATGTGCAGAGAGAATTACCAAAAATACCGGATAACATTCCTGTAATTGTGTTAGCAAATCACTGCGACATGGCACATCATAGAACGGTTACTTCAGATCATGTAACATATTTCATAGAATCTTTTGCCAAGTGAGTATATTTTTTTTTTCATTGATCTATACGTTTATACAGCGTTATAGAATATACATTTATTTTCAGTCAACGAAGTTCAGAAGTGCGGTACGCGGAATCATCTATGAGAAATGGTTTTGGCTTGAAATTACTACACAAATTTTTCAATCTGCCATTCTTACAACTTCAAAGGGAAACACTACTTAAACAATTAGAGCGCAATGAACAAGAAACTAATTTAACAGTACAAGAGCTCGATATGTATTTTAACTCTGACGAAGCCAACTACAATAAGTTTTTAGATACTTTAGTTAAGAAGAGACGAGAAGTTGCTGACTCCAATGCAAACATTCCACCGCCTGTGTTACCTAGTTCTGCGTCACATCATCAGTTCACCGCTGACAAAGGATCAAGTGTGCAAAGTGAAGTACGAAAGTCTCAATCAGGACCGATATTTATTGGTGCCGGCCGACCAATTCCTGTACCGGCAAATGTTGCGCGATCAACTGTTAAAAACTCTACAAATGCCCTTACGGGTTCCCTTTCGAAGTTATCATTAAAAGACGCTGATGCGAAGAAATCAGAGACAATAACATCTGTGGAAGAATTTTGTCCCGATGGAGGTCAACTAGATCGTAGTTTCTTAGAGGACGTCAGTAATTCTTCACCGCAAGTTTTGCAGGAAGCCATGGATTCGGATAGGTCTGTTTAAAATTCACTTAGAAAATTTACAGAAAATGTAAGTATGTTTATGATGAAATTTTCTAGTGACGCTGACACGGGAAATCCACTAGTATCGGAATTCCAAGATGACTTGGATCCAGATGAATTTGTACCTACTTCAAAGCCAAATATACCGATAGAACAACCGGATGGTCAACCGTCATCTGTAGTGAATGCAAACAACAGACATATATCCAGTTCGAATGACGAATTAGACGTTGAGAAGAACGTACTGGTCAATGATGAATACGATTCGACATTGAATTCTGAAATCTCCGAGATAACCTCAGAGGCATTTGATACGTGGCTCAGTACGAATTCAAAATGGAGGCGATCACCGGAAGGTAATGCAGTTTCGGTGTGCATAAATGGATATTATTTATTTATGTACTGTTGTAGGTGGAGAGGACGTGTCTGCAATGTGCCAGACGTTAGATTACAGCGGTAGCACAGTAAATGATGACAACACAAGTGTCACTTCGTCAAATATTCACGCTGAACTGTTAGGCAGCTCTAAGAAAGGCCAAAGTATACCTGGATCCAGTGATAGTGAACATGGCATCTCGTATAACATGCCTCTGGATAAGGAGAAGCGAAAACAAGACAAAGAAAAAGTATGTTCATACGCAATTATATCATATGTATCTAATGACTTTCTTTCCAGTCTGAAAAGAAACATAAACAGAAGAAGCCGAAAGACAAGGAAAAGGACTCTTTGAAGAATAGCGAGAAGAAGCATATGAAGCGAAGACATTCACGTAATGAAGCGTCTGGCTCGCGGCGTAAAGAGAAATCACGAGATGAACTGGAGGAGTTTCTGAATGGCGTTGGCAATGTTTCAGTGGACGATAGTTACGAAGCTATATAGCGCATGACTGTTATTATAAAATATCAGTAAATGTCTCGTAAAGAATTCAATATGTGGTTCATGTACACAATATGTTCTCTGTTGTTCAACAATTTATTATTGTGTACCTTTAAATAATTACTACTAATTATCATTTTTCTGATACAATAAACCTCTCTAACTTGGGTACCGTTCCCAGTTTCTAATTTCATATCTGTGTGACTTTAAAAATATATTGAACTGTGATCATGCTGTCAGATTAATTTTATATATTTTTACTTTAGCATAATGTGAATAAGCGATCTAGTGTCGTTTCTATTATACAATTATTATATTGGTGGTTCATATGCATGTAATATTGATTGGATGATTAAAGATGCTCTAAATATTCTTCATTACAAATACCCAATACTTTGTTATAACTACGTTGCGTTCAGTTCACCGGCCTAAATCAAATTATATGTATTAATGATCAACTATTTTTATATTTTACATTATTGTCATGTACAAATATATTACATTTTTAATATATTTGCAATACTGTTATATATGTTGATTGTTTACATTATATAAACTACTAACCATTTATTCCTACAGGAATCAAATAAAATACTAATTAAAAAATATATGAATATTTCCTTTTATTTAACAGTTTCAATCTACATCCATGTCCGTATCTTTACCTTTCTTACTTAAAGATGCAATGTTTGGTTTATTGTTATCCGTACTTTTAGCAATAGTAGATTTGGGCGAGTTTTGGTGCTGCAAATATTTTTTACTTATTCTGCGTAACTTAATATTTTGTAAAAACCGTAATTCTCCATTCCATTTTCGTACCACCTCCAAATTTTTAGGATTCAATATATCAGGAATTTCTGTAAATGAGTTAATATTTATATGGTTTTATAATATAATTATATACGATAAGTATATACCAATTCCACAAGTATTGAATTCTTCCAATTCTCTTTTCTTGGTAATATTGATTATGTCTTCTCTACTAGCATGTTGACGATTTTTTCTTTCACCTATTGAATGTTTAATAGTAATTTGTTCTAATTCTTCTTCAAAACGTAACAGGTACCTACAAACAAATGTACAGCGATAGATAAATAACGCTTATTTATGTTTCTTCACTAACTTATTAATTATCTCTTCTGTTTGCACTGCAGTATATACAGTAACATCAGGCAGTAAATTATCTCGAAACCAAGCTACTTTTTCAGCAATGACGTTTTGTTTCATATACTGAACTACTTTTGCTTTTTTACGCGTTGATGTCCTAAAACATGAAGATTTAATTATGTTAACTGTATTATTGCTAGAGATTAATACATACTTTTTGATTAATTTTGTAAGTGCTAACGTTTTTCTGCTATTGGGATGTTTACATTTTGCTATTTCCTTTAATACGTTCGGCTAAAACAGAACATGTAAATAAACAATTATCAGGGAAACTCTGTCACATTACCATTGTTTTATAATTTTTTGTATTTCTGTCAACTAAATTACAATCCACGTGTTAACATAACCTGACTTATATAAATTGTTGGTAATCCTCCTCCAGATGTCATCCGCGTCAGTCTTCGATCATTACGAACAGTAGTTTTGTGATATTTTGCATTATATTAATATATACATTTCGTCATAATTAAATAAAACATAAAAATGGCATTACGTTACACACATTATTTAACAAATTCAGTGTTTCGTGGAAAGACTAAGTATTACATAGTATTACGCTACATAATATTAATATAACCCTACATTTATTTTTGATCTGTAGTACATGGAACCTTCAAAGAAGTTTTTCCAAAGTAAAAGATGAAGGGACCAGTTCAACCCAAAAAAAGCAAGTTACTACAATGCCACCCATGAATGAGCCAGTACAAGGGCTTCCTACACCCATCTATGCTTCATTAAAGGACGAACATCAATCCACACAAATCACCACATTATCAAATGGTATTACTGTAGCTTCTGAGAATAGATTTGGGGAGTTCTGTACAGTAGGAGGTGAGAAATTGGATAGTTTTGTTTAGTAGGAATTGCAAAATAGTTACAGAACAATAATTTTAACTATTATTTGATGTTTCAGTGGTGATTGATTCAGGTTCTCGTTACGAAGTAGCATATCCAAGTGGTGTGTCACATTTTCTTGAAAAACTGGCTTTCAATGTATGTGCAAAAACGTATTTATTGTATTCACTCAGAAATTAGTCTGACGTTTTTGTTATAGTCTACAATAAATTATCCAGACAAGGATCAAATGCTGGAAAACTTAGAGAAACACGGTGGTATTTGTGACAGTCAGGCATCACGAGATACGTTTATTTATGCTGCGTCTGCATATACAAAAGGTTTAGACGATGTCATGAAGTTGCTGGGTGAAGTTGTGTTAAGGCCACAAATTACACCTGACGAATTGGATATGGCTCGTCAGACAATCGGATTCGAATTAGAATCTCTGGCTATGCGTCCGGAACAAGAAACACTACTTACCGATATGATTCATGCAGTTAGTAAAACATTAATTATTATTAATGTTAGTTCATATTACATTTAACTAATATTTCAGGCGGCCTATAGAGATAATACTTTGGGACTTCCAAAATTATGTCCTGAAGGTAACATAAGTAAAATTGACCGAAATACTTTGTTTACATATTTAAGTCAACACTACACTCCGAAACGCATGGTCATTGCGGGTGTTGGTGTGGAACATCAGAAACTAGTCGAAGCTACTCAGAAATACTTCGTAGACTTGAAAACAGCATGGGAAATGGATCCCGCCCTTGCCAACAAAAACAGACAGATTACAATTGACAATAGTGTTGCACAGTATACGGGCGGGTTTGTACAGGTCGGTTAAAAGCATAAAATGTACGCTCGGGCGCACGTAACTTATTGTATAAAATTACAGGAAGAATGTGATATTCCCCAGTTCGCGTCTGCCGGGCTCCCGGTTCTGTCGCATGTAATGATCGGGTTAGAGGGATGTTCACATCAAGATAAAGATTTCATTGCAATGTGTGTATTGAACATGATGATGGGAGGGGGTGGGTCTTTCAGTGCTGGTGGACCGGGTAAAGGTATGTACACGCGTTTATACACGAACGTGTTGAATCGGTTCCATTGGATGTACAGTGCGACGGCATATAATCACGCGTATGCGGACACCGGCTTGTTTTGCATACATGCAAGTGCACCACCTACACATGTACGGGAAATGGTCGAAGTAATCGTACGAGAACTTGTCGCCATGGCTGGATCTGTTTCTGAACAAGAGTTGAGGGTATGACTACCGATTTATTATCACATATGTGCGGATCTTGAAATTGTTTGTGTTTCTAGAGAGCAAAAACTCAGTTGCAATCAATGTTACTGATGAATTTAGAGTCTAGACCCGTGGTATTTGAAGATATTGCCAGACAGGTTTTGGCCACGGGACATAGGAAACGGCCACAATATTTTATTGATGAAATAGGTAAGTTATAAAATAAAATAAATCAACTACTTACAGAGAGTAACTGTTGTTTCTTGTCTTGTAGAGAAAGTTACCAAAGATGAGATTGTGCAGATTGCACGGAAACTGCTAAGTTCGCAGCCGAGTGTAGCTGCCCGCGGTGACTTGCACAAGTTGCCGAACTTACAGTACGTGCAAGCAGGCCTGTTAGATGCGGACGGAAAAGTACCCAGAGGCCGGAAATTATCCTTGTTTAGATAGAGCAAACAACTCACGAAACTGTTATTTTATATTTTGTTTAATAAATAATAAACACGTTGTACTTTATGCACACTACATTACGTACGGATATTCTATTGAATCATTGTGAATAAATTACTAACTTTATTGAACGTTTAATGTGTATAGAAATGTGATTTTATTTTAACCGTATATTTATTAAAAGTACTGTGTCTTGTTGACAATTTGTTTCATTTCAGTCGATAAAACACATTTTTTTAAATAAATTGATCTGATTCGATTGAGAAAAATGTGTCATTTATGTGAATATGTGTATCGTATTTGTAAGAAATTGTTCAATTTATTTAATACAAAC
Source organism: Carabus problematicus (assembly GCA_963422195.1). Taxonomy (NCBI): domain Eukaryota; kingdom Metazoa; phylum Arthropoda; class Insecta; order Coleoptera; family Carabidae; genus Carabus; species Carabus problematicus. The sequence continues at coordinate 12,661,277 of OY728584.1, forward strand.
GTGTATATGAATAGTAAATTAATTATTTAATGTTTTGTTAATTGTTATTAATTTACAGTAAAACTTAATTAGTTAACTAACATCTGCAAATATATAAGTAAATAATATTATATTTGAATTATATTATTTTGAGGGAAAATAGAAAACAGTTTATTACATATTAATTTAATATGGTTTTCATTTAAAAAATGATTATTAAGCAATGGTAACTTCATTAAACACTAATCTATTTGGTAATTACATGAAATGTAAGAACACATCATACAAAACAGACAAAAATGTATTCTGTGCTTATTCCACTCCAAAAATATTGCCAGCAAACAACCAAAAACTACATCACATACTAGGGTATGGAATATATAGATGTGTGGTGGTTAGTCGACAACATTTCACACATGAAACTTGCATATTCAAGTTGGCTGTAGTAGTTAATATAGTGTGCTAGAGACAAAAGGGACCTATTGCATGCTTGTCAAATGTCCCCGTTGTACACTACACATTATATTGTATGTTTGTAAATGCATGTATGTAGTAATATATACACGGTAGTAGATATTATAGTTATTATGATGGTAGTAGTTGGTTGCTTGGTTTGTTAAAAGGAAGTTTAGTTTTATGTTTGACATTTTGTATAACCACAGTTTGACCAATTTGCACATTAGTCGATGTATCAGAGGGAATTAACACAGTGAGTGCGTGATGCTAATGACTGTGACGTTAATAATATTATAATATTATTAATTAGTTATTATTTGGTAGTAGATAGAACACAGTTGATCCTTGGAATTCCCAGTAGCACACATCAACTTATGTGCGAAATGTTAAGTATTTCATTTCCATGCCATTCATTTGTATGAATGATGGCAGTTAAAACAACACGCGTGGCTAACAAAATCATGAACTAATCGTACACTGGTCAATAATGCAAGTTTAATTTCACACATACATACACGCACACATGCATACTAATCGATAATCATAATGATACCATAATAATAATCATAATAATACGTACGTATTTAAAGCTATGTATTATATATTATATAATATAGTAGAGTGAAAGTATGTAACCCGCATTTTTGTTCAATTGGCAGAATTTTATTCATATACAATATATTATATCGAGACATTTCAAAATGTAATTTTTAAGTACAGCAGAACAAAAACTGTACATAAAGAGACAGATTTCTCATGTCGTAGACATTTCAAAGTAATAAGAAAGTTACTTTCGGACATCACATAACATTACTGATGATGTTACTTGACTGAATAACCACAAATCCACAAGAAAATGATTGCCAGTATGTCATGAAAATTGTTTCCTCTCAGTTGTACACTACCGAATTTTGTTTTCAAAAATCAATTATATATTATCTGGAAAGAAGGGTGTGTATATGCCTGTGTGTATATATGGTATTTGCATGCACACATGCAGACATATACACACTGAGCGTATTCATTAATTAATTATATATATATATATATATATATATATATATATATATATATATATATATATATATATAATTAATAATACATGTAGGTATAAGAATCAGGACTTGCTGTTGTTTTGGACACTAAACAAATAGTTGCATATCCATATTATTATTCAATATTAACGTACTGACATTATATGTATAATATATTTATAAAAAAGTGTAACTGTTAGATGCAAGAAGTTCATAATTAACCATGAACAAACAATGGGAGTATGTAAGTAAAACAAATACGTTAGTTATAGTTTAGTTATGTTGGTTTGGTTTTGGTTTTGTTTTCAATAATACAGACTAATAAATAATGGGCGGGTGGGTAACGGCCGCGCCCGTCGCCCTTCGGTGAACTGCGAACGTTATATGTATTTCACTAAATAATTGTTAGTCACGGGGAGGCGTGCTAACACGCGCCCCGATCAAGATTTATAAGGCATCTTTGTTCAATGAACAGTTAACTAGTATAGATTTCATTTTTAAGAAAGTGCCATTCTCTCAGTAGAAAGGTGCTGTTGTCCTTAAAAATAGAACCATTTCACGCTAAAAGAATTATTCATAATAACAAATGTAATCGAAAGAGTTTAAATACATTATAGCACAAGTATTTTATGTATTCATAATATAACAAGTGTGGTGGCGTCATTTTGTTCTGTGTACACACACGCCGGTCTTACAGTTGTTAATCTCTGGCGAGACAATATGACGTCGGCACCGGGCGTCGGATGAGTACGAGGCGTCGGCATACAGACGTCGGGGAGAGGTTGTATCTTGAAAGTGATGCGGCGGGGGGGCGGGGTGGTCGCAGGGCAGCGGGGCAATAAGAGGATGACGGTGACACAGTTTGGTGACTGACTGGTGTTGCTGGTCGAGCGATAAACTGTTACTTTCTGAGGGTGTGGTGTTTGGTGATGGCGTCGGTGGTGGCGGCGGCGGCGAGGGTAGGAGACAGATGACGATATATTATTATTATTTCTGTTGGGGGGCGGAGGATGGTGGTGGTTATGTCGATGTTGTTGGATATTGTTGACTGGTGGTAAATATCTATAGCGACGAGATTGTTAGCAGACGTTAGAGAGTACGAGGGTACCAGCAACGCGCACGCACGCACCAAGTGAATACAGGTTAGAGTGCAGAAACAAGTCATTCACGTCACTCACAGTTGTGGCACACTCTTTCACGTAGCACAAGTTTATTATCACAGAAAAAATGTGTTTGCATAATTCATTTTGCTAAGTACGATTACAAAGAGCAAGTCAACGAACGCATAACTGGACACAAAGTAACAAAATTCAAGTTACTGATTGATAAAATTGGCTTTTTTCGTAAAATGTTGTAATTTTAAAGCACTTCAGGGAAGAATTATAATAATTATTTTTAAGTTTAGGATGGTTCAGTGATGATCAATAAACTGTCCTAAATAAAACGACTATATATAATATTTATATATAATATTTAAAAACGAGAGCTATTATGTACATTATGTTATGTTTAGTAATTAGCTGCGAATCCTGCACAATATTTAGTTTAGTAATGTATAATGTTAATGTTTATATTAATGTATTGTATGTATGTAAGTACGTACGTATATCGGGTACTGCGGCACAGTATCTTGGAGTTGTTAGTCTTCAGAGTCCGATGCACTGAATGTATATGTTACTGTGTATGTTGCAGAGCTGTTGCTGTTACGTACGAGTTAGTTTGCTTGGAGTAAGTAGGTACGTACAATGTGTGGTAATGGTTTGCTTTTGGTTTTGGTGACCGATGGTCGAATGGTAGTATGTACTGGTAATAATTAGTGTTTAGTTAATAGTTTAGTAAGTTGTTTTGTAAATAATAACTGAGCGACAAATAAATAAACGGATGTCAACTGATTCTTAATGGCAGTATTGTTTGAAATTGCGTTATACTTGGGCTTTGTTTATATTAACTTTGCGTTAAATGGTCACCGATATACAATGCACTGATCTTACAGCTGTTCAGTCAGTGCCAGTCCAGAGTTCAGTGTGGATGTGTTTTATGTTCATTATTATTTATTATTTATATAATGTCTACACACGCATGCGATTTGCGGGCGAATCGGATTCACACTTGTTCCTCCCGATCAGCATCATTTCTGTGTAATATAAATATATGTATGTATGTATAGTATATAGTAACTTCAATTCCTTGAAGGCGAAATGTTTCACTAACATATCTAACTTATAACGACACAGTTCCCCGTCTGTTAGCACCAGTCGTCGTCGTCAGAGTCTGAGTGCCGAGAACGGTTTGTCGGTTTCGGTTTATAACCGTTCGGTACAGGGCTTGGCAACATACGACCGCCCCGCCCCATCGCCACCGCCTGTTCGAAACTCAGCGGAGGCGCAACATTCGTTACCGCCACCCCCGTCGCTGTCACTGTCGCCGCCGAGTGCGGATGTTGTTGCGGCGGCGACATCACCTCGTGATGCACCGAGGAAGGCATGTTTGTCTCTCGCACGTGCTCTCGATGGAAGCCCATGCCGTGTGGCAGGTTGTGTGGAGTGTTGTGCGCAGAGTGGGACGACTGTATCTATGTAAAAGGGCAGACGGTGTAGATTAGCTAGGTGTAGGTACGTACTCGTATGTATGTATATGCTCGTATCTACTATATTCAGTACGATTCATGTTGTGTTGGTTGTTTGTTTGTTGTACACTTACATGTGTTGGTGATGCATTCAACTTGGGAAAGTTGATTGTGGCAGGACGCAACTGTAATGTTGAAGGTTTACAGGGCGTCGGTGGCAGTCGACGACCCTGCCCTCGACGCCCGCCCAGCACCGGATAGCTATGTTGCACACTAGCAGTGACGGCTGACGAGTGTTGCATCGGTTGATTGAGGCCGACGACGGCGCACGCTGAAACATCCAGTGCAGAGCGAGGCACTCGTGTCAGTAAGGTGTGTTGACCGAACACGGGACGCGGGACAACCGTACCGATTGTGGGTGGTCCATGGGTGTGAGAATGGGGCGTCGGACTGGGGGATCTGGATCGCTGGCATAGGCTCGTGGTGCCGTAGCCCCTGTTCGATCGCATCGGCCCGTGCCCCGTGTTACCAGAACGCGACGTGTGCATGTTGTGTGTCGTAGGGGAAGGAGATCGCGCTGGACTTGTGGACGCCGACCATGAGCCTGTGTGCGAATACACACACACACACACACACACAAGTCATCGTCAAATGTATGATTGAATTACTCTCTCATTACTCAGCAATAATTTAGTATACTAATTCATTATGTCATGTATATGTTTTGTTAGTATATGTATATAGATATATGTTGTATACACATTGATTGTTACACACATACGCACACCGACACACACTACACATACGTATATACTGACCACGTATCCGATTCCTCTGTGAATATCCACGTGAATGATGGTCGTGCTTCACTATCTCCACAACGTTCGACACGGTGTCCGAGAATCCGATGTCATGATGCAAATGCGTATGACGTCTTCTCGGCGAGGGACTTCGTTGTAATGATGGTGAATTAGCACGCCTACATCAGACGAAAACATACTTACGTACATATAACTATATAACAATGAGAAGTATTGTAATTCACCTTAGACTTGGTGATCGGCGATGTGAATTGTTAAAAGTGGTCGGATGCAAGTGTTGCTGGTCAGCAATGCTTTCTTCGGACGGGTGCCGTGAGACTGCCATGACGTCTTGCAGTTCCATTACCTGTCATAAGTAGTCAACATTCAGCAAGCAAATGACCATGTGTCGCATGACAGTATATCAACTCCTTCTGACTGGATAAATCTCATTCATACCATGGCCATACAATCAGAAGAGAATATAGCTACAGAACTATCTACTGTTGAATCATGCAAGTAAATACATTGTGACATGCAGAAATCGTGCAACATATACATGTAGAGATATACTTGAACAGATGTGAACAGAATCTTGAAACACTATTATTACGTTATTGTAATATCCTATAGTACTAACAATTAGTAAACTCAAATCTATTTTTCGAGACAAGTTCAAATAAATGTCTAGAGTTTCACCTATGACTTAATCGTTCGTTCACGTACAAATCTATACAGTTTGCCTGAAATCTATTACATAAACATGTTTCTATGTTAACATATAACGTGAATGTTGTCTGTTAGAAATGATTGCAATATTCTATCCTCTAGTTTGTGTAACTGTCATTAGTCATCCTAGACGAACCTAAACTATTCTCTGTTTTCCATTTGTCTACCTACTAACAGGGGACCTAGTAAATCATTATTGGAACATTAAGGGAACTGTAACAACACAGTGATTATGTTACCAATACAAGACGATCTTTCACCTTTTTATTCCTAGAACAAAATAAACACGCATTAACACACACAATTCTCTATTCCATTTACTGTTCTTTAGAGTAGGGAGTTTAGAGTCAATAATGCATTGAATATTTCAATGAACAATTGGCGAATCCGATTTTCAGTTAAATTAGTCAATTAATTTTGGAACAGAGTACAGCCGGGTCTGATAATTGTAATTCAAATTACCTTAAAGACCGATTTCGCATTGTGTTTCGTCTAGCAAGTGTTGCAAGGGAACTTTCCTCTTGAGGTTCAGGTTCGGTCGTGGAATTGGCCATGAGGGGCACACCCTCAAGACTAAGTGATCCTGCTCGGCTGCCCCCCGTACCCCATTGACCAGCCATGTCCAACAGGCAGTTAAAAAATGATGCTTTCTGCCATTCAACAAATGTGTCAAGTTTCATATTCCAACACACACAGGTGACATTTAGGTTACACTGAACTGACGTCAGGTCAACAAACAACGAAATGAACTTAGCCAGTATCCGTACTCTATACATTGTCTAATACCATTTAGTAAGTATAATAACGCAATACGAGACCATAGTCTGCTGTTGCCTATAAGTTACTAACAGTTTGTTTCTTTATTCAAATATTGTTCACTTGTGTCCAGAGAGCAGAGCGATGCATGAAACTGTTTTACATAAATGCTTTAGTATGACACAAGTTATGACAGAATATACAGAACGAGAGCATTCCAAAATGCACGCATGCAGATAAAATATCCTAAGTAAAACTTGTACAGAACATAACTAGATGTAAGTAAACATTCCATTAAGACGGCACAAGAAGATCAGAGAGAAATAGACCATAAACATCATGCATAGTAATATATGTACGTATTAGTGGATACCGGAACAAGGTAAGAGACAATCTGTGCAGAGCAACATTATCCAATCAATGTAATATAGGACACAGGTAGAGTCAGTTCGGTACCAAAAGTGTATCCTGTCAAACGTAGCTCTACAAACTAGCGACAGGACATTGTATGTGTGTGTGTGCAAATGTACAGTTTTCAAATATACGTCATCCGATATCAGTTACACAGTGTTGTGATTATGTTCACCGGGACCAAGGAGAGAAAGAAAGAGGACAAGGGGCTGAAATAACTGATATCTCTGAGAAGGTACAAGTTATACGGAGAAACAAGGAAACACACAACACATGTACATCGGGATCAACTAGTAATGCTACGTTCGATTACTAATCCACTAATTTACTAACTACTGTCCACTGGCACTACAGGTCCTTACTATGAATGAGATATTGTAAAATTGTGACAAGTTCAATAAAATCTAAGTTGTTGCGCATTACAAAACTATGTGGAAAAATCATCATCATAAAGAGCAATGAGTAACAATAAAAATAGAAAAATAACAAGGGAGAAGATATATATACTACCGCGTGGTTTGCTGTAGGGCTATTTCCAAAACCCTGTAAAGAAATATAATGTTTGTATATCATAATAAGGGTACCTAACTAACTTAACACAGACAATCATATTCATCGGCATATAGTATCATACAAATACAGGTATGGTAGCTAATTAGAATATCAGTGGTCATTCTTAGTGATTGTACTGGTTATCAATTGTCTGCCGGGTCATTTGTGTAATACTGAGAGATGTTAGTACATTCTGGGAGATGTTAGAAGGGTAGATACAGATACTAAACAACACATGTTCACTAGTATTGTGCACCTCAAACACACGACATGACATGTAGTTACTTGTACATGCCGGTGTTTGCAAGTACACAGCAGGTTGAAGTATCATAGTTACATCTGGATGTTAGCACAGATGAGAGGTGTGTGGTGACATCAACATGGCATGGATAACAATAGGGTAAACGTACTACGTCTATCTAGGGGTACCATCAATGTCATGTAGCAAAATTTGCACCATCGTAAATAATTTTAATAATACTGTGTGTGTGTGTGTGTGCGTGTATTTTTAGAGATATCCTAAATGTGTAGTGATGGGTTCTATCGTAATATTATCATAATATGTATACAAGTGCACGGGTTGCAATTAGTTAAAGAAACTTACTGGAAGTCCGGACGATTCTATCTGACCGAATCGCGTCGCCCGCCAACTTTCCAATATTAGAAGTCCGCCGTATATTTTACCGACAGTCATTTTTCCATTATTTAGTTCATCGCTTCGAGGAATTAATAAATTTATCATATTTTTGGCTTGAAGTGGCCAAATATGTTTTATTGTTTCGCGCAGTTCATCATCTGCTTGGTCCATTTCTTGTGCTGTAAATATTGTGTCGAATGGTTGTGCTTTTTTATATCTTAGCCGAAAAAAATAATTCTTACCAGGTCGCATTTTAATACTGAGGTTTTCACGAATTAGAGCGAAAAGCGTCGTTGTGAAACTAACGCGTCCATCTGCATCCACCGGCATGTTCATTCGAATTAGCTTTTTATACGCTAGCCGATTTGGACATTTGTTGCCAAACCCCAATGGTGGATCCATATTTTTAAGCATATCGTACATCTCGGAATAGTGTATCTTACCACTGAAATCAAATACAATTAACGAACCGATAATTGCGAGTATTCCCAGTAATACGTACGTAGCATTGGGATCATATTCTGCCCATATTCTAACGAATTCATCTAAATGATGTGCACCTAATATTGAGGAATCTCTTGTGAGATAATCGAAATTATCCATGATGACGGCAACGAATAAATTTAACATCTACATAGAAATTACACATTCATTCAGATCCACACGCGTACATATTTTGATTCATCAGGTAATGAATACTTACAAGGAATGAACAAAAAAATATGAATGAGACAAAATATCCGTATGCTAAATTAGAACCGCAACTTAAATGTTCTTTCTTTGCGCGGGAATCGCAAGGTTGACCCTTGATACATGATAACATTATACTGGGCCAAGCTTCCCCAGTTGCACATCTGTAAAATAATCACATAATGTAGTGTATATGTGTTGCTCAGATATAATGTAAGTAACGTTGTACCTAAATAGTAACATAAGGCCTTGGATGAAGTCTCGGAAATTGTTATGCCGCGTAATAGAAGTTTCTGGCACAAGTGCTATATTACCAAACACCTAGGAGAAATAATGATTATGACATGATCATCGGTGAGAGAATACACTGTTCAAATTGAAATACTAACCTGCATGCCGATAATGGCGTAAATGAAGAAAAGCATGGCAATGAGGAGACACACGTATGGTAACGCTTTGAAACTTTGCACAAACGTCCATAATAATATTCGTATTGTGTATCCCTGACGGAGAAGCTTGATAAGGCGTGCCGCGCGAAACAAACGTAGAAAACCAACGTTGATGAAGTTTTCCTGTAAGGCAACAGTTCTTTTCAGTACGGCAGTGTATTTTCGTGTAACATTTGGAATATTAATCTAATATACATGTCTATAATACCAGTACTAGCTTACGTAGAACTATCACTAAACACATCTAAATGTAAATACACTGATTGCCAGACATTATACGCATGTATAATATAACACATTTATCGTCTCGATAAGACCAATCAATATTGTTGCACATACGTACCAGTATGCACGATCATTTGTTACATACACACGAATAATTATTTGTCAATTCAAGAGAGTTACGAATATGAATGCATTGTGGAATGCATTTGAGATAGAAACTACAACATCAACTATCAAGTACCAGTACCTACAACACACTGATGATATGGGAGATCATTATGTAAATCCATGGTAAACAATAGTTAATAAGCAATGGATTCTAATATGTAGAAATAAAACTATTCAATAGCAATTATTGAGCCAATTGAATCATTAACAACAACCATTTGAAAGAAGTTGTATATAAATATTGTTTTTGAACAAAGCAAAGTATCTGTTTGGTTAATTATAAAGACGAAATGAATATCTACGAAAATGTATTACAAAGACATAACACATGCTATGTTCCTACAATCGTTACGCATCTATAAAACGAAAAATATAAAATATCAAAATAAATACGTATGGTTCATAGTTCGTATTTGTCTAGTTGGGGGTTTTCAGAAATGTACAACTTACCTTGCCTTCTTCTTTTTGCTGTCTCTCCTTTACCATATTTGTAAAAAATTAATAACATTAATTAAAAATAAAAAAGTGGCAGAAACTAAATATTGAAAATATAGATGTCACGCGCAAATAAACTGGAATTGTTGTGAGAAACAATATGAAAACCTGTATGTGTTCATGATTGTGTGTTTCACTACCCTTTCCTAAAGATATATATATCGTAATATTTCAATCATTCATTATAAATACTCTGATCTCGAATATCGTCTAAGATACGTATGCAAGAGTATATACTGTGTCTTATAAGTTAAACTATAAAAGTATATAGATATATGTACAACAAGTATACTTACTCCAAACTCGATAACCATCGCATCCACTATGCTGCCGACGACTGTTACAAAATCGAATGTGTTCCACGGATCTTTGAAAAAATTCTGCACAAAATAAATCAATTATAGTAATTACATTAAATACGTATGGTAGAAGTATTAGTAGTAGTGTTGGAATTATTGTTTTCTTTTTTTAAACAATTCCGTTATTGAAAAATATAGTTAAAACAGATATTAGTTAAATTAGTTACGTATATTTAGAATTTTCAGATATCGTATTTTTGTGCTGTAGAAAAACGGACAAAGGAATGGATCGAGTTATGACATGCATATCATATTCTGTTACTAAAGCATGTTAGTAACTGGTTTCAGTGTCTATGGGAAACAGTTACAGCTTTTGCACTAAATTATCTACTCTAAAACACTAACTACTGTGACTGCAGGTGATCGATCTAGAAGTCCACTACTGTGAAAAGTAGATATGCGACACACAATAGTTCACTTCTTTAGTTATATCTACATATGGCATTTTACATAAATCTAAATCATGAGTCAGAGACGAGATATGTGATCATAATATTCACGACTGCAAAATCACACGAACAAGAGATAGTACACTGGACCAATTAGACCTGGTGTGCAATTCTACTTTTCAGTAGTAGCAGTGGTAAGTACTAATCAAGTACAATGTATGTATTTATGCATGTATCTGATGAAAACAACAAATATAACAAAAATATATAACTGTTTATACTTGTGTGTTTGTGTAATTGAAAATCAAGCGATACCTACTGCGGTTAAATTAGTAAATAAAATGTTTGCACACAGTAATGAAATAAATAATAGTTTCGGAACATTGACAGATAGAGAGAGAAATAAATCATTGGTCGATGTTGTGGGGGTATAGCCAGACAGAGACAGAGGTTGTTTATAATAGTAGTTAGTGATGGTGGTGGCAGTAGTAGTAGGTATATACGTACAACATACATAAATATAATATAGAGAAATAAGATCACTACTACATATTGAGAGGTACTGTTACCTTAAACCCAAAGGCGATGAGCTTCAACACAGTCTCAAGCAGGAACATAAATGTGAACACAATGTTCATGATGGCCAGGATGTCTGCGAGCAATGGTGGAGCATCGTGGTACTACAAGACAACTGGCAAATGTAGCCAACACTACAAACTAAAAGTAATGCCTACCTTTCGCTACAAAACCCACCATCTAAGTGTGAAGAAAGAGCGTCCAATTCCAAGCGATTCACTAATAGTATCATAATCATAGTACGTAGTAGAATAGTAACAGTAATAGTATCTATATCACGACGCATATACACGTACGTACAAGTAACACAATCAAATCATCACCATCATCATCATAATATTATATAGGTACATACTTGTATATGCACGTATGTTACGTGTACCATAACATATGTATGTAGTGACACAATTAGGTATTACTCGCTACGTCATTTAGTCTTTTCTAACTTTATATACGAAAGGTTCCAGACTAAATATCTTCTTTCAGTATTCAGCAAAGTACTGCGGTAAGGGTGACAAACAAAACTTGTAATAGATAATATTACAATGAACAATTCTCGTACGGTTATGGATGACACCGAATTACATGATTGTCATATTGGACGTGTCAGATAATGATGTCCAAAGAGAGAGAGAGAGAGAAACGTGTGAGATGTTCTCTCGCTCCAAATGTGTTCAAGTAAAGTTGTATTGTCAAGTAATATATGTAAGTGGACAGACACATAACACTTTACGTTAACCAGCATGCACATGCAGTCGGTAATACGTTGCACATGCACATACGCTGCTGCCAAGTAAGTAAGGTAACATAAAACTTAGAAATATTTATAGGTATACATATATGTATAGTACAGATATACAGAATATATATATATATATATATATATATATATATATATATATATATATATATATATATATATATATATATATATATATGTAATTCATATCGTGGTGCATCAATCTACGGTGCGGTGCAGTGTAGGAATACAGGATTGACATAGAATAAGGATACACCAGCCAACTGCCTGATGTCAGGACAGAACTTACACAAACATGGTAACGGGAATGGAGTAGAGTTTAACAGAGGATTCATAATAGTAGCATGGAAGGGAAATTAAATAATTCATGATATTTAGCTCAACAGGATTATAAGTGGAGGGATATCTGAAAATTAATTATTATTTACAAAATAATGTCATCAAATAGACACTGAAGAAATCATACCAGTATTCGGTTCATTTATATAAACTTATTTGCTTTTGTATAATAAGCAGCAGGTGCTAGGTACGATGAAAATTTCCAGTAATTGTTATTTCCAAGTTAGGTATAGATATCTCCGAAATAGAATCAGAATCATATTTTTAGCCGAATATTTACAAAAAAAACTATTATTCATTAGTCTGTTTATAGAGACTTTATGCAATACAAATGTATGTATGTACGATTGTTTCAAGTAAAATGATAATAGTAACAACATTATCAGATCAATCTTAATCAAGTCCAGCAGGATCATAAAATTACTGAGTTACACTGCACGATTAGATTATGAATTATACGGTTGAAAATAAGTGCTCATCTGTACAGATATATATATATATATATATATATATATATATATATATATATATATATATATATTTGATTAAGTTTGATTGATTGTTTTGCATTATTATTATAAAATAATGCTGTGAGTTATCTGTTAAGTTGCATAATGGTCCTACACAGCTTACCCGAACGCCAAACGCTATAATCTTCAAGATACACTCGAATGTGAACATCCCTGTGAAGCCCCAGTTGAGGTACTTAAGGACTTGCTTGTACATGTCGGTTTGCTTGTAATACTGTCAACACACACACACACACATTCACTGACTGCAGTGCGTTACACTGTGACATACTGCTAGAAAGAGTTCGAGAATAAGACAAAAAGAGAAAATAAGAGATTATGAGAAGAGAGAGAGAGCGAGCGAGTGAGAAATAGGTACAGAGATTGCGATCAATGAAAGATGATCCATTCTTTACTAGAAATATAATAGGTTCCCTGTATAGTATATATGTGTGTGTAAATGACATACACACCTCGATCAGAGCGAATAATATACATATTATATATGTATAATTTAAATCATCAATATTTATTAATATTGATATAATTATTAAAAACAGAAATAGAGTATTAATAAAATAAGGGGTTCAGAGACTAGGTAAAGGGAGAACACGAACCAGGACACAAGTACGTACTCAGTATCATAATTGTCATTTTGAACAACAAACCAGGATTCCATTTTACATTCACAAACATGTGCAGCCACTGATCGATTATGGTAGCACAGAGCCCATAGTTATTTAGATGTTCACACATACACATACAGGCATGCTACACTGAATGTTATATTGTTTATATATAATAGAAAATATATATATAATATACGTTGGCGTGTTGCTCAACTATCCAAAAGCTTCAAGCCTTCATTAAATATCTAAATATCTGATATGAGACGACACCCAGGTGTGTTTATGTACAAATGAGTAACAACGTAGGTAAGTAGACAATAAGAACCAAGGAAATTAACACATGATAGATAACTGATTAGTAGGTACAGTACAGAGCACTGAATGACACTTATGCAGACAGAAACGAACGGTACCAAATATTGAGTCAAACACGATACGCACACGGAACCAACGCTTGTATGTACGTAATATATAAGAAGCGGACAGAACAATACTCATAATTTAGTTATAATAATACCAGTCTGCCAGGCCAATAATAACAACAGAAACAACGGAATAACGGAGCAATTGCAAAATCATCACGATCACAGTATTTAATGAAGGACTTATTAATAAAAACGTACTCAGATAAACTATTGACTGTGTGATGAGCTTAAAAGCAATGACCTAATAATAAGAGTCATGCAGTGTCAATGTAAAATGTTTGCTTGTATTATAACTAATTCACAAACAATTACAAGTGCAGTGTCTATCTGTAACATGTAAATGATTATCGACTTCTGAAAGAAACATTCGGTTAGTTCAAATCGCTAGAAATGGCTGCTCTGTGACTTATAATAATACGCGGGTATTACAGAGTAAAAGAGAAAGAAACATTACTTCACCCAAATAATCCCTAATTGTTACTAAAGTACTATGTCATATCCAGAGAAATTAATATACAATGAATAGTAAGTTGTTAGTAAAGATACACTTCTCGTGTTTATAGTGTTACTATAAAGAATTATCACTGTAATTTCACGGACGGAAGTATTTCTTTACTAAAACAACCGGAGCTTTCTACGGAGGTGGGCATCAGGACACTGAAACGAAGACGAATCACTCACCTTCATCATCAACAGCAACGTATTGAAAACGATCAACATCATAATGAAATATTCAAATGGTGTCGACACGACTACCCTCCAGATTTTATACTTTAAACTGCTCCTTTTGCTTGGCATATATCTCTCTAAAGGTCGCGCTTGAATCGTGAAATCAATACATGATTTCTGAAACACAAACATTACCGCAAACACATTATTAATTATTTGTCACTTGGACATACATATATAAAACAATTAGCTGTAGTCAATTAATGTTTTCGTACGTACCTGATTCTTATCTATCTCTCCATCTTGAAGTTCAGCTTCACCTTGTTCTTGGAAGGTAATAATAATTAAAGCAACGAAAATGTTTACAAAGAAAAACGGGAAAACTACGAAGTAGACTATGTAAAATATGGACATTTCTATTCGAAAATTTTGTATGGGACCCTGATTTTCATAAGTGGCAGACATTGAATTCTGTAGAACTCTGAAATACAAATTAGTAATTATTTATAGAGGAGTCGGTGCAGTTGGTTGATTCTCTAAAAGCATTAAGTGATAATTGAAATACACACTGAGGCCATCCCTCTCCGGTTTGCACAGCAAACAACGTCAACATGGCCATCATTACGTTGTCGTAATGGAACTGTTGCGAGTCCCAATCTCGTTTCGCCACTTTTGGCAGTTCACTCTCGCCTTCAAATTTAAAGTATTGTCCTCTGTAAAATATTATCGTATCAGTAATATTGTGCGCTGAGTTGCTATTATTACCATGACTTACTGGCAATCCCTCTTCGTAAATTTACTTTCATCGGTGCAAAAGAAAAATTTTCCGTTGAATAATTGTACAGCTATTACGGCGAATATAAATTGGAAAAGTATGTACACTATAAGAATGTTTATAACATTTTTTAATGAGTTCACCACACAATCAAACACTGCTTTTAATTTCGGCACTCGTTTAATTGTTTTTAATGGTCTAAGCACTCTCAATACCCGAAGTGATTTAATAGTAGATAGATTCTGTCCAGCACTGCTGCCACTGTGAACAAATATAACAAGAATTTTGATTATAAAGATATATACATATATGCGAAGTTTTTTAATTGTGTACTACTTACGTCAAATCGAAACCCATAGACACTGCTGCACAGATTACTACCACAGCATCCATAATGTTCCAGAATTCTCGCAAATAGGATCCAGGATGTAATATAATGCCTAAATCTAATATCTGTAATCATGTAATCAATAATGTTATTGTATAAAACTGCACGAACCATCTGCATCAATACAACGGTACCTTGAGAATCATTTCTATTGTAAACACTCCCGTAAAAGCATAATCGAATTTATTTAAGATATTATTCTTAAGAGAATCCTCTTCTACTGGATCTTCGCACGCTAGAGCTATTGAACTTAATGTAATGACAATCATGATGAAGAAATCAAAATAGCGAAGATTGACAACCCAATGAGCCCCGCGTCGAACTCTAGAAACGGTGACATAATATATAATTAGGTGCACAGGTGATGGAACATTTACATGTAATACTTACGGATTAGTTGGCGAAAGGATGAACATGCTGGAATACGGAAGCATTGGTTTCGGTCCTGTTATTTCCTCCTCCTCTTCGGCTTTCTTCTCATCCTTTTTCTTTTTATTACCCCGCGTAGGACTCGGCGGACACACCTCTACTCTTGGTGGCGATCCCTCCATCTGTAGAGCTTCCATTTCTTTCTCCAGTTCATGTATTTGCTTTTCTTTGTTTTCTTCAACTTGTTCTTCTTCGGCGGCGGTTAGTTCCTGAGCATTGGCCAAGTTATCGACGGCGATAGCCAAGAATACGTTCAGCAGAGTATAGTTTCCAAACAACATTAGTACAATGAAATACAGCGAGTAAATCATTCCACCACGTTTGTGACCGCCTTGTGACACGATACCTTGGTACATTACTTCATTCCAATCTTCACCCGTCAATATCTGCAAATAATGTAGCACATGCAGAGTTGAGACTATTAACTAGACTAGACTGGTATATGTATACCTGAAAGACAGTAAGCAGAGCGATGGGAAATGTGTTGAAATTTGTTGGTGGTGTCCCATCATCGAAATTGAACTGACCCCCAAACAATTGCATCCCAAGGAGCGCGAATATTAGAATGAACAAGAAGAGAAGGAACAACAGTGAAATGATAGATCGCATGGAGTTGAGTAACGAAATGACTAGATTTCTGAGAGACGACCAATATTTGGTCACTTTGAATATCCTAAGTAGACGTAATGCACGAAGTACGGATAGACCGAACGAACCGTCCTTCACCGATGACCAAATGACTTCAAATATAGATCCTGAGATGACCACACAATCGAATCGATTGAATGATGATTCGAAATAGATTCTCGGTCCTAGCGCGTACATTTTTATGAACATCTCCATCATGAAGAGTCCGAGGAAAACGAACTCTGCATAAACTGTGGAAATAACAATGATTAATGTTTGTAACCGCTTGTTATTGATCGTCTAGTGAGTGTTATACTTACAGAGAAAGTCTGTAAGCCATCTTGGTTGATTGTAATGTTCCACCGCTACGCACAGGGTGTTGAAAAACACCAGTACGATGACAAACCAGTAGAACCATTGGGTTTTAACAGTGTGACGAATCCAGAAGCGAAATCTCTTCTCCGCCCGCCAGAAACCGACGCACGCTCCTTTATTTTTTACCCGAGATTTGAGATATGATGCTCGGGAGAAACCTACAAGGAATTCTACTGCTAACATGTTGATTGTGCACAATAACGTTAATATTATATTGCATAATACCATTTGCATTTGCAGATCACATTGTCAACGCCAAGTATTAGCAAATTCGACTAACAGTTGTGTGCGTTATTTAGACAAAAACCAGTAACAAGTATATACATTGAATAGAATAATCATATCAGAAAGTGACAAGCAATAAAGTGAACACTTCCATGGTGTGTGTACATATATACAATACGTATACTAATAATATTTACAAACAATAGCAACACACACACACACGCACGCACAGATATGTTCACTTTGTACGTAAATAGTATACGCACAGAACATAGAATCACAGGTGAACTAGTTAGAAGTAGATAGACAGGAACAGAGAGACTGCGTATAGATAAGGTACCTATATAGTAGGTAGGTGACAATGTGATAATGCAGAATGCTTCTGTACAGTTTCTGATCAGCTACAAGCATCGTGTCTATGTAAAACTACTGGGATTCAATCAATATCTACGAGCACTAACGCCTATTGTAAATCAGGATTACCTACTCTATCTAAATAGAGAGTTATCATCAACAGTAGTACATGTTACTGAACATCGCTATCATTACCAGGTACTTGTAGTAAGTCAGTAAGTAGGTACAGGTACTGGCGACTAACTAGACCAGTATATCATAATAAATAACAGTAGTAACAAGTAAAGGTAGGTTAGGGTATGTAATGAAGTTCTAAACACAAGACATGACAAAATCAGAGAGAAGTAGTATTTCAGTAATAATTTTACTCTATGTCAATACAGCCAAAAGCTTTATGTCTTGTGCTGTACTGGTTAGCACCGGTCATTCTAGTAACAAAATCATAGCCACAGCCAGATAGAAATACGTGTCTGGTATCATGTGTCGTATGTGTCAAGTAGAGGTATATCACTGAACCAGTACAAGCACAGGACGATCCGTATGTATGAGTTCGCTACTAGCGAGCTACAAGACTTGTAAAAGAAGTACTACGAGAGACTAACTAAATTCAAAGAAAATAAAATAAAAAATAATCGATTTTGATTTTACACATTTTTCCTGATGTGGCCGCATACCTTTTAGTTTTTTCTTAGGCACTGTAAGAAATACTGTGGATTAAAATAAGGTATCAGTGAAATTTTTTGATAAACATTACATATTAATAAAAATTAGTGTTTGAATTTTGAAATAATCAGGTGACTTTATAAATAAATTTTATATAAAATTCGAGGAGATAAATAACACATGCTTGGCATTATTTATATAAATAATTTAGTTTATACGTATCTAACTAATTATATACAAGACTGTTATTAGTACAAAAACTAGATAAGAAAAACGGGCATCCGGTTGTTTGGAGCACAATTATGGCGCTTATTTCAGATGTTTGATTTCTACTTAGAACTATTTCTGCAGACAGAGCCATTGCTCAGATTGCAACCAGATGCTAAAGAAGATTTAGAGAAACGTATGAGCCTAAAATGGAGATACAGAGAGAGAGAAAGAGATAGAGAGAGAGAATTAGAGAGATCTTTTCCTAGTAAGTCTCATTCGTTCAAATAAATGTTCTGGTACAAAGTACAACACGCTACTGATAGAATCATATAGTTAGAACAGATGCTGTAACAGCGCTCTCTAGTTTATATATATATATATATATATATATATATATATATATATATATATATATACGAATATAGGTACATATGCATTATGTACCTACGTATGTAATATATGTATGTTTGTACAATGTAAATCAACTCACCATCGTCTCCCATCTCGTCCTCTTGTTCTTCCTCTTCCGTATCGGTGCTTTTACTTTTGCCCAACTTTTTTAATTTCTTCTTTTTCGCGGCACGTCTTCTCGCTTCTATGATGTGCATCTTTTCCTCTTCTGTTGTTCTTTCTTCGGCCAGTATAACTTCCTCTGTACAGACATGTTGTTACCAGTGTGTTTAGTACAACAGAACACTTCTGTTATGAATGTATCTGCGCATATACTAACGGCATACATGTATGAATATGATGCGTACCTGCTTTACAAATCCAGGCAACATAGCCATTGAGTTCGCGCTCTAGCTGTGCCTGCCTTCGTAATTTCAGAAACACTTGGCGATTTTCTACTTTTTCCCTCTCCTTGGCAAACTCTCTACATGGGGTTCAAGCATTTACCGTTAATGTTACAAATGATATGCAGACGATGAGCCACAACACAACTACACAGAATAATGGAGTAGTAAGGTAAATAAAGCAATGAATGATTAATTTACATTAAAGACAAGTGTGTCTAGCGTTCAAGCGTCGCTATTCACCTGAGTGAGTGATCCAGTTCAGATATGCGGTGAACATATCTGAGAACTGTTGTTTTGAACGCATCTTGTGAAAGTTTGCTCTACGTTCAACGCGACCACGTTCATTTGAAAACTCTCTGTGTTTCGAAACAAACAGAAAATATGTATAATACATAAACAAAACAATATACTTGGCACGGAACAAAACAAACTCATATGTAAACATGACTGGTGAATCGGTTAAACATTAGACACGGGAAACACTCACCCGCTAAGAACACCAAGAACTAGATTGAGCATGAAGAAAGATCCCAGCACTATCAGTGGTACGAAATAAATCCAATTAAAACAACTACCAAGGGCATCGTTAGTCTGGAAAAGAACAAGTGTTAGGTGTGTCTGTGAATGCGGCTAAATTATAATACCATACCCAGTACAAGATGGCCGTCCATCCTTCCATGGTAATACACTGGAACACAGTCAACATGGCAAACCCAATATTGTCGAATGATGTGATTCCAGAGTTGGGACCCTCCCATTCCTCGAGGCACGTAGAATTACCATATATACAAACATAACTGCCGGATGGTGCTACCGTTTCATTGTCTGTGTTGCACGGTATCTCCTGGTCTCCTTCCTTTACAACTTCACCTGTGAAACACACACACAGTGCGAAATCATGAACACATTGCCCTGCTAGTTAGTAGAGTAAACAGTAACTAGGTCAGAAGACAGAGACATTTATATGTATAACTCACTTGGATCTTCGATACTGTAGCATGTTCTGTGCAACGCTCCCGAGTAAAACTCTAAACCAATGATGGCAAAGATGACAATAGCAAATAACACCAACAACCCTATCTGTAGCAAGGGAGCCATCGCCTTGATGATAGACTTCAACACAACCTGCAAGCCTATGCACACACGAGACGCAGTATTAGATACATTGCACGGTGTCCTTATGGGGAAATGTTAGTATGACCGTAACATCATCATTATCATGAGCACGCATCACGCACATCATTCAGTAAAAAAAAAAAGGAAAAATCAATCAACACTAGCTTACTGTCAGAAAATAAAAACTTTAAAGAAATACACCATTAAAAGCAATCACATGTCTACAGATTATGTAAAATGTAAGGTTATGCTGCTGAATCGAACAACAATCTACTAGTTCAGCCAAATGTCTTAGTTGTAGTTTAATTTATACACAAATAAATATTAGTACTGCAATACATATGGAACAAGAGACAGATTACTGTAGATGAAGCAAGGTAGATACGGGGAGTAGTATATATCGACGATAGCATATAATATGTAACAGTAAAGTAACAACATAGTCATAATTACTACAAGAGAGGTAAGTAGGTAAACAGAGTAAGAGAGACAGAATGGATTGACTATTCTACATACTAGCTAGTATCTAACCGCTACTTACTAGGAATGCCAGAGACTAGCTTGAGAGGTCTTAACACTCGAATAGCTCTCAATGTGCGCAGGTCCACATCAAAGTAGTTCTGAGGGACCATCGTCAGGAACCTGCAAAACACTAGCCTCTACATTCTAGTTCTACGCTAGACAACAACACACCCACTGTACACTACTTGTTAGTATCTAGGTAGATAATAATAATAATAATAATAATAATAATAATAATAATAATTCGAAAGTTATATACGTATACAATGTATCAAAGGTTCGATATGTCAATATGTTTCAATATATATAAACACATACACGTGGCTATATAACGAGTAGTATATATGATGAAATAATGTCTAATAGAGTATGTATTAATAAGTACGTACGTCTGTGAACAAAATAAATCATAGACATAAGTAGATAATCTAGTGAAATATGGATTACATAGAAGAAACATTTATATTCCAAACATAATTACACGAAGAGCGCACTAATGATTTTCAAATTGTGTCAATTCGTCTGCCGATATGTGAGTACATTGTAGTTCTAAATGAATTTAGTATCTAGGTTAGCTATCACTAGTTGAACACCTAATTAACTGCTATCCAGTGAACGGTGCAACCGCACATCGACAGGTACAGAAAGTGACTAGTGCGCGTGCAACCCAGTTGACAACAGCAGTCGCCTCTGGTTGCCGGATTCTAATAATGACTATACTCAACAAATAAACAGTATCTGAACAACTAAAACCTAGAGTCAAGAAAACAATAAATGAGTGAGTAAGTCACCCTGATGAATATAATGGATACTAACAGTAATAGTAGTAATTGATGGTAGTAGTAATTATATGGTGACTGCCGTCCATCGGCCACAGTTCGGCTGCATATCCACTGAATATGTACAGAATGGTGTAGAATACAGCCGGAACTGTGACAGAGATACTGTTTCATGAACAGAGCAGAGACAGACAGACAGTGTGCGATAGTGTGTGTGTGTGTGTATGTATGTGTATTTAGTATAGTACTGTGTATATATATATAAATATGTATAATAGAGATAGAGATATATTATCTCTGGCCATTACAAATTCTAAGAGTAAATCTATGAGACTAATGAGCTACACCGCTTCAATTACTATATATATAAAACTGGACTAGCTGTTTGAACTGTGACTATGAACAAGATACGAGACAAGGACAACGAGCTCTACACTGTCGAGCACGATATTATATCGTTTTGTCTTACTTGGAATACGCGACACCAGTTTCAGGGGTCGCAACACGCGAAACGATCGCAACATCCGCAGATCAACGTCAACGTTAGACTCGGCAAAAATTGTCATTGACCTAACGAATACCAACTGTGATCAAATCTTTATGTGAGGCGGAACTCAGTTAACAATATTATTTTACACAATGACAATCATAATGAAATACTGTTACAATGTATTTAATATTTATGAACTAGAGTTTCACATGTTTCCATATAGTAATAGCCATAAGATAATCATAATAAAACCACGTAACACACATGGAACACATGGTTCACTACTGTTCACCTTCAAGCTAAATGTTAATAATTGTAGGAAAACACTAAGTATTGATTAATTGAATATAAATCAGTGAGTGACACTTACCCTGTTACCACTACAAAGAAATCCATTATGTTCCAAATATTCCTAAGGTACGATCCTCTATGTAAAACAAAACCTAACGCTAAAATCTTCAGTGACGCTTCGACACAGAAGATTAATAAAAAGTAAGCCTCTGTTTTTTCCTGCGGACAAACAGAGAATGAAAACAGAACATTAAAGGCGAATGTTGATAGTACATATAATTCATTTACATTGTATAGATGATGACTAGGCAAGTGATTGATAGTATAGTAATTATACGTACTAGTTTTTGTGCTAAATTAGTCTTATCTCCCTGGGGCAGATGCTCCTCGAGTGCCAGTACAACGCAATTGGCAATGATTGTCAAGAGCACCGCATATTCAAACGGAGGCCACTCAATTATGAAACGTGTACATTTGCGGATGGGATTTTCTTCAGAGAGTATAAACAGCGAGGAGGGCCCCTGCCCTCCCGTCGTGGTCGGGCCCCCCATTTTATCAGCTGCACCGCCTGCTCCCGCCTGGTGCTGCGCCTGTGCCGCCGCTTCTTGCGCTGCGGCCAACCTAGATTATTTACAACACAACAAGAATAACAAATCACTAAACAATATACCAATATCATAAATAACAACACACACACTCACTCACTAACAAACACTTGCCGCTGCTCACTGACATGTGCGTTACACGTAACTCCCCAGTGAAATCCCAATACAAAGTGTTGCACTAACACAATAATGCATACGTATATGCACGCAAGTACTTGCTTGACATTGGTATTAATCAGAAACCACTGCGCTGTCAGATACTTTACGCAACTCACAGTGTACACAAATATATGTACCTAAACGAGCTAACACACGAGTAATAGTGTGTGATATGTTTACTAAGCTGTATCTTCTTCCAGTGCCAGTACTGGAGACAACATGTTGAACCGAAAATATATTTATAAAATGATAAATGTATAAATAAAAACCCAGACATGGAAAAATGAAGCCGTTTGGAAGTTGGCAAATAATGAAGACGCCGGCTCGTAGGCTGGCGTCCGGCGCCATGTGCGTCATCAGACGGCGCCAGCGTCTGTGGTCCATAGACAACCACATATATATGCTGATAGACAAGCACAAGTTACCCTTATTTTCCATTAAAAAAATTACACAAAAAATCCATTTAGCTACTTAGACACCCACATCGTAATGGCTATTTCTTAGTTGTAATGCAGAAGTATTTACGTATCTACTAATATACTGAGGACATCATTGAAGTCTACCTCATAATACTCGAAATTATATTTTATTGACAGTTTAGATATAATTTCATTTTATTATCTGTTCAAAAAATGAAGCTACCTAACATATTTTTATAGCAATTATTTTGTTGCGATTTTAATTACTGTTTTTATTTAAATCAATAAAGGAGTTTATCGAATACAATATTTGTCCATGTTGAAAAATAATCCATACATATTTATGTACACAAAGTAATTTATTAGAAATGTATCTTAATTCCTACAACGTGGGTAGTACATTTCAAATAACAGTGTCCTAATGTTTTATTAAAACTACAAATTTCCCAATTAAATGTACATATTTCATATGGCGTGACAATTACTGATTCAATGATGCATATGAAAAAAATATTTGCATGAAGATATTCTATCCGCAACCAGCATTACGTGGGTGTCATGTGTGCCTCCGTTTAGCTGCAATACTTTTGTGATACCAGCCGTAGAGTTGGCAAAAGAAGTTCGATTTTCTCGGGAGAACCACACAGTTGATACATCGATCCAACTGGGATTTCTTGCATCCCTAGCTTAAAACATGTATCTATATAATGTTTACATTATCAAGTACGTTTATCAATAGATAGATTATCTGTTATAGATATAACTATATAAGTTAAATAACAGTGACAGAGACTGAGCTAAAAGGACAAGACAAGATTTCAGCAAAAGTTGTTCGAAGTCGACCGGCGCCACGTGTCTAAATACTGCAGCCGATCTGGTCATATGACGTCACCATGTGGCGGCCATATTGTCGCATGACGTCAGCAGTACCGTGGACGCCCATGGCCGGCGTATGTATGGTTTTGCCGTCCGGGCACCGGTACGCGATCGATATATTATAATACAACTGCAACGGACAGCGTTTTTCCACGGTTTAATGAGAAATCGAGACTGTAGAAAATGTAGATGCAGGTGCATGTATGATTGTGGTGTCTATGTGGGGGAGAAGAACAAACAGTACGATATAAACGGGCGAATAGAGTTGATGTGGACATGGTACACGTGCTAACACGCGGATTCTGCTGCCAGCAGTCGAAAGCACGTTGGCACCAGCACTTCATGTCTTCTCCGTGTGCCTGTGAGAAAGTGAGAGAACTAAAGAGAGTGTGTGTGTGTGTGTGAGAGAGTGAAAGGGGAAGAGAGAGAGAGAGAGAGCGGCGGCAGCGGCGGTGGCCAATAAAAGGAACGTCACGTTCCGGCGGTGAGAACGGCGTGCGAGAGTTAACGCGCGCGCCCGGCTGATCAATAGTGCCGGAATCTGACCTCGGCCGAGCCGAGTGTACTGTACTCTTTGTACTGTACCCGTGCGGAGTCTCTCCTGCTGGTTTATCCTCCTCTGCCAGTGCCAGTGTCGGTGCCAGCCTGCTTGCCCTACGCTCCTCCCTTCATCACACCGACCCGTCCCTTCCACTACCCTTCAAGGGCACAGGACACACAGTGCGAACAGAGCGCGCGCGTGTGGACCACTGCATCAAGGCGCAGCGCCGGTGCCTAACAATACACGCACGCAAGCACTCATGTTCACGCTCATGGTATAATAAACAGACATAAAGCGGCAACCAACGTTACATACGTGTATATGCATGCACTACCATTGTCAGTTACATTTGAAATAATTAACCTCTGCTAGTTATTAGAAAAACAATAAATCATCAACACTGTGATATGGAAAAATATTAAACGTTAGTGCAAATTTCAGTTAATCGTTCCCATTCATACTGCAGTATGATGAACAGATTTCCGAGTACTGTTAATCAAACAGTTGCCCACTTTAACTCATGTCACACTATGTATGACTAAATTATACGATTTCTACGAAGAAGAAAAGGTCACGTGTGAATACTGAATATGAATGAACTGTAAGACCAGCTAGAACATAAAGGGATCGTTGGCGGGATTATATGAAATGTGAATGAACGAAGCGTTGCAGTCACATACTCCATATTTTAACTGTAATTATATATTACATCTGTTTCAACTATCGCTACTGTTTTATTATTAAAAGCTATACGGTTAATATATCACAAGATACTTGTACAATACAGAAAATTGCCGACTACATGTAGTTAAAAATAATCTTGTTTTTGTATCGGTTTCGTAATAAGCAAACTAGAGGCCATAAGTGCGTGGGCCACTATGAAAGTGCGCGAGGGACGAAGAGAGGAAATATATAGGTAGGTAGGTAGGACGTGTGCAAAGGAAAATGCCTGGTTGCCGTGCTTGAAACTCACTGACACAGCTAGTGTCAGATGTAAGGATGAGTGGTGCGCGAAACAATAGATGAGCTGATATTACTGCTAGTCTCTATAGAAAAATCATGTGATACTTAAACTTGATTCGAGTACAGCGGCGAACAAACAAGCGTTATATTGTAATAAGTTTGACAGTATTTTAGAATACTGTCGTATTACTCCAGATAAATATACACATAATATATTAGTACATACATCAATCTACTGGGAAAAATAATATTTAATGGACAAATACGGGCTTATTCGACCTTTTTTTTTGTTTCTACATAATATTTATAGAACCTTTACCCTAAAATAAAATAAGGAAAATTTTGATTGAACAGTCAGTGTGACACAATTCGGTAAAACAGCTGATATACGCACTAAATGCGTATAATGTTAGTGAATTATTATAGTGAATAGCACACTTGACAATGCTGATAATATACCGCTTTAGTTATGTTCCCCTAATGCAATTTTCATCGATTGGTACGTCGCGTTGTTTGTCCACCTACACATAACCACTGACATTATCAACCCTGAATGAGTCGTCTCCTTCAAACAGCTGTATGCAATTTTTATTGCACGTTATAAGTTATTTATAATAGGTTATTAATAAAATCTACCCGATAATAGATCAAACGTATGTAACACAAATATGTATATGGCATAAGATTATAATTAGTAAATAGTAGAACAGAAAACTACATCAAATAAAAAATAGTAAAATGATAAATACATATATAACAATTATCAAAAAAATTAAATAAAAATATTATAAATTATAAGTGAGGTACGATATTACAAGTTTGAGTGAAAGATTTGACTAGCTCCATAATGATTGAACAAGGTAAATGTGTATCAATGCAAATACGCAGTGTCCTAGAAATCGTTGGTCCAACAGTCGTTACAGGCTTTCCACTAATTGAATTGTATTCATGTCCCACATGAAAGCTATGCATGTTTAGACATGTCACTGTCAGATTACTCGATTCCAGGAAGTACATGTAGCTAGTGTACCACTATTGTATATTGAACAAACACACACGCACGTCATAATTTAAGTCAGTTACATTTACAGTGTGCAGATGATATTAGTTTTTTTTTTTTACGTATTGGTTCATTTATTATTTGTTATAGACCAAAATAAGATTAGTTTATTAGAACATTATTGTCGTATTACTCATGACATAAGTGTTCCACCGGCCTAGTTACTACATTGTAATATTCACTCTGAATGTTGTGTACCTTTCAAGGGCAACATCCAGGCATATAACCAATTCGTGATTGCAGAATTAAGAGCG
The DNA here is from genome assembly GCA_963422195.1 of Carabus problematicus. NCBI lineage: Eukaryota > Metazoa > Arthropoda > Insecta > Coleoptera > Carabidae > Carabus > Carabus problematicus. Next base: position 12,688,797 of record OY728584.1, read on the forward strand.
GAAATGACATTGGCGTCAAAGTACAGTAATCCGGAGATTGCGTAGCCATCGGAAACTTGGAAAATATGTTTCAGTTGTGAGACCCGAGTGTCAAATTCGCCTGAAAGGAATATTAACCACACATGCATACAATACACATTATCTATTTATATCCAGAATCTAAGATTATATATCAAGTAGTAATACAAAGTATTACCTCTGATTACTTAAATATAATGTAAGTTTATAGAATATTCTAGTAATAAATATGTGATATTTGTCAAATGGACATTTAGCATTTGCTAAAAGGAAAAAAATACTTTCGTGCAGAACCTGGTACATTTTAAACAAAGTTTGCATGCTAACTAAATTGTATTGAATTTATGAGCGAACATGTTTTATAAAGAGGAACTTTATTTTTATTTATGTGTATTTATTGAAGCGTAAATATTGTTTCATGCAGTTGTCATTCGTTACGAAATTTGTTTTCTAGACTTACAGAAATCTAATATTTTAAAGACAAATTTAATAAAACACGTTTAGAATCCTTAGAAGGTCAGTTGTGACACTAATATGGTTGCTGCCTTGCAAATTACTTAAACTTATTTTGAAATCGTTGCAGAAGAAAGAGAAACCACATATTATTATACAAAGAAATCGTAAACAATGTTATTTAACATAAACGGTAAACAAAAGTTAACAGGAAAATTTATAAAATTCAAATGAAATATTATAATGTTACATGGAATACAGATATTTCGTCCGAAATATTTGTTAAATATGCATAGTACTATTTGGCTACATTGCGATCATATCTGCTTGTTAAACGAGATATTGCAGTTATATATCTACATGATTAAACATTGCACCCATAACTTCTGAATATAACATAATTTGAATAGTTCAGTGTAGTTCAAACATGCTTTAGTCTATTTTTAATACCGACAATCGTCAGTCACATTTGAAATGTAACTAATTGCAAACCAATTATAGCGTATTTACACATAAATCTATAATTCAATTAGTAAATATAATGATTTTTTTATGGCCTATGTATTTATGAGCATACAAATATGGCTGGTACATTATATGGCACACGCTATTAGCTACCTTCTGTGCGCCAGTGAATGCATAACCTTCAAAGCGTCAAATCACACCTAATTGACGTCACGAATCGTTGTTGTAAACGAAAAAGTGAACTACCGTAACTTCCACACGGTACTCGTGAAGTTTACGATATGCTGGTTTGTTCATGTTCACCAAAGATTATAGTTTTATTACATACAAATATATATATATATATATATATATATATATATATATATATAAATTACCAAAGGAGAAAGTCTTTTAACAAAGAGCAAACTCAGGCTACATATAATTACATTTTAATATAAGTAGGTATATTTTGTGTCCAGCGCGCTTCCAGTACTACAAGTTAAAATCTATACTATTTAATTATAGCTTGCATTTGTGTAATTAGACTTAGCCTATAATTTGGTTTGTAAGAATTGAACAAAGCAAATATGTAACAATGGTTTGAACAAGAAAAAAAAATTCCATGAAAATATTTTCTCTTTTCTTGATATTTGTATATAGTTTGTCTTTTTATGTACGAGTAATCTATTCATATACTGTATTATAATTCGCCGAATTTCACATTAAGAAATATACTGTACATAAAAATAAGTTTGCTGCAACCAGCAATACACATGAGTTTGACGGGCTGGTATTTCTATTAAAATAAGCATGTACGAACCTGTACGAACCTCAGATTATCAGAGTTGAAATATTTTATAAACAACAAAATCGTGAAGATTCATTCAATTCAATTAAAATTATATAATTGAAATAGAAAATAAAATGATATCGATATTGGGATATTTGTGTACGTATGTATTTACATAATGTAACTTACAAGGATAATAGATTTTATGATTATTTTGTAATCTACGCATATATTACTGAAATATTAATGGTTTTCGTCATTCATGACACATTGAGACAAAGAAATATCCCTAAGGTGAGCATTCTGTGTCGAACTATTGATAAGGATAATAATAATTGTATATGTTTCGGTTTTATGTTAGATTTGTACACATCTTTTTTATATTTATATCTGATGCCGTTACTTCTTGGCAATTGCCTTATATATTTATTTAGTAGCAGTTTGTTACATGCATTCTGTGAGACAAATATGTAGCTTAATGTGTCTGTACATATGTTTCTCAATGACAATATGTGTTATTTTAGCTAGTCAAAGTATCTTATTAAAAGTGGAGTTTGTAGCTGACAGGAAATTTATTTCACGGTTACTGGGTTAAAACTAATTAAAGTGAAGCTCTGAGTAAAACGCTTTTTATGTCAATTATCGGTTTTTTAAATGTGTTACAAATAGTGAATGTCAAGTTAACTGCATTTTCATGCAGTGAGAAATTCCCTTCTCATGGTTACGATTTACTTTCAAGTTGAAGCTCGGATAAATATGTCTGAGTATTGTGATATTCTTGTATGAATTTCATTGTATGTGATTGTTTTATTTGCTGAAAACAACGGCGGTAAGTGTTATCCGATGACTAATATTATTTAACGAATGCTGAAACAAAGATGGTGCGCTGTCGTACAGTGTAAGACGACGGGCACACGGCAAGCAGACATTGGTTGACGTGTCTCCTGGAGTTCATATAGGCCAGTGTGAGTAGGGAACCAGTGAATGGGTTCACGGGAACATTTCGATAGGGAATCTACCCTACATTATTTTATTAAAATAGTATTGATTATCTCGCTTCTCGTATATACGAGTACACATACAACACCGTGCCATACCACACCAACCGATTTAATGACATTTCCAGATAATGTTATAAAATGAACATGACGCAGTTGTGTCAGAAATTAGATGTACATTATGTACAAGCACACGAACAAATATGCACACATACAGAGAGAAATATACAGAGACAACAGACACAGTAACAACGGTAACGGTAACCACAACGAATAACGAGTTACCGGCCAAAGGGTTGTAAAATTCATTTTCATTACGCGAACAACGAGACTCCGTGAGCGGTAATGATGCACAGAATCAATTATTTCACGCAACGTACCCGTAACTCTACGTGGCCAAGAATGGGATTGCAAGCATTACGTCAAGTATTTCTCGACGAGTACATACATTCATCTATGTACAATATATCGTACAATTAAATATGGTGACATATTATTCAGTGTACAACAAGTACATGCATCTTTATAGACGTATGTTAGCATAACTGGGTGAATGCTAGCATTCATTGCTTGCCAGTGTTCAGTTCGTTACGGTATATAGGTCACATTCACATCACACGGGGTCTCGTTGGAATCAATGTGGATAGAGCGCGCTGCGTACGGTTGTTTCGCGTACAACACGAATGAACAAACGAACTTACAGCCATCTAAGTAGAAATTACACGTCCGCATATATATGTATGTATGTGTGTAACAGACGCTCCGCCAACTGACCATATGCATTTTTAAAGTCAATTAAACGTACGATCGTGTATACCACCGTGACTCAGTCGGTCATTCTTTCGTACTACTACCCCCCATTATTGACGCAGAGACAAACGAACACACATACACGTTCGTACACGTAGGTCATCCGTCTGCTTCACACGTACAGACACACAGGATTACATGATGTGTAGTTAATAATGTTCATGTAGGAGGAGGTTGATTGTAGATAGATATGTAATGTAATGGATGGATCATTGAGTGTGTGTGTGTGTGTACGGTCCTGATTGTATGTATGTGTGTATATGCTTGGTTACTAGATGATTAACTGACTAACCTGTTTTGTCAATGTATGTTCACAATAACATTCCTCCTCCATGTTGCGTTACTGTACGAGCGTGAATAACAAGTATGCACTAGAGCGATGTTCGTGGACGGCACGCCGCGGCGTCATCTCCATAGCACCAGAGGCAGTAGCAGCGGCGGCGACGGCTGCGGTGACGGTGATGATGACGACGACGACGCACGGTTATACACAAACAGTGAACCAAGAGCGACACGAGGATGACGCAGCTCGTAATGATAATACTAGTGATGATGGCAGTACCAGTAGTGATGGAGTAGTACCCGCACAGCCCAAGCCACGTTACTTACTTTACTTACGTTACGTTATTTTACACCACACACTGCAGACAAACCAAGAACCGGACCAGAACCAGAACTAGACCGTTCACACTCAAACACACAAACCCCGAATTTCCAAGCACTTCATTTTCGTGTATTTTAGCACGGTGTTTCGTGTGACAGTCCGCACCCGATGACCGTGTGGGGTTGAAAAACTTTCGGATCAGTTCGTGGCAATTCGTAAGTCACGAATTGGCGTGCTTTAAGCTCGATGATCGTAACGCGAAGTACTGGCCGAAACGTTTGCTACAAAGACGATGCGCATGTCGTGCGCGCGCTCTCGTCCGCTGTACACGATTTCCAAAAATCCACACAACTATCCACAGCGAAATACCTGCAGCAAACCTCCACAATTCTACGGCACGTTCACGTACGCACATAACATGATAACGGTAACGTAGCAGTAGAGTGGCGTGTGTACCTAAACCAGTCTAGCTAACTCTACTCAGCAAATCAGTCGACACGCGTGCACCAGCGATCCACCACAAGACCGCCACGGGAAGGACGAACCGACGACAGCGACGTGAAACCACAGGATACATGCCGGCATCGGCACATTCACGTCGCGACATCGTACGTGAAACGCGAAGAACTAAAACAACAATGGACCATATGATAATCTGGTACCAAGACATCGGTGCCCTACTTTGATGTTTTTCGAACCGGTAATACAAGGTTGATGACCCGCTTGTGAGCTCTTCAATTATCGATTCACAGGACACACTGTATAGAGTTATACCTGTGGTGTAGATACTGGGATGGATCCCAGTATCGAGTAACCACAGGCCACGTGTTCATAGAGGTGGAAGGATCGATGTGTGAAATACCGTAACTTCACCCAATCCAATTAACTACTCTGATCTCATTAAATAAACAACGCTTGCAGTGCAATTGAAACATAGCAGGACATCTTTCATTTTAAATGTTTTTCCAACAAATATAGGAATAGATTGTAAACCTTTCATCATCCTATACCATTAGAAATATAAATACTCGGTAAGGGAAAGCTATCTGACGAATAATCTAGTAGAATAATTTCCAGTTCTTTGTGTTTAATGTGTGTCATGTCCTTGAACATGTATTTGCCAGAAAAGGAAAGCGCGCGCCATCTGTGTGCATGACTGTGAAAACCGGTGAAAGCTCGATATACTGACGGAGCTTTCAGCCGTTTCCAGTTATTGTGTACAGATGGCAGGCGGCGGATGCATGAGTGACCGGGTGATTGTGGGAAATGTAACTAAGAATAGAAGAGACAAGCCGATGAACTTTCTGATTAAATTGTCTACGCATTTCATTAAATTTACGACTAGGAAATTGATTCTGATAAACGAACCGTGGTTGTGCATTGCCGGCGTAGCTGACAGGAAACCTGCTTCCTGCAGCGAGTTCTGTATCCACTTCCAATTAACTAGCACACGGAAAACCGTAAACAGCCACTGCTATTTCCAGATTCAACTAATGATCCAAATATTATCACCAAGTGTTTAGTATATTGTAAACATACATTACCTACGAATAAGCACGTAAAATACAAGCGGAAATATTCATTGTATTGTGCGGTGGTATTCTTTTTAACACAAGTAATGTAATTTCATATATTGACAATGTGCTTTATCTTATCTACAAGTTGCAATAGGATTGAACACGTGGCAAATAGATAATAAAGAGTTTAAAACTCATTACACGCACATGACGCAGATAGCAAACTTACGCAACATATGTTTTAGTAACCAGACACTACATATAGCACTGATTAATACAATTTATCAAGCAAGTTTATTGTTCCATCAATAGATCGGATCCATATATAAATCGGTTGAATTTAGTAGCAGTAGTAGATTTTTTCGTAAAAATACATATGCTAATAAATCTTGATAAATATCTTGCTTTAAACACTGCTACACAAATATTTTATATCAGAAAGATAAATGCAAGTGCAGTCCTCTTGTGAACTTAAACTGATAAATCCTGTGAAATTTAGATAATATTGTAGGCGAAAATTGCGTAGTTTTTTCATGACATAGGTTTATCTATCCAAAGTTAGAGGTTCTGCAAATGGGAGAATGAATGGATATGGACTTACATGATGTCGCCGAGTTTGATGCGAGTCTGTATGAGAGCGCATGATTTGTGGTCGGAGGTGGTGACGGCTCGTCGACGGCGAGTGTATCTTGCACCTGCTGGCATTTGTAATTCCTGCAATGGATCCGTACGCACCATCGGCGAACTGCCGCGACGACGTGATGACACATGACGGCCACCCACACCACCAAGCATACTGGAACAAACCCGTAAACATATACAAACATGTTCAATAAACATACATCTGTGTATATTAACATACATACAATTAACCTCTAGCGTAAAATATACAACGGCCTCTGCCAAATCATATTCATACGTCTCTAGTTAACGAGGTTTGTATTATATTTTCAATACTTGTCAACATTTAAACGGTATATTCATTTTTCAACTATCATTGTACATATAGAACGTTTTCTAATGAACGAATTTCTCGAAGATTGTTATGAAAGATACACTTGCGTATTTCATTTTCCATCCAAACGTGAATTTATTGTAAATTTACATGTGTTTTTCATGCGATTTTCTAACAACCCCGGTCAAATGCTTGAAGATTGTATGGGAAACACATGTTTCTACAAATGCGTGCAGGATTCCGAAGCTTATTTGTATTCATAGTAGTGTCGTTTCGTGGAGCGTAGATTTTCATTACGAAACACACACTTGCCAACCGACCTACCATGGAATCTAAGTCTGTAATTAGTGACATGGAAGAGTATTCCAGTACAGCAATCCCCCCTCTGGCATCTCTTAATTAATCTGATAATTAATTTTTTTCCATATTCAACAAGCTACTTGATTACAAAATATATTGCCGTGGAGTCTTTATAACAAGTGCCTACCTGAATATCCGCATAATGTTATTTTCAACGTTAATATTAAAAATGTATTTTTATAATTTTTAATATTCTTAGTATGGTAGATAGAATCAAGTAAAAAGTGCATCGTCGTATAACCTATCGATTTTCAGACTGTGTTCGTGCTACAAGTATATGAGAAGATCTTCTGAAGAGTTTACAATTTCCTTATAGACGTTTTACATCCACTTCCCGGTCCTTATTCAATTCAACTAACTTTCTGAGATAACGTTGTATGAAAATAATTAAATGTAGATGTAACTGATCATACGAATTGTATAATTTGCAATGCTAAAGGGTGTACAGTTTCATTAACATGAAATGAACTCCCCAGACTGGTTCAACATGAAAAATGTCATGGCTGCTCAACGAGCCTAGGTATACAGTTACAAGTGTAGCGTTACGGCCGGATGATATTTCTGCGCGCGGGTTTTAACAAGCTTGTTTATATATCCGTGTGCTTACAGCAGATGTAGGTACAATTTTACGTTGCATTAATTACGCGAAAACATCTCGAATGGAACATTTTCAAATAGTAAGTAATCAATTGACATGTTTCTAGGCCCGGAGTTTAATAAAGAACGCAATTAGTAATTTCAAATAAAAAGTTTATTTAACGACAAAAAGTTTCAAAGGTCAAGAGAGGATAATAAGTATTGATTGTATATAAACGTACTTCATTTAGCAGGAAACAGGATCGGGGGTGAATTGAATTTTTTTAAATAAATTACATTTGATAGATCTTCTTTAATGAAGTGACGAAACGGTTACATGAAATAGATCTATTTAATAATGATACTTGTATAATATACAAGTTGAAATTCGGTGTGGGGCACTTGTTGAGCCTCACGCGTGAGCGTGAGAGTGGTACCAGAAGACCCGTCTGTACCTGTTGCTTTCAGTGTGACGCAACACTTTCACGCTTATATTATACGTCACACATTCAGTTACCATTTCTATTTGTCACAATGCAGCTATATCTGATATATAGCTAAACTTTGCTAGTAAAGTTTAGCAAGTATGAGAGATGTTATGCGGCAATACATTTACGAGACGACAAATCATAAAATGTATGTACCTTTATATAGCACTAAGCTATGTTTTAAAGAAATTCCTTTGGCTGCACTGACTAAAGCTAACTGAGCTAACTGAGTGAATTTGAAATTATGTATTTGCAGGATCAAATAGGGACCTTAAGCAGTGTGATGTTTGTGAACAACAACGCATACTTGTACAGTAATACGTTCCCGATTAAACTGTCTCTAGGTGAAATGGAACAATTTCCGGTAACAATCATGTTAACGGGTGTTTGCCTTAAACTCATTTCGTATGATTAATGTGCTTATGCAAATATGTTTTGTATATTTCAACTGGGAATACCTGAAATATCAGCGCGCACATTGCTTGCCAACAAATTAACAATTTTAATCTCTGAACGATACACCTTTTGCAATATTCATTTTTTAAACTGTGTAAACTTGTTTCAATTTGATAATTTTCCTCGTTTATTCGACGATGGTTCAATTAACGGATTAGCTTACTGTTATTAATTAATAATGAAATCATAATCCATTCGGATTTAGTTTAATTATGAATATGCTTGTTTCACGTTACATTTAAAATGAATCAATATTTCGCGGGTTATACAATGTGAAAATTTCGGAAAATTATGTACAATATTAATTAGTGAATTTTACGTATGGAAACGGTATCTATAACCAGCAGAATTTTAGTAAATTAGCAATATATATATATATATATATATATATATATATATATATATATATATATATATATATCCTTATTCATAAATATGGTTATAAGTTATAATTCGCTTATTATTGTATCGTATCATCAATTAATACTTTTATAATATAGCTTTTTCCTTAATGAGAATATCTCTTCGAAATTCTTCAGCTCTCTGTTGTTATTTCCGTTAAACGTAAATGAAATTTCACCCTCAGCATGAAAACTCTTGTCAACATCGACCAAAAGTCGTTAAATTAATATTTTAAACTTTGCTTTTTGGTCGTGCCAGATGATTGCATTCACATCATATTGGCATGATTGAAATCAATTTCGTTAAGGGTGCCTACTACTCGTATCAAAAGCTCATTAAGTATACTTTAATAATGTAAAAGCACAACATGTACCGCACAAAGCTTCCAGCACCATCACACAAGCCACTACCAACTTATACCCGTCCTGTCATGGCTGTATGTTCATGTAACGTTGACCACTCACCTCAAACGAACCTTTGCACTATATATTTCTAAATTTACGCTAACCTGCATACATCATTTGAATGAAACTAACGGTATCAATTTGGTAGACTCCATTTATTCAAAGTATTTTTGCTCGACTTTTTCTGCTAGGAGTTACTAGAATCAATATTAGAATTCAGCAGAATAGATATTTGTGTTTTATAGTATGCAATTTTCATATTAATTATTACTTAAATACATACGTCTATAATATCTTTGTAAAGCAGTCAAATTTTAACAAGTAAAACATTCGTGATTAATTTAATTATTGAATATGAAACTTATATTGAGCATGAAAAATATACATTGTAAAATCAAGAACAAAGTATCGTATTTATCCTGAGAATGTGTACAAAAATTTGAACAATGAAAAATCCATTCGCCCGTGCAAGAAGAGAAATTTAAACAGCAGACGGCAATACACACGAAACGTCTTCCTTCCATTCTGAAACCTTGAAATGTAAATGTTAACAACGAATACTATCTCTGAGATAATGATAATTCTATATGAAAAGTCTATAGTTGTGTATTGTCCTAAATTATTTCAGTACATATTAGCTCATTCTGCCGTTGTTCTACGTGCATTTACGTTTCTAATTAAATGCAACTTAACAAAACCTGAATATCAGGTACAAAGTAATGTGAAAATTATTCACCTGTATGTTCAGCTGTAATATTTCTGTAGAATTTAATAATTGAACATTTTTTGCCTTAAAAAAAAATTGACATACACGCTATTTCGCTATACTTGTCACGAGAAAAGTTAATCAATTTCAAATAAATACAAAGTTAAATTGCGTTTTACGTTTCTGAAAAGTTTTTTTATACACTATGTATGGAAATAAGTTACGTACGTACTTTTAGTCCAATGCATTCACAACTAGTTGATAAAACAACTTTATTTTTTATTATAACTTTTTAATTGCCTATGTGTAACGTTCCAACTCAAATATTGTGTAATTATTACATCTAGAACTCTCTATTAATTAAATCTATAGTAATGTTTGTCCTGAAAATCAATACATTTCCTGATATTTTATTGAAAAACAACAAATTAAATATATAATATCTTTTTCTCAATATTGTATAATACTCCCATCCCTCATTTCCTGTTGCAACGTGTAATTACATAAAACATTCAATTAAACAGATAATTTGTTTATTTAAATTTCAATAATTAACAGAACATTGCATATTAATTGAGTATGAATGTTTCTATTTCCTTGCGATGCCAAATATTTGTATATCCACTACACAATTCCAGAATATATGTATTCTTTTTTGGCGAGCTCATTTGGCGATTTTGCATCAACTATGGCGTAGTCTGTTTGAATTTATCAGTGCAATGTTTAATGTTTAGAATTGGGAAAAAATACGTACCTCTTCGCTACGTCCATTTGTTATTTATTCTGAATATATTCCTGGGATATTACCATAGTCATGTATATACGCAGTCGGCAGTCAATTTGTACAAAATTCCAATCGGTCAGAACCGACCAATTCAAGTGATCCTACAAATATATGTTCCGATTCTACAGGTCTCTATTCGCCTCGTTCTTGTTCGTAGTACAGGTCTCACATAGTGTAGTAGCGAATTATGTAAAAGTAGGGAAATTGACTTCAAGATGTATGTCTTTTCAGCAAGCAAATAAAAACATCTTAGAAGGAACCTTTGATTCGAATTGTTAAGCAGTTATATTTAATACGTATTTCTTGAATCTGTTATGTTACAGCTGTCAAAATTCTGTTACTAGTTTTTGCTTAGTGCAACTGTTGGTAAGTTGATCATTATTACGAAGACAATTTCATATAGTTTGTTACATACTCGTATATCAGAAAACGTTACACGATCTTTGAGACTGCAAGTGTTCGTATTTCACGATTTTCACATACGGTTCAGACTGAATTACTTCAGCAAATCTCCCGATCAATATTCAGTGATGTAGGTAATGTACAACAGGCCATTTTTACGAATACATTCTTTGAATTCGTATACAATATACTGCGTTGAATATGCTGAAGGAAAAATGAAATATGACAAGAATATAATAGAAATTGATTAAATGTCATGCAGAGTGTGAAGCACCAACATGAAGTAGGTGGGATACGGGTAACATCCGATTAAATTATTGATTTATAGGTGCTTATATGATGCACATAACTAGTCTAAATGAATAATTTATTTTAACAGTGCAGTTTTAATTTAACCATGATATACAAATATCTATCTATGGCAGTTCTATATTTCCATCGTGGAAACTCTGATTCGAAAGTGTTGATGAGTTTCGTATATTTTCTTACGTTGGCGAATAATTAATGTTTGGTTAATTTGCAGACAAACGGCACGCATTCAACTGCTTGATAGGATGATTATTAATTTACCAGACGTATCCAGCCTCAGTTCAACTTGTAGATGGCACTAATCTTGTCGACAAGGTACTTTACAACATTACCGAATTATCGACATGCCGTCTCCTCATTCCGTTATACATCGGAATTTACTAACATAACAATGATAATTTAATTGACAGTACAGGTACGCAAAACAGGTCTTGTAAATTAATACAGCACTGTAAGCAATCAGTAGGGACCGCTATTGTAAGGCTTCTGCTTATGGTTATCCTGTAAATAAAATGGCGGCTGCAGTGGACCTGCTACTAATCCGTGTCAACAGAACAATTCCGCTGGCTTGTCTGTCGGATTCATTATTTCGTTCCAGATTAACGTGTCTTTCCTTTTCGTTATAATAACGAAATTCGTCGTCGAAAATTCGCGACCTCTCACATAAGGCCCAAACAGGTGTCTAATAAACATGTTCCAAAAACATTGCTGCTAGCCGTGCGAATGTATCGCATCTCGGAAATACGTCAAGATCGTAGCAATTTCTTCTTTTTCTTTACGGGCATAAAATTCAATCGACTTCTGATGTAGCCGTACACGTTTGTTGGCTATCGATCTGTGTGATTAGATTATAGAAAAATTTAATGTTCTGAGGTGAGGAACGACGTAAGACCGTGTAACTTTGTGTGAACTCTGTTAACAGAATATATCCACGTCTATGGTATCTCACGTTACGTGATAAAGTTCATGAATTTTCTTCTACGCTTCAACGACATCATGGTATTCAAAAGATGAAATGCTGTTGTCGATATGGGAAATGTACTCCTTACAATCAATTTTACGATATTCGTATATTTACAAATGTACACTACTCCACCTGTCTTGCCGATATCTAATAATACCAATAATGACGTACCTGCAGTTAATGTTACCTCGAAATATATATATATACATATATATATATATATATATATATATATATATATATATATATATTTGCTTCAAAGCATTTGAAAAAATTCAGAATTATTACGAAATTCTTTCAGGGATTATTCATTTTGAAATTCTATTCTAAAATCATATTTAATTCTGCCTTTTACGAACGAAGCGTTTGGTGATTACTGGGTTCACTGAATTTAAAGTGAAATGACTTCACTAGCGCCAAAATCCTTAAATATATTACATTGACGAACAGTAAGAAAATAGATTCGATATTCTAAGAAATCTGTACAGGCAGTCGTTGGTAATTTGTTTTATAGAATTTTCACTCATCTTTTAAGAGATTAGCGGGACCAGTACTCCAATAAATTATGAATATAAATTTGTCCGTGTAAATTTCAAATGGAGCGTCTGATTCATATATGCTAGATTACATATACGATTAATATTAGAATAAAATTTTTAATTACAAATGAACAGACCTTTTCATTGAATACAAAGGGTTTAATTGAATTTTATTGAAACAGTATGTTCAATATAAAAATTTACAAGTATATCCCAAAGGATAATATATATTTTAGCGTTGCTGGGAACTGATTTTTTTTACAAATACGTATTATTTAACTTATATATTTACAGATACAGAACAAATATTCAAATGCAACTTATATTTACTGGCTTACTTGAAATGAACAAAATTCTATGTAATATAATATAGTCTATCCATAGATATAAGAACTTGACATGATTCCTTAATAGGTAGGGTGGTACCCTTCACAGCAGGAGAGGCCATAAACTACTAGTAGTGGCGGTATTCAGGTACATTTGTAATGCTCTTAGCGGGAAAGACAAGAGACATTTTGTCTATAATTAAGACGTAATAATAATTTATTGAATATTACATTTATTTATGTTAATTTGTATTATTATTGTTGAGATGTATATCATATTTTTGTTGTTATTTTTCAAAATGTATTTATAAATTTCTGAATACAGCTCTGCTTTTTATTCATTTACTGTGTCGTATAATTTGGGATAATCCTCTGTTAATAGCATGCTGCGTTTAGTCAAGTTCTTATATCTATGGATACACTATAACACTTATACTCAATGTTAATAGTTTATTGTGTTCACATTAGGTTAATGACTAGTCGTTTATTTTACTGCAAAATAACCACCACGTTTATATTGAAAATCAATAATTATAAATTGTCGGATATTTGCCACTGGATGTAATCAAATGGTTATTCAAGTTTTATGTTCTGGCAATTACAGTTATTTATGTCGCCATTTATTCAGTTGTAATATATTTTGTTATTAACAGCATTGTTGAGTTAGTATTGTATTTACTACTAAATCAATTCATGTTTATTTTCTTCGGGGTAGGCATTGTGAATATTTTATTTTGTAATAAACAGATCGTTAGTGGGAGAACGATATTAGATTATCCTGGAAAACGTTTAGAGTGCTGAAGAACTATGTGGACTCATGTTATAAATGAAGAGTCATTCGTGCATCTAGTAAATGTTCTTTGGCATGTATTTTGTATGAACCGCCGCTGTTACCAACATGTATACAGTCAAATAGAATAACGGCGCGCAGTAGCTGGTAATATGGAACATTACGTATAGTATGTGCGGTCACGTATTGCAATTAACTTGTTCGGTAAGCGTGTGAATGCGCGCGCACTCTTACAGGTGTCCACCAGTCGTACAGAGTATTATTATAGGCGTGTGTCTGTGTGTGTGTGTCTGCTATAGATGTAGCTATACCAAGCAAGACTTTGTTTGGGTTTTGTTACTGCTATAAATATCACTGAGCCAGGACCGGGGATCGATCCTGGAGCCAGGAGGGTTGCTGTCAGCCGCCGGGACCCCGAAGCGTTTACCACCGCGACGGGTGGCTTCAGTGACTATCCCGGAGTGGGGAATTGACGGAAGGAAGCAAGGTACAAAGACAGACACACGATAAGAAAGAATGAAGGAAGGAAGCACACGGTGTGTTCGATATTGCTCGTACACCATCACTACACTAACTGCTTGTACTTTCACTGCACTGTTCACTACTACAAGACCATGGAGAGAAGCTGATAAGATTTCATCACAACAGAGGGACAAGCGACGAGAGCAGAATCAGTGACTCACTGACTGGTTGATGTTACTTCCGTTAATCGTTCCTGATTGACATGAATCTAATTTTAGTTTCCGCTCAGAAACAGGCTGAGCGCGCTCTGTATAAGATAACTCAGTGTAAGGGAATTCTAACCAATCTGTCGTACTTATGAACTGAATGAAGAGTAGAATCAGGTGAAAAACCAGACCTTTCTGACCGGCCACAAACAACTCATCAGCATTAATGGCAAACATGAAAACCTTTTGACATTCTGTGTTACGGACTTGTGATTGCATTGACGACCCCGCTAAGAGTCCAGCAATAGTTTGTCAACTACACTTTGTCTACCCGTCAAACTATGTCAAGAAACTACATAGTCTAATGCCTTTGTGCAACACATACTATCCTGCAACATACATGTAGTAGTCTAGTATTTGTAAACAACGATCGGTCGAATTTGGAAGCACATGGCTCGATTTGATCAATAATTAATTATATCCTTATTTCCGATTCGTAGCGGTTAATTTGCTATAATTTCGATACTCAATTATGTGCATATTTTTCCATATTTTATTTGACAACAGTTAATCAGTTCATTTCCAATTTCAAACATGCAATAATGGCACACAAATGAGAAATAGCTTTATTTTATTTATTTTTTATTTTCGATGATATACTTTTCATGTTTTATTCCTAATATTTACTCGCTGTGTTTTATGAAATTTCCTATCAGTGCTGTGCTGTGTTAGCTGAAACATTGAGTGGTTCCGTAATAACATCAATCGATACAACAGTACCTCCGGTCGGCCAAAATTGCTTCTGTTATCGTTTTGTCCGCAGCTAAGTGTCAACATACTACCAATACCTCTATATAGACTATACACACTTGACCCATACCGCGAATCTTACATAATTAATACAGTATTAATAATAGAATATTATGCGTTCGTAATTAAGAACTTTCAGTGATACAGAATTGCATTATTGCCAACACTGTATAATCTTTCAGACGACAGAGTGACCACTTCATGCGGTGTTGCCGTAAATATAAAATTGATTAACAAGCAAAAATTGTGAATAATCCTTATACGCTACTTGAGTTCAGAACTTAATTTGAAATTTCTTCTCCAGAAAAAAAACCTTTGAACATTTTTAATTGAAATTTTACATATTGATCGATATAAAACTTTTCTTATATAATGTTTGTTGTAACGGTTTAAAATATTTAGACTGATACACGCACATGTATGACGTATCGCTAGTATAAATCTGAGTTTTATTGTTATTTCGTAGAAATTCAATATAGATACACCTGATTGCATCAGAGTGCATGTAGCATATTGTATCAAGAAACAGAAAATATTAAGTTTGCTTTTGAAACTTCCGGTGTACAAATGTAATATTAGATTTGCAATATGCGCATATGGTTGTTTTTAGAATAAATTGTAAATATTTGTTAAATTGATCTAGTTCAAAATAAAACAATAATAGTGGTCGAATGCTTGTGAAATGATGTCTTTAAAATGTGAGTTAACAAAAAACATTATTGTTTTCTTAGACAATTATTTGAGCGTTATCAATAATTTCCAGTATTTGTTTAAACTGTATTGCATTATTTCAATTCTTGCTAGATTTCAACTGCTGCATATTTGCAATAAACGAAAATTAATTCATTTAAATTTGTATACAAACATTACGACACGTTATTTGCTGTTTACACTGGACATATTGGGAAATATTTACGTAAATAATGCATACATATGTTCATACATACATCTGTTCACATACAGAATGTTCTGCATTACAAAAACGGGATATACGTATGTATGAGCTTGTTTCATAAACCACAAATGCAAGGATTTTTAATCGTGAAAGTCGGGTGTAACATTCATACAAAAATAATTTACCCGGCTGGATATGTGCGATATACAAGCACCATGTGAATATTTTATAACATTTGCTGCTAGTTTGCAAGACTAGCTGGTCATATGTCTTTGTCAACATTAATTGTTGTGTTTATTTTATAGATGGAATATTCTATTTACATTCCGAGTTGCATGTAAAAGCGTTTTATCTCTTCACAGTATCTCGTGTATCGCGGATAACGTGAACGAAAAAACCCTTGTTTATATAGTCGACCCTAGCAGCATATCAAGTTCAGCCATATTAAAACTTAACAGAAAATAAAAATGATGACTTGAAGTACATGTATAAAGATATAAAATAAATATTCGTTAGTATGCTAACGGAAATTAATAATGCATGGCAATGCTGCACTGAAAAATCAAATAAACTTTATGTATTTTTGTAGTTTTTTAATAAATTAAAAAATAAATGATTCATATTTTATATATTAATGAAACAAATTGCACTGAGATACAGTATGGTTTCTCAGTTTTCCTCATTTAATTACATCTGAAATCAAATATCAAGAGAAGATTATAAAAAAACTACAAATTGATTTTTTTTTTATAAATGTGTTCCGAGCAGAGTTCTCAGGAAAGGAAATGTTGAACGGATGGAATATTGTTTGCTTTTGACAAGTAATTTATTGGGAAAAAAATTCTAGAATTAAATTCCCTGCTCACTGAAAGTGTGACATTTTTGCAAACACGAAGATTATTAATATTTTCTCAATTAAGTGTTTACGCCTGCAAACGGCATTAAATGCAACCTGCCGTGCAATTGCGCTAATGGAGTTGCATGCGCCAGTAATGTATCTTGAGCTTTCGTTTTTTCAGGAATTACTTGTCATATTTCTGAATTTGTTTCTTATTTTACAACAACCTTGTTTCTTAGTTGTTTTGGTTTATTTATTCAAGTTTATTCATACATTAGATATTGCAGGAACAACAATAGCTGAAAATATGTATCAGAATGAGAAAGTAGCACAATATTGGGAATAAATATATTCCAACAGAATGCAAAATATATAAAAGGAGCGCGATAATAATGTATGATGTTAACGGAACGTGTGACAGATGTACAGTAGTTCCGTTTCGCGTTGATATCGGATCGGGAATAAAGTCGCGTCCCGGTGTGCATGAATATGTGTGTAAACATGTTTCAGTTCACTTCTAAAGTGTGTGTTGATGTGTGACATCGCGCGTTCAATACAATGACAATCAATGGTGATTGGCAACACTGTATTACTGTAGTGTTCTGTATTGCACGGTGTTAGTCAGGAATTTACAGGGTTTATCATTAAATCGCCCTGCTTGGAATATTAAATGCAATCAGTTCAATGCAGTGCTTTTATGTTCTTCGTACGGACAGGTCGTAACGCGTGGAACAAAACGTACCTGTGATAGAAATCATGCACGCTTTCGTAAACTCTTTGGATATTTTCACGGTTTATGATTCCATCAATAATGTAGAGCGTTGTTGACCATGATTATATCTTGTCAGAACCGTAATGACAACATTATAAATTCAGTGGTTGGTACTTGTGCGTGGCATTTCATTAAAACGCCAAGTTAGAAGACAAGGTACACTTCAAAATTCATAGTTTGAAATCAACAATGTATGTATATTTAATATTTTGTTCGATTATTTCATTAATCGCAAGGGAACTGTGAAACTATCTTGATTTGTGCAGCCAATTAAGTTGAAATATTAAACTACAACTATTCTGCACATTTCCGAATGTCTTTGTAAGGCAATAAGTGAATAAGTAGTGTTCCAAAGTTTGTTAAAATATTCTTTATTTCTTTCATTCAGTAATGGCAACATATTTCAAGCAGGTCTGTCAGTCAATAAACTTATGACATTATTTAAATCTAAATAATACTCACTTAGAATTCAGTGAAAATAAAAAGTCACTGTTGCGTTGCTTGAAGTTAAACCAATTTCTTAAAATAAACAAGATTCACTATTCCCACATGTAAATCGGGAAACTTTTGCCTATAAACAAACCCGTTATCCGATAATAAACTCTTCCAAGGGAAGATAATACTTTGCAGACAATTTTGTTTATTGTGTAGACGAAACGAGGCAAAATGGTTTTTTTTTGTGGGAGGACCAATAACACAAGAAGTAATAGTCGTTGGAGGAGATTTCTGCCTGTTCATTCATGCGTAACGAAAGTTCGATGTTGAGATGTTATGTAGTAATAGTTACAGCGTTGGAGACAACCGTTTATTTAATAATTTATTTCTGCCATTTATCAGAGGCAATAGCCTGAAACAGAATTACATCTAACTGACCTATATCTAATATATATTCGAGTTCTAATAGTTGATCTTGAATTCCTTGATGCGTATGTAGGGTCAAAATTTATGCAGAGTATTACTTATATTGAAATCAATTTCTGATTCAGGCAGATGTTATAAAACTCGTTTGGAAAAATAATAAAAAAACACACACACACATTGGAAGCAATGTCAAACAGACAACGAATGAAAGATCTACAACATGTTATCTGTAAGTAATCTTCTAGTCTATGTGAAAAAGTTTGTGAGTTTTTCTATGAAATAGACAGAGATATTGATGTTCCAAGAATTTGGATTTATTCCAAGATTACAGGAATACGGATATCAATCACAGTCAAACAAAGAATTAGATATACTACAAGATAACCAACCGCTGACAAACAATGTCCTCACAAGAAGTTTCCATCTTATCCTGAGAGGTTTTTGTAAAATATTATTAATGAACAAAGAGTGAATTTCAAAATATACATATATTCACTGGTATAAAATATAGAAATCTTCGATATTTTTAGTAACATGTATGTGCAATAATTAGTTATCAGTACGAATGCTAGCTGGTGCCTGTTCATTGATGCAACCCGTACAACTCAATATTATTGTACCTAGTCTGAACTTGCCGTTGAATTCCGCACGGGCAACACTACAACAGCAGAACATGGCTTCCATATAGAATACCAAATAACTTTTTGTACTTTTCAAATGTTGGATAACAATGTACAGGCACGTGCACGTGGAAAGTGCATCAGCGAACGTACGGATCGATCTGAAATAAATGTTAACATGCCATTTACTTTTTGTGTATGTAATTTGAAACAGACATGATAATTGTTTTTTCCAATTTAATCGTAATTAAAAGTAGTATTTGCTACCACATATCACTGCGTTTACCAATGATTCTATTTGCATTCCACGTGGGTAGATGTATAACTATGTTTGATTAATTTAATTAACATTGTATACATCCTTATAGAGTTAGAATTAAAATTACAGCTTACATTTAAAGGTTTATATAGTTATCAAAATAGGAATAAAGGACAGATTTATGTTAGTTGCGTGTTTCAACTAATGTATCGTTATCAGGATCTCTTACAATTTACGTTAAGTAACATTCTAAAATTTTCATAAATCATGTTCACAAAAGTTCTTAGTTTTTGGCAAGCTTTTCTGAAAATAAAACCATTAAATATTACGCTCAACGCGTACTTTAATATTTTGGGTAAGCATATTAAATCATGAATGCGGCTAGAAAAATAGAATAAGATTTTTGTAAGTATTTTCTTAACTCAGTTACATGAATCCTCTTCTCTCGCCTTACTTTAAATTGGTGTATAAAATGAGGGTAGTCTACGTGTTTTATGCACAAGCGTTATATTATAGAATCTACATTCCTCGAGCACATCACCAAGTGCATGCAATCATAATGAGAGATATAAATGTATACATCACAAAACTATGCATGTACGTGGCAAATTTGCAATCGAATTAGTTCTCCTCAAACTATTTGATTAGTATATGTACATATACGCGTAACTAGCATTCCAATGTTTAGTAATTCATTAGCAATATTGGTATTTGTGTAATAAATTATATAAAAAAATAATCAGCTGCAGTTCATATCATTGAAATGTATGTTTAATTAATAATATTCAATTCATCTGGTTTTGTACATTTAATTTATTCTGCATTATTATTTGCAAATTCAAACATGACCTTTCAATGTTATATTTTTACTAGACATTGCAGAAAGGGCACATTATTCATGTCTCCTAAACGCACTAGCAAATATCCAAATTCATAATTCATAAGTTAAACCATATAACGGGAACAAATTCATAATATATTGTACTGCAGTGCACAGTATGTGAATACAAAAACGTTGGCAACATCCCCAAGCACAATAATTCTAACTGATTCTCTAAAATCGACCTTACTGGAACAAAGAACACGAAAGCGGAAGTGAACTAGATGCGGTACGAGAAGAACTGGAAGGACACGGGCAGGTAGACACACGGTTGTTGTGCAGCCAATATCTACCGGCAACGTCTTTACGTCAGATTCGATTGCAAGTGGTATTGGACATGGAAAATTGCGAACGTTGGCGATGGAGAGATACACAAAGACAAAAGATTGAAAATGACAAGCGGAAGGCCGGATGGACGTGTAAATAATGCTCTTACATGGCGTTAAGATTCTTTAAAGAGCACACGACAATACCTTCGAGTCTATTTGCTTCGTAGTTTATCTCCGATCACCACACAATACACGCTATGCATGTTCACATCAAACGACACCAGTCGCTACTTGACAACAATTTTTTTTCAGTTGTTTAAAGACACTTGGGTATTTCTGAAAGTGAAAAATCAAGGTTCATTATTTACATATTTTTCTTTACTTTCTCTATCAGGGAACATTTCAAAACCTGATAAATGAACAGCAGAACACAATAACACAGCGAATATCAGCAACCCGTAATATTTGTACAGAATTTTGCTAATTAATCATGGCATATGCGGTAGCCATTGTCTAAATACTTAATTATAAGTTTAATTCAAAACAGGAATTGGTATGTTAGGTATTAAGATTAGAGTCAACGTCAATTATAATGTATAAAGTTTAGAACTTGCAAATATAATGAGGACACACAATTATCTGAAAGGTGAACTCTGCATACCTATATCGTTCTGAATAAATATGTTATTCTAAACTCTCTCATATTACTGGGTTCGCAAAACTTTCGAAGATCAAGAGGTTTGTAAATAATAATAATGTATAATTAACTAGCATTACATACATACAAATATCCATCAGTAAAATAACTTGATATAACCAACTACATCAAACGCTCACAGCGTCATCATCAGTCATCATATTTTTCGCTTATATTTGGATTTAAAAAACGTGGATCAGCAATTTTAAAATCTACTAATTGGACACTCTCAGTTTCTATACAAAACAACAAGGACCATGATAATATTTACTGTAAAAAAAAACAAACTGAACACTTGCATATGTTATCTGGTTGAATTTGATTTATATATTCAACATAAGTGTATAATAGGTTATAGTATATAAAAAATATTGTTATATTTATAAGTACACGAGTTTCCACTCAAAATTAAAATTATCTTTCTATCCTTAGGGATTAAAATAAACAAACCCAGATTTATCATTATCCCAGAGTATGTCAGATTATTGTAAGAACTAAAAGAAGGACAGTGTGACCGTTTGGTTATCAACTAGAGCCTATTATGAAATACAAATCCGCAAGCTATATTAGAAGAAATGAATAAAAATACATATAAAATAGAATATCAAATCAAACCGAATCAGTTGTTGTGTTAAAAAACAGAATGTCAAGCGGACAGGCAGACGCCGGAAAAATTTCAATCAATGCTTCAATGTGACAAACCATGAATACCAGCCGTCAGGAAACAGACTCGTGGTGTGAAACGAACAACTGTTAACAACATTATTGGCTCTATTGGGGCGTAATCTAGATCTCGGCAAAACATGTTACTAAACATATTGTTAAAATGTATGTTCAAATATCGAAAATATATGAAATAATACAGACTAGAGAAATGAGCAGATGAATATATTTGTAGTATCCAATTATCGTGCTGCAATTTCAAATGGCCAATAAGTGCCTCTCGAAACATTTGCCTACAAATCCGTTCCAATTTCGAGCAAATCAATTCGTGAAGTGTTTTGCATTAATACGGTGGCGGTTCATAAATCACGGGGCCGTTCCAAAAATATATCGCCGGTAAGCACAGAGTGCGGTTCAGCACGCGATAACACGATTACAGATACCACATCCACGATGTAGGTAAGTAGTAACCGAGTAAACCACGCTGCAGGCAGCCACAACGTGCCCTAATCTATGGAGGCCACCTGCCCAAAGTGTCTATGACCGTAACAAGAGCGCCAGTGAATAGTGAATGACTCGTCGCCCCGAGCACTGAACCCTAGCAATTCAAGTTTCAGAGACACAAACAATACAAATCATATTCGACTCGCATAATCTGTTGCACAGTAATCAATAGTATAACTAGAATGAAATCACCCCTTGCTACCATTCCGGTCAATATTCGCTTCATGTTGTGTGGCTATAGGCAATTGACGAATCGGCTTTATAATCGGCCATAACTGCGTCAACGACGTTCAAATTTTTCTAGATTTCCGTTGCTCACGCAAAATGTTATGAGTGCCAAGGTTACACCGTACCGTTGTCGCATATCTAGGCACGGAATTCTCGAAATCTGGGGTACGAATTATATGGTCGAAATGAAATAATACATTAAGATGGAAATGTGAAATTTAAGACGACCTAAATGATAGTGACGCTGTTTTGGTGGAAATACTATTTGGTAGAACAATATTTGGTGGAGAGATGCTTTGGTAGAAGTGCTTTTTGGTAAAGGGGATTTTTTGTCGATATTCTTTTTCAATAGAGGCACTTTTTTGATGGAGAAGGTTTTTTGTTAGAGGCACCTTTGGAGGATACAAAATTACAGAACTTTTTTGGTACGAATTCATTTTATTAGTCAATGCTAAATTGAATGAAATGAAATTTTTTTTTAATATCTTACATAGGTTTTCTCCGGGACTTTCAATCTCGGAGACATTGGTGGACTAAATTTTATCTATGTAGATAATATATTTTGGCATTACAGACAAAATATAAGAGTACATAAAGTTAAGATAAGTGAAAGAAATGAGCCAAATACAGTAACTAAAGACATACTCTGAATATGTATTTATCTTGTTGTTTGTATAGTCCTGATAACTGTCCAATGTGACAGTTAATCAATAATGATGAATGCATGCGTAATGTATGTGCTTGTGTGTCATGTTGTAACAGGGTCATTTACTTAGTTTTGATGGAAGTACCTGCAATGCACCCGATATAAAGTATTTGTTATTGTATATGCATAAGGTTTCCATGTCACCCTAGAGATCTATTAGAAAGTAAACATCTTTCTCGTCGAATATTAAATATCAGGCTCTGCTAGTTTAATATTGCAATATTTAATGCTATGCAGTTGTTGTGATAAAAATAGAATACTAATTAACTAGTGATACAAATTAATCTTTCAATTAAACTGGAAATGAACAATAAATGTTTGATTTTATAGCAATGGCAAACAATACGTTTATGATTCCTAATAAGTAGAAATAAGTAAAAATATTTTATTTACTTCTGTCAAGTCGTTTTTCATTACTGAAATAAATTGAAGATCAGCGGGTGCCGTGTTTGTCTTACAGATCTTCGACTGCGGAAGCTACTGATCGTTATTTGCTTTTTTTCTTTTACATGATATGATTAATCTTTAACCAATTAAGTTTAGATTACTCAGAAAATTACTCGCAATGAAAGTATGGTGGGGGACAGTAATCTAATATGCACCATTAAAACATTATTAATGACGAGGTTAATATAATACTTGTGTACCTAGCAAAGTGAAAGATATCGGAATAATTATACCGGATTGAAAGTCTGGCCGCAGTTTGAAATAAATGTAAAGTCATTTGATTAATTAGAAACTGGCCAATGTTAATTCTAGATAAATAAATTACATTTAGAAATTGTGTAATGTGAACGGTAGATTTGATCAAATAATTTAGATAATAATAAACATAAAAAGTCACTTTAGATTGGAACATTGCCTTATAATATTTATAGATAATCTTCAACCTGCTTCAACCTACACCTCCAACCCCGCCAACATACTACATTTATCAATATTTACCTACGAGTAAATATAACTAACTTGGATTTTCATGCGATCTTATTTACATCTACGATAACAGATCAAAGGATGAGTAAGTAAACACGCGAATATTAGTAATTAATGTGACTAATTATGGAAATAGCGGAGTTGTGATTTACTACTGATATTTAGGAGCATAATTAACAGGCAACATTTACAGACATTATCCTATCTGTACTGAATATCACCTGAAATTAACAATAACAACATTATACTGTTACCAGCACGTCAACAATGTTTTACTGAGAAATCCATATATGAGTGAGAGATTTAATGACATTGATATCGGGAAATTACTTCTTTAAATCGTGCACATTAGTACACATGTTAGTAAACACTCAAATGGGATACACTTTACGAAATTGTCCACGGAACCGTCAAGCAACAATAATAGTTATAATGAAATTTCTTGAAAACAGTAATTTCACACACGTACACACAATACCAATACATATTATTGCACGAAGTTTGGTATCACTTTCCTAATACCGGAACCATGAATTTAGACGCTATTTTTATCAGCGAACAACATGCAATACAGGTACACCAGAAGCAGCAACTATAATATTATTATAATCACTGCTAACGGAATGAAAATGCAAAAAAGCTTTACAGTTCAAAATTGTTGTAAGTAAAATATGTATACCGGCGGTATGAAAGCTATGCTAATCTGTAATTGTTTTGTATATATTACTTTATTTTCGTTTTATTTAAATGAAAAGGTACACTTAGCCTAGACCGCTGTTTCAGTGTAGCCCCAGGGAATTACAGGAATATTTTAATAGCGAAATACCTTTTTTAATCACTGGGTATCTATTTTATTATTACCTTTGCATGTAGCTATGAATATGTGCATTTTTGGGAACCACGCAACAGCCAGGTCGGTGCACGCACTCGGAATAGTATAATATATATACAGTAGAGTCGCGATTTAGTGAACTAATTCCGGCCAAGCCTGTTCACTTTTTAGGGGTGTTTACATTTTCGGGGTTCTGGTCTCACTCAGATATTTTGAGAAACAACTTATATTCTAGATACCTAAATCAACAGAATTATGTATGTATATGTAAAATAACTAGTATTCAAAGAATGGGTCACCCATGCCTGCAGCTCATCGACGTATGTGCAAGTCTGAATATATCACAAATTATTATTTATCTAAATTCACTTTTAAAATCGTAGGTGCCTAGGTCGCAAATAAAACAACAAATTTAAAACAAGTGTGAATACATTTTCTTCTCTTGACAAAAGCAAAGCAAACTAAGCCGACTATAAATGCATTGATCTTCTTTTGTTCAATTTTTAATTAAAAAATATTTTTTTCTCCAATGGTCTTACATAATTTTTCAAAATAAAAAATATGGAAAAATATTGTTCCATTTCCTGCATATGCAAGAAAATTTTGAATACAATTGAGTGAAAAATAAAGGAGAAAAAAAATAAAAACTGAAAAAAAGTTGCAAAATATTTTTTTTCTCAAGTGCGAAGGAAAATTTTGAAAAATAAAATGTACCTTGCACAACTAGACCATAACAAGTATCTGCAGAAAAAATTTCATAAAAATCCGTTGGGTAGTTTAGGAGATCTGGGTGGAACAAAAAAATCTCGTACGAGCGAGCGGACGAGCGACATACATACGGACATATGTTGTAATAGTCATTTCGTGGTCCAGGGGGTCTGTCCGGGATTTCTGTGCAAAAATTTTTGAAATCGGAAGATGCTACAGACATCGTACCGAACACTATAGCTCTTCGACAGGAGGTCGATGAGCTAAAAACAAAAAATACATGTACCTATTACATAATATTATGTATACGTGTATTATGTAATGGGAAGGTACATATAAAAGGTTATTTATTGCAGAAGCGAAAAAAATTAAGTAATATTGGATTGTTTACGCTTTTTTTGAGGTTAATTTGTACTAATTTTGTCGCAAATCATGTAACACGAGCAAACTGCAATATTCTACTAGCAAGCACGGTCACACATTCTCCTTTACCCCGACATTAAGTATTTAATTTTTTTTTGTTTTAAATTCAAGTATTTTCATTTACGCTCCATCTAGATTCATATTTAGTGGGATCCCCCAGAGAAGTATCGCAAATACCATAGTTTACTGTATCGGGGTTTACAGTTGTTCACTATATCGGGACGCAATGATAAAATGTAAGTGTTCACTCTATCGGGTTGTTCATTTAATCGAGAGTTCACTAAATCGCGACTTTACTGTATATATATATATATATATATATATATATATATATATATATATATATATTTATTTACATTTGTATATTTTATGCAAGCCAACATTGTCGCGCCTTTATTACAGATCTACATCGAAACTCGCAGTAAATTAAATTCAAACGCACATTCTAATTAGTGTGAAAATAATTATATTTAGAAACAACAAAATAGAAAATTGTTACATACACATATCCATCGAATCGACAGTTTACAATGTACACATATTTACCGTAATGGAAATAAAATAAAAATAAAATGAGAGCGTGTAAAAATATATATTTTCAACTGAAAAAAAAAATTGATACGTGGACGGAACATTATTACAATTCAGTGTGGCACTTCATTCATCAATATTCATATGCGACGACTTGGTGAATTTGACGAAGGCGACACGAAACCCAGTAAGCCGTGCAACAAAGAATAAAAGCATCAAGAACTTTATTCCCGTGCCATGTTAACTGTGTACGCAAATTCCCTGGAACAGCGCATTGGGATAGCGAACGAATCCCATTATAGGTCAACGACCAAATCTTTCCAGACTTCTTTTTCTGGCGCAGCATTCGAGAAAAATGTCAAAAATAACCGTCCCAGAAATATTTTTATTTGTCTGATTCGTATTTGTCCGATAAGCCACGTATTACTGCCTCGGAAATGTGTATTTAAATATGACTAAGTTACGACGAGAAAGTAGCATTCTGTACAATGTGTCGAAATATCTTTAAACGATTCTTATGGTGGAGATTTCACAATGTATATCGTAAAACTTGACGAATTCTCGTTATGAACTGCACTCAAGTACGGGGAAACGTTTTATTACACTTTATTTTCACTCACGTGCCAAATGAATGTCATAAAAATGTGTGTGCGCGTGCCTATAAGTTTGATTATTACACCTTTGCGCACGGCTTGTAGTTTAAGATTGTGTACGAGTAGTGAGTGACCAGCTAGTGAATATAAAATGCATGGATATAGAGCTACTTAACATATATCCAATAATACTGAAAGCATGCAAGTCGTAAACTTGGATTTTATGTAGTACGATAATGTACTTGACATGGTTAGGTAACAACTACACGGAAATCAACAACAATTATTATTAAATTCTATAACTAAATTCATTTTTGAACAACATTTTATTATTTTCTACCGGCATTAGTGAACATATGTTAGAAAATTGATAAGTTATTGCCTATCGTAATTTTAATGATACTTGTGTTCAAGTATGCTCAAGTATGCCTGTACGTACTTGAAGTGATCACCAGCGTAACAGAAATGTATTGCGGGTCGTGGACTGACAGTAAATAAAATGCTTAGTTTGAGTAAATAATTTCGTAAATTGTAAAAGATATCATGTCTGCTGACTTTCGTACGAAATAAATTACGGGGCACGACATGTTACGATGTGATCTGGCTAGTACGTATGTTCGAGGCAACCATTGTTAAAAAGTTCGAGGATAGCACGCGATCTTTGTATACAGAAATTTGTTTACGTACAGTAACGTTTGAGTGGTGTTTTAGTTGCGTGGGGCTCGGGTAGGGTAGGAGTTTAGTTGAGGTGAGTATGCAGTCTAGAAACTCGACATCCGTTAGAGTACACCGTTCCGACGTTTTAATGAAACTAATTACGATAATTCCAGTGAAACACGCAGTTTCGGCGTCGTCCCCCCACAACAGTTTAGCAGTCTGACGGTGGGTACAGGTTCCCCATACAGAAAATGCCGTTCGTTAAGGGATTTACTACACGCAAACTGGTTTTTATTGTTCTGTGTTACATACACGTTGGTCAAATATTTTACCTGTTAAATGCTCACCAATTTATGCTTACATAAGCATTCATTAAGAAATGCTGCGCAAAAAAAAGTTCTAGAATAAAATCTGATTAACAATTTGTGCGCAGTAGTTATAAATGAAGCTAGCTTCAATCTGATAATTAAATTGCTGTTCTACACCAAGGTCTAGCGATAAATATTCGTACTTTTTCTATAAAGTTACACATTCCAATTGGAACTTGTCCAACGATAAAAATCTGATCCAATGACTCCCCGGAGTGAACAACAATATACCGAATTTTGACTTTGGCTTATTGTCATAGTTCTGATTATTAAGATAGTCGACCAAACTCGTTCCATTCCATGAAGATTTCATGAACCGCCCAAACTGGCAGAAACTCCAGTGACAATTTTGAAAATATTTAATTTAGATTTTGTAAGTATTGGTCGATAAACAATGTGTGATTAGAAGATACGAGTATCTCGGTAATTTTTTGACGTCTGGTCACGTTTAGTACTATATTCAGAAACCTAATTAATTCGTACTTTGATGTGATATATTCCAGAGGGCGTCTGTGTGCCAGTCATAGTTCCTAGCGTGCAATACAGATTGTTTGCACAGAAATACGTGAACTGTAATTGCGTACACACAGACACCAGACATTATTATCAAAATAACATGACACGTAGACAAGCTGCTGGAGCTCTAACATTGATTAAACTCATTGTACTGAGTTGCGGGACGATCCATTTTTAAATCTATTGACGCGTACATTCTCATAATATTTTGATATGCAAACAATGTTTTCTCACAAAACAGAATTTAATGAAGAGAATATGTGCACATGTATTTGCATAACATTGAACACACATAGTTAATATACAAATTAAGAAAGAAATGTCATTGAATTAATATTTAAATTATATACAGGTATTTCAAAGCTTACAAAAATTAATAGAAAATGAAGATCACAAAAACTTCGATTATCTCTTCAGATATTATAAGGATAGAACTGGATAGAACGAAGTGAAATTGAAAAATCTCCAAAATCAGAAACAAATACATATTTGTTATTTATCTTTTTTTGTCAAATAGAAATATATAGCAATTTAAATAACCTTAACATTGTGGATTGCAATAAAAAAAATTTGCAAGTTAAAGAAGAGAGATCTTTGTTCTGTGTGTGTATGTTACACAAAAGATTCGTTGGATGTTTGCCATATCATTGAGACACACGATGGTGAAAACATATAAATTATACTTTCGTGACTGTCAAAATGGAACTCAGAAATGGTATCCGTGGCATTTCGTATAAAACCGAGTGCTTTCCGCTATACTTTGAATGACAAAGCTTATATCGCATTGCGTACAAGTTACGGCAAAATACTTGAACCAACAACCGCCCCGAGCAGTACTGAAAACACAACACAGATCTCCTAAGTGACCTGTGAAGAAATAACGAGTGAACATTCATTATGTTAATCGTCCGGCGAACTTGGAACTTACACGGGATATCTGTTCGCACATCAGCAATAGTACAACGTATAAAATCGATCTGATATACATAAATACATAGGCACATGCATCACTAGGCACGAGTAGCTTCAGTCTAGCCACCAGCTTCAACAACAGAAGAGGTAGGTATGTGTGAATTTACCGTCCATTGCATTGCTGACATACATACCATGCATACATACTGCTGTGCATGGACGTGTGATTTACATTTGAAAATGCAATTAACTTCAAATTATAGAAGACGTCCTGATTGTTTGTTTACCTAGGTATAAACAAAGTTTCACGTAGATTATTGTAGTTTAATTGGAGTACAACATATATGACGTTAATGTGTATCTCTTTACATTTTATTAGTAAGACTTAAGTAAGGGATGAATAAAATGAAAAACCGAAGTATTAAAATGATATTTAAATATATTTTCAATAATATGGCGCCTCACATAGTGGAAATAATATATGTAGTAGGTATTTATCAGCATATAAAACCTGTTTGGTAAGATGAATATTTGTGTACAGGTTTCTGTATATAAAATTGTATACATAAATTATAACGAGTAATTAACGCTGATAATTTCACAAATAAAAACTTACAAAAGTCAAAAATGTATATAAATCTGAATAGAATATGTTCGCTTCAATGTTTCAGTATAGAATTCAGTGCATAATTCACGTAAATTCCCTCTAACCAACGATACATTAATTGCTTGACAATATTTTATATATAATTTTATAGGTACAGAATTTTGTATAAACTGTTGAATAAACTGCAAAATACCAATTTTCTATTTTTCTGGTTAATCTAATATTTTCCCTATTTGCATCTCATTTTGTAGACTTATACTGAAGGTAAGCATAAAAAAATCTCATTATTCATGCTTGAACGAATAACGTATTGAAACCGGTTTTCCAGATGTATTGTAGTGTATTTAAAATTAATCAGACTAACTGGAGGTCAAGTAAATTGAGATAATTTTATTTTATAAAACTCGAGTAAAATCACTTTTGTCTTAAAATAACATTTTGTTAATATGAAGATAATCGTTCTCTACCAGTGCTATTTTTATCTGTTTTATTGCTTCAGCTTCTCCTGTAATACGGTACACGATACACAGAGGTATTAAAAGGGATTGTACGAAAATGAAACAATATGAGCGAATGAATATAAAAGAATTCAATTTCAGAGAGATAATTGTGTTTGGAAGATACCTATCATGGATAAAGAATGAGACATCGGTTCCCGTCGGGGTTATTCCCGTCATCCTGTTTAAAATTTTATTACAGAATATTGTATCGATTTCACCACAATTCTGTCATTAAGTTCCGATGGCCGGAACACAGATGTTACATTAAATCTTGCATGCATGAAATCTCTACGGTAATTCATCTACGTGAGAAAATGAAACAGTTAAAAATATATTACCAAAGTTTCTTTAATAATCTTGGTATTATGCATTAATATTTAAAACATCAATGAATTTTAATTAATTACGTCGTGTAATAAAATATGAAATTTGGATAAATATTTTGTTGGATGATTCTTGGTTTTTTTAGGTTGATGCTCGGCCGCCAATATTCAGTATATTTACAAACACTGAGGAAAAGTTTTCTACTAAAGATGGTGAACTCGTGCTGGAGGCCAGCGCATAGATCCACTCCTTCCCGTAATTACCTTTTCAATTTGAAGAACGAACGTAGAACTGGCGAAAAGAAACTGCCTAGTAACAAAGGACAAGCACAGCATCTCTGGCTTCATGAGTAAAATCATGCAGAAAATACATCACATAGTGGCATGACGTGAAAAGGGCGGAGGAGGAAGAGGTAATTGCATCATTCAAAGTATCTGCTCGTACCTTTACCTATATGCAATAATTGAATTCAGCTATTCAAATACGTAAAATTCTATTACTAGACCAAGCGTCTTTATAGAATTTCAATTTTCATTCTCTTCATAATCGTAATTAAATATAATATGTGCTATGATAATTTCCATGCTGTTGCTTGTTTCTTCTTTGCGTAGTCTTCTCAGAAATATCTCCGGCGTATCTAATAATTTCAAAACAGTCTGTGTTTGTATATGATCATTGGAAACTGAAAATCTATTGGAGTTATGTACATGTAATGTTAGGCTATAAGTATATCGTGTATAATGTATGCTTTGTAACAATTTGTGCATGTGAATACTGATAACATTACCGCAAAATTGCACTTTACTTTGCCGTCATATGCATTTCTAGTTTCTTAGTGCAGCCCAGTGCAGCCTGTTGCGCACTTTGATGTTACCGACAAGTGTTTTATAGACATATCAATACCATAAGTTGTTTGAACATCGTTGGAAACAATCTGTAATACAGCATCGGATATATGCACGCATCGAAACCGTGTTTCCAATATTCAGATGTGAACTAGAAATTACATCCAGAACACAAATCATCTTAATGTAAAAACATATAACCTGGGTTCCTTATTTGACAATCGCACGCCACACATTCAAACCCGTCCACATATTCTTTGACACGTTTCAACTTCGTATCCATAATTTGCATTCAAATATCGTAGCACGCAACTGCACTGACTTTGCCATCAAAATAGTAGGAAATTTTAGTTTTGCACGAGAAAAATATTGCACAAATCAAATAAAAAGTTACAAATCTTTCCTTCAATATTATGTCATATTTTTATTGGCAAGTACAGAACTTTGACCACAAATGTCAGAATCTAAAATTAACATCTATAAAGATTTAAAACAAAAAAAAAAAACAAATACCAATTTCAGTTTTAAAAATAACATTGCATAAGTGTAATTTATTTTAGTTTAAAAGAATTTTTATCGCTGCAGTCGTAAAATCAGTATGTGTCACGCAATACATGAACGGCAAACGAATTGCCTATATAAATTTTACAATACTAGATTGTACATACACATATCACTTTTCCCTATTCTTTGACTAGGTTTTACAAGTTTTTAATATACTGCAGAGTAAAATGAAATGTCTGAATATGCCCCACAACCAAACATTAAACATCCGTATTACGGATAACAAATTAATGTATCTGCATAAACAATTAAACACGTAAAATAAACAGCATTAAATGGTGCATATATAGTTTTATAAACATGCAATTCGTAATTCCAATAGAGCTGCGTAAATACGAATGCAAAATAAAATATTTTATATTTGAATATATTTTTAAACGAAAGTATGAATATGAAAACGATTACGCTTTATAATTATTTTTTTATCGATATTGTGTATTTCAATTATACGTTTTATATTTTGTTAAGCCGTAGTTTATAAATACATTATTGACATGGTTTTACAAATAGAACCTTTATTTCATTATCTTACGTGACGTAACCTGAACTTATATGTATAAATAAGTAGCCGACATTACATGAATGCGAGTGTATTTTATATGACACCTGTTGATATGACGTTCTGAACTACATTTATTTTCTGCGACTCCAAACTGGGCTGCATTTGTTTTATAAAGATGAGTTTTTCGTAGCCATAGTACTTACAAGCACACAATCACTTCGCGAAAATAATCACGTATAAGAAAGTATTTTTTTACTATTTAATCTTCGCTGTTACATTAGATTCCCGTAAAGTATCATGCGATTTATTTAATTACTCGTGATTTAGGTAAAATAAGGCATTATTACGTAAAATTTTGTTCAAATTAGCCCCCCCCCCCATGTATAAGCTAGTTTTTTTTGTTCAGATTAAGGTACCTTTATTAAGAGAAAAACTGCAAAAAAAAATTTCCACAAACCATTTGTCATATTTATTAATAATTTATTTTCAAATTTGTATGTATTTAGAAAAGTTTTTCCAAAGATGAAAAAATTGTAGGTACATACATAAAATATATCGTTGTCGATAAAAGTTTTAGAATATTTTAATATGAATGCCTGTATTAATTTTGCTTCTCACATTGAAGGGGAATTGAAATGGCGTTTCTGAACTTTAGTCGATAACTTGCCGTTCCTTAAGGTAAACTTTTGGTTAAAATCTAAAGCTTAGCAGAGCTTAGGATAAAATGTACGAAGTGCACGCCAACCGCGCAGGATAACTCAACTTGTCTCTCGAATTAATTTTATGAAAATCACGTTCGTTCACACTTAGTACACGACCCAACATGGATACATGGAGGGGATCCACTACAAATAAATGATTGACACGAGATACTAACGAAAGAATTTACAAGAAACAATGAAAGTAAATTTGAAACACAGCTATTGTATTCTGGCTTGGATATAAAGTACGAAAATGGTTGGTCGAACGCATTGTAACGAACAGTTTCGTGTTATCAGATGGATCATGGCACGCTACAAAGGTATTAATGAGACTGGACGATTAACGGGTGCTTTTACCACTGCGCCACTTATATAAAACATTGCTAATTATCCTTCGCGCATTTACACGTGAATAACTTCTGTGCGACGAGGACGAGGACGAGGAGTGTCCCGGTGCGGTCAAACGGAAATAATAGTTGAAGAAACTAAGTTTTATACGTGGTTAAACGTACAATTGAAGGGCCGAGCATGTAACACGAAGCAAGGGTGTGTTTGCAGGACATTCAACTTATTTCTACAACACGACCACCACCATCAGCAAGGAAAAACTTGTAGGATTATAACTTTCAACAATGATTGATCGCCGAATAATATATGGTATAATTATATAAATTGACCGATCGTATTGGATATTTTTTTGTTGAAATTCTACGAAGACAGAACTAGTCAGATTTGTTTCTTCCATATGGTAAGCCATCCATATTTCTCAAGTAATTTTCCGTTGTTTTATTTTTTTGGTAGTATATTATACTAATTCGTGCGTAATACCGTTAGATACGTGTTCTTAAAAATCCTGATCGAAATGAATAAATTGAGTATATTCAAGGATAATTTAATCGTTTTTCAATTTGTCGTTAAATGCACGTACTGAATTATAATAGTATTCTGGGTCGAGTTTATAAGATTAAACGTCAACCGCGTTTTGCATGGAGTGGAAGAATTTTTCAGCAAGTTGTATTGAAAAAAGTTCGGTGATTCGACAGACACGAAATGAAAAAGTGGAATTTCATCAGCTTAGTTGAGTATTTGTTTTTAATCGGTTTAATTATAAACTCTGATGCAAATCTCATCTATTTTCTAAATGAATTCAGTGTCACAATGTGAGAATATTGTAATATTTTTGCACTAAAATAAACTTATGTGTAGTTAAACTTCTAGAAAGCAATTGATTTATATTGTGTAAAATACGTGGATATGATTTTAAAATTGTAAATAATCAACATCATTGTTTGATTTGTTCATACGCAAATCAGTCACCCGAACAAATATTATAAGTGAACATTTAAGATAATATACCTGAAACTTTTGTGGGACACGACAGATGAATCTGATGCAATTTTGGTATGCACTCATCACCGAAACAGCACTTCAGTCATCTGGCCACTTCACGTAACAATGATGACACTTTGTATGTTTCGCGCGCAGGGCACTTCGTATTCACATGCGCACACCACGCGAAAGTCGGCAACAGACTGGTGCTCTCCGGCAAGCAAAACCTTCACTTGGAACTCGAGGAAGCTTTGCGCTTTCAAGGAGTGGGGATTCAGATACACACATACACCAAATGCACACACACACACATATACAACAATTTCTATACTTATTTCCACCATACCGAAGAACTAATTTCACCTTTCAACACGATGAGAATAATTACAAATAAACATTTATTGTAAATTAAAATGATTCAGTTAGCGTTATGGAATTAAAATGTGATTAATTTTGAAAAAAATAATTCTCAATGTTTACTAATTGATTGTTATTTAAATATAATTATAATTATGTCATCTCAAGAATTAATATTATATTAATATTTCTTCAATTTCTATCCATTTTCATGTAATCATAGATCTTTTCTGAAATCTTTGTACTACCATACGTTGTCAGTAGGATGCATCAGACAAGGCATTTCATGTTTATTAACTGCGAGTACAAGTGCTTATCTGTTTTTCTGCTATTATCCAACTTACGACTTTGTAAAACTTGCTTATCATTTGAAATTGAATAAATTATAATATAACGAAAAAAATGCAATGTTTTGTAACAATCCATGTTCATGTTATAAGTATATACGATTTTAATAAAATATTCCTAGAGGCATAATTAAAGTTATTACCCGTTATTTGGAGATATTTTGTAGATATCCCTAAATCTAAAATCCAATTTTTATCATTTAATTAATTTTCACCCTGGGTCGCAAGTCAAATTTCACGTTATGAGGATCAGTAAATATATTTAGCACCAGCATTATAGCTATGTATCTATGGCTCATATAACCTCATCAAATTTGATAATTGAATCACATCTACGTAGGGCGTGAAATAAATCGAGCAATTTTTAACAACCAGTTTGGTAATTTTTAGCATAACAGAAAATGAAACGATGAGGAGTAGTTTTTAAATTTAGCTAGCTGACTGTCGAACTGCTAATTGTGAAGTTCGAGGTCAAACTGGCTCAAAAATTCCAAAAAAGTTTGAACAATCGCCCCGAGCTGCCTGCTTCATTCATTATTCTGTGACAGGATTGCTTATTGAGATATACACATTTTTCGTTGTTAAAATAATGTACTATTAGATTTTTAATACAACTGATAAAATAAAATAAAAATACCAAATCGTTATTTTTTATTTGGGGAACATAAAAAATATAATTTCTTGTATGATTTTTCATATTGATGCACATTACATCTATATTTTATTGGATTATAGTTGGCATATCGTCAGAATAGCAATAAGCTACTTAACAATAGCTTTACCATTCAGATTCGATTCAGCTATTCTGAGAATCGAAGACGGTAGGCATGTTGTCTCGTATTTCCATATTTGGATTAATCTCTAACATAACGGATGGGACATTTTCTATCGCGATGGTACACGCATCTCGCTGATTTCAGCAAGCGTTCTCTAATAACTTAATTACAATGGCAGGTTTATCCTGCTGGATCTGTTGCTTGGCAGCAGTGGTCCAGTGTAACAGTAGCAGTGTATGGTACATTGTCTAGCAGATAGAGAGCGCGCTCGACACTCGCCCGGTATTATACGAGTCTTGACGTTTGTTGTTTGCGAGCCTCCACCGTCCGCTCCTCTGAACCCCACACTTCATCGCTGTTTAATTGCATTATCCAAACGGAAATCCACTGACATAGAAAATTTAATTAGCGTACGTATATACCTACATGTATAATACCAGGCTTGAAATAAACCATCCGAATGTTTGAAGCCATGTTTAAGATACCTTAACCCACCTCCGAGTTATTATAAATAAATAAATAAAAAGCAATTAAAGGTATGGAGCCTTGGATCTGCATAGCAATAGCATATACAAGAAAACATGTATGCTATTTGTGTCCATATTCATGGGCGTCGGCAAAGGGGGTCACATGTCTCCCCCCTTGGAAAATGGTATAAGAAATTATCCATTTAAATTGTGTTTTTGTCAAAAATTTGTATTGATTACGATTTTACCATTAACTTCTTATTTGTATGAATACGTTACTTTTTTTTATCTTTTTCATCATACGTACATTTCAAAATCCGTGGAAATCTTTCTCTGTCCCCCCTGGAAAATTATTTACTCTGCCCTGGACAAATTTCGCGGACGCACATGCCGGTATTTAAGCAATGTTACACAAATGTTTATTTAAAATTTTCTGCATATAGCTCATGGAATTATATTAGATAGATTAAATAATTAATATGTAATTCATTTAACAATTATGCACACTGAGTAATAATGATAAACTAAAAATCAATTATTAAACTAAAATAAAAACAGCGTAAATAAATAAAATTAAAAAAAAAATCTTTAACCAAAATTCTTCGACACAACGCATTTTACTATTTTATATAAAAAGGAAACAATTTATTTACTCTTTTTAAATATAAAATAATACATCAACATTACAACGTGCATTATTTAATAGAATATTTATCATCATGATTTTATAGACAAATACATTTTACTTTTGATTGTTTGTTTGACAGGATTAATTTTCTTTAATATCTGTGTCATAATATTAACCAATTGTTCACTGGACAGCCCCGTTTTCTTCGATTTGAATTTCTGTAATAATTCCGTGGTTGTCATTGGTTTCCGCATCAGATACCTGCGCACTGCGTCCTCTGTGATACCAGATTCACTGAAACATAACACGGTTACAATTCACCAGTAACTCGTAATTCTCTGACCATGTACCAACTACTAACCTAGAACCCGGTATATAATTCGTCAGTGATGTGTCGAATTTTGATTTCTTCGCCACTGTTTCAGGGATAGTTGGCAGTTTTCTTTTATTACTCTGTGAAGTCCCTTGCATAGGCGATGCTGATCTAGAGCTATTGGCACTGTTAATTTAAAAATGAATGATATTTTATTAATATCAACTAATCAAGAATGCTCCTTGAATTAATTAACATCATACATACCTGTTCGACTCCTTTTCATCTTCCTTTTTAGCGTTGTTTTTCTTGTTATCCGCTTCTGAATCAGTACTGTCTGAACTAAAGTCGCTGCTTGAATCTGCTGGAAAATATTAGCAAATAAAGTAAATATATGATAAGTTTTTATTATTTCCTCTATTATGCATACACACCTTTACTTTTCTCCTTTTCTTTCTTTTTCTTTCCCTTCTCCTGCTCTTTTTTCTTTTGCTTCTTTTTCGGTTTCTTTTTATTTTCAGTCTCCTTCTCATCTTTACTCTTCTCCTCTTTCTCCTCTTCTTCCTCGTTACTTTGTTCCTTTTCAGATTTGTTCTCTTCGTCTTCGGAGTCTTCATCTGACGTTAAGAGTTTCCTGTACGACATTATAATTAAATAGAAGTGGTAGCAGTGTGCTATGGAAATATGAAAATATGTACCGTAGTGCCTTCTCCTCTGAGACACCTTGTAAATCTTTGCTTGGATTGTTCTCTGGTTCACTTTCACTGCTATCACTGATATAATCAAGTTCCCTTCCTTCATTGTCTCCATCATCAGAATCTTCGAATGCTTCCAAATCAGTATCACGTTTTGGTTTGTTCTTCTTCTTTGTATCTATTCATATAAGCACCATATATCAATGAATATAAAACACACAAACTATGCACTCATTACCTTTCTTTCCCTTTTTCTTCTTCTCCTCTTTCTCTTCATCATTTTTCTTTTCTTCCTCTGAATTCGATGAATCACCTTCAGAACTTTCCATCCACTCGTCCATATCAGATATTTTTAGTTCTTTAGCTTTTTTCGTTGAATTCTTTTTCCCTTTTGCTTCTTCACCTTCGTCTGCGTCTATGTCTTCGTCACCCTTCAGTCTCTTCCGTAACATAAGTGAGAAGTAATTTAGCACTTTATTTCTCTTTCCAAATTCCTGTTCTGCTTCCTCAGCGGACAGAGCCTTGTAACGTTGAATTGGTTGGAATTTATACCTGATAAATAGTTATATTAACCTTCGTATACAGACATTCACAAATGCATAAGTGCATTTCAGAAATGTAACATATTATACCATTCATTTAAAGGAAACGCTTCAATGGCACCATCAGGTGCATGAGTGAATACATAATATGATGCATTTTCTGATACACCACCTTCTCTGATTCCTTTAAACTTTTTTCCTAAACTTCCGCCAGCTTTTAAAATCCATGGCTGATCATCAGGTTTGTATTTTCGCGAAATGATTCCTAATTTCTTCCGTCTAGCCTCCTCTCTTGCTTCCTTACCAAATTCTGAACCAGCGCCAAATCTACATGACATATATTATAATATTTGCACCAGTACAGAACAATGTACAAATAATTACTTTGGGATTTCTTCATCGATTCCACGAAATTCGCGCATGTTGTTCTCCCTTTCCATTTTCACCGTCGACCATTTGCTGAAATCAACCCCAAGTGTTGCATTAAAACGCATTACATGGTAACGTTTTTTTACATTTTTGGGGACCCTAATTGAGTATTCCTGGACACTGGCGCTCTAAACAATATAAACCATATTGTCAAATATAACCTAGCGCACATTATATGTAGGAGTATTTGACTTACCTGCGCCGCGGACATATTCATGTATATTTCAAAATAGATATTATAATTTCTAAACACACAAATAACTATATTATAAACCTTGGAAATCTTTGTCAACTTTGGCAATGCCCAGCAATGCCAACTGCAGCCAACTGTCAACTCTTCAATACGTATGAAGTTAGTAACACAGGTTAGTAATACAGCATACAACGTTTATATGGTACACCAAACTCGTTTTATCTCTGGTTTAAATTTTGCGAATGAAATATAACGTTTACAGATGTTGAATTCACAAAAATAGTTACTGGAAATACTGGAACATAAATAATAACATATACGTGTATTTTCTAAATTTAATATGTCCAAAAAATATAATAAATTTCCATAACAATATATAGAATTTTTTAATCAAAATAATAAATTAAATAAATTTGGAATTGGTAAAATATATCTATAGTAAATTATGTCTCTAATAAGTTTTATGATTTATTTTCATAAATCCATTGGTTGAAAGTAGACAAATAATTCTTCTTCCAATCCAGTTTTAATTTCAATTTTTCAACAGCAGCCGAAATTTCGAATGCAAAATGTGGTAATTCGTCTTTCTGAGTAGAAAAGAATCGGACCATCTGAAATATATACGAGTGCTTATTATTAGTACTTCCATAATATTTACGCAAATATTATGCAGTACCTCATCTAAATCATGTTTTGTAGTCAAACGTGACAAAATTCCATTCAATATCGTTTTAAATGCAACATTATTATTATCGTAACTATTTCGTACAGCACTCCAATTGTCCCGTAGAAAATCAAAAGCGATATCAATTGCATGATCGGATGTCAGAGATTCCCACGCTGTCATCGAAATGTATACTGATTCATTTAGTACTTTGTGCAAATACCTATAAAACATAACAATTATGTACACGCATTTGTGTAATGAATATTCGCCTAGTTTTCTTGTTAATTACTTGGTTAGCATCCAAGTTTCTTTGGAACATCCCAGACCAGTTAATAATGCTTTAGTTTCGCTAGGATTATCCATTGATG
Organism: Carabus problematicus; assembly: GCA_963422195.1. NCBI lineage: Eukaryota > Metazoa > Arthropoda > Insecta > Coleoptera > Carabidae > Carabus > Carabus problematicus. The sequence goes on from OY728584.1 coordinate 12,730,192, forward strand.
CAAGGTACCTATCCCATAAAAAATCCCAGGCAGATCTGCCATGCATTTGAACACTGATACAGTACACAGTGGGCCGTAAGTCAACATTTATCCTGTAATATTCATTATTTACACATTTGTGTATAAACCTGATCTAACTGATTCCTTACTGATTAATTTTATCCGGATCTGTAAAGTTCGTCCAAGTTAAATACTGCGAATACGCCCAATCAACACAGGGTTTATGATTTAATTTACAAGCCCAGCTGACAATCTGCATCCGTAGTTTCTTTATAGATTCAGAGTCGTCGTCATTGGGATTAATTCCTAATCTTTTATACGTTGGAAGTAACAGTTGCAGTATATAATCCTACAAACATCATCAGTTAATAAAATGTACAATGTCCATAGCGCAACAGTCAACCTGAAATTCTCCGTAATTCGATGTTTTGCTGAGCATTAGATCCAGATGGGCTATGTTCCGTAATGCCGTGGTCCAGGGAATAGGATGTTGTTCGTTTTCTTGTAAATACTGTGTCAGGTCTAATACTAACGTGTAATTCAAGAGTCCAGTTCGTGCTAGATGAAATGCGTCATCAAGTAATTGTGCACGACTTACGGATGACACCGTTTCCGGCTCATTCTTGAGCAATGATATAAGTGACTTCCAATTATTTAAATCATAATTTACACGACACAAACATGTCTGACGTGAATTGAAAAGTACCCAGGAGTTATTTTCCTTTCCCGTTATGTTTTCAAAGAGTTTTGGCGATGTATCCAGCAACCAAAAATTAGTAGTGTTTTTTGACGACGCACTTAATGTGAAATCTAATGGTAGAATCCATAGATTATTACTTGGAACTTGCCGTTCAGTATAGCGATACTGAAAAATGAAATTAAGTAATTCAGTCTTCTCCAATTATTTTACAAACGTACCTGTTTCACAGAAAATGACTCATTTTCATAATCTCTAGTAACTGTGAGTAGTGGATAGCCTTTTTGAGTTGTCCATAAATTTATTATATCTTTTATCGTAACTCCAATTGGAAGCGAATCATTTGAAATACTTGCTAGTTCCTCCCATAAATTGTCGGATCCAATAGTTTTATATTGCCTTTAAAATAAATGTTGTTAATCAAAAGTTTACTTTATTGATATTTAATACCAACCATTTTTCAATAAAACTTTGTAATGTTTTAAGAAAGATAGGTCGTGTGATTGTATGATTTAGCATTGAAAATATGGAACTACCTGAAAATAAATAAATTAATATATGACTAATATTTATTTAACATAAGAACCTTTCTTATAAAGTAGCGATCGCTTGTCAACATCGAAATAATTCCCAGGCATTGTGGATAATGCAGGAAGCAGGTTTGTACTATCAATATCTAGGACTTCCTGTGAGTCACGTACCATATTTGGTTGCCATTTTTCTGTCTGTAATAATAATTTTGCTAAAAAAAATCATTACACGGAAATATTTCAAAACATTTACATTATTATTTGTTATAAACTGTACATAATGAGCAAGGCTATCGATAAGCCATGAATCATTCCAGACACGTGGTGAAATAAGATTATCAAACCATTGGTTCGCCAATGCTTGTGATACGATATCTTGCAATATTTCTTTAGATTCCTGTGACGATTTATCGTCAACCAAAACATTGTTTTCCCTGAAAATATATTATTATAGTATGTATTCCTGCACGTTCCATAACTGTGATAACATTACCTAAATAACACTAGGCCCCAGCTACTAATTGCTGACACAGGCAAGTCTGGAATAGCTACCAGATCAATTTTGGGTAACGGATACTTGTAATGAAAGAGTTCATTATAAGACTGAAGTATTTCCGGCACAATATTTAGGATTTGCGTTGCTTTTGCGATAATGTTTGTTCGTCCAAAGATGTTTGTCACTGGTAATGGTTTCGAGGAAGGAATTATCGTTGGATTGAAACCAAACACAGCAAACGCTACCGAATAAGTTGCCATAACAGGACTGATCTCAAAATGATCCCACACCCAACCGGGAGCATTGTCGCTGAAATATTATCTTCTTGAATGTCATATTACGCAAGACGAGTATAAGTGTGAATGAATGTTATGCCACTTACATGGATTGGGTATCTTTCAAGGGCATATTTGCTACTACTGTCATATTAGTCTCCCTCGCTACGCTCAACTCAAATCTTGCTTTTAATGTCGGTTCATCGAAACATGGAAAAGCCATTCGAGCATACGATGGTTTAAAACTAGTCGCTGCCAACCATCTAAAAGCATAAAATATTTAAATATTCTTATCTGGAACTGCTACGAAAACAATATCTTAATTCTATTTTTATGACTTACACACAAATACAATGGATTCACATATTTGTAGGTGTACGTACATATGTATGTATAACCTTGTAATAACTGATAACACAAACAACACACACTTGTACTGTGTACATATATGAATGCGTCATTAATTAAAAAAATATGTACTCACAATGTGTTATTTTCTTGTTTGTAACTGGAACGCAGAATCCCTCCATACCCAGTGGTCATATTCCCAGAGAATTTTACATCTAGCGTATAATTCACGTTCTTCTCTAGAGGATGTTTCAAATGAATTTTATAAGTTTCATCCAATGCGTTATATTCCTGTTGTTCAATTTCTATGTTAATATTCTCAGCGACTTGTAATACAGCATTTTCCGTCGATGTCTCTAATGGAGTCTCCGTATTAGAATCTATCTTATCTTCTATGCCATTCACATTCATATCTGATGATGTACTGTTGTCATTTAATTTCGTTATGTTCGATGGTAATTCTGTTGTAATACTCTCATTTTCACCGTCTTCTGTTTGAGTACTGTTGGTTGATACATCAGTGTCGTTTGCATTTTCCTTAATCTGTGAATCAGATTGAAGTGGTTCTATTTTCTTAGTTGACGTGTATGTTATAGTAACATCCGTTTCCAAAATCGTTAAATTTTTCACATTCAGTACTATCTCCGTTGTAGGTGGACCATTTATATTGAAAACAATTCCCACATGACCTTCAAATGTGAATTGTTTTGGTTCAAATTCGTGCAGGTAAGGTCGTATTCTTAACCGATAATATGACGGAATGATATTAGTGGGAAGTTTCACTATTTCCTTTTGATTATTTGTTTCTAAACGTGACGCAGTTTTACTTAATTCAGAAATAAAATCATCAGCCGAAGCATATTCCTGAAAATCATATTTAATATTTAGCAAATACTGATTTGAATAACGATTATTACTTGAATATCGGTTCTATGATTATGTGGTAATGGAAATTGACTTACATTATCAGTTTCTATCTTACATGGAATGTAGTGATATACCAAGAAACCAACGACAGCAGCAAGTAATAGAGAGCCCAGAATGTACAGTGTTCCTTTCTTGTAAGTGACGAAACATCCTCCGTATCGTTGATATTTGATGTCACTTTGCTCACATCCTCCGCCCGGTAAAAATTCCGAACGACTTCCGAAATTTGTACTTCCACCCATCACTCATTAGCTAATGAATACTATTTACACAGAATATGAAACACAGTATAGAAATCAGCACGTGCATAACAGAGTCTCAGTGTAGTTGCGAGCCAGTATGTACTGGAATTGTAACAATATCTAACCAACTAGGTTAGTCAGTGCTGTCCTTACCTGTTTAATAATACCTACGACTCATATATTTATATATGACGCATTAGATATTAAAACCAAACAATATGTATGACTTACCTATAATGTTGTTGCTATGAATAACAAAATTCCATTGACATGAAAGTAAAAATGTTTTGCGACTCTATCGGAAGCCGATAAGAGATTTCTACCTACCTAGGCCCCACCGCCTTCCACATTAGAGTCATACCTATTTATTGCATATTTATGAAAATGAACCATGAATGGAATATTTTATGAAAAATATACGTTTAATTACTATTTGCTTATTTCGAATGTAACAAAATAAATATAATTCTAAGGGTCTAAATGCAATACAGAGTGAAATTAATTGTTCCATTGTCGTCGTATTGACGGAGTTAACAAGCTATATGGAGATTTTGCAATCAGTTCTTTGTTATGGATGAATTAACTGGTAGCATATGAGAGTCGACGACAATGGGAATAATTGGTGATGAGCCGGTAGCTTCTAGTTGACAAACCCCCATCGGTCGGCACTTGTATTGTTGCTAAATGGATAATGATGTTGCTGATTGTATGATTGCAGATTCGTCTACGTGGCTACAATATCGAGATAGATGGCATCTAGCCTGGGACATCTAGTACCTACGTACAACTAGTCGTGTGCAACAACTCATTTGGTACGGCGCACAACCACGGACTGTTCTCCGACCGCACGGTGAGTGTTTCCCATCAGCACGTCCTGCTTGCTCACCTCCGCATTACTTATATTTCCATTGTTACCCATTATATTCGCTTTATAGTATGTGTTTCGGGCTGGTATCGGTACGGATCCGTTAGAATTTTCTTTGGTCGGTACTGATGCTAGTATGTCATCGTGCGTGTTCGTATCAGTAGTCGTAGTCTGTTGACGACGTTGGTTCATTTTCGATTTGTACCAAGAAACCCACAGACGTCGGGTATTAGGATCTAGTACTACGAAAAACAGGAATATTACGAAACCCTGCATCGTGGCGGTTACACAAAACAGATACAGACATTCGCTACACTGGCCGATCTTGGCGAGTAAACCGAATATCCAACTGAGTCCCAAGAGAAAGAACAGCATCACAGCCAGTTTCAATTGTTTACCGACCATCATATCCCTAGACGCGTTCAGGTTCAGGCGCTCGATGCTACTTGCTTTCGTGATAATACTGTACAGTATAGTGGAAAATATAAACAGGTTGACGAGTACGATGCAGGTAATTGGTATTAATACTGTACTAATCAGGGTCATGCCTTGTGGATAGCAGAGATTTGATAGTTGTGCCATTTCCGAGTCGGGCAAGTACGTGTCCCAGTCTATGATCAAAGCGGGAATCACTAGAAAAATGGGTAATATCCAGCCAACAATTGAAGTCTTCAGTAACAAGTGTGCGGGCGTAACGGAAATTATACGTACGAATCTCAAATACTGTAATACGGCAGACACTAGCGTCCACGCGAATCCACACAGCACGGCATAATGCAGAATCACTCCGCTGATTATGCATACTACACTCGAAGTCTTAAAGTTATCCATGTCGGAAATGTACAGGGAAATCATTTGTAGTACCGAACAGAATGAAATGTTCATCAACACCTTGGTTCCGATCTTCTGTCGCCAAGACTCAAATATACCGGCTGTCACAAATATACCGCAAATACCAACTGTCGATAGAACGCAACCTACGTTAGTTAATATATCCAAAGAGTCGTCTCGCAAGATATTAGATCCTTCACTGGATTCTTCAGTCCATTGGATACTTGGCATGCCTAGCAGATAACCGAACTGTGTAAGATGCGTGACGTTACAAATACAGAACTGTTCATTTTCAATGGTTTCTACACCGTCGTCTGCCGTCCATCGACTGGAGTTCGAAATCGAACCATAATCCCAAAATACACAGTTTTTCTGTTCAGTGTCATTCGACTTAAACATTATTGGTACAGGTGACGGGAAATGCTTGTTATAGTTGTTAGTAAACATGCTTACAACCGGACTCTGTACTGACTTATCAAATTGCTCGCTGTTGCTATTGAACAATGAATGATTATAGTAGAATACCACAGACACTCGTATAGGGTTTGTATGATTCGTAGAATTGTTCATCATTTCATTTAGTAACGTTTCAGGTATGTATGCAGCTAGTTGCAGCGTGTCTGAAGCAATTAATTCGTTGATTGTTGTGTTCATTGTAATTGGAATGATGTCGTATTCGGTGAATGGTGCTTGTTCTGTAGTATTTCGTTTATGTAGTGCTACACCAGTAATGTTGCTGATGATTGGATCAGACATATAGAACATAAAGTTGGGTTTCACAACTAAATATTGCCCTGTGGCATCTAAATTTGCCTCGGCAATTTGTTTTATTGATCTTTCTGTGTTGTCCAGTACAGAGTTCGTTGAATTAAGTTGACGATTGGAAAGTTTCAACGTAGTGACGTTGACAGCAATTAGATTACTGATGAACTCCGATAGGTCTTCATTTATTACCGACGATGAAGTATTGCTGTCCAATACGTTTCCGATGATCTGAGACATGTAGTAAATATCTAATGGAATAAAGTCTGTTGTATTTGTAACTAGATTCCGTATAAATTGGACGAGTGTTGTGGTGTTGGTTTCTATAGTGCCGTCCCAGTGTTTGATGAGATCGTTGGTAACTTTTGGTAGTACATAATGCTCATCACAGACTCCTACAGCATCTAGCCATTTCGCACCATACAGGTAGTCTCCACCACATACACGAGTCACGGGCACTCCGTTCGATTGTAGACAGATGTTTTTCGGTACAGTTCTTTGACCGATTTTTGTGTATTCCCAATGAAGTGTTCTGTAGCCAGATTTACTATTAGTCGGTATACATCCACCACAACTTTTGAAAGACTCTACTGATACACTGTAGATGCCAAAAGTTTTATCTTCTACTTCGTGAAGAATGCTCCGAGATCTATAATAATCGTTAGTTGGTGTTAACAGATTACTGGGAATATAAAGATGAAATAACATTAAGATATCGCCATTTTCGAAATCAATATCCAGTATTTTTCTCGCTTTAACATCTTCAGCTATGTGGAGAACACTCCTGAACCAAACTTCCATGTTTTTATAGAATGTCGACGCATTTGGATCGCAATTATTAGTATAGCAGTATTTTTTTACATTAACTTCGAACGCATATACTTGTCCATCGAATTTTAATGAATCTCTTTCTGTGTTCAGTATCTTGTGAGACGTAGAATTGAGTAGGATGGCATCTGTACACTGATAATTAGCTAAATTAGAATTATTAGTCCGGAAGGAAAATGTAACAAAAATTCTCGAATTTAATGGCTGTAATTTAAAATGGAAACAAGATACAATAATACTCTGGTTAGCGCTCAGAATATATGCTTACAGCGTTAAACGATATAATTTTAATACTGAGTTATTTTCTATAAATTGATTAATAATTTCCGTAATTGTGTCTTGATGAACCGCGTTATAATGAATAATAGAGAATTTTGCTATTTTGGGATTCAAAAAAAATGCGTATTATAGTATTTAAGCTGTCTTAATTAACTTGTACAGTTGTTATCTTCAAGGATTCATTGAAAAATAAATAAACACAAATTTCAGTAACGTTTACGTCACTTCTAAAAGAATTTTCTGACATATATTTTGTGACAAACAGAAGATGGAACTTCAGTGTAAATTATAGTATTTCAGACTCACCGTGCATTTATGTATGTAAACGATGAGTACTACTGCGGAAAATAAATATAATTTATCCATTGTTGATACGATTATTCACTAATAGAGAATAATATTAATTCACACATTACTACACTGGCCGTGCACTTTCGTTTAAGATAAGAAACAGACTGCAAATATTAACCTCGGGAATACCATGACGAGAGGTATATTAATTTTGATAACATCAAGATATAAAGTGTAATAAAATCACGTTTCTTCTAAGCAACAATTTGTTGTTTTGAATATGAAGGAAATGCAAACAATAGAATCGTCTAAACATGCACTAGCAAATACGTATTTAATAATTTAAAATTATCTTATTTTTTATGGTAACTTTTAACTAAAAAAAATTAATAAAATTGTGTTTACGGGTAGGGAGAATAATATCTATAGGCATTTATATTATTATTTACAGAATAAAGTTGAATATTCGCTCCAAAATCGTGATGCTGATTCATGGTGTTGTGCTGCTCGTCAGTGCAACGTTGGTTGCCAGCGAACTATTCCACGTAAGTAATCGTCTAGTAATTTTAGTATTTTAAAAATTCCGAATGTATTTTTATTAAATAGAATTTATTGACAAACTGCGCATGAATTCAGTAACTAATAAATTAATTAATTATTAATTCAGTAACTAATTAACTAACTTACAGTGTGAACCATGTGAATTAAAAGCAAATCGTGGAAAACGCAGCATAGATTTGAATGCTGCCCATGCTCTCATATCTGACGCGCGTCTTCCGCGCGAAGTGACTCCGAACAGTTATCGTCTCGAGTTGCAACCATTTCCCGAGGAGGGGAATTTCAAAGGTCGCGTCCGTGTCAATATTACCTGGCAGGAGACCACTAGTAAAATAACGTTGCACGTACACCAGGACCTGCAGATATCGCATTCGGAAGTCACCGTCACACAGTACACCACCGATGACACGTTAGTATATTCATTCAACAATTTCCGTGACAAATATACGGTGAACATTTTGTTCATGTAGAGTGAAATCTTCAACGCCGATGCCAGCGACATCAGTAAACGTGTTACGAACGGAACGCGTTGCAAAGAAACCGTTGTACGTGATCCACTTGGGCAGAACATTGAATCGCGGGACTCAGTGCGAAGTTGATATAACATTCTGCGGGAAACTGATGAATGACACGTCTGAAGCGTTCTTCCGGAGCAATTATGTCGATCCGGCTACGACAGAGAAACGTTGGTTTGTTGCAACTCATATGCGGCCAAATTTAGCCCGACGTGTGTTTCCCTGCTTTGATGAACCAGCGTACAAGGTGCCGTTCTTGATAAGTGTCGCTCGCAGAAAGAACATGACTGCACTGTCCAACATGCCGGTCAGCACAAGTGAAGAAATGTAAGTGTGAATATTGAATAGCTTATACCCCGTTAATGATACTAACAACTATTTCTTCTACGTTTGTTCAGTCCTGGAGAACCTGGATGGGTCTGGGACCATTTTATGGAAACTCCACCAATGTCCACTTTTACTGTTGGCGTATTAGTTTCCGACTTTAATATACTCGAGCAAAACGATAATACACCAGTCAATGAAGGTTCGTGCTATACAGTTTCCTTAAACACACATTGACATTCGATAAATGTTACGTATAATTTTAGATAAAGTCAAAATTAACGTATGGGGTCGACCAGATTTCATGGAAGCACTCAAAGATGTTCCGAACAAGATTGAACAAGTGTTGACAGTATTGCAAGAATATTGGGGAGTCCCATATCCATTACCGAAACTGGACTGTGTAGCTTTACCCAACTATCAAGCAGTAAAACCGGCAGACAACTGGGGACTTATATTTTTCAAGTATTATTCATATGCAAACATTTGATCGTAACTTGTTAATTCATTATTGCGTTATTATTTTTAGAGAAAGTGAATTAAGTAACAGGGGTGTTTGGCATATAGCTCAGGAATTGGTGTACCAATGGCTTGGTGATTTCGCTACTCCATTTTGGTGGAGTGATGCCCATATCAACAAGGCACTTGCCAGTTATCTTGCAGCAGTTACATCATTTAAAGTATATCCTGCATTATTCTTGTGCAACATGAACAATTCATATTGATATTTTTTGTCCAATTCAATAGATCGACAATGGCAAAGACATGCAAGGAAAATGGCCAATGACAGTACTGTATTCATTGTACTACGAGTTTAGTAAACGGTATCCACATGCTAGAATTGCTGGTATGAAACAAGAGACTACGTCTGTTAAAACGGAATTGGTATTCCGTATGTTGAATTACACACTTGGAGAAAATACGTTCAGACATGGTCTGCAGAGATTCATGGTAGATAGGTAAATTAATAAATAATTATCAAGCAAATGATTAATAACCATGCTTAGAATGTTGTCAAGCGATTCATTAATAATTAGCAAATACCGTATTCTGTAAATGTTATATTTATTAGTTAAAATACATCATTATTATCCAGGCAATTCAAAACATTCTTTGGTGACGACGTTTGGGGTGCTTTAACGGAACAAACACAGTTTGACAAATCTCTACCTGAATCAATAACAGTGAATGAAATAGCAGCTTCGTGGATAACAAAAGATCGACTACCGGTTATCAATGTGACACGATATTATCACAATAATTCCGCCACAATTAGACAAGTATTATTATCATGCAGTGTGCCTCAGTTAGTTATTCCATCAATCCTATCTGATTTAACTAATTTTAGAGAGTATATCTCCGTGATCGGCCTCATGATGTCCCAGATCAGGATAAATTACTATGGTGGATTCCCATTGTGTTGGTGACACAAGATCATATGAATTTCACCAATTCAACTCCACTGGTATGGATGAAAAAAGAACGGGAAATTATTTTAAATAATATGCCTGATTCTAACCTTTTCATCATAGTAAATCCAGAGGAAATAGGTATGTTATCTATGGATATGTCCGCTGTTACAAGTGTAAATGTTATACTCTATCACGAAATAGGTCCATTCCCTGTCAATTACGATGTGAAAAATTGGAATATGTTGGCTCAGTTCTTGTTAAAGAATGAAGCCAGAAATAAAATACCAATCAATACTCGAGCAAAACTTCTCCACGATGCATGGAACTTGGCGTACGCTGGTGATTTAAGTTTCTCAACTGCTCTCAACATGACATTGTTCTTAAAATACGAAAGGCACCATCTTGCTTGGGATCCGGTGTTCACAATGATAGATCATATCGGCAGGCATATTGACAGTTCCGAGGTGCATAAGAAATTCGAGGTAATACAAGACACACATGTATTTTTTGGGAGCATTATTTGAGTTTATTTTTATCTATCTCCTGTGCACAGACGTACGTTCGAAAATTACTGACGCCTCTCTATGAGGAACTGGGTGAACAACCAGTTGAAGGAGAGGATCCTGGTGCAACACATCTGCGTAGTCTTTCCAAGGTATTCCTGTGTCGTGCCGGTTACAAACCATGCATTAAAGAGGCTCAAGCCGCGTACAACAAATGGATGTCCAGCGAGAATCCCGACGAAGGAAACCCGTAAATATTAGCAGCTGAAGTTTCGCACCAAAACAATTCTGCTAATTTAATAATGCATTTGCAGAGTTCCCAATCAGTACATTTGCCCGGTATTTAAATGGGGCACGCGAGAAGAATGGGAGTTTGGTCTTCAGCGAGTCATCAATTTTCCGGCGTCTCGTAAACAAAGTGAAAGGACATATTTATTGAAAACTCTAGCCGGCTGTCCTGTCGAATGTTCGAAAATCGAACGACTTCTCAATATTACAATTCTGGAAGAGAACGGCAACTTTACCGATAACGATATCTATCTAATATTCAGCATGTTAACAGGCGGCGCGAATGGATATACAACATTATTTAACTTTTTGAGTGATCATTGGGAAACAATTAAATTAAGGTAAGAATACCATCATATACTCGTGTTTATATACGTATATCTATGTGGACTGTTACTTTGTAGGTTTGCTGAAAAGACACATCTTTGGGATAGTCTGATAACATCGGCGACGACTGTATTTACGACGCAAGATGGCTTGGATATGGTGTCAGAACTATACGTTGAGCGACAAGGAGAATTCGGCACAGCTGAGCATATTATTGAGAAAGCGTTGAAGAATATAAAGGAAGAGACAAAATGGAGTGACGACAATCTACCTGTCATTGAAAACTGGCTCAATGAATATTTATCGAATAATAATGAAGAATTGACAGGCGATGAAAAATTCATGTAATCAGTGCCCCATTTGTGGTTCACTTGTAAGTGGGGGAGTCCGAGTTTATTTTGTACTATATTTCTTTTCTAGCGTATTACATTTATTAGAATGAATATTCACAGTAATATCCACCGTATATTTATTTATATATCTGTAAGCTGTAAGATTTTCTGGTAAATGAATAAACTCCATAATCCACAGTTAATATGTAAAACAAATATGGTGCATATGTTTGTATTTCGATATATGTACAGATTTTTAAATAACATATGTTTAAAAATATATTTATCATAATGTTTTCTTTTTAAATTTTATTTAAAAATATTTAAATGTTTATTCAGCTTTCATTTTGTTTACAGAACAAAAACTAACAAGTGTACAAGCATTTTCCATTACGTCGTTTCAGGGAAAGTAGTTCATTGTATACATTTAAGACGATTTAGCATACAAATACTCTTACTATAAATACATAATTAGTTTCTATTGTGTAATTCCGATGTAATGTATGTGTTCTAACTAGTTTAACATCAGAAAATGCGTAATTTAGTAATAATTGATATTTAAAGTATATATTATATTTTCATTTGAATGTAATACAGAAATTTATTACAAATTAAAACACTCTTACAATTAGCAATAACAAATTGAAACTGCAAATGCAATGTGAGCCTGAATTACTTGAGGCTTTTTGTTTTAACGGAATTTGAAAATACTCTCTCTCTCGAAGCGTAACTTTTAAGTGATAAATCGTACATCGTTCGTTACTTTACGTAGTAACAATGAGTCCAAGTCGCAGACTGCCGTGCTATAAAGACAGGTACTTGTCCTAAATTCATTTAGTTCACTTAGAAATGTCTTACGATGTGTTTGCGCTGGTAAGTAACTTCTGTTTTATTACCTTCATTTTATTTATGTAGCTAACAACGATTTATGAGTTTAATAAGTGTACTTGATATCTGCTCGGAGACAGTGTGATATTTCCTCCGATATTGTCAAGTACCTACGTGTGTAGAATTTGTTTTCATGAGATATGTTTGTTCAAAATTCGTCAACAGTTGGTGTTACTTGTGTACAAATTCGCCGTGTCCAATGCTGCTGCACAAAGAGCCGAACCTGATGTGACAGTTCCAAATAGGATTGCTAAACAGGAATTTAATATTGACAGAACAGATCAACAAACTGGTCGACGTTTTATTTCAACTGCAAATGGAGTTTCCGTTTCACCATTAATTCTGGAAAGTCATCATCATGAAATCGTACCAACACAACCCTCTCCATTTGCCATTTCACCGACTGGTAAATATATTCTTCGGCGAAAATTAAATTATCCTGAATATTTAATGAATACTTTGATTAACGAAGCCTGAATTGCTCTTTTTACGTACAAATAAACACATACGCAATATTTTTTGTTTTCCGCATGAATAATCAATTATATGGTAGTTATGTTTTAATGTATAAGCTTGTATTTTTGCTCCAGGTATACCACCCAATGGTGGTAGTCTGGAAAAGCTTGCATCTGCAGTGCACGCAAATCCAGTTCTTGCAGCTTTACTGATAAACTCGCTGCTTGGCAACAACAGCGGTCCTCGGCCAGTAGCATACAACTCGCCTGAACATGTACCTCCTAATCCGTACGTGGCACTGTTACTTTCACATTATGGCCGATATATACCACGTCCTGGAGTATTCGGCCATGGATTATATGGATACAGTGCTGCCAATAACATACACAACACTCGTCCATTCGGCTCATACAAAATATATGACGACTCCAGCTAAATATCCTACATGTATGTCTCTAGTATCAACTGAGTGTACATTTTTACATGTGAAATAAATTCTATTTGACAATTTATCATTTTAAATTTGTACCTGACAATTCTGTTGCAACTGCATTTTGTACCGTACGATTTGGCTGTTTAGTAGTTCTAAAATGTAATGTTTACTGGTTTCATTTTGTACTGCAAGCAAAGGTTGAAAATAAAGTTTGGGAAAAATGACGATGACGTAATTAAAATATTGAAATTAGTTCATACATACGTGTATATGCACGTGTGCGGTTTTGTACGTGTGACTATACCATGCATACGAGTTGATTTCCGTAGGGACATTTGATATGCAACATCGGGGATTGAACTGGCTGTCGTGTGCTTGCTCTGTCTCACACATATACCTACTCTTAGTTACATATTACAGTGTTTGTGTGACAATAGGGATGTTCAGAGTACCTTTGTCATGTTAATCCTGTGTATTGTGACCACAATGGACTCGGCACATACACACAATCTTATCTAATTCATGTCTTCCGGATCTTCAACTGATGTGAGAACCTGTGTCATTCGTCGGACCAGGAATCTGCTGTTCATTGTCTTGTTAATGTGTTCAAGTAAGCAGTTAAAGGCTTGTTTGTTGCTTATTATTAACACTTTTACTAACATAACATCATTGTCACGCTCCATGCTCACGGACTGATACATTAATCCACTTATTATAGTCTATAAGCGGTTTTAATCAGGTTTACATTGAATCCACGGTCATCCGCATGTACGGGTTAATCAACTCTGTCAGTATCAATGTAACATTTCTGCATATACATATGTTAAATAGTTTTACATAACGATTACAAAGTACTTCATTTCTTTGTGTTGAAACGCAGTATCAGATGATCGGTTTCAGAGATATACGCTTGCGAGCATTTTCCTGCTCTGCCGATCTTCGGAGGCGGAAAACGACTTGTGTCCGGACCATTGAGAACCCTGTGCACCTTTCGTGGGAACTGCTCATTGCCTGTCGAGCAGTGAATCGCAAAGGAACGACAAAAAATCGTATCGGGATCGCGCAACGTTACTGCGTTGCTGAAACTATGATCGGAAATCGAGGCACGTCCAGGTACTTAGAATGCCTTGACTGCCAAATAACACATTAGGGAGCGGCGCTTCGTGTGTTCCTTACAAGAAACGCAATCGGGATTTTGTTTCGCCAGAATCTAAACACTAATATCTAAGTCGCGATGGGATTTGCTTGATGGGACATACATTTCATTCGACATTGATGCCATATTGAAATTTTCAACAAAAATCACATAGATGAACATCTACTAAAGAAATACTGACTATAATTTAATGCCATACCTCAAAATATATATTTCTCCCCGATTTTTTTCTCAACAAGTATATAAAATATAAAATCAAATATAATAACATTCCGAGTACGCTAGAAAACAAATAAAAATGCTCCATTGTATATATTTTCTTTTTTGGTATTCATAAGAGTGATCGGAATGTATAAGCGTTTCGTCGGTGTTTGATAAAAAAAAGGATGATTATGGAAATGAAAGATTTGCTCTGATCCGAGCAGCGATTGACGGGGGAGACTTTGGTATTCTGCGAGCGTCAGCGAACCACGATTTTGTGCGTAACTTTGGGGACGGTTTCCAATAAAACGCACCAGGTCACCATCGGCAACACGTGCTACGGTTTCTGACATCCCATTATATAAATTACAACGAACATTGATGGAACACATTATAAACTTCTGTATTTATCCAAAAAAAAGCACTCAATATTAAATGGAAAATTATGATACATATTTCACTTTATAAAACATTGAAATGTTTAAACATTGTTCTGTTGTGATTGTATTTATGTTCTTTAACACTTGACATCAGCTATTATGTATTAAGGAATGTGTTACATTATTGTATATACAAACTAAAGATTTTGTTACAATAAAAAAAATATGTTTAATAATGAATCAGTGAACAATACTGGCTTATAAGAGTAAGACGTCGAGTCGATATTCGTTTCAGATAGCTATGATACAATAGCACATAGAGGAAAAATGATACGGCCATGCCGACATACCTGTAAGCCAGTGATGTGAATCGCATATCTCAAAGAAAGTACCGCGTTTATGATCCCGGATAACTTACAGGTATATTCGAGTTAGATAAAACATGAGTTGTTTATTTTCCTATAAGGCTTCAATCATCACCAAGCAACAAATTAAAATTTACATTAAAAATAATTTTTAAACAAATCACCATATTTTAAATTAAATCGCACTTGTGTTTAATTTTCGGTATTATTTGTGCACTCATCTCTTCAAAGCAAAACCTTTTAATAAATCGCACACACATATGTATTCAAACAGAATGTTGTCATGGCAATGACAAGCATATTGCAAAACATTACAAAATGAAAAAGCGTAATATTGGATATAGATATCAATCTCTAACGAGCTCCCGATAAAAAAACACAGGATTAAAGCACATATGTTAATTAAAAAATTCAAAGCCTTTTGACATGCGAAATTAATAATGTATGTCGAGAGCACGGGCTTGTTAAAATTCAGATATTTTGATGGGCGTAGCGCAGACAAACTCGATGATGGATGCTCGGTTCGACGGTTTTACAATACCTGTTAACATATGTATGTTTTGTGTTTTCAAGAGACTATAAAACATGTCACAACATTTGTATTCCGTTTTTATGTTGCTTTTTATGTTCCCGGGATTCTTTATTTCGCTGTTCCGTCCCAGTATATTTGATACCGCTTATAATTTAACATGTCACATCGTACTGAGCCTGCGATGTACTGTTAATGTTTCATATTTACTGAAACTACTTATTTCTTGTGCGATTATATTTTATAATAATCTGATTAAAATACCACAGACCAGTTCTTGTTTGTGCAGGTGATACGCCAATTTGATTTACGCCATCTTTCTCAGGAATGTGAAGCTACCAAGTACATCGAAAGTCGAAAAGATGTAAAAGTTTAAAATGAAGGGAGTGAACATATACAAAGAGAATAGAATGTTAATTTATAGCAAATATTGTTTCATCTATAGTCTACTGAATACCCGCATATGTTACATACATCAATCATTCCAATACCACACCACAGCACAATGTAACAGAGAACGCGTTTCATGAATATATACACTTAAATCCTAAGAAAATCAAATCACATAAACATAACCCCATTATTTTTTTTTCTCGAATAGAAAAATATTTCTCGATAACTGGCGCATTAGTAAGCACAGTGCACAAGGCATGAAAACATATTTTCGCGTCGCGTCCGTATCGCACGGCTCAGATTGTTTCAAGCAGTTCCAAGAATGTGTGGTCCATGACACCGCAGATTTAAGCTAAGGCAAGTTTATGGCACGCGGGGTAACCCACAAGCCTGGTCGCACGTTTGTACTGAAATCCCAGGAACAATGAATTATCTGAATTCGCGAAACGTGATAATGGTTGTTATCATGTTCCGCCTGCGACACGTTAGGTTGCTCTGCGTACCTCACACCATTTACTGCCTTCGTTCGTAACATCGACCGACAAACACGTTCCATCAAGTTCTAGCCGGCAAACTTCCAGCTAGCACTGTCGTTGGTCTACTAAACAAGGGAGAAACGTTAATGCACCGAGCACCAATGTGAGATACAAATGCAAAAGCACATAACCTCACACTCGTTCTCGCTTGCTTTGATGTCACATACTTACCATTAAAACAATAATAAAAAAATCTTATTTATTTTACGAGAGAAGAGAAATAATTTTAATCAGATTTTTATATTTTCACACAATTCGTCGAGATTTCCAGAGGGAACTGAACTGTTTGTAATATATATTTTAAAATATCATGGCTTTTGTAATTTATAATTAATTTTTCCCTGCAGTTTCTCTTTGTAGCTATGCACAAAGCAGGAATAATTTTTATATTATTTTTTTCATAATCCTTTCACGTATGAATATGAATACTTTGTTTGCGTTAATTTTAATTTCACTTGGAATAATTCGATTTACAAACACTGCAGATCATTTACATATTAATTTTTACGATCTGCGTTTATATCACGTAGATATTTCACATTTTATTGAACAAACGAATTTGTATACAAATAAACTAATAAATCGTTTTTTCACTTTGATTTTATGTACTCTGAATACACATTTTAACAGACTACGTAACAACAAAAATTTGTGCTGTCTTCTCTGCAATTGTGTATGTTTGTAAACTTTTCATTCTATACAACAGGAAGAACAAAATGGTCAAACTCAATTACAAGGCTATTGTTGCATAAATGATATTTTTGTCCAGTGATGCGTCAAACGTGTGCAAGTTGCAGATTACTCCGTAACCTGTTTACCAGTCTCGGCGCTGCCAGCTGATGTCGGACTGTGAGAGCGCAGTCTACAGTTAATTAACGCTTTATTTGCTGTTTTATACAGTCGGAACGCACCTAATCCTAGTTCCTGTCTGTTCATTGAAAATTGTCCAATCATGACACTGGTAATACCCAGGTACATAGCATTGTGTCAACCTATACTATTGTAAATATAAATTGCCTACATGGACAATACTTCTGTCCAGCAACACAAAAACTATGGGAATTTCGTATTGCGCATTAGAAAAACAAAATATAATTCATAAGTATACCACAACGTCAAAAAAAAAAAAAACAAGATGACTATTCATGTTATAAGAAACATACTAAATACGTGGTATGTAATTTGAAATTACCTACATTTAGATGCACGTGTTCTTTCAGCACAATGTCAGTACTTTTAAATAAATTATCACGATGCATTTTCTCAGGATTGTGTTCGGTATAATGAAGTAGTGAGTTGTTTTGTTGATAATGTCACATGGTGAAAACATTCCAAGTGTGAATGGTAAGCTTGATGACAGTTCCCTTTGATAATTATGACCTTATAAGTTACCCAGCCTTGATTTACACCTGTACAATATAATGAAGTTTTTAACTGATCTCGTATCCTGTACAAGTCTTATCAACAAATAAAAACAAGTTTCATCCTGCTACTAAAAGAAAGTTTATGTACAGTATTAATTAGATACTCAATTATTAATGAATGAGTAAATAAGAAAAAGTTTATATTAAATAAACCATGATGAAATATGACTATGAAGCAGGGTTGGAATGTTTAAAACAATTATGTTTAAAACAAATGTATAAAACATGTTTTAAACATAGACCATTGTTTAAAACACTAGTTTTAAACATATTTTAAACATTTGTTTTAAAATATAGTTTGTTTTTTCATGTTTAAAACAGATTTTTAGGTATTAATTACACTACAAATTTTCACTTTAAATTAGGAAAAAAATTATTCTAAATTTTTATGAAAGAATATACAAAAATAAATATACATTAACAAACGAAGTTGATAGATGGCAGGGCGTGCACCAATGTTTTTGTGTTTAAAACATGTTTTAAATATGTTTTAAACATGTTTTATTGAAATTTGTTTAAAACATGTTTAAAACATTAAAAATATGATTGAAATAAAAAAAACATGTTTTTTTGTTTTTTTAAAAAAAAACATGTTTTTTTCCAACCCTGCTATGAAGTGACGAATCTTTTTCAGTAGAATATATTTACAATAAATTAATTACATATTATATAATTAAATTAATAAAAAAAGTATTAGATGTAACTATACTTGTTAATTCTACATTAAACAACAAAATTTTGTTGTTTGTCTGTACTATTAGGTAAAATGAAATACATTTAACGTTTATTATACATGAATGCGTGTTAGATTATAATAATGACGTTCTGATGAAGAAATTACAACTCATAATTACTGTAATATACGGTAGGAAATGCTTATTTATTTTTATATACACGTCTACAACGTCCTTGACAAAATGTAAGATTAATATTAATAATAGTGGAAGTAACAAAAAATCACGTGAATCGAAAAAATTTGCCAATCATGTACTTGTTTAAAACAACATGTACCTGCAAGAATCCTCTTCAATAAGTGACAAGAGCTTGAGACACAAGTATCAGCTGTAAGTAAACACATATACCTCGATTTCAGTGTTGTATTAATTTGTGATTTGATTTCAGGTAAATATGAGTTTTCTTGTGGATTCTATTTTGTATCCCTTGGGTGCTTTCATTATTATTGCAATTACACTCGGAATATTTTACTTTAAATATGTTGCCTTCACGTATTGGAAAAAACGTGGAATACCGTATCATACTCCGACAATTCCTGTTGGGAATATAGGCAATTCCTTGATTGGCAAACAAAGCCTCGGCGAGATATTATTAAATCTGTACAGAGAATTCAAGGCACAAGGACATAAAGAATCTGGCGTGTACTTCCTAAATTCACCGATCTATATGCCTCTGGATCCGGATATTATCAAGCATATACTGATGAAAGATTTCCAACATTTCGTAGATCGTGGCGTGTATTATGACGAAGTGCATGAACCACTTACAGCTCACCTGTTCGCACTTGAAGGCGTCAAGTGGAAAAACTTGCGTGCAAAGCTATCGCCGACGTTTACATCAGGTAAAATGAAGATGATGTTTCAAACACTGGTCGATTGTAGCGATGGGCTGCAAGAGGTATGCGATAAAGCGGCAGAAAATCATGAGATACTGGATATCAAAGATATCCTAGCACGTTTCACCACGGATATCATCGGTTCGTGTGCTTTCGGCTTGGAGTGCAATAGTTTGAAAAATCCCGACGCAGAATTTAGAAAAATGGGTCGACGAATTTTCGAATTGTCATCTTGGGAAGCGGCAAAAACATTCATTGGCCTTGGGTTTCCTTCGTTTGCGCGATTAATACGCATACGATTGTTCGATGAGAATGCATCAAATTTCTTCATGGACGCTGTGAAACATACCATAGATCATCGCGAACGGAACAATATGAAGAAGAACGACTTTCTGCAACTTTTAATTCAGTTGAAGAATCAAGGTCGTGTGGAGGACGATGAGAACGGTGTCAACGAGAAATCGATTGGAACAAATATTACTATTAACGAGGCAGCAGCTCAAGCATTTGTTTTCTTCTTGGCTGGATTTGAGACGTCGTCGACTACGATGACTTTTTGCTTATTTGAACTGGCATCGAACAGGGACATTCAAGATAAACTCAGGGAGGAAGTGAAGCAGGTGCTCAAAGAGTCCAATGGCAAATTAACATACGAGGCCGTAATGAAAATGACGTACATGGATAAAGTAATACAAGGTAATATTCTACACATACCGAATATTGGATTGTGTTGGTACATTTCAACATAATATAGTCATTGAAATGTTTCAGAGACACTACGAAAGTATCCACCAGTGTTATTTTTGAATCGACAATGCACAGCCAAGAGTTATAAAGTACCAAATTCGAATTTAACTTTGGAGAAAGGTACAAATATTTTCATCCCAGTGTACGGATTACAGAAAGACCCAGAATTTTATCCGAACCCGGAAATATTCGATCCGGAACGATTCAATGAGGAAAATAAAGCAAAAAGACATCCATGTGTTTATCTACCTTTTGGCGAAGGACCACGGATATGCATTGGTAAGCAGGCTATTTCAATGAGATTACATTTGAATTTCATCTAACTAATTGTTTCAGGATTGAGGTTCGGTATGATGCAAGCCAAAATTGGTCTGGCTGTTCTGCTGAGCAAATATAATATAACATTAAACAACAAAACCAAGTTACCACTTAAATATGATCCCAAATCATTTATATTAACAACCGAAGGTGGAATCTGGCTAAACATTCAGAAATACCAAACTATCTAACGCAATCAAACAAAACCTGATATTAAAACTAACCTTACTTCAACTATTCCGAACAACGAAAGATCTTCGATATAACAAAAAAGCTTTTTACAAATCTAAAGAAATAAATCTATATTCTATAACTCTTTCCTAACTTCAAAATAGTATTACAAAAATAATACTAATTATTAACAAGACAATATTTTATATAATATTTGTATGCTTTGTAACCACTAGAATACAATCATTTTAAATACGTGATTCTATTTAATGATGTACACTACAAATTTATCAAATGCACGGCATGTTATGCAAATATATTTCAAATTATTTACATTGCGTTTTATTTATTTTTCCATAACAAACAATACATTATATTGTTTCATACATTTTATGTGATTCATTACGTGAATGATTACAGTTTATGTTATAACAAAAATATTTAATATTTATTTACAGGTATGTATTAAAATGTAAATAGAAGTCCAAAGTTCCATTTATTATTGATTCAGTTTTGATTATTTTATGCGCAACCGTAAGGAATCTTATTTAATATTAAGTCTGAAACACAATATAACATGTATTTATAGTCTGTTCTGATAAATAACTGGAAAATATATTATCATAATCATAAAACAAGAGACACTGCCAGATGGTAACATCGAGTGTATATTAAGATCAAAACATTTTAAAATTACATGTTTATACAAGATAACCTATTTATGTATACAGACTTGGGATATTCATATTAGAATTTAGCAAATATTTACATTGTTATTAATTACATAATATGCGTAAAAATAGACTCTTGGAGTCACGGATTCTTCTATAATAATGTAAATATGTAGCATAATAAAGAACAATATCGGGCTGTTCCTTTAAACATTGTTCATTTATGTTAATCACAATAGATTCAATTTTCTAAAACGATTACATATTATTACGGTTTAAGAAATATGTTTTTCTTGTATAGTACATTCTGACTATTTTTCTTTCATATGAGAGATTAAAATAAGTACAGACGAACATTCCGAATGCGGATGTCGTCTTCGGGTAAGTCACAAAGGTTCTTGTTTCTTTGTTAGACGTTCATATGAATCCGGAATGTTTTCCAGACTTGTAACGTTTTGATCCAGAACGATTCAGCAACGAGAACAAAGCAGAGAGAGAATATAATTTGCGTCCATACATGCAAATGTGTGTACATGTGTCCTTTGGCGACGTATGTCACATGCAAAAGCTACTTAAATACGGTCTCCATGTTCGGTTTGTTTATATATAACTATGATGTTATATAAAAATGATATACTTGCTGTCCTGTTTTTGTGCATTACTTACATTGTCGTTATATTTAAGAATGTACCGTATACAACCTTGGTAATTTAATTTGTACATGGATAAGTATTGGAGTGAATGTTGTGGAAACAATGTGATACGACCATGTACGTATGTGGTGTTCCGTGTGCCAACTTCGACTCTTAGTTAACGCTATCTGAGATATAGGATACACCAGTTCAATTGCATTGCTTTTATCCAGTTTTATCTGTTCAATGGATCACATGGAATCGCTTTCTGAACATTCGGCTTCTAGGTGTCTCTTCCGTCGTTTTCCTATTATTTTCTCAGAGGTTAAACGAGATAGTTAACTTGAAAACCTCTACATACACAGCCATATAGATTCTACCTCTAGCTTGACTGGCTCAAATGTTACGATAATGTGTATGAATCGGTTTAGTGGCTGTAGATTAGCTTAAAAGTTTTTCACACGAGTAATCCTATCGCATAGAGTGCTAAACATTACACCATACAACACTTATTAAAATTAATCAGCCCGATCCTCTTTGTGTTTGTGTTAGTATTGTGCGTTGCGTCGCCTTAATAAGAACCGACATGCGTGCTTCAGTGATCGATCATTCACCGAGCCACGTCTCGTGGGAACGAGCAAACTTACGATTCGATAAATCCGTTTTAAAATTTCACAATACATCTAAATAATTCAGCAGTAATTAAACATTTATACACTAACAGAATTAGCGTTCCCAAGAGCGTGTATTTGCCGCGAGGGGAATGGAAATATCAGCAAATGTACATATTGCATTTAGTAGCTCAAGTTTCGTGTCTGTAAAAAAGTTCAAACATCACCAAGTCTTTCAAACTCATTATGAAGAAGTTTCAAGAGTAAATGGTGCTTCAATTATTACAGTATTTACTGAGACATTGGTTAAACTGTCATAAAAGAAATTCAGAAAGTTTCTTTCGGAATATCCTAGGACTTTTATTTCGTATTTAGGTGAACTTTAATGTTACGAAGAGGCGACGAGTCTTTCCAAATGATTTCTTCGGTAGCGAGATGGTTATCAAATAATTATGTTGTTTCGAATGTTAATAATGTTGATTGAATATGAATATATGCAAATGTTGTGTGCGGGCTTGGTTGAAATGTATAATTATTGCATTTATCTTACTTTGCATAATGTGTAAGCTGCAGCACTTGTTTAAGCTGATAATATCTTATTGACAAACGTTCTTCACATATCATGATACACGTAGGTATTTAAATTCGTTATTGACTGTGCATTTTGCGGGCCAACCCTCGCTAGTCCCACCTCATTGGCTACTGTCACTGACCCAATGCAATAAATCAAGGTAAACCTATCGAACTAAATTGGGAGAAGAATGTGAACCGCCACCGGCCTCTCGGGATACTGAAATTTATTAGAGTAGTTTTTTGATGTGACACCTTTGTCTGAATCGACAATCGTGGTTTTTTCTTTGTTCAAATACGTTAAATGATTAGTGTTATTGTGAATTTTGGTTATCGGAACATGTGAAGATGTAAGGTGAACACGAATATCAATGTGTTGTCTGCACGGTTGACGTCTCTCCTTCAGGATTCAGACACAAAACGAGTTGAAAATCGTTTTGCTTTTGCTAGTGGCAGAAATGCAATAGGACAGACAGCTGGTGACATGTATTAGGGTTTTTTGCTGTCACGTATAAAACGAAAAAGAATTTCAATTGAAGTTTTGCGTTTGAAAGCGTTTTAATAGGTGTCAAATTTGACGCGATTGTGAAACAATTATAAACTACAATCAGATTATACGAATACCTATACGTGCACATATAATACAAAGCAGCAGAAGAGCTAAATTGTTATTGAACGTACAAAATGTATAGATTCTATTAAATATCAATAAACAATTATTAATTATATGACATAGCATGAACCTAGGTTGTAAATATCCATTAACCAATTCTGTCATCACACTAATGATAGTAAATGTTCGTATAACACAAACTTTAACTTAATATTACTTAGTAGCAATCTAGTAATTAATGTACTCTTGTTCGGCTATAGATTCAAGTGTCACTATACAAAATTAGAAGTTAGAGGCGTATTAGTCATAAACTGAATCATTCGAAATCAAATAAATAACTTACCCTGCATTAAATTCATGTTGCGTGACCGATCATATCAGGATTCGTTTATCAGCTTGCAGTCAGAGTGCGCGATTGACCTTGAAGTGTCCTCCAACATCGCCCTCACTTAATTACAAGTCTTTATGTTGATTTTATAGCGGTGCAATGAACAAGAATCAAGTGTTAACACTGACGCTTATCATTCGACCCATAACGATTCATAAATAACGTCCACTAGCACAGTTATGATTGAAATAACTGCTCGTTAATTTGACAATGTTTTACAAATATAGTCATGTTATTATTTACCATATCACGTCGTTACAACATAATGGTTTTATTTATTCACTGTATTCACAGTTGTTACAGGATTATATGTTACATGAATTCTTAAATAAACTATCTAATAACTGATATTAACTATTGTAATTGAAGTTCATCGAAAACTCCAAACACCAATGTTGAATTACAAATTATTGTTTGATAAAGATATTATCTCCTTATTTTGATCATACACGATATTCGGCATCTTTATAAAACGAACGGAAAGTACCGATCACGCTCGAACACGCCCGAATGGAAGTTGTACTCAATTCATCCCCAGACGCACAGTCGCGCTGCGTTTCTCAGTCGTGTGGAAGTTGTGCTGTGTTTATGTTGGTTGTTCGTGCGCACGCTATCACTAGAAGACGCGCTACGTACATATTCACTACAAGACAAACAATTAACTTCCGTAACTCATCTGTCCGCCGTTGAATTAATATAAAAGCTAGTTTAATATACATCGAATAATTACTATGTAATGTTGTTAATTTGAAATATTATAACAGAACATCTAACCCGGTTTACTGATTGAATTATTTGCCGATTGTTTGAGAAGGTCGGGTGGTGTGTTGTGTCAGTGACAGGACAGACTGGGACGTGTTGAATTATAGATAAGAGAGCGAGAGAGAGATGCTACTGTTATCGGTTGTTGTTACTGTGTGAATAATTCGACATTCTGCGATGCTTCTGTTTTCTGCATCATGTTCTCGTGTCATTATGAGACCTCGTGCTCGTCCCGAACTCTCATGAACATCACTTAACTAAATAAAGCGTGAATATCGAACGATAACTTGTTTTTAACGAGTGCTATTGTGTCCGTCACGGTCCGAAGGGGTGACGCACCACCATGGAACCGGATCCCCTCGTAGGGAAATTATCCCCCGGTGTTAAAAAGACCAATAACAAATCCACAACTACGACTACAGCGAGTGTTCACCATCAGCAACAGCAACAGCAAGCAGCTCCGTTTGGCAAGAGACGACCGTCGTTCTCATCGTTGCATATCGGTGCCGCGAACTCTCCGGTCGGTTCTTCCACGTTCATGAACCTAGTGTTGTGTGTTCTGTGTGCGACGTGTCTCGTCGCGTGTGTGTACTTTGGCTGCAGGGAGCTAACACTGGAACATCGGCTCGAAGCTCTGGAGACGGAAGTCAGTCTGTTGAAGCGCGGCCCGCTAGATACCAACGGCGACGTCTTGGTGGAGAGATTACGGCGTCAAGTCGAACAGCATTTCCAACGACGCGTTAGCAGGGAACTCGCGCTCGCACAACAATACACGGCTGCCACTATACAGCAAGCGCATCGACGGAATGTACGAGATGTCACACCTGAATGCGTATGTCCTCCAGGTAAATATCAACCCCCATTTCTATTTACATAAACATAACTCTACATGACATATGTTGTTGTTATAAATCATGCAGGATGTGACATGTTGTCAAGGTTTTAAAAAGCGCAACAAAGGTATTATTTAGCATATGAATACAAAAAAAAAAAACAAAAGATAGTTTGATAATTGAAAGTATACATGTTATTATTATTCTCTGTAATAAACGTTCGACTATGTAGATTATTATCTATGCGTTAGGTTTCGCTACATTCCGGTATATTTGCTAGATACCAGCGGAGAATACACACAACTAAACAATTGTATCTCCAGCCGCATGCGGTAATTTATAGGCATACAATATATTCCAGCACTGTAATTACTCCATTATCGTGTTTCCCATGCAACTACATAATTGCCTGTTGAATTTAAATTCTCATCGAATCGATTTTTTCCCAAATTTACTTAATAAGTCCTTGGATATGTTGATAGAAAAAATACATGTTGAGAGATCGATAAACTAATATAAAAAAGATATGTTTAAGTGAAAAAGCAATGTGGGTGATTGACTGAAAACCGCAATGGCGATGGTATGTGTGTGGTTATATTAGTGTGCGTGCGACGAAGTACTTTTATCCATCACTTTTAATCGCTTGCATTTGATTTATGGACTTACTTAAGTGCAACTTAATTTGTTAAGTAATACAGTTGTTTGTCGATGTCAAGTTTGTTCACTGATAATTCCTAAAGTGTTTCTCATGTTCCGTTTCTGCATATATGTTGCTATTAATTATTCTATTCCATTATTCATTCTGCTATTTTACATTGTCAATAAACTATTTTATTTATTTGCTTCGAACTGTTATTACGACCAATGTAAATAATAAATGTATATTGTAATTCGGTTGGAATTGTGCTAGTATTATGATTATTATATATTAATTATTCAACTGTAATTATAATGCGTATTTATGTTTGAGTATATTCGAATACTATTGTATGTTACGTAGCTAACTATACTACATACATTTATAGCTGTACTGGGCGGAGTTGTGCGTGTCCTTGAACTTAAATTCTTCTAGTCGGTTGTATGATTCTTATCGCAGTGTTTCCTATAATGGTGTGCAAGTATATACACGTACGTGCGTGTGTGTGTGTGTGTGAATGTGTGTGAGGAGAAAACAGTTAATCCTGTCACCGGTAACAAACAATATTGCGTCTCTGTGTAGGCACTCGGGTTTCGTAATGTTCCGGATTAAACAGTTTCTCACTAATCTTCTGATTGATACCAGCACACCCGCGTGTTGATTAACTAAGCAATCAAATGAACATAGTATTGTAATCTAAGAGGATTTTAAACTCTGAATTATCTGCTACCCAAGATCTCAACTCCTAAATGTAGAATCATGTTCATGCTAGGGAATCCTACTTATGTGGTCTTTTCAACACCACTATCCAATGAAATAATGCTTATATTTGAAGCGAAATATTATGTTTGCGTAATGTTTAAATCACCGTGAAGAACACTAACAGGAATACAACTTTACATTGTTGGAAATACACACCAATATGAAGGACTTTCTGGTAAATGTTTAAAAATAATAATCCAAATTGAGATAGAATTATGATGAAAAAAAAAAAATGAGCAAATTTGAGAATCAATCGTTGTTGGAGAGTTCGTTTATATAAAAAAGAATATCGTGAAAATGCTATGTTATAAAAATAGGTAGTTTTAGTTCAAATCGATTCAGAATATTACAAAAATATCTGAAGAGATTGACATGAACGAGTTTTATTGACTGGACTATGTAATAAAATGAAAGACAAATTACGTTTCATAATATGATTGATGATTCCTTAGAATATTAACGCTATTTGAAGTCATACAAAGGGAAATGTGTATTCTTAACAACTGTAATTATAATTTATTTCATTATTACTAATAAATTTAGAATGTAATTTAATTTATCCGTTATATACACGAGTTCTTTGCATGTTTTCTGAACATTATAAAGTTTAATAAAAACTAATACTCTAAATTATGATTGCAGAACACCATTGTGAATTGGAAATATATTTAAAAATAACCGTTCATATTCCAAATTCCTGTGTATTACGAAATCACCGGTAGGTACGACTTTATAACGTCATAATATAAATTCAGACATTTTATTACCTACAAACAAACCGTAACTTTTTACTGAAACAATTCCACATTTTATTAGTAAAAGCTCATTTACTTTGGCTGTTCCTTTACGTCATTCCAGATTTTCCCGGTTAATGAAAATTTGACGGCGGAAAACAGGTGTCGGAAATGAAATTTAATGTAAACTTGTGCTAATGAAAATATTCGGCGGTATAATTTACCTTTACGGAAATATACATATTCCTATGAATACATTATTAATTACTAAAATATATTTTGCTTTATTTATCGCAATATATGGTCAAATTTGTTTATAAACATTTGTTTAGCATAGAACAACTATGCATTTATGACAAATGTATAACTATAGGATGTATAACAATAGAAACGTAATATTTGTTTCGAAGTCCGTCTGCATGGTCGAGTGTATGTTATGTGACAGAGTTTAATTGTGCTGGAAAACGAGAAATAGAAACAACAATGACCGGAATGAGAGTTCCAAGATCGTAAAATGCTTCAGCGGTTGCCGTAAACTGAGCGTAATGATGTGGAAGCGACTATGTGCAATAGTTGCATCTCCCTTGCGGCCTAACATATCCATGTACAGTACATTCGACTTCGTAAATTGTAGGTGTATGTCTGGAAATCACTACCACGCATGCGCGTATCAACATTACAAGCTACATGTAATTTTATTGAAATATTTTCCATTAGTCGCTGTATATTTGTAATATTTTATCAACATATATTTGCATTTCTATTTTTAGAAAAGAGCCTACAATTGCAAAGAGAAAACAAGTGATTGACTAATGTCTTTTGGTGTTGTTTAAATGTTTTATGTTTTTATTTATTGGAAAATAAATGTTTCCGGTAAAGAACTATTTTTCTTTATTACCTGTAGCTTGTGAAATAAATTGTAAGATTCTCCTTGGATAATAAATAACATTTTATATTTGTGAGTAATTGTTGTAATGTGTGGTTTTAAAATAGTGCTGTTAATTTGTGTTCGTAACTATGGTGCTTCTCTGCAGAGACTTGCGTCAGTGATGGTACTTGGATGTTGGAATATTGTCTTAAACATTATGTGCGAATTTGCCCGTTATCTGGTTGGTATTCGGTCGTACGAGTGTTATCATTTGACAAGACAACTGGAACAGTACCAACACTAGCTGCTACTGCTAAGGTTCACGCCATGCGCTAAGTTCTCTTCGCCCGACGAATATCAATTAGCACAACCCGCTACTTGCGCATTGACTTGATCGTCCCGCTCCCCTGGAACTAATAAATTCTAGCCCCAGTCTTTTTTCTTCTTCTGCTTTGAGAGTAAAATTATATTATATGAATATGCAATTATTCCCGGTCGACCTTTTTACATCGTCGCAAGACATTAATTATTGGTCGCGGTGCATCAGTTTATTGAGGATTCGACTGGTACGGACCAATTAGTCTGTCAAAATCAATAACCATGACTGTCTGAAAGGGGAGTGAAGTAATTTCGGAATTTAATAAGTGTAATTTGTGGCTTGTACGTGTCTCGCTTGCCGGCTGTAAAATTGCCTTTATTATATCTGTCTTGGCCATAAATCCATTCATTCATTCATTCCGCGCGCACATCATTTTACTCTTCTCAAATACATGTTTGCTAAACTGTTATAAATGATCTACGCGTGTTCATTATTTTCACAGTGCTAACCATACGTTTGTATCATACTAGGATTCGAAATTTCTCAGGGAAGAAAATTATATACATCTTTAAAAAAAACTAATGAATAAAAATATTGCAAAAATAATATAAATTTTCGAAGTAACAATTTTACTGCATAAGTGCAATGTTCCGGCGAGCTGGGGAATTTTAAACCGGGAAAATAGAAATCCTAGTATTCATGCGAACAATTTTTCAGTTCATAGAATGTACGCATATTTATCAGATTTTTTTGCATTGTACATAACACGATATGAAACGATTAATTAACAGCACTACGTTATGAAGTTGTCAGTTAATTGTAATGAGATATTATTTGTGTTATTTATAGACGAACGAATAATTAAAAACTAGAATTTTAAATTTTATATATATGTATATATATATATATATATATATATATATATATATATATATATATATATATATATATAAAGTTTATACAGACAGTAAAAATTCATGAAGTGTTTCTGGCTATAGTCTATCCATAGATATAAGAACTTGACATGATTCCTTAATAGGTAGGGTGGTACCCTTCACAGCAGGAGAGGCCATAAACTACTAGTAGTGGCGGTATTCAGGTACATTTGTAATGCTCTTAGCGGGAAAGACAAGAGACATTTTGTCTATAATTAAGACGTAATAATAATTTATTGAATATTACATTTATTTATGTTAATTTGTATTATTATTGTTAAGATGTATATCATATTTTTGTTGTTATTTTTCAAAATGTATTTATAAATTTCTGAATACAGCTCTGCTTTTTATTCATTTACTGTGTCGTATAATTTGGGATAATCCTCTGTTAATAGCATGCTGCGTTTAGTCAAGTTCTTATATCTATGGATACACTATATCTTATATTTTTAATATTGCTAAATGCGTAAATTCAACTTACGACGGTCGAATATATTGGCATATCTGTTTAATATGTAGCTCTGGAGTGATATGTGTAACTTGTTAGTATTAGTGACAGTAACGTTACATATACATCCGCATGTACACACACGCACGCACGCACACACATGTATATTCGCTATAAAACATTGTTGTAAGAACAGAAATACATTTTACAGTCCCATAAAGCAGTTTAACCTTTAAGTTATGCGTTGCGTTACGAATGCTGTATTCCATGTCTTTCAGCTTAACGGAATACGTAAAATGATTATTACGTAACAATACATATACAAGAGCCGGATAAAGGGAAATTTCACCATGACCCATAATTTATTCCACTCATTACTCGGCAATTCGTTACACCGAGATATTCATTCACGAATATTCATATTAGAAAATCAAACCTATTGTATATACAGATGGACTGAATTTTAATATTTCGAATAAATATTATTGTCGGATAATAAATAATTTTTCGTTAAATTATGTATGAAATATTTGTGTATGAATGATCAAGGAATGTTGTTCATTATTCGGCGTTTGTGACTAGTGGTGTCTTTCTGTTTTCGTATAAATATTTTACTATATACTTGTTGGTCACCAACTTTCTAAAGGATCAACAATCATATATAATACACCTCGTGTATAACGCCTTGTCGGACCTATCATTGTATAATGTACGAGTTAGAACAGGTTTATATTTAAAATACTGTTTATGCTTATTAGAATATTATCTTGTCCAAACAGATTTTCTAACGGGAAGTATAATAAATCGCTAACGGACACAATACAATTCACAGCTAGGCTATGTTATATTTGCGTACTTTTTGTGATAGATTATTTTGGCATAGGTAGTGTACTTTTTTTTTACTTGAAGGTTGAGTATAATTCTGTCACTTATCTGATATTTGAAGAGTCATTTCTACAGGGGCTTGTGGTAAACAGGTAAATGAGACTCGAGCAATATGAATAAATTAAAATTATGAAAGAGGCGCCTAGGATTATGGTAATAAATTTATGAACGTCTTCATTCGTAAGCGGCATTTAAATTACGCATTGTGTACGAGTATATACACGGTCGGGTCTTTGCAAAGAATACAAATCAAATGCGATATTTTTATTTTCCGCATGCGGTTGCCGCGCAATTCGAATAAATTTCACTGAAAATGCCTACCGACCGGGCGGGTGGGTGTGTAATTTAGTATTTTACAAGGTGTGCCACACGCGTTTCTTTTATCATCGGTATCTTTCGTTTCTAATTTGAAACTCTGATGCCTTCCGCTGAACCAGTTACAAATAATTAATGATGCATTGTACAATTAAAGCCAGGAACGAGGTAAATTGAAAAGCTTCTCAATAATGGACGATGGAGTACCTACAGTGATTTCGAGGTAAATCAGAGGCGTATTAAATTTAATTAAAATACTGTTACATTATAATAAATTCTGCAGGTAGTATTACGAGTTTGAATAATAAATAATTTTAATAATATACAATTGATGAATAAAATGAGTTATTTATTTTAGTTGATTATTATTGACAAATACAACATTTATAATTAAAACACGCACTGTGTTGTATGACAACTTTTCATCATTTATTTATATATTTTTAAAAATGCGTGGATTTTAGCAAACAGAATTAAATAATTTTGTTGATTATGTTGACATATGCTGAAACGCATGAATATTTATTTTTATTCCGCTGGATTTTGCTATCAATGTTGTTCGTATTTTTATTATATACAAGTGTGTGTATCGTATTTGCTAGTTTAAAGTGATCCCGATTGTATTTGAACACAAATTATATTGCTGGAATACGTCTTTAAAAAAAATCTGTATTTATATTTCGGATGGTGCTGTGCTGATGAAGATATCATCGTCGGATGTCGGTGTAGTAAATGTGAATTGGTGCATGCGTTAATGTTAGTTATAAAGGTAAAATACACACTGGCCTGATCAGTGATCAGGTATCGCCGATATTATTACAAATTGAGGTGTGTGTATGCGTGCGCATATCATTATATTGCAAGATGATTAGCGGTTGTTGGAACTACAGGATAATGAAAGTGTGTTACGGATTGTATCTCTTCTTTTTGTGTTTGTTTAATGTGATTATTATAATCTGCGTTCGCTATGTTATTTACTTGTACAAATATCCATCTACACAGAAACTTCTCGCATGATAATTGCTTAGAGCTAATACTTTAAATTATAGTTTTGTTAACCAAGCCATTATATTATGGTTATTACTTTTATTTGCACGTTCATGCTCTCGCCGTTGGTACTACTACAAGTAGGTAATAGCTCTTAAATTGGGTAAATATTTTTCGTGGAACAACAACGTTTCAGCGTCATGCAAAACTACAATTATTTTCGTCCTGCCAGAACTACTACTGCGCATGTCAGGTGGTGGATTTTTTTTAGTTATAATAAATACTAGCATACGCATTCTGAATGCGCTGCAGGCTAGGTATAGTTACATGCAAACACACATGTATATTAAATATGCATTTTACCTTGGAGGCAAATCATGGCGGGTCGCACAGTTGTCCGCACCGAAGCATTCTCGTGCACGCAAAACAAACACTGATGGTACGAAGGTGCCGATTAAGCATTTTATTACGTACATTGCCGCTGGGGCCATCCAGACCTCGTAATGCATTTGCAACGTAATTCTGCAACAACGCTTATTTTTTCTACTCATTCTTTAATTCTCAAACATCAACGAAGCGACCATCTGTAAATGGGATGCTCGTTTTTATTTTCATTACATTTTAGTTATTCATCACCTAGGATTATTTTACATATACATTCACTTTTTATAACATGGCATAATATGTCATTCGTTACACAGAAATTCACTAAAACACATTCGTTCTGCAAATAAACATTTACTTTATATATGCATATAGGGAGCTTGATATCAATCGTTATACTCTTTTCGCATTTACTAATGAAACTTTATTACATTTTGAAATGCATCTCTTTCAATAATCCTATAAGGTAGGTTTTTATATTTATCAGAAATTTTTTACAATCGCATTTATTTGTATTTCACCTTGCACATTCCATATTAAAATACAACTAAACGTATTAAAAAAAATGTATATGTATATTGTATGTAAGTAATGGAATGTTGGTAACACTTGCTATCTGTGCATACAGGCTTACCTATGTACAATGGCACGCGGGGTTAATTTAAATGCAAGAGTTAGGGAAATGGTTAGATGGTTATCCGTATAACCCAAATGGTATTAAACTTCATCTGTTATTTATGGTAATCCCTGTATATAAGTGACAGGTAAATATTCTGAGACGACTTGTTGAAATTCGTGCTTATGAAAAGTGTGAAATGCACAAGCCATTGTATTGGAAATTAGGTAGCTACACTGTAAATTCTACCATCCGATAAATAAAAATTAAACCCCTTTGAATGGAATAAGCAATATATACGATTGCAGAAAATACTGTCAATTATACAAATGAAACTGGAAAAAGGACAAACAAAATAGAATACTACAGCGTATCAAGTTAATATTATTTTAGTTCGGAGAATCCGCAACGCTTGTAATATTTTATAACTTCATTTAGATTCGTTTGTTCAGAGGCCCGCTTGCCAGTATGCATCGGATTTGCTTCATTCTCAATCCGTAACCGGTAAAGGAATAACTTAAAATTAAATTACCTCTTCTCTTCTATGTAAATTTACCTTCATTAAAATATTTTACATAGGTGCACCTTTATTAAGCTGTAACAGTATTT
This sequence comes from Carabus problematicus, assembly GCA_963422195.1. Classification (NCBI taxonomy): domain Eukaryota; kingdom Metazoa; phylum Arthropoda; class Insecta; order Coleoptera; family Carabidae; genus Carabus; species Carabus problematicus. The sequence continues at coordinate 12,764,971 of OY728584.1, forward strand.
GATAGCATTCAAAACCGATTTACATATGCATGAATCAACAAGTATTGTTTTCTTTCACAATATCGACTCCGTCATCAGCATCATTATTGAAATTGCATTTGGTAACGGGTAAATATTATCTACCCTCGTCGCCGTCGGTTGAAACGTGTTAGATAAATGTGTTAAATGTGATATCGTGTTGTTTGAAATGGAGAAATGCGTGTTCCCTGGGTTGGTACAGCATACATTGTTGAATTCTTTAACGCGAAGTACGCCGACCTGTGTCTGCCTGATGTCGTGGGCCGTACTTGCATATTGTTTGAAGACTTGTCGGAAATATACCCTACCTACTTATATGTTAGACAGTAAACATAGAAGTCAGATATATTTAGAAGACACTGCCATTGTCTAGAAAGATAACAATAGACACTAGTATCGTATTATGTGAATGTATATCAATCATTTCCTGTTTGTATTCAGCTCAAACCGGCATTGCAAATAATCAAGATAATTTTCTAGAACATTAAAAAAGTTTAACCTTACTTTATGGAACTTCTATTGCCGTGAAGTAAATATGCATCTACAAGCACAGTAAGAAGTAAAATAAATACATTTTTGCCTGCAAGAAAATAATTGGAGTCTACAATATCTGCTACGAAATGCATACTTGGTCATTAATGTAGTTTCTTATTCAAACCAGTTGAGTTTGAACAATGAATTTTGTAAGAACCTCCGCCAATTTACTGAAAACGCTATTTGTTAGGCAAAAGTTCGTCCAGAATTTTACCAATGCTAGATGAAATTGACAAAAGTTAGTTACTGGACACTGTTAGTTGTAACTGTTCCTATAATAGGAACAAATATTGAAATTGTGCATTGCAAAAGGTATGCTTGGAAATAGAATTTCCTTTAGTACGGCTCTGTCGAAACTAAACACGTCCAGTACAGAAGAAACAACTCGTAGGAATAATCCAGTACGTGATCTCATAAACTCGCGGTCGATAGTGGCTCTGGTGTATGCATCTAATGTAACTTACTGGTCCTCGAGTCGGCACTTGAGAAAAAATCTTACCTTATATTCCATCTATCTACCTACATACCGTCTCAGTATATACGCTGTGTGTGCGCGTGTGCGTGTACGAGGGTAGGTGTTACAACTGCACCCACTGTCTACCAACAGTGGCTCCCAAACACATACCACACGCGGTCATTCCCATAACGGACAAAATCCCACATGATATGTGACTCTATTAGATATTTGCCTCGAAATTTTGCAAACACACTCGACAGATATTAGCATAAATTGTTATAAGGTGTAGGATGCTAACAAACTTGTTTGTTAGTATTTATACCTTTATTTAGAATTCCAATTACCGTTTAATACAAGTTTGTTCAGTAAATCATTATGAGAATTTCGAGGACCAACGTCCTCTATACTTATTTTTGTGTCATTCTGAAGATATTTAATTTTCGTCTGATACGATCTGTCCAATTTCTTTATTTTCCTAATATCTTTAAAACTTTTAATACTTCCAGCCCTTGTTGGAGCTTAATGGTGATTTTAACGGTTCCGTGAGTCCCTTCACAATTATGCAAATGTTCAGTAAATTGGTGTCTGGCATTCATTGTCTACATTCATTATAATCATCGAGATACAGTTGTCTCTCTTCATATTACTCACGGTGCTGGTTTTGTTTTTCTCATACAATCTTACCACGCATAATCTGGAATATTTTTATAGCCTTGCCACTGATATCGTACGGTATGCACAGGCATCTATTGAACAAACTCACTACACCGTATTGTATTAACGGTTGAACGAGTACTTTATGTCTAGGTTAGTTCGCATTTGACGTTCCGTTCGAAATTCTATCATATCGCCATACCGCCTGGCATCCACTCAGTCAACGGACAAACCGTAAGCTTTGTAACAATACGTACACCATGAACCTGAAACTATTTTACCTTGGACGTTGAAGCCCCGTTTCTTGAACACAAAGAAGTATACATTACAAAGAGCCAAGGAACAGTTTAGTTCGTAATTATTCACGAATCTCGGCTAACAGATATTGGAATTACCATGTATTTAAGCTGCTAATCGACATAATTACGCACCGTAACTTTGAGAAATACAACTGTGTTCACATTTAGTTGCCGGAATTAGTAAATGTTCTAAAATCTAATTTATAAACTTGTATATTTCATGTCACGAACCGTGTTCCATCGCGTTGCTTCGTAGAAGCAATGTGTTCTGTATCCGTGACTGTAGCGTGTGGAATACGAATCGGTTGTTGTGTTTAGAGGTACCTCACCTAGCTTTAGTGCCTGCAGTTAGTTAGATTGACGGTGTTCAGTGTATGGTCGACCAGTGCGCGGATTGTTCCGCTTGAACGGCAGACAGAAGGGCGGTCTATTTGTCTCGTGAGACCTTCACGGTTGCATGGAACTCTCTGGCCGGAGCTCATCTCTGTCTCGATGCAACGCTTTCTCATAATACCTTGACTCGCCGATGTGTAACGTGCAGTCCTGTGATCCACCGTTGTACGAGCTCAATGCCAGTGACGTTCCTCTGGGGAATCAAAACGGCACAAAACAAAACATTAGCGGTTAGTTGCTGGCCGAAAGTAGTTTAACTTTGGAACAAGGTGCGGCTTACACCGTCGCTGTCTACTTGGACAAGCTACTGCCCGGTTACACCGATATATTTTACTAGACATTTGTTTATTGGCTGACTGCGTCCAGACAGAATTATTACTGCGACATCTACAGGTCGTACGGAGAGGATACCTACACATTGCGTTAAACCAACTCACTCCTGGTGTGTTGTAGGAGGTACACCCTTCCCAAAATCTCCACAACTATAGCCGTGAAATTGTATTTAGCAGCTGAACACTATATGGTATATGGAAATATTTGTTTGCTCGCCGTAACAAAGCAAAACCAAATCGCTCCGAGGGAATTGTGACTAGAACCCCTTCTAATTAGAGTACTCTAGTATATAATCATAATGGACGAACCAGCATACCGGATTAAAACAGACCTATAATATTATTGTTATTCTGAAATTCAATGACGAGTAGGTATTCTCTAACGGAGAGTACTGGCAGAACATTTGTACATGAAACAAAACATCCGAATTTCATTAATTACGAACCCTTTATCGAGGTTAGTGTTATGTTCCAGTTTCCTTTATTACGGACATCCCCAGGTATATCAATTATTATTGGAAAAAATTGCGCTACGGAAATGAAATGGAAATTTATCAACATTACAGGAAATCAAACTCCCGTACTTTTCAGCTCGTAGTAATGATTTTTTAAAATCGTGCTCAAGCACTCGCCAGGAAATTCCGTATAGTAAATTATATTTTATTAGATAGCCGTGTGCATATCCAAGTAAGATAAAATCAAATGTGGATTTGAAAATCAATATTCGTTGCGGTTTCCTTTGAGCTCAGATATTTATTAATACATTTATAATTAATACTCATCGACCTAACGGTGTACTTACACATGATGCACGGATGAATTAAATATAATTATTTTCATTTCTTACTGAACTTTGCTACCGGATTTCAATTAGTTTTTTTTTCTTCTCATAATTTACAAGCTACAAGGAAATTCTCATTGCAAACTGGGGAAAAAATTGCAATTAAATTAACACGAATGCATTGTTTTAATTAAATGCTCTTGGTGTATATTAAGTGTAAGAAGTTTGGGAAGTTCTGGTCTCGTAATTAATGATTCTCATTTGTGAAAATCTCTGGGAGATTAACTAGATCGGAACTAATTGTAGCCATTGTCACACTATAATTTCACCTCTATGATCCTATCACTCAAGTTTTAGTCCGTCCTGTCAGCATCACGCACTAGCTTACCGAATGTTAGTTGTTGCAGGTCACTGTGCAACTTGTGTATGGTTGACGGGTGGTTTAGTGTGATACCGTTTCGTGCAAGGGAATATTCCAAAAGAGCCACAAGATGGAATTCCTAACCCCTACGACCACCGCTACTACTACTAGGATTTTAGTTTCTCCTCGTTGCTATGTGTGCATGTGTATGTTAAGAGACCCGAGCGTCTCACATTGGTTTTGGATTAATGTGGTTCGCACCGCGACGTGTCAGCACTTAATCAATACAGATAAATGGCTTCAGTAATGTAATCGAAGCGATACCGAGATTTCATCGTTTGTCTTGGACCCGATGTGTAAATGATACCAATCTCGGGGGGCTTTTTTTAGTGATTTATTCACCACAATCTGTCCGCGCGATACTTTTCTACATAAAAAAAGGAATGAAGATCTCTGAGGATATCTCGGGACGAGCAGCGACCGCACTCAAGCCGATACGAGTGAATCTGGCTTTTATGGATATTAGAAATTTAAATTCAATATGTCAGAAGAAGGAAATTTTCATTTTATTTCATCGTCCGCATTTTCTCAACACATGCGTCCGTACACTTTTAATAATATTATTAATCAATATGTATTCTTGTTTTGTAATTGTTTCTCTAGGCTTAAAATTAATTAGAAATTTAATTATTCTGTTATTAATTATGAAGGACAATGAAAAATATCGTACTTATGTTATAATTCGATTAATTATAACAATCTAATAGTTAACGTAGCTAAATTAATTACCTCTTTCCTGTATCGTCGACCAACTCAATTTCCTGCTTAATAAAGTTTATATAAACGTCAGAAATTACTAATACAGTGAATAATTTGAACCGATTCGATTTTCACGTATACCTATATGTCGCCGGATTTCATCTCTCGAACTTACTGTAAATGTTAGGAGCCATCGTCATGGTGACGACCGGACGATATTTATGCCAGGAGATTAAATCACATTGTTAATCAGCTGTGATGCGTTATTAATGCAATTAAATAACGCACGAAATTTGCGATTTTCCATTCTCTGAGTTTTAACTTTGATTCGTTGCCGCATCGTTTGGCACCCGTAGTACGACTTCTTTTCCGTTTCTCTCTTCCGTTTTCCACTTTCGTTTCATCCATCGATTTCGCTCGGAATCCCGCGGGCTGAATTGGTACTTCGAATGTGTGGCCCGAATGTTAACGGTCCGCTGGACCCGAAATGGGATGATGTTGTTTACACATATTTGTTTGTTTGTTATATACGAGCTGGCGACGGTGACAGTTTTGAGATTGTAGGCAGGTGAAATGTGTACCACATGTTTGTATTTAGTATTTGCAGTGTGGTTGTATCGTAGGTTTGTGGAGATGTTATATGTGCATTACTTACGTACGCGATACTTGACAAGTAGTAACTAAAGTTGTTGTAATCGTGACAAGGTTCGGGCGAGTAACCTTGTTCCGTTGGGAGTTAAGTTCACTGGCTCTCTCGGCACGGCACACCGGATAAAAATCATTTGTTATATAGCACGGTGGAGAGCAGTGGCCGCGACAACGGGGCAGCCCCTCCTGCTGCTCCTGCTACTACTCATTCAGTAACTCACTCACTACCGCTAACTCAGCCGCCCGCCTCACTACACTACTCTACACTCTCCTGGTTTCGTCACTGTGTGGTTCCTGATTGCCGTTATCCGGGATGTTACGCCCGTGGGAAGGCCCCGGAGTTTACGCACCCCTTACATCTCCCCTACCCGACCCCGCCATCGACTCTTTCTCCTCGTCCACCCGCCTCAGGCATTGAACAGCAACGTCACAATCAGCGCTAATGATGACTCGACTGTAGAGGTTCGACCAGCCAGCCAGCCAGTTGGTATGGTACACTACGCTGCGGTACGGTATCTTGCATTCTTTTACGTACGTACGTTTTCGATAAAATCCGAAGCACGCGAGCACAAATTAAACGATCCGTGTACAACACAGCAGCTAGAACACGCTTCTCACCCATACTGTACCAGAACTGATTGGTAATTAGGCGGCGAGACCGACTTATATACGGGGAATTAAAAAAAGACGAACTCGAAATTGGGAAGTTCTCAGTCGTCCCAACTAACATGGATTCGAGAGAATGTATGGTTCGTGTGTGTGTGTGTGTGTTCTGTTCCAACCTCTCGTCATGGCTGATTAAACAAATGCGCTCGTATTACCGTTCAAAAATTATGTGTTGCGGTGCTCAGATAAGAAAACAGGAATGGAAAATAAAAAAATAGTCTAGCCCGCTTTTAAGTGGTCGTTTTTAGTGTTAACAGGCACTAAAGGCACAACAAGAAATTCACGTTGTTAATGTTTTTCTTAATGTGGTTTCTTTTTCTACTTTGTCCCTGAAGTATTGAGCATCACTGCTTGCAGCAAAGAGTTTTGTACGCTTTACTCTTTGCTTTCGTATCATGAAATCAGCATTTTAAATGTGGTTATTATGGTAATGTTCGTTGTTTATGTATTTTATATATAACGATAAAATATTCTTCACCATTTACTCAATTATTGTAGATAGTATTCTTCAGTCGTCCTTTTTTAGAATTAGTCGTTGGAATCGTGATTGATTTTTGGTTATTTTGGATTTTCTACATTTGGCAGTGACGGCGTTCAGCAATGTAATTTTCTCAGTACCTACCTTCGTATCATAGTTTCCGATTCATTTATTTATTTGATTCCATTCCTAGAAAGTTTCAAAGTAAGTAGTTGGAATTTTATGCACGTATTTGTAAATTATTTGCTTGCAGAATTTAACATTTTGACTGCATTCTCTTTGCATGCTCAGCAAACTGTGAAATTGAATCCCTCTATATGGCTGTATTATATTCCAGGAACAATCTTCTAAGAACTTCTTATGTTTTCTTCTTTCCGAGAAATTTGAAAAGCCATGCTGTATTTTTGGAATTATCGATCGTTGACTTTACCAAAGTTTGTGAAACATTGAACAATTTTGTGCTAATAATGCGCAGCCAATTTCTATTTGAGGGAATTTACTGGTGGAATTAGGGACTTATAATACGGCTTTTTATATAGTAAATAACTAATTCGCGAACTTTCCTTCAAATTGATCATGAACCAATGGTACAACTTCTCTGTAAATTTCACATTATATCTGAGGAAGTATGTTGAGGACTTCTGATATGTCCAGTATGCCTCGTCTGTTTCTGTGTTTCTTTCTCCACTGTGGAATTGTCCGATCAGGATGCGACTTCATTCGATCTACTCGATGACCGTCTTGTCGGAATAAGATTCGTCCCCCGAAATTGCAAGAAAATGGGAAGTAGATAAAGAACGATCTTCTCTTCAAGGGGTTTTCTGTGATTCAAGAAAATAAATTACGGAAACGATTTTATGTGATTTATCCACAATGCCGGATGCACTTTTACGTGTTTCATTTTACGGTCAGGTTTTAAAATTTATTCTACCAGAGAAAATTTCATTTCTTCGAACGTTCTGTACATTTGATTCTTGAATTGTCAATTCAACTTCTTAATTGTAATTACTTTTGAGCAAGGTTTTTGTATCATTAAACCCATAATTCTGGTCATAAGGTTTTGTAGGGCTGCTTGCAACTGTTCGTGCCGAAGTTAACGGCATCGCTATTTTTAATACGACTTGGGTAGTTACTCTTTCTGTGTAACAGTTGGTACCAATGTAATGTAGATGTAGATTAGTGTGTTCGCGACAGACTTGCCACGTCCTGTATTTTCGTGTTGGAGACAATGTGTTAGTGGAAATGATTGGCACGGACCCACCACTACGCGAGTTGGAGTCCCGCGTGCCGTTCTTGACGGCAAAGCGCTTGCATGCATGTTCCATCTACTGGTTCGGCTTTGACCACCCAGTCAGGACACCAGTCATCCTATGATAACTTGTATACATGTAACGGACAAGTTTCACCTGGTTTATTTTGTTTGGTATACACGTAGTTATTGTTCATGCTGTGCACAGCGATAGATACCTGCTAATTTAACCGTATTTTTGTTGTAATTAGAGTTGTATAATGAACGCCGGACAACGGTGATTGTGGTCTTTGATCATTACGAATGCATTTGTACTTAAATATCTACGGTTTTTGTTGCTTTCGGTCATTCTATAATGTCGTTACATTCATTGTTTACCCAGTTTTAGATTTAATGTTATTTTCTTTTGTAAACACTTGTATGTTACATTAAATAAAAGGTTAAAATGTAATTTTGTTCTTTGTTCTTCAACCTGGTTCATATAATTTAATATATCCGCTCTACTTTTTTGATTGAAATCATAGCTAATAGGATCCTGCAAGTTTTCGTCACTTAATTTTGAATATCTTGATTACTTCATTATATTCTGACAGAAATTTCACGCGGACGTACGATAATTTATAGAGCATATTAATCTCCGAATGTCTAAACTGGTATGCATATAGAATTGGGACAGTTGGAATAAATATCTAATTAATGAAACTCTTGAAATGTAATATAGTTTCAATAAATATACTGATACCATCGTTAGTAATCAGTGACTTGATTAGAGATATACGTAGATGAAGTTTCGAAGGACAAGTGAGTTGTGAAATGATTGTTAGTTATTAGAACATCAGTATCAGTTTGTTATTGATTTCCCTGGACACATTGGTTTGGCTTCCAGCCAGCTGTTAGATATGATTACTAGTTGCTCACCCATCGGAGAATAATTAGCATCGTTAAAACATCCATTATGCTTCGTAAATTATAACCTACATATATTTGGCTTGCAGCTTTTGTACCGATAGTAAAACAAGTTTACAGTCCATAACTATATCGATACTGCCGCGTTGGAAGGATCTATTTCTACTTGCAACACGCAATATAATTGCTTTTGTTTCGTCATCGAAAACCGATCAAGATATTATTTTACAAGCGAAGCTTAATTCAGAAGCACTATTTAAATGGAACTTCATTTCCAAAATAACTAAAAAACAATGAGTTTAAAATTTTTATAATAACGAATGAAAGGATGCCGTGATATTTGTTCATTTCAAGCTGATATTTAATACAGTTTATTTTCCACGTAATGGATTACTTGAAAGCTGGAATCACACACGGAAATTATTGATTATGGTGAGATAAATTATTTGCGTAGTGTTTGTGGAGAAATTTCATTAAATTTAATTAGGATTGTTTGTAGAATGGAAAATATGTCGATAGAAATTTCATATTAACGTAGATTCGTTAATTCATTCCTGTAGTTTGGCAGGTTTTTTTGTTTTGTAATTATTAATTAGACGCAGTAGTTGGATTACTCGTAGTAGATGGTCAACATTGTTGTTTTTTTTTTGTTTGTTTTCCGTGGTTTTGCACTGACGAAAACAATTACTGGTTTTATAATTGAATTTGCTGTTTCCATTAGTGGTCCCTACCGAGTTGGTATTCCCAATCGTGCCTAGTCTGGACTACTGGGTATGCTAGGCCGTGCGTAAAGAAAGCACAAAAATCAAGCGACTTAATTAACTTGACCACGGACTTGGGGCGCACCTTGGACCTTCGGGGTCACGTGGGCGCGCAGATACTATCCTGTACCAATGGAACCAATTCATACACACATACCACCTACACGCACACACTAACACTATGTTTAAGGTATCATGTGTTTTTGTTCAAACGCTGATAAACATGGCAATGAGGCACTAGGACGCGCACACGAATAATAATCAACCATTGATTAAGGCCTTTAATGTTCTCATCTGACTATTGATAGTTATCGTAGGCACTGCGTAATTTATGTACATACACTTCGGTTGTCACCGAATACTTCGTTGCTTAGTTCACTTTTGTTTTATTTCTTGTGTCATTGATTCTCCAATTGGGCGACAGGATTTAACAACTTGTATGATCTAAGCAAAGCACTATAACTGATGTTGCGTCAGAATATATTGAAAACATCATCATTAACCATGCTGTTACTTGAATATGCACAACGGATATGATTTGTGAAGAATAATTGTGTTCAATGAATTTTTATTTCAAGATTGTACGATAACTGTGACCTTCAATAAGTATTATTGAAATACACATAATGCATTAATGAAAGTTACGATTTTAAAAATTGTTCTCGTCAAAATAAATAGTTATGAAATGTTCAATTGTACTGTATATTTGTATATATAAAATAGTATTTTCATTTACTTTGTGAAAATCCATATTCAATTAATTATAATTATATTATATAAAAATAGATACTTTGTATATTTTCACGTGCTTTATATTTTATTTGAAAGCTACATGTTTCATCGACATTGCGACATCATCATGATGTCGCAATGTCGATGAAACATGTAGCTTTCAAATAAAATATAAAGCACGTGAAAATATACAAAGTATCTATTTTTATATAATATAATTATAATTAATTTTATATTTGTATATGTTTACTGCAGTACCAGACTTGTATATACTTGCAGTAAATATATTATAGCGAGTAACAAATAAGAATCAAAACATTTTAGATCATTCGAAAAAAAAATCACATCCATTAGAGAAATCCAATATATGAAGCCAATATATGCTACTTGGACACAAATAATAGTTATTTTTTAAATTTTAATGGGTAAAATCACCTAAAATGCAGATAAATGGAGAAACAGAATATATTTTTTGACTGCTGTAGAAACAGATTATGTGTACAATAATATCTTCCTTATTATGGAAGTATTACTGCAGAGAATATATTTCGACAAAAAAAAGACTCTAAAAATCGATAGGAGTTGCTTATATGTAAGATTGCTGTAGCTAATCTGAAATAATCCACTATTTTAACCATATTATTACCCATTAGACAAATTGAATATCCCAAAACCGAAAATCCAAATTAATATATGAGTTATATATGCGTTAACTGTTTTTTCTGTGGATTCTGCCGTCCATGCAGAGTGTGGCTAAATGGGACCGACGAGTAGTCACTGTGACTATCAGTTTCCAATAGTAAGCCTCGATGGGGAACATTTGAAACGCTTTAACATCAAACCAACCTTTGGTTTGCTTATATTTTCCCTGGAATACAAACACGCATATCCGTTATATATTTAACTGAACATAGTATGCCAGATTTTCATACTCACACTTTTAACAGGACATTTGACTTCCGGGCGGACTGCTTTAATAAACGGTGTCCACATCAGATGTTCTAGTGACAAAAATTGACAGCCATTTTTAGTGACTAGCGTATGATAATCCTGACAAGTGTCTAGTGCTTCACGATTCGCGCATCTTTGACAATTTACACGAAGCTGTAAGATATTTGTACAAATTAAAGACAATTAATAAACAACGATATACTTACCACCAAATATATTTACCTCTACAGCTGTTATTGGATCTCCGAATATTTCGATATCTGAATTAATAATCGTCGTGCCATTTTCTGTAGATAGCGTAAAATTCTCCCATTTTACTTTTGGGCCTGCAGGTTCACCACATAGTTCTACTCGATCAAATATTCCAAATATTTCCTAAAAATCAATTGTATAGTAAAATATCTCTGGATATATATAGATATTATCATATCTACCTTTTTACTAAATGCATTTTGTGCAAACAGCAATACGAATATAATATACTGCATAGATGATGACATTCTGACTGTACACGAATTATTGAAGAACTGCACATGCAAGTTGAACTATATATTACTTTTTATTAATAAATTTTTAAATATCTGTTATTTCACCAGATTATTTAACGAACCGTAACACTTTTATAACGAATTTATCTTGAGCATTACATTCATAATTAATAAGCACGTGCCAACATTTAATAATGTACTAGCTATCTAAATAAACGTTAATTATTACCTTTGCAATGTATATTTATTTATAGGTACTGATTAAAAAAAAAGTAGGATTCCAATATGTAGATAATAATAAATGCAGGGTAGCATGTTTCGTTTGACATTAAATGTTTGTATTTTAGTATGTATTTCTACGTGATAGATGTAAATAAATCTTCTGGTTTACTGAGAGTGCTTATGTATCAGAAATAGCTAAATATGTATACTATGGCGAGTATAAAATAGGCCCATAGTATTCGAAGAAGTCTCATCCATTAGAGAAATCCAACATATTATGAGGCGTGCACGTATATAGAGCTTCGCTGCTTGGTCATCTGTAAGAAATTAACCCTTTGTGCGCCACTGTCGTTGCTACAGCGCCATGCCATACAATAGTTGCGTTCTTTATACCACAAGACTCTTACCGAACGTCGTCTTAAACTTATGTGATTTTAAACTGAAATGAGCTAAGATATTTTCTCTGTGAATAAAACGGCCATATTGTAAATTTCTCTGTTGGCTGTCATAACAAGACCTTAACCAAATACTATCCATATATCTATAAATATTAGATCTAGTTATCCTAAATATGTTATTATGTTATGCTATTTTGTTTTTTGTCTGCAAATGTTAGGTGATTTAGTTACCAATCAAAGTATTAATTTGTTACTTGGGTTTTATTTTTTGACTGATTTAGTTCTGTAAATTGTATACAGTTCCTAGTTAACCAATTTAAATTTAGTATATATATCTATGCTACTAGTTTTGTTAGTAAAAGACTGTCAAACTAATAATTCTTCTCCCACTCCACAACTGAGATTTCAAACTCAACAAACACCACCAACAGAGGCAAGCGAAGAGGAATTTGACTCACTTCAGACTCAGACTTCAGAACGCAACTAATAACCACAACTCCACTGGCTTCGAGCGGCGACATAATAGTTATTTATTATTATTATTTTGTATTGGGTAAAATTGTTTTCATCACTTATAACCTAAACAAGTGGGGAATCAGAAGATATGTATTGACTGAAATAATCCGATATTTCAATCATACGTATTACCCATTACCGTAAAGATACTATAAGACAAAATATGCCAAAAAGTTACAAAGTTTCAAGTGTCACTAAAGTATAAAGACATAGTATTCATATTGTTTATTATGGTCTATTCAAACCCACATAGATGTGACGTCATATCAGATAAATTTTATTCACGACATTAACAAAATAAGCTCTCTCTTTTCTATACATTTTACTCATATAAATATGTACGCACATCATATGTGTCATAAGAAGCAGGATTTATCAATAATTTGCTTGTTTATGATGACGTCACTCCTCTATGAGTTTGAATAGACTTTACAAATAGAATATAAACACAAAACCGAAAATATTAAATACATGATAACCAGAACCCACTAAAATTGAAATTAAAATTAAATGAAAATCAAAAGCCAACTAAATTTAATTTAGACATTTAAAAAGAATGTAATAATTTAAAAATATTTGTTCATTTAACAAATTAAAATTTTGGGATTTTGCTTCCAAATAATTTAATATTTGACCTTTATCTGCAATGTGTAATATTTTAATACAATCTAAACTATTTACTATATGGTTATTTACTAAAACATGACTGCCAAAATTAGAATTTTCTGAATTATTTTTAATTGCAAATGTTCGTTTAACCTAATTTTAAAATTTCTCCCCGTTTGTCCTATATATATAGATACCATTACTATTACTATTTCATACTTGTATATGCGTTAAATGTTTTTTCTGTGGATTCTGCCGTCCATGCAGAGTGTGAATAAATGGGTCCGACGAGTAGTCAGTGTGATTATCAGTTTCCAATAGTAAGCCTCGATGGGGAACATTCGAAACGTTTTAGCATCAAACCAACCTTTGGTTTGCTTATATTTCCCCTGGTATACAAATACACATGTACGTTATCTATTTAACTGAATGCGGTATGCAAGATTTTCATACTAACACTTTTAAGAGGACATTTGAATTCCGGACGAATTGCTTTAATTAACGGTGTCCATATCAGATGTTCTAGTGACACAAATTGACAGCCATTTTCAGTGACTAGCGTATGATAATCCTGACAAGTATCTAGTGCTTCACGACTAGCACATCTCTGACAATTCACACGAATCTGTAACATATTTGTACAAATCAAAGTCAATTAATAAACAACGGTATACTTACCGCCATATCTATATATATATATATATATATATATATATATATATATATATATATATATATATATATATATATATATATATATACATGTGGTCATTAAAATAGGTACGTAGCCTTTTTCGTTGTATTTTCATGTACAACATTTTTATAATGTAATGTCCTGTGGATGGATAAAACTAAGATCAATTTGTTTGAAAATGATTCTGGAAGGAATGTAAGACGTCCAAAAGGCAAAGAATTTAATCCCCGCTGCACAAAAAAAAACATTAAACATGGTGGCGGAAATATAATTGTATGGAGTTGGACCAATCCATCTGATTAGTGACACTGACTAAAGAGGTTTACAAAGGTATACTACAGGATGTTATGTTACCCTATGCTGAAGATAATATGCCAATTCGGTGGCTCTTCCAGCAGGATAAGGACCCCAAACACTATTCGAAGCTGGTAAAGGATTGGTTTCAGACCAATGAAATTCAGGTAATTGAATGGCCAAGTCAATCACCTGATCTTAACCAGTTAGAGAACCTTTGGGGATATCTTAAGACAAGAATTGGAAAGAAACCCTATCACAGTAAGGCCGAATTATGGAAAAAAAATACAAAAAATTCGGTATGACACTCCAATAGAGACTTGTCGCAAACTAATTAATTCCATGCCAATTAGAACAGAAAAAGTTATCCAAAACGGGGGAGGATATAGTGGATATTAGTTATATAAAATATTTATTTAACTTTTGTGAACGTTATTTTACTTTTATCTATTTATTAATATTAATAAGTTAGTTGTACCTATTTCAATGACCACATGAATTTTTTACTTTGTGTTGTAAATAATAGAATATTAGTTTATAGTAATATCTGAATTAGTATTTTTGTTTACTTATACCACTAAACAATAAATTAACCCGCGGAATTGAATTTGAAAAAACAGAAACTTCAAAAATGCGTTTTTTCATAAAATTATAGCCAGTACCTATTTTAATGACCAGGAGTATATATATATATATATATATATATATATATATATATATATATATATATATATGTATATATACGTATATACCTCTATCGCTGTTATTGGATCTCCGAATATTTCGATATCTGAACCAACAACCGACGTGCCATTTTCCATAGATAGTGTAATATTTTCCAATTTTACTCTTTGGCTTGGTGGTTCACCACATGTATCTACTCTATCAAATATTACAAATATTTCCTAACAAAATAAAATGTATAATAAATGATCTATGGATATATCTAGATATTAATATATCTACCTTTTTACTAAATGCATTTTGTACAAACATCAACACGAATAAAATAAACTGCATAGATGACGACATTCTGACTGTACACGAATTATTGAAGAACTGCATATGTATGTTGCACTATATATTACGTTTTATTAATAAATTTTTAAATATCTGTTATTTCATCAGATTATTTAACGAACCGTAACACTTTTATAACGAATTTATCTTGAGCATTACATTCATAATTAATAAGCACGTGCCAACATTTAATAATATACTAGCTATCTAAATAAACGTTAATTATTACCTTTACAATGTATATTTATTTATAGGTATTGATTAAAAAAAAGTAGGATTCCAATATGTAGATAATAATAAATGCAGGATAGCATGTTTCGGTTGACATTAAATGTTTGTATTTTAGTATGTATTTCTACGTGATAGATGTAAATAAATCTTCTGGTTTACTGAGAGTGCTTATGTATCAGAAATAGCTAAATATGTATACTATGGCGAGTAAAAAAATAGGCTCATAGTATTTTTGATCATTCGAAAAAGTCTCATCCATTAGAGAAATCCAACATATTATGAGGCGTGCACGTATATAGAGCTTCGCTGCTTGGCCATCTGTAAAAAATTAACCCTTTATGCGCCACTGACGTTGCTACAGCGCCATGTCATACAATAGTTGCGTTCTTTGTACCACAAAACTCATCTTACCGAACCTCGTCTTAAACTTATGTGATTTTAAACTGAACTGAGCCAAGATATTTTCTCTGAATAAAACGGCCATATTGTAAATGTCTGAGTTGGCTGTCATAACAAGACTTAAACCTTAACCAAATACTATCCATATATCTATAAATATTATATCTAGTTATCCTAAATATGTTGTTATGTTATGCTATTGTGATTTTTGACTGTAAATGTTATGTGATTTAGTTACCAATCAAAGTATTAATTTGTTGCTTTGGTTTTATTTTTTAACTGTCTGTATACAGTTCCTAGTTAACCAGTTTAAATTTAGTATAGGTACATATCTATGAAACTAGTTTTGATAATAAAAGACTATCAAACTAATAATTCTTCTCCCACTCCACAACTGAGATTTCAAACTCAACAAGCACCACCAACAGAGGCTGTGCAGCATAGGCAAGCGGGGAGGAACTTATCAACTTACCTCACTTCAGAACACACGTAATAACCACAAAAATACTGACGTCGAGCGGCGACATAAATAATAGTTATTTATTATTATTATTTTGTATTGGGTAAAATTGTCACTTATAACCTAAATAAGTGGGGAATCGGAAGATAAGATTGACTGAAATAATCCAATATTTTAATCATACGAGCCTATTACCCATTACCGTAAAGAAACTATAAAACAAAATATGCCAAAAAGTTACAAAGTTTCAAGTGTCACTAAAGTATAAAGACAGAGTATTCATATTGTTTATTATGGTCTATTCAAACCCACATAGAGGTGACGTCATATCAGATAAATTTTATGCAAGACATTAACAAAATAAGCTTTCTCTTTTCTATACATTTTTACTCATATAAATATGTACGCACATCATATGTATCATAAGGAGCAGGGCTTATCAATAATTTGCTTGTTTATGATGACGTCACTCCTATATGGGTTTGAATAGACTCTACAAATAGAATACAAACACAAAACCGAAAATATCTAATTGTAAGTTTATATATGAATTATTTATGCATTAAACGTTTTTTCGGTGGACTCTGCCTTCTATGCAGTATGTGAGTAAATGGGTTCGACGAGTAGTCAGTGTGGTCATCAGTTTCCAATAGTAAGCCTCGATGGGGAACATTCGAAACGTTTTAACATCAAACCAACCTTTGGTTTGCTTATATTTTCCCTGGAATACAAATACACATGTACGTTATCTATTTAACTGAATGCGGTATGCAAGATTTTCATACTCACACTTTTAAGAGGACATTTGAATTCCGGACGGATTGCTTTAACAAACGGTGTCCACATCATATGTTCTAGTAACAAAAATTCACAGCCATTTGAAGTGACTAACGTATGATAATCCTGACAAGTGTCTAGTGCTTCACGACTAGCACATCTTTGACAATTCACACGAAACTGTAACATATTTGTACAAAACAAAGTCAATTAATAAACAACGTTATACTTACCATCATATATATATATATATATATATATATATATATATATATATATATATATATATATATATATATATATATATATATATTACCTCTATCGCTGTTATTGGTTCTCCGAATATTTCGATATCTGAACTAACAACCGACGTGCCATTTTCCATAGATAGTGTAAAATTTTCCCATTTTACTTTGGGGTTTGGTGGTTCACCACATGTATCTACTCTATCAAATATTGCAAATATTTCCTAAGAAAATAAAATGTATAGTAAATGATCTATGGATATACCTAGATATAAATATATCTACCTTTTTACTAAATGCATTTTGTGCAAATATCAACACCAATAAAATATACTGCATAGATGACGACATTCTGACGGTACAGGATTTATTGAAAAACTGCATTTATTGAAGAACTACATATGCATGTTGCACTATATATCACTTTTTATTAATATATTTTTAAATATCTGTTATTTCACCATTTTATTTAACGAAGCGTTACACTTTTGTAACGGATTTATCTTGAGCATTACATTCATAATTAATAAGCAGGTACCAACATTTAATAATATACTAGCAATCTAAATAAACGTTAATTATTACCTTTACAATGTATATTTATTTATACTGATTGAATAGTAGAATACAAATATGTACGTAGATAGCAATAAATACAGGGTAGCATGTTCCGCTTGACATTTTAATGTTTGTATTTTAGCGTGTATTTATATGTGATAGATGTAAATAAATCTGCTGGTTTTCTGAGAGTGCTTATGTACCAGTGAAATGGCATACCCGTTTACTTATTTTATATACTACATGAATGTACGTACGTGTTGAGCGGTCATACATATCTCAGTTGGCTGAGATAGTGACAATAAATTTCTATACGCACGTCATTAGTCTAGCAGTGGACGTAGTTCTAGCGTCCGAAGTTACTGATAGTATTCCGTTAATACATTTTACACTTCGAACTTGGCTACTATGAAATATTGTTCCTTATATATGTATGTACGAAGCCATCGTAATACCCTACCCACCAGACCAAGCACAGTTCTATTCAGAAGTTCTCAAACGAATCTGAATATTCGGGGGTTCAGATCAAGCAACAACGAAAAAATAATTTCTGTTAAGAGAGAAAATTTGTAATGAAACATGTTTGCAATGGCAAAATCCATTTTGTTCATTTTGTGCTTTTTTACATGTTCAAATCAATGATATATTGAAGGTATTCAATAAATAAAATTTAAAATAATATTTTCATAATTAATAAATTATATATATATATATATATATATATATATATATATATATATATATACTCCTATAATTTATTAAATAAAATAATATTATTTTATTACATTTCATTAATTTATGTATTTGTTGAATATACAAATATTTAATTTATAATTTGTAATGAAATGTTACAAATAATATTGCAATACACGAGTAATAACAGTTATAAAATTTAATTGCAAATGATTGACATAAATTATCAGCATTTACAGTTGTGAGGCATTTACATGCATACACCTATATACATATATGTATCTGTTGATTTCAATCTACGCACTGCCCCATGATTTGATTGCTCTGGTTGCTCTCGCGCTGCGGGTCGTTGAATCAAGCTATTACCATTTTATCGTTTCACTCTTGCTCTTTTCCGCTTCGTCTGCTCCCTGTATTAGAGAATCGAATCGAAATTCATGTGGTCAAACAAACTCCATCGCCATTCAAACGCAAGCCACAACAAATATTTTTTTTGCTTCTATTCTTTATAGAATTGATTAAATTTTCATCAAATACATTTTGCAAAAAAATATTTATGAAAAATATTCACATGTGCAATATAAATATTTGTTTTGTTTCAGGTAGAATAATCTGATTCATGTAGTTATCGTTGTATCTACAGTGTCTGAAATCTGTAGTTATTTCAAGATCAACCTTTTCAATACGTACTCTAGTCACAGCATGACTGAACTAAAAATAAACATGTTTTCATACAGGGAATTGGAAAACATAATAAACGAAATATCTGAAAAGGTGGTAACATAAATATTCCAGTACATTTGTGTCTTCTGTTGATCAATTAATGTTGTGATTTAAGAAATGCCAACGACAGGCCGATATGCATTACACGATATGTTTCCGCTGTACGCATTGGCGACGCGCCAAAGTGTGTTTCATGGAAACGCTGTTTATATTATAGAAAACAGAATAATTGGTTCACATGTTTTATGGATACATTTATACTTTCCCACAAACAAACAGCAGTAAAACCTTGTGAAATTTATCTACGGTCAACATGTACATAATTTCACTTAACATCTATATTTACGTGGGCACTCTGAAATCTGTCATGTTTACGTTACAGTTAATGATTTTGCAGAGACATTACACTGGCTATTGTAAGAGAATTTACGAATATACTACGGAATAAAATTTCAAAGTTTTGTGTTAGTATTATCATGTTGAAATGCCATTTCAGGCCTTTGTACATATTGAATATGAACTGAATGTATTGTTGGTCATGTTTTCTGAATTTATATCTGCTTTTTAACTTCGCGTGACGCGCGTGAGATACTTTATCATGCGCCTGCGTACGCCTGATCTTCGTATTTTGTAGAAAATACATATCTCGAGCACCAATTAGTAACATCGCTTATTAAAAATGAAGCTGTCAGAGAGTAGTACGTACGTCAGAGTGCCGTATCGAATGGCACGTTCCGGTAAGTGATTGCTGGCGGTGGTCCAGTGTCTGACACGGTCAGCCGGTAAGGCACCACGCGTTGCAGGCTGCGACGGATTGAATTATGGGCTGACGGTTCCTCGGTATCATATGACGGTCGCGCGAATTGAACGCCGGATTTCCTAATATTAGTTTCAGGCCACACACCGCATATGTAGAGAGACAGCTGTTGTTGAACTGAAGCCGCACATTTCGCTGAATGGATTGATTTTTCCTGCCTCTTTGCCATGGCCTCTGTGGCTTTTTCATTAAAACTACACACTGCTGGATGGTATTACTCAGATGTGGTCAAGATTTGAGCGTTATTGCAAAAAGGATTTAAATCAAACGTAAGAAAAATCTAAAATGTATTCAGAAGGAAGATTTTTGATAGCGAATGACGGTATTTGTAAAGTGAAATGATATGGAATGGAAGTGTGATAGACAGTTAATGTTGTCGTGGCATTTTTGCAGTTGGCACGCGCTAATTTCGCCCACACTTCGCAACGTTCGGTGTATTTATGTGCGCCAAAACAAATAAGAGAGCCGAGTGCGTAGTCTCTCAACGTGGAGACGCGCATGCATACAGTTTCAACGCCTCTAACTAATTTGCTGTGAGATGAGACTCAGTCTACATTAATCTTACACACGGTACGCACGTACACACAGACACGTTTCACTCGGCATATTTATAAAATACCACATTACCACGAACAGTATAAATTTCCTTTATTATTTTTTTGCCGCTTTTCTACTTGTTTCATACATTATTCTTTTTTTAAATTTCCTGTTACTGCAGTAACCAACCTACTTTTGGACCGACATAGTTTATAGTCGCATATATGTACGTCAGATGTAATACCGCTTTTAACTTTTTTTTATGACTTTATAGAAAAGCGAACAGTAGGTAATTTATTTCGGTCATAAGGATTCGCTAAAGTTTCTCAATATTTCAAGAAATGATACAGTTCATTCTCTTTATTCTGCAATAAATCATATTTAAGAAGTTCCGGACATAAAAGGCACCCGTTATTAACTATACCTATTTCTGTACATTTTATCCTGGTTTCATTGCAAATTCGATACAACAAGCCCTATGCAAGTCGTAACTTGATTTGAATTAGAAAACGTCAAGTAAATTCCATAGTTCACTTTAGTTCATGAACGTAAGTTTGCTTTTAATATGTTATACTTCGCTACAGTGTCAGAGTCTATTATTTGGTTCTCTTAATTAAATTATTATCGAATCTATTCGAATTACACTAGTTGTTTGCAAGTAACTGACATGAATTGTTGTGAAATTTGTTAACATTGTGCAGGATTAATCGTTGATTCGTGTACGTACATTGCTATAGTTCCTAATACATTTACTGTATATTTTTATATGTTTACTTCATTACCGGATTTTGTTAATAAATTAACGAAAACGGTATTGAATGAAAGCTCCCGTTGTCTTGTATATACCGGCACTAACATAGTTACGTAGGGTAATTCGTAAATATACAGGTACTAGAGCAAGAGGACGATAAATGGAATGTAGAACTTCACACCGATTTTATTTTTACACTTTAATGAAACTGTTCACAAAACACAATCAAAACATTTCTTATGCCAAAAAATTACAAAGTTTCAAATGTAACTAAATTATTAAGACTATGTATTAATAATATTTATTGCAAATTGAATACCCAAAAACCGAAAAAATATAAATTAATATATGAGTTATACGTATTATACATTAATAAACATTACCTTGTGTTTACTAGTTTAATGTTATATATTCATGTTTCAATACCATTGTGTCATTTTCAGTAGTTTTTAATTAATTAACTAAAGTTATACATTAAAAATACATGATAACCAGAACCCACTAAAATTGAAATTAAAATTAAATGAAAATCAAAGCAAACTAAATTTAATTTAGACGTTTAAAAAGAATGTAATAATTTAAAAATATTTGTTCATTTAACAAATAAAAATTTTGGGATTTTGCTTTCAAATAATTTAATATTTGGCCTTTATCTGTAATGTGTAGTATTTTAACACAATCTAAACTATTTACTATATGGTTATTTACTAAAACATGACTGCCAAAAGTAGAATTTTCTGAATTATTTTTAATTGCCTTCAAATGTTCGTTAAATCTAATTTTAAAATTTCTCCCCATTTGTCCTATATAGATACCATTACTATTACTATTTCATACTTGTATATGCGTTAAATGTTTTTTCTGTGGATTTTGCCGTCTATGCATATTGTGAATAAATGGGTCGGACGAATAGTCAGTGTGACTATCAGTTTCCAATAGTAAGCCTCGATGGGGAACATTCGAAACGCTTTAGCATCAAACCAACCTTTGGTTTGCTTATATTTTCCCTGGAATACAAATACACATATACATTATATATTTAACTGAATACAGTATGCAAGATTTTCATACTCACACTTTTAACAGGACATTTGAATTCCGGACGAAATGCTTTAATAAACGGTGTCCACATCAGATGTTCGAGTGACAAAAATTGACAGCCATTTTTAACGACTAGCGTATGATAATCCTGACAAGTGTCTAGTGCTTCACGACTAGCACATCTTTGACAATTTACACGAATCTGTAACATATTTGTACAAATCAAAAGCCAATTAATAAACAACGGTATACTTACAACCATATACGTATATTTACCTCTCCAGCTGTTATTGGATCGCCGAATATTTCGATATCTGAATTAATAATCGTCGTGCCATTTTCCATAGATAGTGTAAAATTTTCCCATTTGAATTTTGGGCTTGGTGGTTCACCACATAGTTCTATTCTATCAAATATTGCAAATATTTCCTAAAAAAAATATAATGCATAGTAAATTATCTATGGATATATCTAGATATTAATATATCTACCTTTTTACTAAATGCATTTTGTGCAAACATCAACACGAACAAAATATACCGTATAGATGACGACATTCTGACGGTACACGAATTATTGAAGAACTGCAGACGTATGTTGGACTATATATTACATTTTATTAATATGTTTTTAAATGTCTGTTATTTCACCATATTATTTAACGAATCATTACACTTCTGTAACGGACTTATCTTGATCATTACATTCCTAATTAATAAGCAGGTACCAACATTTAATAATACACTGGTTACCTAAATAAACATTAATTATTGTCATTAAAATGTATATTTATTAATACTGATAAAAAAGTGTGCTACAAATATGTACGTAGATAGCAACAAATACAAAATCGGTTAAATTAGACAAAAGTTGCGCTTTTATAGGCCGATGTTGATCGCGATTTCATATTTTGAAAATATTGCATGGCTCACTAGATTTTTAAATATCCTTTATAACGCAGAAATAATTGAAAATATTGAAAAAGCTTCAAATAAATAGTATAGCTGTTTGGTGAATTGGATGATTTTTTTTTTTACTGGTTATTTCTGGAGATTCATCATTCAAGTTTAATTTTTTAATGAGAACCTTAGTTAAATTCATTCTAGTTAAAAACTGCTGTTTTTTTCTCTTTGCATCAATGATCTACTTATTCGTTTACACAAATATGTTTTTTCAGTTTCGAAGAATAAAGCAAAAAGAATGATTTTCGTAGTGTGCTATGAAAGTTTGATATAAAACAATTACATATAAGTAGGCTGTGTACATACAAAACAACTGAAATTCAATAATATTTGTTCCACGTGGATAAATTTATTCAAAGTATGCAGGATAAGCCTGCAATTTTGGAAAAAGAATGTAAGGAATACTGCGATAGGATTCAGGAACTTGCCTGAAAGTAGTTGGATTGCAGTAGTAGAGAGCATTTTACATTTACGCTTTTAGTATTAACATCTTACACTTTTAACATTTTTTTTACCTTTTTATAGAAAAGTGAACAGTAGGTAATTTATTTCGTTAATAAGGATTCCCTAAAGTTTCTCAATATTTCAAGAAATGATACAGTTCA
This sequence comes from Carabus problematicus, assembly GCA_963422195.1. Taxonomy (NCBI): domain Eukaryota; kingdom Metazoa; phylum Arthropoda; class Insecta; order Coleoptera; family Carabidae; genus Carabus; species Carabus problematicus. The sequence goes on from OY728584.1 coordinate 12,788,987, forward strand.
TGCTCTTTATTCTGCAAACAAAGCGTGCCAGAAAGTTACAAAGTTTCAAATATAACTAAAGAAGAATAACTGTGAATATTGTTTAAGACAAAAAATCTAAATTAATATGCATATGAATTATGTGCGTTAATTATTTCTCCTGTGGATTCTGCCTTCCACGCAGAATGTGACAAAATGGGTCCGTCGGGAAGTCAGTGTGATCATCAATTTCCAATAATATTGCTCAATGGGGAATAATTGAAACTTTTTAACATCAAACCAGCCTTTGGTTAGCTTATATTTTCCCTGGAATGCAAATACACATATACATGATCTATTTAACTGAATACAGTATGCCAGATTTTCATACTAACACTTTTAATAGGACATTTGAGTTCCGGACGAAATGCTTTGAGGCACGGTGTCCACATCAGATGTTCTAGTGTCAAAAATTGACAGCCATTTGTAGTTACTAGTGTATGATAATCCTGACAAGTGTCTAGTGCTTCACGACTAGCACATCTTTGACAATTTACACGAATCTGTAAGATATTTGTACACAAATAATGGTACACTTATCACCATATACGTATATTTACCTCTACAGTTGTAATTGGATCTCCAAATATTTCCACGTCTGAAGAAAAAATCGACGTGCCATTTTCCATAGATAGTGTAAAATTCTCCCATTTTACTTTTGGGCTTAGTGGTTTATCACATATTTCTAATCGATCGCATATTCCATATAGTTCCTAAAAAGAATAAAATGTATTGTAAATTATCTATAGAAATATCTAAGATCTGAATATATCTACCTTTTTACTAACTACATGTTGTACAAATATCAACACGATTAAAATATACTGCATGAATGACGACATTCTGATGGTACAGGAATTATTGAAGAACTATGCAGATGTATGTTGGACTATATATTACGTTTTATTAATATGTTTTTAAATATCTATCTATTATTTCACCATATTGTTTAACGAATCGTTACACTCTTGTAACGGATTTATTTTGTGCATTACATTCCTAATTAATAAGCAGGTACCAACATTTAATAATATACTAGCTATCTAAATAAACGTTAATTATTACCTTCGCAATGTATATTTATTTATACTGAAAAAATGGGATAGTAATAGGTAGATAGCAATAAATACAGGGTAGCATGTTTTGCTTGACATTTAAATGTTTGTATTTTAGCGTGTATTTATTTGTGATAGATGTACATAAATCTGCGGGTTTTCTGAGAGTGCTTATGTACCAGTGAAATCGCATTCCCGTTTACTTACCTTATATACTACATGAATGTACGTACGTGTTGAACGGTCATACATATCTCAGTTGGCTGAGATAGTGACAATAAATTTCTATTCACACCTTATTATAAAGCCCTGCGCGGATAAGTCTTTTGTTATCTGCATCTGACCGCATCTAAATCGCATCCGCAATATTTTTTTTAAATGGGTAAATGCATCGGGTCCGCATATGCGCTTTTTAAAACAATGTTTTTTTAATTTTCTAATTCCCAGTAACTGTCATGTATTGAATTGAAATTTATTAACTTTGAGCAGGATTAATCGTTGATTCGTATGCACATTGCATGTGGCGAGTGATTGTGGGGAAATAAAGGGTCTGTTACCCCAGTATTGGGAAAGGTGTGATGTTATGTATGTATGTTTTACTGTATATTTGTATATGATTACTTTATTACGAAAAATGGTATTGCATGAAACCTTCCACTGACTTTGCACTAAAATAGTTACGGGGAGTAATTTGTAAATATACTCGTACTATGGCATGTAGGCGCCACATGGAATGTAAAACTACACATCGATACTATTTTTACACTTTAATGAAACTGTTAATAAATTACAATGCAAACATTTCTGATCAATACAAAATATCACATCCATTGGTCAAATTCAGTATATTGTAAGGCATGCACTTATACACAAAGATTTGCAACTAGAATATTTATGAGAAATTAAGCTAGCTGAAATAATTCAACCTATAATCTAGCTATATTACCTATTAGCGTGAGGAATTATAAGACAAAGTGTGCCAGAAAGTTATAAAGTTCAAAGTAGAATAACAAGGAATATTGTTTAAGACAAAATATCTAAATTAATATATGAATTATGTACGTTAATTAATTTTCCTGTGGATTCTGCCTTCTACGCAGTATGTGACTAAATGGGTTCGATGACTAGTCAGTCTGGTCATCAGTTTCCAATAATATTGTTCAGTGGGGAACATTCGAAACGTTTTAACATCAAACCAACCTTTGGTTTGCTTATATTTTCCCTGGAATACAAATACACATGTACGTTACCTATTTAACTGAATACGGTATGCAAGATTTTCATACTCACACTTTTAAGAGGACATTTGAATTGCGGACGAATTGCTTTAATAAACGGTGTCCACATCACATGTTCTAGTGACAGAAATTGACAGTCATTTGTAGTGACTAGCGTATGATAATCCTGACAAGTGTCTAGTGCTTTACGACTAGCACATCTTTGACAATTTACACTAATCTTAAGATATTTGTACACAAATAAGGGTACACGTATCACCATATACGTATATTTACCTCTATCGCTGTTACTGGATCTCCGGATACTTCGATATCTGAATTAATAATCGTCGTGCCATTTTCCATAGATAGTGTAAAATTCTCCCATTTTACTTTTGGGCTTGGTGGTTCACCACATAGTTCTACTCTATCAAATATTCCAAATATTTCCTAAAAATCAATTGTATAGTAAATTATCTATGGATATATCTAGATATTTATATATCTACCTTTTCACCAAATGCATTTTGTACAAACATCAACACGAATAAAATATACTGCATAGATGACGACATTCTGACGATACAGGAATTATTGAAGAACTGCAGATGCATGTTGCACTATATATTACATTTTATTAATGTGTTTTTAAATATTTGTTATTTCACCATTTTGTTTAACGAATCGTTACACTTTTGTAACGGACTTATCTTGATCATTACATTCCTAATTAATAAGTAGGTACCAACATTTAATAATATACTAGCTATCTAAATAAAAGTTAAATATTATCTTTACAATGTATATTTATTAATACTGATAAAACGTGGGCTACAAATTAAAATTAAATTAGACAAAAGTTGCGCTTTTGTAGGCAGATGTTGATGGCGATTTCATATTTTGAAAATATTGCATGGCTCACTAGATCAGCGGTCGCCAAAGTTTTTTGACCACGCACCCCTAAGACAAAACTATTTTATTCGCGCACCCCTAGAATCCTACAGTATATATTATACATATATATATATATATATATATATATATATATATATATATATATATATATATATACCGGGTGTTAACTAAAAAACTGGCCATAGGCGTTTAACATGTAAAATCAGTTTTTCCTCCTGCATTAGTTACCAAATTACTTTAGAGAAAAATACTTTAAATAAAAGTTGTAGAGAATTAAATTCTGCATCTAAGTGAGCAATCAGATTTAATTTTTGACAATTCATAACTGAGAAAATCAAGTTTAAAATTTCATGAAAACACATAATATATAGGAATAGCCATGGAATTTAAACAAAATTAAAAACAATTATATGACATTTGCTGTCAAAAAAATTATTCAATCACGAATATTTAGATAAATTTGTCCAGAATAGAACCATTTTATTACTTGAAGCTTTTCTTCATGTGAAAACTGTTCCATACTTTTAGAAATATCTGTTATAGAACGAAAATTACGAAACACAAATTTTTTTGACAGTGTCAAAAAAATTATTCAATCACGAATATTTAGATAAATTTGTCCAGAATAGAACCATTTTATTACTTGAAGCTTTTCTTCATGTGAAAACTGTTCCATACTTTTAGAAATATCTGTTATAGAACGAAAATTACGAAACACAAATTTTTTTGACAGTTACAATGTCATACAATTGTTTTTAATTTTGTTTTAATTCCATGGCTATTCCTATATATTATGTGTTTTCATGAAATTTTAAACTTGATTTTCTCAGTTATGAAATGTCAAAAATTAAATCTGATTGCTCACTTAGATGCAGAATTTAATTCTCTACAACTTTTATTTAAAGTATTTTTCTCTAAAGTAATTTGGTAACTAATGCAGGAGGAAAAACTGATTTTACATGTTAAACGCCTATGGCCAGTTTTTTAATTAACACCCGGTATATATATATATATATATATATATATATATATATATATATATATATATATATATATATACATGACATCAATTGGCAGTCATAAATAAAATAAATAAATATTTATGTTATTAGAACAGTTTATACAAGTATTTTTTATATTTAATAAACTTTTATATTTTTCTGGCGCACCCCCTGGCACACCTCGCGCACCCCACTTTGGCGACCGCTGCACTAGATAATAGCAAAAGTGTGATTTTACGCATTTTACCTTTTTATAGAAAGTGAACAGTAGGTAATTTATTTCGTTCATACGGATTCCCTAAAGTTTCTCAATATTTCAAGAAATGATACAGTTCATGCTCTTTATTTTGGAAACTAAGTGTGCCAGAAAGTTACAAAGTTTCAAATATAACTAAAGAAGAATAACTATGAATATTCTGAAATCTAAATTAATATTTAAATTATGTGCGTTCATTATTTTTCCTGTGAATTCTGCCTTCCAAGCAGAATGCAAATAAATGGGTCCGACGAGAAGTCAGTGTGATCATCAGTTTCCAATAGGCACAACATTTATGAGAAATTAAGCTAATCTGAAATAATTCAACCTATAACCTATCTATATTACCTATTAGCGTGGGCAATTATAAGACAAAGTGTGCCAGAAAGTTTCAAATGTAAACAAAGGCCGTGTGACACGATGCATTATTAAAAAAAAAAAAAATTACTCATAAAAATGACAGAGCATTTGGAACATTATTCTGTAGTACTGTATGTCACTGCTTCATAATTTTGTACATGATTCTCTACGAGCGCATGCGCACAAACTGTATTTCATTCAGTAACCTTACATTATTTGACGTGTTTGATTAACAGATACTTGTAAAATCCGACATTGTGATTGATAACACAAAATGATGATGATGATAGCTTTAAGGCAAATAATAATAATTATTATTATCGTCTATAATAAAATTAGTAATAATAGACAAGAAAAGAAGATATTATAGCATGTTTATTTTTATATTCTTTCGATTTTACCAAGTATAAACAAGGAAATTTTTTATATTCTTCTATTAAAACTCTAACGTCATCACGAGACCACGACATTTTGTACTAATAGAGTACGAAATAAACACAATGTAACAAAGAACGAAGAAAATTAAACGTAAATAATATTTTAAATGTCAAACACAACAAAAACTAGTATTCAAAGAATGGGTTAGTCACCCATGCCTGCAGCTCATCGACGTATGTGCAAGTCTGAATATATCACAAATTATTATTTATCTAAATTCACTTTTAAAATCGTAGGTGCCTAGGTCGCAAATAAAACAACAAATTTAAAACAAGTGTGAATACATTTTCTTCTCTTGACAAAAGCAAAGCAAACTAAGCCGACTATAAATGCATTGATCTTCTTTTGTTCAATTTTTAATTAAAAAATATTTTTTTCTCCAATGGTCTTACATAATTTTTCAAAATAAAAAATATGGAAAAATATTGTTCCATTTCCTGCATATGCAAGAAAATTTTGAATACAATTGAGTGAAAAATAAAGGAGAAAAAAAATAAAAACTGAAAAAAAGTTGCAAAATATTTTTTTTCTCAAGTGCGAAGGAAAATTTTGAAAAATAAAATGTACCTTGCACAACTAGACCATAACAAGTATCTGCAGAAAAAATTTCATAAAAATCCGTTGGGTAGTTTAGGAGATCTGGGTGGAACAAAAAAATCTCGTACGAGCGAGCGAGCGAGCGGTCGAGCGACATACATACGGACATATGTTGTAATAGTCATTTCGTGGTCCAGGGGGTCTGTCCGGGATTTCTGTGCAAAAATTTTTGAAATCGGAAGATGCTACAGACATCGTAGCTCTTCGACAGGAGGTCGATGAGCTAAAAAACTCAATGCGCACCTAAACTGCGCACTTTTTGAAGTAAATGCGCCGCTACATTTTTTTGTTCATAATTCTGAAACAGAAAAATGTACATAATTTTGTACAAAATAATGCATCGTGTCAAACGGCCTTAAAAGAAGTAGAAAAACTAGGAATATTGTTTAAGACAAAAAAATCTAAATTAATATATGAATTATGTGTGTTAATTAAGTTTTCTGTGGATTCTGCCTTCCATGCAGACGGAGAATAAATAGTTCCGATGGGAAGTCAGTGTGATCATCAGTTTCCAATAATATTGCTCAATGGGGAACATTCGAAACGCTTTAGCATCAAACCAAGCTTTGGTTTGCTTATATTTTCCCTGGAATACAAATACGTATGTACGTTATCTATTTAACTGAATACAGTATGCAAGATTTTCATACTCACACTTTTAATAGGACATTTGAATTCCGGAAGAATTGCTTTAACACACGGTGACCACATCACACGTTCTAGTGACACAAATTCACAGCCATTTGAAGTGACTAGCGTATTATAATCCTGACAAGTGTCTAGTGCTTCACGGCTAGCACATCTTTGACAATTTACATGAATCTGTAAGATATTTGTACACAAATAATGGTACACTTATCACCATATACGTATATTTACCTCTAGAGTTGTTATTGGATCTCCGAATATTTCCAATTCTGAAGAAAACACCGACGTGCCATTTTCCATAGATAGTGTTAAATTTTCGCATTTGAATTTTGGGCTTGGTGCCTTACCACATAGTTCTATTCTATCAAATATTGCAAATATTTCCTAAAAATCAATTATTTAGTAAATTATCTATGGATATATCTAGATATAAATATATCTACCTTTTTACTAAATGCATTTTGCACAAACATCAACACGAATAAAATATACTGTATAGATGACGACATTCTGACGGTACACGAATTATTGAAAAACTGCACATGTATGTTAGACACTTTTTATTAATCTGTTTTTAAATATTTATCTAACGAATCGTTACACTTTTGTGCCGAATTTATCTTGATCATTACATTCATAATTAATAAGCAGGTACCAACATTTAATAATATACTAGCTATCGAAATAAACGTTAATTATTAATTTTACAATGTATATTTATTTATACTGATAAACTGACAATTAAATGTTTGTATTTTAGCGTGTGTTTATATGTGATAGATGTAAATAAATCTGCTGATGTTCCGATCGCGCTGTGTTATATAATATAAAACATATTCAGCTAGAATACAGAACGTTGTTTTATTTATACGAGTCCGTTATCAAGATTGAGAACATTTCGTTGTAAATGTTTTGTTATACTGTACAATGTTAACATGAATACATAGAACCTACATGTGCGTGTATAGTTTTAATTTTGTTATTGTTGTGTACTAAATATTTGTATGTTTCTTTTAACCTGTCTGCTCGGATTATGCTGCTTGCGGCAGCTTGCCTTGTGTAAATAACGCGAGTAGTATATCCCTAGTAGTGAGTCTCCATAATTTGTTGCAAACACACAAGTTAGTATTTATTTTAAACCCCTCGCTATTATGGAAATTGAACGTAAACAATGTTCTGAACGTATCGTTTGTCGACCTGTACGAACCGGTATCGTAGGGTGAAAGATATACTTTATTCTCTCTTGTTCTGCAACGCTGTGTTGTTTTTACATCCCTCGTTCACCCCTACGTGCGTGTGTGTGTGTGTGAGCTGCTGTGGAATTACAAGCAGCTCATGTCATTTTTTAATCGTACACTTTGTAGATCTCGTATGCTGTTCGTTTTAATTGCGTACGTTCACCTTACAAGGGCGCTACTGGTGGTGTTTAACAAAGGCTTAAACCATACTATTATGATAATGAATACCCCGTTAAGAATAACAATGGTGATACATTAGTAGCATTGTACTACGTTGCCATCATCTCACACTCTCCCTGGCCTGTGAACCCTTCACATAATGGCTCATCTCGGATATTACGTGGAATTTTAAACTAGTGAAACACTAAACCCAGTGTATATTACAATCTACCCTACCCTTCCCTACCCTACCCTACCTTTGAATTCCTTTTGAAAGCGCTACACACCAATATGAACTTTTAAAATTACCCTCGTATTTAACTAATTTTAAAGTTTTCCAGAATCTTGCTACTTGAACTTATTAAATTAGTTATAAATCAGACGCGTGCTGTTACCATTAGCTCAGTGATGATAACTGTATCAGTGCGAGAAACGCAAATCAGCTTAATGTGCAGAAGTACTGATTGCAATTGTGCATCGAATAACACGATTAGTGTTTATCGCATTTACGAGTTTCGATAACATTGTATGTGAAGCTGAAATTGCATTTATGTAACTTGCTTCCTAAAAAATACTAGTTTGTTTTTATATCCTTTTGCAAATATAAACACTTTACATTTAGAAAATAGGACACATTATTATATTTGGATTAATTATACCGAAATCTGAACGTGTAATATTTGATTAACTTAAAAACAAACATTACGTAGAGATGCCTATGTATTATGTAATTATTTTGTAAATGCATTCATTTGACGAGTACAGTGTATATGAATATAAATTATATGACATAACATGTTTGAAAATATGTATGAAATAACTGCACTGTAGACTCATATTTGGTGACGGTTATATGAATGAATGTATTATATATTTTTCCTATCTATACGTTCGAATAATCATTACTGCACGAATGGTTTTAATTTATGTAAATTTCCATTCAACCATATTACTATGCCTCGTCGAATTATTCAAATTAAAAATTTTCTAGCTAGTATGTTTTTTTTAATATCTATAAATTTTACAAACTAAAATACTATTTACATTCAAAGGTGATTGCTGTTGTTTTTGGTGAAGCAAAATTTTGTCGATGACAGTGATGTGTTCGATGTTCGAACACACTAGAATCACTGTGTATTATTATTATGTAGAACGGGCTTTTTCATGCTAGACGAGTTGTATTAACCAGGAAGCCAGGAATTTACATTAATTAAGTACACATCAGCGCACTCAAATTCCGACAACAATACTTCCATTATGCGACTCACAAAAGGATCATCCTGTTTCCTTGAATCAAGGCTCATGTTTTCCACTAACACTATATACAGTAAAAGTTACATGGGCCTGACGAAAAAACTACATTCGTTTTTGTAGTTGACCGTAATTTGCTAACGATGGCATAAATCTCTATAACACTCGTATTTCTTGGACTGTTTCTTTCAATGTAAACAAATTAGTTACCGTTCATATTCCCTTTCTTTGCCGTTATTTCTCCACCGCGCTAAAACATGGCAACAGAGCGTTAAAACAACATTGAATGTTTGCAATGGAAATCAGTAAGCATTTTAAAGTTCATGCGGTACCCGACCTTGTATATTTTTAGAAGTCACTTCTGGCTTGGAACGGGAGACCTTTCTAGGTAAATATTTACTACACGCAAATAAGCGTGTCACTCGAAGTCGTGACGGGACTGACATCCAGAACAGACATTCCATTTGTGATTTTCACCCGTAAATCAGCCGGTGTGACCAGTGTCTGTGACCACCCAATATCCATTCCAACATTGGAACCAATCAGGTTATACATTTGTTTAGAAATAAATAGATTCATTCATCTTGGGCGTACAACACCAGTGTCAAAACTGAGAAATCCGTACTTGCATACTTTTATCTCTGAATGTATTCGTTCTTGTTCCAACCATAGTACAAGTCCAAAAGTGCATTTGCCTAGGAGAATGACAAGACACTATCAGTACGGAAAACGTTGTCATTTATCTCAATGTGGCAGACAGCTAAAGTTGCTCGGAACACTTTGCTGGCGTTCCACAAGACATTGTTTGCAAATTAAGGACTAGAGCATAGCACAGCTCGGAGCGAGCACATACAGACAGAGCTGCAAACTGCAATCGTTCTGTATTTCGCAAATAAACTTTCCGATAGTTTTCTCCTACAACTTCCCAGTCTGGAAACAAGCCATGAAATTCATTGTATAGTTTTAACTATTTCACATGGAATTCAAGCAGAGATTAAATTTGAAAAAACAATGTTTATGATTTCAAGACTTGTTTGAGGTATGTTAAGTATGGTCTATGCCTTGTTTAACCTATAAATACCAGTATTTAGTTTTTATGAATGAGCAAGTCATTTCTGGAATGCATTCGGTTATAATCTTATTTATAAAGTTCTTCTTCGAGAATGCTAAAATAATTCACTGATAACGAAGTTTCTTAGTATGATGTGTTTTTTTTAACATTGTACTTTTTCACATTACACATCTGCGTCTAATTGCACTTATATTGTAAGGTAACCAGCATTTTAAGTGCTCTCATTAACCTAATTATATTTTAATTTCGCACACCATGTCTAAGAGTAGGTGCAAGTGTATTTGCATGAATTCCGTAATTGGACTAAGAGAGACTCATTAAGTAATTAGATTATATTAGAATAAAAAACCATTCTACATAGATTACGTACACATAACTCTGTACTTCCATACTATTTACCCTGCTGGAATATTTTCATATCTTAATTAAATTCATCCAATACCGTCCTGCATAACGTGAAACTATTTTATCTCCCGGCTGAATTTATACTGCTAATATATTTTTAAATAATTGTCTGTATACTTGTACGAGAATTGTGAATGTTTAGGGATAACGTACTTTTGCTATTTAATTTTTTATAGTGACCGTAACTTACACAGAATTCGTTATACTGAACAAACAATCTTGACGTGAAATAAAGATATAACCGTTAAGAACGCAACCATATTAATCCATGAACAATTATTTTTCTTTCAATCTGAACGCAATGCGTACAACACTTGAAACAACTCGACTACTTGTCCTTCGCACGTGAGGACTCCAGTATAAGCTGTGCGACTGCGCAGACGGTAATACGGACGCGTTTGGCTTACCGCTAGTGCACTCAAGAAAGCCCCTAAGTAACAACGCCACTCAAAAACGTGAAGAGTACCTACTCAGAATCACTCAACACTACTCGCTGTTAAATGCGGACATACAACGATAGTCAGCTTGTGTACGGAACCCCCGTCTCCACCACACACCCCGCCCGAAGCCCAAGTACATTGTACGTTTTTATTTTCTTCCTTAAAACTGATCTATATAATAGTGTTTCAACGAGATTGTTCTGACAGGTCTACCAATACCAATGTAATTCTATATGATGGTCTATCTCTATTAATAAATCATTCCGCTTATCGAGAACATATTGGATTTGTGCCACTGTTCACGCGGATGTAATTGAAACTTCTCAGACAATTTTGTTCCATTAATAAAATCAGTTATTGTGACGTTTGCAATATAATATGAAGTATATTTTTACTTCATATTGCATAATAAAATTACTGTTACAGTATTGGACTCTCTTTCAATTTTATCGAAAACAAATTTTGGTTGAAAAGGATCAACGAACAAAAATTGATACGATACTGACACAGGCACATGGAATATTTAATCTTGTTAAAACAACTGATGGAAAACAAAAAGCTTTCCATGTAAAAGCGAATTTCCATCGGCAACATATTACTATAGGTTGATTGTAAATTCAGATCTTCAGCAGATGTATCATAACAACATCGTGTATCATGTAGCATGTTACGTAAAATAGAGTTCCATTCGGATATCTTCCACGTAGCTAAATGAAATTCGGTGGAAGTTAAAACAGACAAAATTGGTTGACGTAACTGTTATTTTAATAAATGAGAAAAACGTATGAATGCATTTTATTTTAATTTACGCTTTCGATAATATAATGAAATTTTAATTATTCAATCATGTTCAATTCAATCTGTCATGTCTATCGATTTGTGAAAACAATAACAGATACGGAATTATTATTGTATGTATAAATACAAATGAATCAATTGTTTTCATTATTTGTCACGGATATATCGTCATATTGTTAACTAATTACTGAACACAATAAACTGGAATTCTATATGAATTTCAATTGAATTGTTACCGGTGTAATCAAACAAATGAGTCATTCCATGTCAATTCAACACAGAAAAAGAGCATTTTTATCCTCACCATCTCAGATTTTCTTGAAATTTGGCACAGAGGTGTACTACTGGTATAGACTTGGAAAAATATAAAATTTTACTGCAATATGTCAACTAGTTTTTGAATTACAAAGCTGTAAAGTTCTCATAAATGGGCTAAAAACCGGAAACACCAATTTTTTAAATTGCTGTAGAAGCTTTCCTAAATGAGTTAGAGACCTGGAATTGGCGCCATTTTACAGCATTTTTCATGCTCTTTCCTATGATATACAACACTATATAGGTTAAGATAAGAAAAAAATTCTCAAAACCGAATTTAAAATTTCAATTAAATTTTTTTCAAAAAGTACATATTTTAAAATTTTCAAATTAATTCCTTGAATAGTTAGTATTGTTGTAAATCACAGGGTAAAATATAAATTTGGGATGACAATGGCTTCATTGATAAACTATTATTAAGACCAATGTAAAATTTACTGTTAAGTAATAGGATCTGTTTTTCATTTTAAGTTTGAAAAGGCTTTATTTGTTTGGCACACATCACTTTCAAGTAGAACATACGTTCTTCCGGTGGGAGTCAGAGGATCCACTTTCATCAGAACATCCATTACTGAGACCCACAGAATATCAGCGTTTCTTGGATATGAGAAGGATGTAGAAGGTCCAGCTGGATGAAGAAAAGTTATTTTTACTTCATCAAGTTCTTTATTTTTCTGTAAAACATACCCGAGCCACCAGTTTGCTTCATAAACAACAGTAATGTAGCCTGATATGTCTACTAAATTAAGTTTATCAGGAGATTTTGACACTATCTTTTCGCAGGATTCTAAATCCATAGAAAAGTTTTTCACCAATAATTTTGATGTAGTTTTGGGAATGAACGCATGGTATTGGTGCGTTCCTTTAATAGACAATGCTTGAACAAAGCGATTTTTCAAGAAATATTCCGATTTCACATAGTCTTCTTGGGTTGAATATCCAAAGTCTATGTTGGTAATGTTTTCTACTGCCCAGTCAAAAAGTTGTATTGGGATTTGGATTTGGTTTTCATAGGGTCTTTGCAAACTGGCACGAGCAGCCAGTCTCTTTACAGAACCCCCTACTCCGTCGCAAGGCCCTTTGCCATGTGCTGTGGCAAAAAAGTGCCACTCTCCTTCCACTTTAAAATCTTCCTCGTGAAAGCAGAGGTTTAAAAAGTTTTTTTTGTTTTTGTATTGGGCAGCAGACCCGTCTGAAAAATAGAAAATCTTTTTGGGAGGCTTTTGGAATTTGACTGTCAAGAAGGTTATGAGTTTCTTTTGAAAAGTGTACACAGCAACTGTGTTGTGCTCTAGGGAATCAGAAATAATTACGTAACTAACATGTTCAACTTTGTTTTCCTCTTTGAAATATATAACAAAGGGATGGATTGTGACATGTTGGCTTGTCCAGTGGTAGCTCTGTGCTTCATCTTGCAGGACTATGCTGTAATTTTCAGAAAAATCACAGATGACAACGAATTCAGATTCTTTTAGGTTTTCTTTTGTGTAGTTGAGGAAAAACCCCTGCTGCTTGGCAATGAAGTCATGCTGAACCAAAAAGGACAACTTGCTGCAGAATAAATCAATAAATTCTTCTGAATCTTTCTCTAAAAGCTGTAGATCACAACGGTCAACTGAAACCCACTGGCGGAATTGTACTTTTTCAATTGAATTTTCAGCAAAGGATTCTTCCAAAATTTTACGTATCTCAGTTCCACCTGGGCAGTACGCACATTTTCCCATGTTGCAATCTATAGACGATGGGTTACAAAGCACTTTCGCGAGGCATTGCTTGTAATTTTGCATTTTACCATTTGTTACAGAATTCAATTTAGTATTTTCTATCATGAGTTTCACATTTTGGTGAGTTGTGCACACACAAACAGAGTGTGTGCCACTTTGACCAGCTAATACACAATGTTTAGGTCTCAATTCAGCAAATTTAGAGAAACCTATTTTTATGCTGGTAAACTTGTCCTTAAAATGTTTGTATGCTTCTTTAAGGTTACACAATATGAGCCTTTTCGATATCTTTAATTTACGTCCGTCTGCTGCAGTAACTGTCACACAATCTTTAATACCCGGCATTGCCCTACTAACTTCATCATGTTCATAAAATGAACGTACAATTCCAACTGTCTCTATTGGCAAGCTTTTCCCTGGTTTTAAATTTGGACCTTCCAAAAACCCTTTTTCTTTAAGAATTCTTTTTGATTGCCTGACCATATAGTTCGGTGCATTAAATTCACGCATTATCTTTCTAATGCTCCAATTTTCAGGTAAACATGTTAAAAGCATTAGCTTTTTCGTCCTACTCGTACAACTGGAAAACTTAATTTTCAGATACTTGACAACTTCTGATTTCTCATTATCACTATCATTTTCTGAGGACGAACTATTAGCAGCAGCAGCAACAAAAAGTTTACGTTTCATAGTTGACGAAATTTTTCTTATTTTCGATGTGCCATACTGCTTGCATTTAATTTTTCTCTTAGCAATGGGAGACTCACCCAACTGTTCAAGAGATATATTAAGTGACTGAATAACTTCTGATTTTGTTGTAAAGTCTGTGTCACTGTCCACGAATGTATTTGACTGAGAATTATCATTTGCAACATTTTTGTCATTTAGGGACTGTGCATTTTGTAAAATAGTAATTTCCTTCCTACATTTATCACAAATTTTGGAGCCACTGACTATTTGTGGATACAATTCAGGCATCCATGCTGTGACATTTCTGAGCTTCTTCCTGTCTCTAACAAAGTGATTTGTTTTCTTTAACGGATTACAACACTGAATTCTCAATATATTAGTTTCCATGTTTGAAAAAAATAATAATAACAGTATTATTACGTCTAAACAATAAGTAATAATCTTTAAATAATCACACAGCTAAGTTAATACACACAACCAACTCACAATACATCCAATCAGGAAGGGCTGTACTCACTGTATGACAGTCTGCTACAAGCATCTATGGGGCCAGTAAGGTGCCTACACGATGTAACAAGTTCAAACTAGTTATAACCAGAACAAATATATTTGTTACAACCAGTTTAAACCGACTGATATCTTTTACATGGACGCCTGGGTAATTGTTTACAAGATTCACACAACCTGAAGCTAATGTAGCAGCAGGGATCTTTACTGCTAAATCAGTAGATTGAATTATTATTTTATTGAAAGCATTATTATTAAAATGTCAATATTAGCATTGTTGTGTAAATTAACATGAATTCAGAAAATTAATGAAAATGGAGCTTCAGTATTAAATTTTTTTATCAATGAAGCCATTGTCATCCCAAATTTATATTTTACCCTGTGATTTACAACAATACTAACTATTCAAGGAATTAATTTGAAAATTTTAAAATATGTACTTTTTGAAAAAAATTTAATTGAAATTTTAAATTCGGTTTTGAGAATTTTTTTCTTATCTTAACCTATATAGTGTTGTATATCATAGGAAAGAGCATGAAAAATGCTGTAAAATGGCGCCAATTCCAGGTCTCTAACTCATTTAGGAAAGCTTCTACAGCAATTTAAAAAATTGGTGTTTCCGGTTTTTAGCCCATTTATGAGAACTTTACAGCTTTGTAATTCAAAAACTAGTTGACATATTGCAGTAAAATTTTATATTTTTCCAAGTCTATACCAGTAGTACACCTGTGCCAAATTTCAAGAAAATCTGAGATGGTGAGGTTTAGACCCTGTGTTGAGTTGATGTGGAATGACTCAAATGTTTTATGTCAATAATGTAAATGAACGTAGTACAATTCTTCTTTATTCTAAATATAGCTTTCACTTATAATTATTTAATGTCTCCGTTTGGCCTTCGAACATTTCTCCCGTTACATCCTTCAATTTGTACATTCCGTTCATTCATTAACGTTTCTTTCGACACGTCGAGACATGTGTGGAATAAAAGATTCGAAATTAAAGAATACTTGCATTACATAGATAGGGTGACGGGTTGTTTCGTTCTAATGCATTGCGTTATTGTTTATTCCGAGCAGGTTTTAACCGGCATGTGTATCCATGGCATACTGCGATGCACCTTTTATCACTCGGAGTCCCGGATAAACATCGGTTGTGGTCTGATGACAGCACGCTTCTTGCGGTCACATGTGTTGGTGTGCGTATGAGATTTCTGTGGTTTAATTTAACCAATCATGACATTCGATGTGTGACTGTAACTCTGTCTGTTGCGTTGTACTAATTAATGTAAGCACACACTAACGTTTGGAATATAAATGGCGTCGAGCACTATATGGCCCTTCCTGTTTAGTGCTCATTAAGAAGTGCCACGTATCAACAACGCCAACACTGTGAGCGTCAGATACATGGGCCCTTAAATCATACAAGTTTTTTGGTCGTAAAGCACGTTACATCGTAACTTACATACATATATACCGTACGTGCGTGCGTATTATACGTGGATGTGAAAGGCACGCCTGAAACAAGGCGAGGGGAGATGAAACTGAAAAGTTAAGAAGTTAGAAGCAGGAGGCGCATCTAGTACATTCTGACTTGGTAGTACTACTAATTTAACTGAAAGTTTTCAACTGGCTCGCCAAGTTTTGTTGCCTGCGTGCAGAATTCTTCGGATGGTTCATTGATTGAGTAACATTACGGCGAAACACTAAAATAATTTGACTTTCTAAACGAGGCGATCACGAATTTTAACTTCGCCAAATTCGCAAGCAACGCGATCGTTCGCAACATCGGTGGGTAATTTAATCTGTTTTTGTTAATTTAATCCCTCGTATTTTTCTCTCTAGCTGAATCTGAAATAGCTACGAAGTTTTCCTTGTGAGGCTTTTTTGGATGAAACATATTTCTAGTACAATTTAAATTGGATGGAATTCCGTTTCGACGAAAATATATTAGAACAAATTACGTATTTCCCGTCTCAACAAGTTTGTGATACAAATTGACTTCCGTTGTTTGACATTTTTACTACGTGAGAAAGAACATTCTAAGAATACATACGAAAACGAACGGACAAGAACAAGAATGCAGCCAGGGTTGTTAAAGTAGGTACGGAACAGAGCATCTGTGAAAATTATTTAGCATCAAAGTTTTGCGAGTACGAATTTGAAATGAATGCATAACCCAAGGAGAGCAAAAAAGCACCAGTAAATGTATCTGTCTGCTGTAGACACAGGCACAGCACCAGAAGTTAATTTAAATCTACAATTAAATCTCCATTAATTTTTTCTCAGAGTGTTTTTTATAATATGCTATTATTCATTTTGAAATTACTGGCATCTGTATAGTGCATTAGATACTATATACAGGTATATACTGAAAGTCTGGACGTAATTTTTAATATAATTTTCTGAGCAACAAAACGAGCTTTATTAATTATGCAATATATTAATTGTCGCATCTGTTAGTTTAATATAAAATATTTTATACTCTTAACTTCTACGTTATTAATGTTTGTCTTCTTAGTGTATTTAATATGTATGTAATAAAAAAAAATTAAATATCCGTGGGTGCAGACGTATATTTAAATTTTTTTTATTACTCATTTCATTGTTCAAACATCTTAATTAACAACATCCTAATCTCGCTGCATTCTGAGCTATAATTTTCTAAATCTCGCATTTTTTATTATCATTTATAACCTGTGTATAACAGTTGTAAAACATTTCGAATATTTTGTGGCTTTTTGTGTTGTTTAAATTTCTAAAGATTACGTATAGTATACATATGTATTTCTAGGAACTGCCATTCATGTTTGCAACATCTATAACGATACAGTGTTGCTATTAAGTAATGAAAAATGCGTTCAGTCATTCATAAAGTACAGTGTTCCACATGTGTCGCGTCCATTAATACCGACAGGTTTAAGCTCGTGACATAAATATGAATAAGATGTGAACGTAACCGAAACACACCACATGCTGTCATGTTACGGGGCGGCTTAGCATCATTCCAGTTACAAAAAATTATGTTAACACTTGTTTTTTCATATATGCATAAGCACATGACATGCTTTATAAAAGAATAACGAACGATGTTTGTTTGAAAATATGTCATACCATGTATGATATTTTCAAAAAAAACTGTACATTGATTTTAATTACCTATAACTGATAATTAAACGTTTGACAATTTACGAAATGTTTATGTAAAAAAATAAATGATGAAATGCTTGGATGATTTATAACTGTCAAAATAAATATCGTACATTTTTCAATTGCAACGCGGTCATTTATTCCTTCAAATTCAATTTCATCCTTGTAGGGATATATTTCAAGAGAATTTCTATAGGGTATTATAGTATGAATTTATGCAATGTCCAGAAATTTCCTGTATGTCCTTAATGAGGGGTGTATATGTAACTCCAGGCTGAACATGTTGTTCATGCATGCTCGGACAGACAGGATCCCGCAGCACGCTTCGACTGTCGAGTCAATTGCGCGAGCTCTACGCGGTTACACACAGCTTTGAACTGTATCCTCAAGGATACGAGATACAGTATGCCGAACTTATAATGTACTTGCATCTGTATATGTCTCTATATGCGCATGTTTGAAGATCTTAAAACGCCGACAAATTAAGCTGTCGTCTTGGATCCATAATTCACTTCAGCATGCGCAACACTCTACAGCTTATACATTAAATCTAAAAACATTTTTTTTTAATTGTATGACTAAGAATCTGTCACTGTGTATATTCATGCAAGGATCAAGTAACCGACTTCTATTAAGACATATTTGATTAAAAACTCGTTAATTTAAATGTGAAATGTTACCACTGGAAATATTAAGTTTATTGCCATAAAAGAAGCTACAATTTAAATTGTGCTCGGTTGATATTTGCATGAAATAATGTTGATTTTACCCTAGGCTTGTATAACGTAGCGAAGAACAAGCTTGTTTATGCAAGTTGGTAACAATTCTTGCATTTAAATGAAAATGCAACATTGTTGTTATTCCTTCAGTCAGACTATATGGAATATTTAATAGTTTCTAAAATAGCTGTTGATACATTTGTTTACAAATACGATTTTTCGTTTCAACGCCCGTACGAAAAGCTGTATTCATTTTCAAGTGTTAACTTGTTTGCTCTATCATCACGCCGTATCATTTCAGCCTGGTATAAAATTAATAAACTTGTTGTATTCAAGTTGTTGATGGTTGATGATGATCGTTGGTACGTGTACATACGGGTTAATGCATGCCAGGGTGAATCAGCAATTTGTCCACGGTTAGTATAAATAGTATAGTATCCAACAGACGCGCAAAATTAAGTGTAACTAATTATACTCATATAACAAACAACGATTAATCTTGAACGCAAAGTTTCGTCGCAACTTGTCGTCGATTTATGGTTACTGGAAAAGTTAAACAGCAAATATTCGCAACGTTCAACATGCCGTCACTTACTCTCTACATCCTCTTTGCAATGATGTACTGCACCGGCCACTGCATACTGTGCGAATATAATTATAAACATATGTTTGCTGCAGGAATAATCACTTCACGTAGCGAATAACGTTTATGTGTTTCTATACACCATAAACACAACATGTTATGATGCGATGCACTTGTAATGAATGGTTCAATATAAACAATAATATACGTATACTCACTATTATGTAAATACAATTTACATTTAGTAACAAAACTGAGCAAATCACTACTGAGAAATAAATAAGAAAAGACTCACTGTACAAATAATACCTACGTTTATCTGTTTCTCCAGTCGGTTAAGTTCAAAATCAATCTAACGGAAAACCGATCATGATGCGAAATGTGTATCTGTGGATAGTGGATATTTGACACATTAATCCCTCGTGACGTGTGTGTGTATACGTGGAAGAACAAATCATTGTTGATGTATTTATGCAGTCCGCGTGCACATCTGTCACAGAGATGTAATTGTAATATGCGTCCGCGCCTCTTAACCTCAATAATAATACGTCTGAGCTTGACACACGACACATTCTCACACACGCACGCACGCACACACACATGCTAACACTGACTAATGTCTTAAGTAACGCTTCATGTCGTGATTTTTTTCAACCATGAAAAAAGAAAAATATGGTTTCATTTTCTCTCTCCGGTTTTCTTTCTTCTGTCCTTCCTTCCGAACACACTGACATCTTACCGTCGTCTTTAGAAATACATTTCGTACAGCATCATTGCATCAAATGCCTTATAGGCTTTGGAAAACGAACGAATAATTGAAAATTCTTTGTATGTTCAATTCATATTCGATATCCGGTTTCATTCACATCTCTGGTTTTACTTTTGTAACCGTTTCTGAATTGTTTACATTGAAAATTGTTGACAGTACGATGACATTGTATGACCGTGTCACTGAATTCACTTCAATAACTCCGCAGGAAATGATTGAGAATGCAATATTTCGATTATGCTCAGTCCTTACCTCTTGGTTGTTTCACAATATTGTCTGCTAAAATAATTTTACGTCATCTTTCGAAGAATCGTATTATATATCAACATTCCGGATATTTTCGTTCTGCTGAAAATAAATCACGTCAAGGATAAACGTAACAAGATATTAAATATCCCTGAATGGAGGATGTTTCGTATGTCATCACATAATTCTGCTGTTCGCGACATAGGCCTGCTAAATATGCACACTGGACTTCCTTTTTGGTTGACTCATAATTCCACAAGTTATTTTAACCTTCAATAAACATTATTTCCATGTTCCATGCGAAAGCTTCCATTATCTTTCTAAAGATCTTTCCTGTAAAATCTGCTGGAATCAATTTGTTGAGAGAATTGAAAAGGTTTTTTTCCCGACTGATTCTACTGGTGGATAGTTGGACTTGGATGCCATATGGCATCACACGCGATGTTGACTTTTCGTTTGGAATTCGCCTTATTTCAAAGTCGACTGCTCGCCCTCGTCAACTGTCGAAGTTGGATTTGTAAAATAAGCTTTAAGTTGCTGAAATATCCACGTTTGGCTGAACAGGAGTTCATCCACCAGTGCTGCCTATGATCCAGCGGGGGTAGGGGGTAGGTAATATGATGAGGCGACGCATCCTATATTTGTGAATGTACTTATTTAGGTTCAGGACACACACAGGTCGCCGGGGGTAGATGTTCGACATATCATCTTCTTCTTATTCTCCTGATATATATAGAGAGGGAAACCTATCAACTTTGGTTCGTTCCCACGTAATCGTCGATTCCGCGCCATCCACTTTCTTAGGTTGTTACCGTTTCTCAATTTTTTTCCGTCACCCTCTTGATTTTTTGTGCCCTTCGCGCACATTTTCTTAATCACATTTCCTTATTTATTGCTACTTTCAGGAATCGTATCAGACGCACGAATGTCGCCATATTAATTTCTTGACTCGTTGCGTTGCGGTATCTTTTTTTTTTGGTATTTAAATTGAAATCATTCCAACGGTGATATTTGAACAGAAAAATAGAGAATTTATTATAGTAGGTGATGTTGAACAAACATACACAAATTATATATAGTTTAAATTAGTCACATGCCAAACTGATATAAAAATACTCAGACATGCCTAGCCTTATTTCTAATTAACCTAAATTAATACTAGGTTAACTGTTATTCGTCGTGCACGACATTAAATTCTTGAAATTAACGTTCTAATTCACGGTAAGATTTGACCTATATCTAACTAAAATACAATTTCTCTATTGGTATAAAACTATGATTTGCGCCACAAATTTCTGAACATTGAACATAAAATACCTGATCGATGATTAAAGGAATTAGTTATAACGAGAATTCCTTGATTATTATATTCCAACAAATTATTTATTATGAGGACTGGTAGCAATTTAATTCCTGAAACGGAGAATAATTTTTCGTCTCAGTTCAGAGGAAATGGTTTGTGCCACATTCGGGAGGCTTTTGTTTCTGTCTGTCTAATTTTTTTGTTGTGCACGTCACTAAGCCCTTTTTCACATGTATGTGATTAATATCGGTGGACTGTCTGACGGACTTTGAATGATTTTGACAACACAGTGCTAACACAGAGCTACGTGTCAACTATTTATCTCGTTCATCGGGCGGACAGACAACGTTGTGCTGCTGTCGCATTGATCGACGAACTGTGAAAACTTTTATCAGTTGCCAGTTGGTTTTTCTTCTCCTCGGTTTCAGCACAAATGGTGTTTTCCAAAGAAGAATCTTTTGTAGTGTTTAATTATTTAGCAAAGTTTGTAAACCAGCACCAGTTGCAATCAACATTTTATTTCTGTTATATGTTTGTGCTATATATTCAATCTTGACTATTTTCTAAATTACTCTAGCAAAGAAATTCAAATCATGCATTTTAATTACTTCACACTGAAAAATAAATGCTATGGAAATGGCAAAAATGGATTTTTTTTCTTGGCAAACCAATTGTAACCAAGAAAACTTTAATTTTGTTTTTAATTGCGTCGAAAGCAGGTGCAGCCTTGTGTTGACCTGAAATATGGCGAACTATCTGGATATAACGTTTACTCGACGAACTTTGGACAAAGTTTGAAGAAGCTGTAGCAGTTTTAAAACATTTTACTACAATGTAACATTGCTGCGGCAATATGGGTACGATGATTCCTCCAAACTGGTGGAAGCACCCTTACTGATAGTGCACCGGTGTTAGGCAGAGTAGAAGCGAGATGATATATGCACAATGTACATATGTACGCGTGCGAATACAGACAGGAACAAGAGCTATGCGATGTGATGGCTGTGCTGGCGTTGTCCTTTGTGTTTCCTTGTCATCAGCAATCGATATTTCCATTTACCCTCGGCTGCCGTGTCGGATGAGCCGTTGTCGCGAGGGCGAGAGTGAACAGACCCAACCAGGGGTGACATCCGGGTTTCGTTGTTATTCTTATCATTTGCCCGGTCACTGGCCATTCACGTCGTTATCTCCGCCAACATGTCTTGGGGAAACTCGTCCACACTATTCCTCCCAGTGTATAGTGCTACTACGATCCTGTCACTATGTCTGTCTTGTCCATGTTCACTTCGACTATTGGTTACTTGATACGCAAGTCGCGAAACACGCCGAACTAACTCCAGTGATGTCGATGGATGTGAACGTCACTAGCAACTAGAAAAACGTGATCGGAAACGATAGTTAGTGAACACGAGATGCGCCCGATTTCTTGTTCAAAACTTACAAGATCGCAAGAAATTTCATTAGTTCGGTTTGGTAGCCGTTACGATACTACACATGATGTTTTTTGCTGACTGGCCGATTCCTTTACAACAGGGATTTTGTTGCATCGTAAGCGATAGTGAAGTTGTAACGTCTGATCGCAAAGTAATTTAATTTTTATTTGATATGTTGCTTTTATTTTTACAACACTGGGATCTGTACAGACAGAAACGGTCGGACAACCAGACAAGTGTACGTGATTTAAAACGAATTTGTTACAACTCCTCGTTTTTCCAATAGAAATAATAAAATCTATGAACAAGTAATAAACGTTTGCTACACGGATTTTTAATAACAGAACGTTATCACCTCTTAATACAACGGTGGACGTGATGAAAGGACGATCTATTCGAAGTGCGACGAGGAAAAAAGGAATTAATAAGAAAAGTATTTTAAACTTGTGAACTTCTCTTGCACACCATGATTCTATTCATAAAAAAGTCGAAACTTTTTCCTCGTACAACGTTCTTTTTTTACCTACTGTGAACGCTAAATTTAACGCTGTTCTCTTTAGATTTACGCAACAGCGAACACAATTTATTGCCACAATTAAATCTTCTTCATCTATATTTAAGTTTTATTGTAGGTTTTGTTTTTGAAATAAACTCGCACATACTGTAGCTATCTGGCAGATGGAGTCATTGTTTACCAACTACGCAGGCATATATATAACTACACACTGTAGCAGCATTGCTGGCTTTTTCTATGGAACTAAATAATGCGACGAGATGCGAAAACTTATCGTAAATTATGTGTTGTGCCAGCACAAAATGTTACCAGTAATATATAGTTCAAATTATATATTTACAGCGGCAGTTTCATACTATGAATGCTAATTTAATTGGTACGTACTTTGTACAGAAAAAGTAATACTGGACCCGCTTGTAATATTTGAAGTTCTTGCAAACAAAAAAATCAAACAAAAATGAACGAATTCGAGTGCAAGTGCTCTTATCCGGGTTCAAGTGGAAAACTGGTGAAACTTTGTATCAGTTTCTCGTTTCGTCTATAGGAAAATATTTCAGAAGTTTGCGTTGTGCAATGAAGCATTGACATTAAGCAAACACAAGTGACAAACTTCACATGTGTATTGCAAGTGTAAGGCCGGCGAATGCTTGTACGGACTTACTTCCGTGTTGGTTAGACAGGAGGAGCCCTTTTTGCAAGATTACGCGCCATGAAAAGCTAGTGAAATTTAAAATTTATTACCTCACCCGGTTTTATTTTATGCTTTACGGTTTTCGAATGTATAAATTTTTCTTATATAAGTTTTTGCGTTTTCTCTATAAAGTTTTACGCCTTTACCCTTGATATTACTTTATGGGTTATGTTTTATAGTTTTTGCAAGGTCCTGGGCTTCATCCTGTATATTAAATGTTCTATATTACCCCCCTGTATTATCTGTATTTAATATTATTATGTAAATTGTCCGTATAGTGTAATGCACAATAATGTACTGAGCTTGCTATGGAACAATATTGAACCTGGTTATATGCAGAATTAAAAATAACTTATTTCCAATGGTTGATAGCGGTTGCAGTGGTTCTGTTTAGCTCACAACTAATCAAATACATGTCAATAAATCACTGATCTGTGCAACAACTAATTTCAATGTATGTGCATATATGGTACGTTCATTCATCATTGGTCGAAAGAAATCTGACGCATGCGTGTTGCTTTCTATTCCACAGCATACTACGCCATGTTAGTTCTATATCATAGTGGACTATAGTGGACTACTCCAGTAGTGACCTTATAAGGCGTACTAAGTACTTAATTTACTCTCAGAAATATAGATACATGTTTAAGATGTTATCAACCCAGGTAGGTGGTAACTGAAAATTGATTAGGACACGGGGAATTAAAACCTATTTGTTTTATCAGTGTACACTGTAAAAAATAAGTGTTTTAAATTTGAAGGAAATGACAAAGGATTTATACATTTGAAGATGTCGAATATTTGTAAATAATTTACTTCGGTTTCCATGATGCCGATATTGAGTAAAATAAATACTAAATAAAATATGTCTCACCAGAATCGTGGTATTTCTAGGGATTTTGTTGTTATTTCAGGATGAGAAGAGAATAAAAATTCGATGTATTTTTAACGAAACAGAGTGAAAATGCACATATATTTGACTCTAAAAATATAACACGAATAAAACATTATTTATTATTTATTGCATTCACAGCAAATAAAAATGTAATTGTACTAGGTTATCGCATGAATTTTTATAAAATATTTGTAGAGTATGCTCGAATGGATATTGTAAATAATTAATATTAGATTAAACTTTGTTTATGCAATTAAGCGTTGAGATTGATATCACATAACTTTGATTGCATCAGTATTGTAATTAATAATAAAATAACTCGGATATCTCTCACACTAACATTCACGCTCGTATTGGTGTACCCTATAATTCGTAATATTAATTGGATAAATTTGTATGAGCTAATAGTACACGATTTATATAGAATAATTTCCGTATGCAATCAAATACATAAAGTGTAGTTCATTGTACATATGGCCGTAGTAGATACTCATATGTGGCACTATAGACAATTCGCGTTCCAGTAATTAGAGTGTATGAACTAACAGTAATAAATATTCACTGGTCATTACCTACAGTTTGCGTGTTTCAATGCTGTAACAGTTGCTGTTTCATTCGGCTGCATATTGCATTTCCGTGTGTAAATATATACACGTTCAATATTTATATTAATTTGTACAATTTCATCCTAACGATTATAGACACATATGTTGATTGCTAATGTACCTAATGAATGAAGTAATTAATTTTAAACTTATAGAAACCAATTAGAACATTCTTCGCGTCTTGTGCAAGTTTTTTCAGGTTTTCTACAGGAGATATCGATAAACAAAGCATGAATATCGTGTTGCATAGTTTAAAATGTTCGAAAAAACATTTATATGTTAATTATTATGCTCCGAAAGCAGTTACCTGTCACATTGATAGCAAATTATGGCTGAAAATCACACATGGTTACCAAACTTATGGCACATGACAAATATCTTAATCGGTGCCTGTGAATTTGGTAACTAATCAAGTGGGTGATAACTACGTAGGTATATGTATGTGTCAGACATGTGTTGCATTTAGTAATAGCGAAAGTGAAACTGTAAATTACATTAACTTCCAAATTCACACTTGCCTAATCGATAGATTGAACACTAACTTCCTAAAGTTTGTTGTCTCTTTCTCGTAACTGACGGTGAATTTTCCTCGATGTCAAACGTTATCCGTTTAAGACATAAACATGTCACTCGTGTGCCTTAGCGTGAGAACCACAAAGTCCCTTCGCTTCTCTCCTAAACATCCACTTTTGAAAATCACCTCTGCCCAATCCTTCACAAACATATGTGTCGACGACACAAATAACAATAATATTTCCGACAGTTGTGGGAAAATATAAACGCCAGAGTATTTGTGTAGTTGTTGGTATTAATTGTGTTCTTTTATTGTTACAGGTAAGCATCCACTCACATAATTCCATGCTGTAAGTACACATTCTGTATTTATGATTAAATTATCTATGATGTGATGGTCTGTTTTATTCATCGGTTTTAATCATATCTTCGATGTATTTTAAAACTTGCGTACGTAATAAAACCGAAATTTATTCCTTACATATGAGACCCTTTTATGGGGTCGTAAATATCACATGTGGATATTCATTAAATGTACATAAACAAAATTAATACCAATTATCTCAATATAACTATAAAACTTTATCTACCTGGCGTCTACGGACATAGATTTTTAGAGCTTTTACTATATAGAGTTAAGGTTTACATACATACCTGCACTGTCTTGTCTGTATTTACATGCAAGTCACATACACACACATATACATAAAGCATGTTGTATAGCTGTATATATGTACCTGAAGATATGAACTGAAATAAAACGGCCAGTCCTACGCTTGAAATATTTGTGTGGACAACGGGATCGACATCCCACCGTGTTCGTGTACCTTTTTTGATTTTCTGTGATTCTAACTAAAACGGACACCCTCTGGGTGAGACTATAAACTTTTATAGCCACGACTGACGATACAAAGCCGGTTTGAAAAGTGTGTAAGGCGCCGAATTGATTCTCGGGCAACCTCGGTGGTATGTGGGACAATATATAACCGTCCAATGTAGGTAGAGTACTAGGTAACCTCATATCCTGTCACCCGGTATAACACCACCATGGTGCACGGCTACTAGCCCGGGGCGGGGTGGGGTCAGGTGGGGGTAGCTATAACACAGGTGTCACGAAAGTAATGTGTCGTACTTTGTCATAAATCATGCATCATCCCCGTAGCTCAATTGCACACCAGGACAGCACACTGCCAGGCAGATATGCGCACGAAAATTATGTGTCTTATGATTGATGACTGCGGACATATGCATGTGTATGTTTACCAGACTATATATATATACGGATATATGGAAAATCAAAGTGCATTCACGCTAACGTTAACTGCGATATTCCAGAAGATTGCGTGTTGTTCTAGATATAATGTTCAATCATTTGTTATAATATACGTCGTTTCAGACAGCTTACGCGATTTATTAAATCATCCGCGGGTTATCAGTTGTACAAGACCCTGACAAATGTCTTTCGAAGACAAACACATTGAGAAACTATTTTCCGAATTTAATTCTTATCTAAATAGCTAACATATTTGACTGCGCCAGGCATAAGGGGAGCGATATATTCATGAGCGGATGATATTTCTCCCCAACTGAGCAATTTCGTAATATCGTCAGCGGGACTGTCCATTTAGATTTATTTTATTTTATATTATTCTAGCCAGAAGGCGGACAGATTAAAATTACACTCGACTAGCTATTCGTTCAAGTGTAAAACGTATTTAGATTCTACGAGATACATTAAATTATGCACATTGTCAATATGTATCTATGTTAAAGTCTATAGTCGTTATTCCCCGTTCAAATCCCGTATGGAAAATTTATCTGGACATTTGCATTGCCATTCAAATGGCTCATTCATTCAGTTAATGAAAATTTTGGTTTTGTTTCATCTATTGTAATAAAATATGTAACATATATACTCGTAATATTAAGTATAACAAATCAGTTATATTTAATCTGCGTTTAAAATGAACAATATTCAAGAAATAATGTGCAATCGTGATTATTTTTGTAACTGATTTACTGCACTTGCAATCAGATCTTACGGTCTTCAAGGAAACGGAGAGAAATTGTGTTCAATTTTTCCGTCTGTACACCCACGATGGTCGTTTGCTGTAACGTACAATTTCGTAATACTGCGCGTTTCCTGTGTCGTTTGTTCTAATATTATTGCAAAGACTAGTTCCACTATCGCTACTACTCCAGGACCACTATGTAGCACTAAATGTGCATGTGTCTGTGTGTTGCACATTGCTAATATAATACAGTAATTTCTCGTATGAACACGTTGGTATCCGCAATTTTTCAATTACATCCCGTGCAGCACTTAAGGGTTGGCCTCACGATATCGCGTGAGGTCAGGAACAATTTTGCCCAAGTAGTGTTTTAGCAAGATCAAGTGGGATATAATCAGGATAACTCAATTTTCAAACCTAACATGCGCGTTTTAATATTTGCACAGATTACGGCATTCGTTAGTGCAAAAAACATTTGCGGCAGCCGTTATACAAATATGAATACATGAAAAGCAAAAAACTGCTGTAATAAACATTTCGACGCGGGCTACAAATACTGTTGTTTTGTGTGGGGAATTCTATAAATGACATTATCGGGGTTTCATTTAAATTGATATTAAAATGTATATAATTTATTAAGACCGATTACCGTGAAGATAAATCATTTATTTAAATATAAATTGAATTAAAACTGGCGCTTAATAACCAATACGTTCTAGGTATCTTTGTTTAGGTGCGCATATGAAATGCGAATGGCAATTTCGTATGCGGACAGTTGGAATTAGTAAGTAATAACACTTTACATTAGAGAATAGGATTACACGGTAATTCTACTGACCCTACCCTTGTGTATTCATATTGTGTAGTAAACATCGTTGTAATATTAGACGAACTGAATTACGTCATAGTAAATTACTATGCTATATCCCGAGGCATGTAACCATATACCAACGAATCCAAAGTTAAACATTTAATACTCTTATGTAATAGTTTATATTTGTAAAGTAAAAATCTGCCATGAAGCAGTTCAAATAAAGTAAAAATTTTTATTTAAAAAATAAATAAATAAAAAGTTGTGCGTCTGTCTGTATAGCGTGAGAAATATGTAGGTTCATGAGTTTTTGTTTTGTGTATACAGTAGGTAGTGCAAGTGACAGGTAAAATTAACTTCCGAGTGTAAGTTACGACAATGTAAAAATAAAATGTAAATAAAGTTATCTCATAAAATTAACAAACTAACTAACTCTTAACAAGCAGAAGTTGTTTTAATGTGCGTGAAAGTAATGAAATTCTACTCATAGCGTAAGATTGATTACTATGCCATCAGTGAGACAGCTTTGATTAAGATAAACGATAAATTTTACATAAAAAATACACGGTTTACAGTTCGGAATCCATCATTCGTGAACAGTTCGACTTGGGATAAAAATTGCCTTGAGCAATTCGAATGGTACTCTAAGTACGCGAGAAGCTACAATCGATAAAATAAACTGTCGAATTTATCTGCTATAGAGGTTAAAATTATATACGTGAATTTATTCTAACGTCTAGTATATTGACATATATTCGATAACAGTAAATAATACCACAAGAGTATTAATTATTGTGTGAAATTAGAAAAGTATTGTACAGAAGTATATAATGTATCATTGTTGTCACTTTGTAAATGGAATTATTGTGAAATTGTTCGTTCATTGCCGGGTATCGGGTAACGGTACTGTTCCGAGGTACAACAAGTTGGTACAACATCATACACAACGGCACGCATTCATTAACTACTCGTCCGTGAAGTACCGCAGAGGACACTCCTTCCTAATAGCTCTTTTAGTTTGCCGACAGCGTGGTGGTTCGTAATAAATAATACAGCACGCTTGAAGACGAATAGTCCGCTGGTTGGTTTGAATCCCATCCCGTCATGTGATGGAGGTCTTAGGTCGAGTCGTTTCGTTTTCTGACCTTTGTACTTGTATTGTGAAGGATTTGTACGTGCGTCGAGATTCGCACCCAACGCACAAGACCGCCCACATTTGCAACATCGTCGGCCAACCAGTCAGCCCAAGCAACCGCGACTGTTTTACATAAGAATGGCTTTCTTTATGCGGTTCACTTGTCAGAAGGACGGCGACGCTGAAACGATGAGAAATAGTTTTACGTTTCGCTTGCGGATTTTGTGACAGTTATTGTTTGTTTTCAACGGGCGAACAGTGCAGGTTTGTGCACGTATGTAACACACACAGTAGTGGGAACTCGCCTGTGTATGATGTTTGTTCATTAAGTGTACTTATTATTGGATATTAGTCTGGCATGACGTCATACGTATTTGTCCACTGTCAGTTACTCCACTTACATATTTCTGTTTTCTCTCATGTGACATATAGTTTGTTTTTGTCTATTCATTTTCGCAGTAATCGTATTACAACAACATTGACATATTACCGATACGTACTGAAACTGTTATGAGTCATGTGTTCTAGTTATTAATATCCACATGGTTTCATATTTAAACCCTTGATCGATATGCTACTTGTAACAGTCACTCAAGAGCCAAGTGATCATGTATTATAAAAAGTTATGAAAATATTAAAGACGTACATTTCTGAGAACCTTTTCAAAATCAACTCCTGTGTATTTGCGTTATCTTCTGGCTGATTCGACCCAGTTAACATGCGCCTGTCATTAAAACGGATTAGTTTATAACAAGAACGGATTGTGTTGAAATTAAACATTTCCTTCGTTGTCTTACGTTTCACTACCATGTATGTGTGTATGTAGATAGAAGAATGCCGACGTACGTATGCAGCGCCACCCACGATAAATTGCTCTCTATACGTGTCTCGTCCCACGGCGGGACTTAAAATTAGACGTTTTGAATTGTTTCATTTCCGTTCATTTCCCAAGAGTCGCAACGTCCCTGTCCCTTCGTTACGCGCTCGTATCACTTGAAGTGGCCCGTAGTTATGGAAACGTAATGCCTTGTCACTTGACAAGTGCGATTAAGTATTTACTGTACCAATTAAAAACATGAACATCAACTGCTCGTTTCATTACACCGATCATCAAATACCTGCTGTTTCCAAGCCACTGCATTCACACAATACTCG
Source organism: Carabus problematicus (assembly GCA_963422195.1). Lineage (NCBI taxonomy): Eukaryota > Metazoa > Arthropoda > Insecta > Coleoptera > Carabidae > Carabus > Carabus problematicus. The sequence goes on from OY728584.1 coordinate 12,820,621, forward strand.
TTACAATGTGTAATTTAGTATACAATTGACATTGACAAATTCATTTTTATATCAATTACGGCTGCAACTAATGAAATGATCGAAAATATTCTTGATGAAAAGAAAAGTAGATATATATATATATATATATATATATATATATATATATATATATATATATATATATATATATATATATATATATAAATCCGATTCATTTTTCCTGATTTCGATCCCATATTCTATGGGCATTGAGCGTGATACGTACATCTGTATTTGCTTTGAGTTCATTTCTTTTATATCATTCTATTTATTTTTATTTCTTTTAATATTTCATATATGATTCGCTTTTAACTAAGTCTTCGTACTGAATTTTTTGTTCTTATCCGTAATGTATATTATTCTTTTCCTTTAAAATTTGTTCTTTCAATTTTTGTACGAATTTACATAGGATATATGATTCGCTATAACTTTTAAGACTACATTTGCAGCATTGAAATATCACTTACGAACCTTCAAATCTTTTGTTTGATTATTTATTACACAAGTATGGTTAGTGATCTATTAATTTATTAAGCGTGCAAACTTATACGTCAATCATGTATAAACAAATATAGAATCATTTTAAAAAAAATACCCGAAGGCGAATGCTCTTGCAGAATGTATTGGGAACAATATTGATTAAATACAAAACACTATCGAGTGCATGTCAATTGAAAGTGAGGAATACAATGGCCTATGTTTTGTATACCAGTTACACAAACTTGTATTTAGTGCTGCGTTCATTCTGAATATACATCTACTGATATTTCATTCCCTTTTGCATGTCCTGCAGGCTACCGCTTGCATTATTAGGGGGAAAAAAATGCTATTTGGTGTACAAAAATGTGTTTTTTTTGTAAGCACTTGAAAACGTTGAGCAAAGTATTATAAGAAAAAAATCCAATAAACCGGTGTATATGTATGAATAGTACAACCTCTGTGCCCGTCATACCGAGGATTTATATAGATTTTCTCTTTTAATAGCTAATATTTCATAATTCACGTGTCATTTATACAGAAATATCTGCTGATTATTTTATATTCGCAATTTAATTAAGGGAGAATTCGTTGGAAATGACATTTTTTAAATGAAAATATCAACTTTGAGTAAAAACAACCCTTGACTACCAAAGATTGAAACCATTAATAACCATTAATTTGTAAAAAAAAAAATACAATTGCATTCATTCATTTATTTAAATATGACTGCAAAAATGTATTTTAACAAAGAAAAAAATTCCACATATTCATAAATTATATAATAAAAAGGCAACTAATTATTATTCTATATTAATTCCATTTTGAAAACTGATTAAACAAGCATTCGAAAACAATTTGTGAGTACTAATTAAATCATTGTTATCGTAGATGTAACGGAAGAGAAAATAATTATAAAAACAATTTTATCCAATCGTTAGAATTAATGAACAGTATTGGAAGATAAATCGAGACCTACTTTGTATAACAAAGAATGCATTTTGTATTTATATTTATTTACATGTAATGTTCAGAATTTAGAGCATTCGTATGTTAATCGGTTTACATGAATAGTAAAATCTTACATGTGAATTTCCGAAAATACCCTTAATCCTATCTGAAATGCTAATTTTATGTTTAGTAGCTTTTAAATTTGTTTTGCGCTTTGCATTCTTTCTACTTAATTTACGATACCAAAAGATAAAACCGTTGTAAACTTGTTGTAATTACCGTAAATGTTAATTTCGATTCTAATTTGGATACTTTAGGATTTACAGATAAAAGGATTATTGTTTTTTTTTTCTTTGAAGGCGAGCTATAAATTTTAAAAAGCTCTTTAAGACGACTCCTTATTTAGCTACTTATCTTCATAAATAATTTATATCTGTACAGTAAATTAACAATTAATATCTGAATACGGCACTGTCTTCATAAATAATAAACATGCAAGATTCACCATGAATAATATAAAACGAACATGACGGAATAACTTAATATATTTAAAATATATTACCGAAATAACGGTCATGCGCAGAATATTGAAACTATCGATTCTAGTTAATTTGTAGCCGAGGGATATAATAATTTATAAGGCAATACATTCCAGTATATCTTTATTAACAGTGGCTCCTCTATGATCCTGTCGAGCCTCAAGCAAATCAGATTTTTGCAAGCCTGCATCCTATAATCCATTGTGTACAGCTTTATAAGATCCCGCCTTCCTGATACATGATTAACTAACAAATTCTTACGCGTATTACCTGCTCTATTAGTTCGTAACGAATGCATTTTATTTTTAATTTATGCTAAAACCAACTTGCTATTAACACTTTTTACACTTCTTGTTTTCCAAGAAGCCAAGCACAATGTGTTATGATAATGTACAATGTTATAGAATATTCAAAATTAGACTTTACTTGAAAGAAACGGCTATTAATTTCGTTTATAAAAATCTGTATTTATTAACATGTTTGTTCCTGTTTTATACAAGAGTGTTCGTTCTGGTTAATGTAAATGACATCACGGATATAGATAATGAAGTGTCATGTAGCACTTAGCGTGGACTGCTGTTGCTGTGTTTTGTATAGATAGATATTTAGTTATATGAATACCCGTTCAGATATCCGAGAGTATGTAATATGAAGTGACGGCTGCCTACCTGACTGTCTGTCGCCGGATAAATACGATATGACCTTTGTCAGAAGTATACTTCGCAACTGTACAGTATACTTGAAGACATATGCAAGAGCCGTGCGTCACGTAACAATTATTAATTCAAGAACAGACAATCGAACACCCCTTCAATCGATACGTGATAACGCGAGAATATCTACGGTCCGTGTGGAGCCAATTTCGTGGTAAGCACCGTGCAGGAATATATAAAATATTCCTATAGACCTGTGCTTACATACTTATACTAAAATATACATACATACCTACACGAACACTTTTAACCAAACCAGTAGTTCAGTATCAAATGTTTGCACTCTATAATCCAATTTCATTACTTTTTATTTTACATCATGTCTGCACAGCAAAATTAATTGAAATACAAATTTTTATCGTACTTTTCTGTGTAATCCTACTAACAAATATTTCCATATACTATCACCACTGTCGCCGCTATCGAAGGTTCCTTTTATATAAACCGTGCATTTTCCACAAACGATCACCGATTCTCTTTGACAGTTTTGTTGCTTTCATTGGTGAGTGTGTATTTGTACGATGGAGTTCGTTGCAAGTGCATCGAAGAATTTTCTAACAAAATTTTAGTATGCTAACTCGATGGTAAATATACTCTAGCAAGCACAGTCCAGCATACAGAGTATGCACGTTGTTAGTCCGTGTGTATGTACTCGTACATACAAGCAGCGTCTCGTGCGCGTCGCCTTCTCCTCTGTATTTGATAGTCTAGACGCGTGCCTCAGCTTAAACACAGCACAGATGGGACGTCTGTGTATTTTATTAGCTGCCTTGATTCGGGTAATGTCCCCTGCCATCCTTGATCATTGTATGCTTCGAAGGTTTTTTTTACGTTTCGATAAAAATAAAGAAAAACACACACTTTTATTTTATCGATTCACTTTATCGCATTACCAATGGCACCGAATTAAGGAAGGGCGTAAAATACTTTTGGACGTGAACTGTTTTATGTACTGTGGTTTAATCGAAACGGCTTTGTTTAATCCGGGTCAAGAACGTGGATACAAGTATACAGATTGCCGAGCCAAAATACAAACAACTGCATCCCAGATTTTACACGTAAACATATAAAATGCGGTTTACGACTATGAGTTATTTTTTGTGTGTGTATACTTACGTACGAATAACAAAAATTCAACAAAATAGCACATTCCACATAGTGCAGTTTTGTATCGATTTGTACGATCGTGAAATGTAACTGCTTACATTAATTGTGTAAACAAAACTTTAACTTTCAACTAAACAGGTAACGCGAAAGAACAGAACGAACTCGTAACTTAATTAAGTCGAGTTACGGTGTCTGGGCGTCTGTTGTTTTATGCGGAGCTTTTTATAATCATGCGCCGCACTAAAAGCATTAATTTTACGAGATAAAAATCTCGATTACCTGTATGCTACACCTTTAATTATCGTCGAACATCGCGCGGCGACTCGTGCTTGTTCGTTGCTTGCATGCAAATCACAACAGGTCGTGCTGGTGGTGGGAACCCTACTGCAGTAGTCAGCGATGCAACTCATCATCATCCTAGCAGTAGTCTTCTGTATACGCTGTAACTACCTATCACTACTCCCCCTGGCCCCTAGCCGCTTTCATTTCACCACTCACTAGCGCCAAGTTCTGGGAACATGACGGGAATACACATTTGTTATTCATGCATGATACATAAACCAATATTGCGGTTGCCTCGTTGCTGTCCGCAGTTTGTTTTTCTTAAAAGTGCCTCTTCCCTTGTTGAAATAAAACTGTTCTGTTTGCCGTGCGGAATAAATTATATTCTATATGTCGATTTGTATTTTCATGGAAATATCGTCTTGACAATCTTTATTTATACTTGCAGAATATTATCTTTAGTGCATTGCATCGTCAGTGTATCTACTTCGCTACATTGAAATTTGCGATATGCGGACGAAGAAAGAAAATCAGTTCAATCGGAATAAATTTGTGTTTAGTTCCAATCACATAGGACGTAAAATATTCATAGACCGATGTGTTCAAAATCCCAAAGCTGAAATCCCTATTCGTGTATCAATATTGTTTGTTTTAAAATAAATATAAAATCTTCAAAAGCAAGTTCACATACATATTGTACACTCATGTCTCATTTTGTATGGCTCTAGACAAGGTTAAATTTGTGGTAGACAGATTCCGTTAATTGCAACATTTGCCTCACAATTAAACGTAAAATCGCATAAAGCCTATACAATTCGATGATGTAACACATTCATTGACGTTAGAATGTGACCATTGTCTTGTTACTAAATACATTCTAGTTTCAATCGCCGATGAAACGACGTTGGTTCAAAGTAACATCCCTTGCCAGTCTGCTAAAGTTTATACTTACTTGGACGCTATCCAGACAATTATCAAGACGGCTGGGAGCATTGCAAGACATACATTCACAATGTGTAGATGTACCATTTATCTTACGTAGCAATCAGTTAGCAAAACTTCAACTCAATTCACAGTACAATTTTAGTCGAGACAATTTCCTTCTGTCTCATCTACCAGCTAGGAAAGTTTTGTATCTGTCTATCCTGATGCAATCAAGATCATTTTAAAAAGCTGCACTCAAATGTTTCTGGTTGAAAAAAAGAAAGATGTCTCTGCTATAATCGCCTGAAAAATGTGATGATAACTCTCGCTTAAACATATTTGTTTTTGCTAAAGACTAACGTTTCGAATTCCTTTTGTATTCGTAATAGTTGAAGCTTGTTCAGCCTCCCCTGATGTTATCTCGACATGAAGGGAAAGATTATAAAAGAATCGGATTACGACGATTGCTACGTCTGATTAAACCTGGTATTATTGTATGTTGTGGCTTAGAAAAAGGCGAAATAGCATTTAGTTTTTCAGTCGTTCACACACCGATCCACATAAGGATTTAAGGGGGAAATGTATTACATGTGTTTGTTCAGTAATTGTATAATACCGTGCAGCACCATAAGTTCATAACTTAACATGTTTATTATTATTTAGATTATAATATATAACTACATATATGTAGATTCGTAAATAGTTTATTAGATTTTCCGTTTCGGAATAAATTCACTATATGTGTAAAACACGTGTCGCGTCGCTTGAAATTGAAAAAACAACAGCTACTCAAATAACATTTCATTTAGCTTGACTTTATGTTGGTTTTACGCTGACACTGTCAAGCACCACTCGTGTTTAATTGGTGTTCCGACAGTATGTCTCCGAGAGGCGCTTCATGCGTTACACTCGTCCCTCATCAAAGGGATTCCCATTGCTGAAAACGAAATGCATGTTAATAATTTCCGAATTGTCCTATGCCCGTAATTAGTTTTATTCTGCATGGCAAACTTTTCGCTAATTGTGTATGCCACGTGCCAGTTGAAATGTTTCATATGTAAACTACAATTGCTAACAAATTAATCTGAAATAAATATGAACTACTTAGTAAACTTACGTATGTTTCATTTCATTTAAAATCTTACATCTATAGTATTTTCTACTACTATTAAAACGTGTCAATGATAATATTTTTCACCCTAACAAATCAATTTAAAAAAGTGAATATGAACTTTCACAAAATTAATATTTAATTGCTAGATCTGAAGTATGATTAATCACGTTGTCAGTATATTAGCAACTAGGTTTTTTTATAATATTAATTAAACCAGTTTCTCGTACTATTTAGTATTTACCTGTCCGAATGTGCATTTTTGCAAATAGTGTGGTTCGCCATAGTGGAGAATGTATTGAACCAATTCAAACGCACGTATAAATATTGTAATTTTTAACATATGCCATTTTATAACACAAGTGGACTATAATTAAATTTGTATATACTGTGTATGTTGTGTAGAATTACGGTATGCAATTAAAACGCTGTACTCGGAAGCCTGAATGCAACGGCGACATGCACTGTTTTGCGAAATAAATTTTCTACACCTGAGTCCGGTACTTATACATGTGTATGTACAAACATCCGGATGCACGTACATGGCTTTACCTACTTTGTAATTTAATTCATTTTTAAGATAATTAAATTCCACCTTGACAAAAATGTAATTGCATTTCATTTGTTTTTATTATACCCGGTTATAATGTAAATCTGAATAAGTTATAAGTGTTACATGGCGATCTGCGCTTGGTTATAAAGTTTTGTTCATTTACCAGAATATACAACCGAGATTTTACTAATTAAAAACATCAAATCTGAGTGGCACATTCCTAGCGTGGATGATGCGATAGTTATGTCGGACTGTTACATATTCCGTTTCATTTACACTGCTATCATTTGTGCAAATACACATTTCGATCTCAATCATGGTATTCAACCGGTCACAAATGAAAATACAAGAGAGTCTCATATGGAACATGACACTTCTAACTCGACTAAATTGGCATAGAAATCATTTTACGCGCGTTTAATTACATATATCTTTGTGCAAACGTGTGTGTGCGTGTATTTGTGTGAGAATCAAGTTTCCTTGTAGTCTGATCTGGTAATGTTACGTTTCTGCTCGCGACATTAGATTAAAACCGGCGTTAAATTGCTGAGAGAAGGTTCAACATCGTCTCCGATGTGAAAAGATCCTTCCCAGGCCCCAAGGATCTCGTCGCCGTTAATTCCCTGAAGATTTTACCCCGAGTTTCAGTTTAATGTTATGACTCGGATGAACGCTAATGATATTTACAAAGTACAGATTCAATCTACTACTAGTAGTAGTAGTCAAACTCTAGAACCCCTCGTATCTGAATTTGGATAATGCAAATATCACTTTCAGCTACTACGGTGTATGCTTAAAGAATGTCGGATTTTTGAACTTATTTGAGATTATATTTATCTATGATCTGTATCGTTGTAGAATTAAATGAGCTTTCCGTTACTTTCATACGCCTAATATAGCTTATTTTATTTTGTTTGCTGCTTTCTGAATAGCGCTTTCGTATCTGTAAATCTGGCAGGATATACCTTTATTTCGCAAATTGTTAATTTCATCAACGATTCGACAAAAGTGAATGCGACTCCGTGAACATCATCACGCCGACGAACTCGTATTTATTCATAGTATAAATTAATCTGTTCACAAATATTTCTCTAATGAATTTAGTTTAAATTAGATTTATCGTTAAGCCTTCACCTTCGCACAACAAATTTCGCGTCGTATTAGTCGTTTGCTAAAAGCGGATAATTAATTTTACTGCAGCAAATTAGTACGCAAATGAACGGCTTGGGTATTTCGTGTTTAACAGGCTGCCAACCTAACATTTCATTCCTGCTGCACGTTGTGATTTAAATAATTATGAATCCGTAATGAAATTTGATCGTACAATGTTAGATTCAATACTAATTTATAAGGTGTTGTTCTAATAATATTGGCATAATATCATAGTGCATATATACAGTTATACTCGTATATGTGTAGTTATTTAGTTGCCTGAATTTTTGTATCACCTTCATTTGTTTTTCTTTGGTTACTTCCAATACTTGTAAAGCATAATAATGAAACAAGTGAACGTTACACTACCAGACGGAACCTGTCCATTAGCTTGCACATGGATTCAACAAGAACCGCGTTCCTTCGTCTAATAATGAGCAAGAGTTTCAATTACTTTTTATTCTGTGTACAGGTACGCCGCTCGCGAGCATGTCTTGCGTACGGAATGCCACATAATTCTGCTTTTATTTTCCTTCGCCATTTATTTTGATATTTTAACATAACCTGTTCCTTGTCGCCACCATCCACACGTGATATCCTTTTAATTACTTCTCTTTTGGAGTAATTGTTTTATGTTATATTTTATCAGATGCTAATCATTTGTTCAACATTGCCGATGAAATAATATCCATGTAGGATTATTACGTATTCGATAATATGTTCTAATTTAATTGTGAGAAGAATTCATTTATATTTATGTGTATCCATTAGGTGAAGAATGTTCGAGTACATTTCCATGAAACGTTAAATCTAAATGGAATGGTCGTCGTGCTTAATGCTGCGATTGCTGACTTACCCAGCGAATGGAATCTTCAACGATCGGTCCCGCAATCCGTGGCATCCGTTTGTAATCCAGCGCTTTGCTGTCTGTCTTTCAAAACATCTTAAAGAAAGCAACGCTCGTTAATTTATCTTTACGTGTCTGATTCGCTTATTCACATTTCACTGTGTTTTATTATTTCTACTGTCTGTTCTTTCCATTTCAAATATTTATCCTGCGAAATCTTATAATAAATGTAAACAATAAAACACCATTATAAATAGCAAAACATTGCACTATTTTTTCACCCATTTCAACTTGATTTTTGGAATTGTGCCAAACATGACAGGCTAATTCTCGTTCTACAACTTTTTTTTTTGTTTCTTGTTGACATTATTTTTTCGTTTAATAAAGAAAAAGAAATAAGGATGGTGTCGTGCGTCACTGAGTTAGTTTATAAAACAGTTTTCTTCGGAGAAAAATAGTTTTTTCTGTTCGTTTTTGCGTGCAGAGTCAATTGTTCGCCGTGATGCATGTTAGGAAAGTCATTTTGGCAAGTGTCGCGACGGAAAAAGACAAATGATCGTTCTGTTGTGCAGCAGGAATGTGTGCCTGCGACAGTGTATTTTTACCAAAGTTTTTCACCGAAGCTGTTCACCACCGTATTCTGAGTGTTGGCTCGTTTGCCTGCTCGATTCGCACGGTGACTTCATATCGTCAACATTTCGGCTTGTTGCATTTCCTTTGACACATCCTACGGCTATTTTCTTTTACTGCAACTGTGCTCTTTAAAAAATACTTCAACCGAGACCATTACAGAAAAAAAAAGCTGTACCGCATATTACTGCTATTTTCTCCGTAAATACTCGGAAATCTCCCAGGCGAGTCGTCGAGTTTATTTAAATGTTTTAAGTAAATGTGTACTTAGTTAATAAACTGTAATTTATTAAAACAGTTTATGTATATTAGTTTACATGCATTCGTTAGTTCCACTTAGCAATTATCTAGTAGATTAAATATTTAATTTATTTGAAAATTACGTTGCATAATAATTTGTAGATTTTACAAATGAAATCATTTTGAACAATTACTACCTTGGATTTTGACAAATACAGTAGTATTAATTAATATCTAATCAGCATGTAGCCATTTTGGGATAACAAACTTCGGAACTAAATTCGATTATCTAATTATTGGGCTAATAAGGATTGCGAAACATCAAAGACTAGGTGTTATGTAATTAAATAGAGCCCTTGCAGGCTGCAAGTTAAACTTCCTGTTACATTATTTCGATGAACATTAATTCCATTACTTATCTGACATTCAAAGTTCATCCGGTATTACTAGTATCAAATGCCGAGTTACAAACATTAGGAACTGAAACAGCCATTTCAATGAACAGTATATATATAGATAATTAATCAGTTATTGGGAACAACTGATTCATTCCAAAACACAATAAGTAACGTTTTACATACGTATTTGAAAATAACACATGAAATGTCAATCACAAACTCAATGAATCAACAATAACATATCTGTATGTATATATGTACGTATTTGTGTGTATGTATGTATGTGTGTATTGATCATGTGATAATCATTTAGCGCGTTGCTTGTTCATTTACTAATATCCTGTTTATAAAGCTGACGTTGAAACAGGATGCATGCAGAAAATGGGTTGTCAGTGACGGATGCGTAACACTGTGAACAATATTTGCGTACAAATAAACGTACGAACGCGCACGGTCATGCACCAGGATCACCGGATATTTTGTTACATTCTATAATAATATTTTACTTTGAGCTTGAACCATAATGAATAGCGAAACTCATCTAGGCAAATCAGCAACGTTCCGCCAGGTCCACGCACATTTAGACATGCTAAACGCGCAAAGACCGTTATTTGTTTCGAAAATAAAGACGTTCTGTGCAGTGTTCATCAATTATATATTGTTCTCTCGCTCGAATTACAAGCGTTGAAAGCACAAAAACTAATCAGCGGCTTTAAACAAACGTGTAAGATTTATTGTTAATGTTTGCATTCCCGTGGTTGGGTTGATTTTATTTTCTTTCATATATGGGTGTATTGCAAAACTGGATTGCAATGCGGTCTCATCGGTGTGGTGATTTTTGATCGGCCCGATGATAGTGGAAGAGCAAACCGCGGTCTCTGTAATCGTCATATCCGCGCACGTAGCCCCGCTCGTTCCCGACTAAACCGAACAAAAGTCGTTCAATAAATCACTGGTTATACTCGCAGTTAGTTAACTCTTATCTTGCATCTGTACGCATAACAAACACATTTCGTTATACACACACACACACGCATGCACGCTTGTACAGACGGCGAAGAGGTGTAGATATAATACCTACATGTTCCTACTCGGGAAGGCGCTATATACTTATATTTACACGCTCCTGTTGCTGCCTGCTTGAAATATCATTCATAATAAATTAATAAGAACATGCCGCTGTTGAGTAAGTTTATATCATGTTACGTTTAATTAATCCGTACGTGCATTGTAATAACTTTATCGTCGACTGTTATTCATGAGTCGCGATAACGCAGGCGTCAACACACTTTGCACCTTAACACTCGCTTGTAATTGTAAATGTTTTGGTTTTATTATTCAAACAACGTCGATAATAACTAGAATTGCAACTAGCCATTTTTACAGACAGATCCATGTTTACTAATAACATTTACACTATCGCAAACGACATTATATGAAAACAAAATAGAAGAAAAAGTTAATTTATAAATAATTATCCGTAAATGACCTATTTCAAAGCTATCGAACTGGATGTGGTGTGAAAAATGCGATAAAACACATATATCACGTATGAATTATAAAGCAGCTGTCATTTGCATCGATTTAAAAGTTCTTTAAATTTTCATAACTTCAACAACAATTGACGCTTGAAATTCTCATTTTCTCAAATGCGAAAAACCGTATGTCGGTACGGCATATGAATTTCAGGCTCTGTTTGAAAATAAATATAATTCATAGTTGAATATATTCAGGAAATAGTACTAGGATATTGAAGAGACTAGTTTGAACAAGTTATAACTTCTGTTAGTCCGTAAAGGTACTTTTATTGCTGTTGGCGAAATAAACTCGGATGTGCAGTAAACTTTATATTCCGTATGAAATACCTGTTTGGACACGTCGTTCCCACTACAATACAAAGAGAGAAAGACTATACCTTCACTGCTGGTTGGTACTACACCATTCGCTTGTTATTGTTAGTTCTTCCATGATAAATGATGCCGTATTATGCAAAACATCGTCCTTTCATCCTTGTGGCACAAATATTCTCATTGAAATTTTGCTAGATTAGCCCGTAAATAAATAATGCGTAATCTCTTAATCTACTGAAACCAAGTAATTTCACGAATTTCTATGACTTTTCTTCCAAAATCACGTATTTTCCTCGTCTGAATAAGATATGATATTTCCTCGCACTTCTATTTTATTATATACAATTCATTAATGAGAATTCAATATTGGAACGAATGCAAATATAAAATGATATATTATGTTTCTTTTTCTGTTTGTTTTAGGTGAGTGTACATTCATTATCGATGTTATGTACGTAAGTAATATATCTATTGCATATTAATCCATTAATGTCACCCCATTCCTGTGACGCGGTATATATTCAAAGTTTAACCTAAATACAAATCGTCAACCAGGTAACCACATAACCGGTTCTACAGTTAGTCCATAATTAACGCTGTTATAACAAATTGAAGTAATAAAAAATAATGTTCAATTTAATGTCTAATCATAATTCCTTTCTTGTATTATGTAGGAAAATGCTTCCGTTGCATATTAAACTAATATTATATTGCATTGAAAACTAATTCAGAGATTTATAATTTTCATAGTGCGTTACGGGATTATATTGATTGCAATACAATGCCAATTGGCTTTAATTATTGTAATTGATTTGCGTTGTTGATATCATAAATAATAGTCCAATTAAAATTAATAATATATTGCGATATAGATTAAATTTATGTGAATAGATACTAACAATTTATTTATACATACTAATCCATACGTATCCATATTCAGTACACATACTGGCGAGAATCTAGGCCAAAATATATCGTATTAGTCGAAATATTGATCGCAATTAATGACTATCGGATACAAACCATAAACATACATTATTAAATATAAACGTTATTACAATTCATATATAGATTGATATTTTCATGAAATTCAACAAGTCATAATTCATAATATATAGATATAACACGAACGTTCAAGATTGTCAGGCAACCCGCACAGCTCTTATTATTATTTTTCACGCTACTCGAACGTATCAGGATGATCACATTGTACAGTGTGACAAATATAAATAACCGTAACTGAATAAAGCACGAAGACAAATCGAGGCTAGTCCGGTCGCATGCTCGCTCTTCGGTTATTAAAATAAATGGATCCCGATCGTCGCTAGCCGGGCTTGTGTTCCACCGTCTGACGTCAATTTATGATTGATGGTATCACAATCGTTCAATCAGAAACATTATAGCATCGGTGCAGCACCAACGGTGTATACGTCAACATGAACTAGACCCAATGGCAGAGAGGTAGTGAAAGAGGCACTAGTGTGCCTCAGGACTGCTGGTGGCTTCGTTCAGTAAACATGACATGTTTAACGGATGTTAATTCACTTTGCATAGATCAACTACACCCGTCAATTGTTTGCCAATGAAATGACAAAATATTCGCGATTTTATTAAGTAACACACGATTACTTCGTCACAAAAAAATTACCGTAAATGCCATTCCCACTGAATAGTAAATGTTTTGCTGTAAATTTGTTTTTAATTTTAATAAAAACTAAAGTTATATTTAATTTGTACAAAATTATGGGACACTTAGTATCTTGTTGCACATATCTTTTAAAATTATTTAGTATTTAACACTATTAGTGTGTATCATTAACCACGTATTCCCAATAAAGACGATATTTTATTCCACGTTTTACATTTGCAGGCGTCATTTTATCGTTACTTGTCAAGGTATCTTTCAACTATCAATTTTATAATCTTGTTTGCCAGTTGTATACCGCATCTACTGCACTGGGAAACTTGCTGTGAGAATATTGAGCAGTGAAATGCAGTGAACCGTTTTTATCACGTCTTGTATTGCAACTTTTTTTAAAATTCTAATTCAATATAAACCCCTATTTTAAATAGTTTTAAAGTTTACAAAACTTCTTCAATGCACATAGTGAAAAATCTTCAATTATGCTGCTGAAACCGTCAGCTGTCAAGTAATAACTTTGAGTATGATTAATTACAAATTTATAAAATTTCAAAGAAACATGTTATATTGACGAATTTATAATAGATCTAATATTATAGTTTTATATTACACTATGTTTTGTATTATTTGTAATAGTTTAGTTCAAAGTTACCGAATGTTACATGCTACCATTCGTCGGGTTTGTTGTAAATGAAGTTCGCATATTCACAGGCGTACGTCCGTTCTGTTTGTCTAATTTACATTACATGTACGAAATCAGCGATAAACCACTTAAGTTCCGTCGTGTGCGCATTCAAGTGTGCAATGGCCAATGGTCGTGTACAGGTAACGTGCATAACCTGTTAATTGGAGCCGGTGCCTGTGCAAACACGCGCGTCTCCATTCGAGAAGCGAACGATTGGTGTCCGCGAATGGTGCACCTGTTCACACTCGTCTCTGTTTTCTCACCTGTGTTTGCAATCGTTCCGCAACGGACGTTTCACAGACGGATCTCTTTGTTCAGTTATTCACCGTATTGCAGAGAACATACATGTACATATAACTTGTCTTCAATCGGTGTTTTTATTTTGACATACATCTATATTAAAACGAAGATAACAAATACACAAAGATAAAAAGTGTATTTTGTAAAATAAGTTTCATTTCGTATTTATACTGATAAAGTCTAGTAAAAAAATCACTCGTACTTGAATGAATTTATCTTTTCAATGATAAAGTAAAGAAATAAACAGAGTTATAACTTATGGACGATGGCTATCTGAATGCTTTCGACTGTGCCAAACCCACGATATTATCTTGTAAAGAAATAAAACGCAGTTGGAGTCCTACTATGTACACGTTGTCTTGTTGAAGATTACCGCATCTTACTTTTATTCACAAAACCATTTAATATTAAACCGTTGTGTTGGTTGGACACTTTAATGATGCACGTACATATTTATGGTTACTTTGTCAGACGGTACGACTACCATATTACAGTGCCGGAATAAAACCACTTTCATAAATTAACTACAAGCCCATTGGCAATTTGTCATCGACAGAGTTTTGCATTGCAAATACACAAATGTACAAACAATTGTTGTGCCCTTTGTAAAGACATTACGAATTAATTATTGTTTCGACAGTTGACGTAAAGCTAAAGTTCTGACGTGACATTTCATGTAGATTGATTGATTGATACTAATTAGATACATGAATATATAGCCAGAATAAGATGTAACAGATACTTTCATCTGAATCCTTCTTGAAGTTTTCTCTCTGGAATAGCGTATTACTCGCAAGTTCATAAATTGTCCAGTGTACATATTTTATAATACAAAAACGTCCGTTTTGTCCACCCCTGTACCAGGGTCTGTATGAAATGTTATCTCTGATCCTCTGTGTTATGGTGAATATAATTTAACTGCCATCATATTCCGTTGTGAAAAAGATGTTTGCAAAATAAGATAAGCACAAGCACCTCCTCTTCGCGCATAATTCATTGTGCCTTTAGCTCTATGCCAGTGGTTCTCTGTAATTCTACCACCTCCATATCTTCTTCTTCTTATTCATCCTATCCGCACTTCTTCTATCGTCTATCTGCCGCGAGAAAGAAGCTTAAGGAAAAATAATAATGAAAAATACACACGTTTTGGTTCATAATTCCATTTTACTCAGAAGAAAATTGTTGTTATCTTTAAAAAAAATTACATTTGAACAGTTAGAACTTTGTTGAAAGTTTATTAATTACATTCCAGTTCTATTGAACATGCATAAATTCTAGTAATTATATTTGACTGTCGAACATTCAATAGAAATCTAATATTTCGCCAGAAAAAAAAAACCAATACCAACTGGAAAGTTTTGATGGAAAAAATTGGAAACTTTGTTAATAAAAAGTTGGCCAACATGTTTTGCTGCAGGCTTTCATAGTTCCAGACAACAGACGGTTTGATTTTTCAACAGTGTAACTAGCATATTGTACACTGTAAACCGAAAGAGGAATATTACAAGTAACCTGTCGCATTTACATGTTAATTCAAGAAATCGAGATCGGATGCGACGATCTCTTTGTAATCTGATAGCGTTGTACTGAAAGAAAGCCGACCGAAAAAAGTTTCGTTTTTATTTTGTCGAAGTCTTAATATGGACATTATTCAAGTATCCTTATCGGTGAGCTACGCTGAAAACTGTTAGGTGAGAGAGTATTGAGTTGAGAGATTTCAATCTTGATTTATAAATGTTACGCCTTCGTGCACCGTTGTGCGCATGTACCGGTCGGCAAGTAAGCTATGATATATTGTTTGAACCAGTACTGTAATGAAATCACGATAGATCCACAAACTTAAAACTTTGATATAAATATAGCTACATCATTTACCCACAATTCGCAACTGAAATATCATATACATCACGTTTTGTAACATATGCAAATATATACACGCAATAAGTTAATATAACACAAATCAGTTTAATCAGATGAACGAAACTGAATTAGTTTAATGTACCCAGTGCATTCATTTATACACAGATTAAATTAATTTTTACTGAACATACATAATAATTTTGTTTACATTTTGCTCTGTGCATATATTTAATTAAATTGCATGGTAGATACATAATATGCAGTGTGTATTATTTTTGTTAATATTATTCTAGTATGTTTTTGTTATCGAAAATACTAATTATAAATTATTCCAGGATTAACTGTTACGTGGAATTTTGTAATTACTTGGTATGTAATTATAATTAAAGATACCGTTCTAAGAATATATCGTTGTTGACATTTCGGTAAGATTTTTGTAGAACTATTTTGCTAAACATGCTTGGTTATTAATACACCAATTTTTCGCAAGGAATACATCCAAGCTCTCTCGACATAAGTGACGCCGTGTGTATTTAACGCTTGTACATTTTTAGACACTGTCACTCACGTAAACAGCTCTATACCTGCTACGAACATTAAGAGAAATAAAAGTTGTTTGTCTTTTGAAGTATCAACTTGTTCCACTGCCAGATGAGAAAAATGTCGCTTACTAATTGCCATATGTTCATTTTCTGGCACTCGGGATATATTTAACTGATGCGCGACTATCAAATACATAGTTTGCTGCCATAAATATCATTTACTAACTAGCGAAAACTATCAACGATGAAAATACACAGCCGTTGGGGAATAGCAAATATTGTATTTACAAAATAAATTACAATAACTTTTCAACAAACATTCTCTTCGAAATACATTGTGAATTAAACGTTACATTTTTAATTTGATTTTAAGTGTTGTTTGGTAGACAATAATAACTACTTCATTAAAATTTTATTTTTAGTATTTCATTTCGCTAAAGAAAATAAATTTGTACTCTCAAAAGCTTTTTGTTGAACTGTATTTGACCAATGATATAACTGAATAAGTTTCAGATGATAATATTCCGTATTGTGAATAAGTTACTGTCCTTTGAAATTCATATGTGCTAAATTGGACAGAAAGGCATGCATTGTGGGAGTTATGCAGGATACAGCCGGCGAGTTATATGAAAATGTTATGGTTTCCTGTATGTGCTAGTACTTTTATCACTTGAATATAAAGAAGCCGGTTATTCGTTTAGTATATATATAGGTATGCATGCTGTCCGGCTATTTTCTATATAAATAATCTACATATTTTTATGTCTATGAATTTTCAAGACAATGTTACGACCGTCATAGAATTTATTTAAAACTGTTATCGTGGCGAAGCACATAGATATTACCTACATGTGATCTCTTATCATTGCTGAAATGACGCATAAATAAATAAATAGCAGTGAATGTTTTAAGAATTAACGATTTATAATGGCCATAAATGGTCTTGTCGTAAGTAGCTAGATATGTATGTAAGTATATTTTATGGAGCATCTTATCTGCCAATATAATTCCCGCAGTTGTGGTACCCGTTGACAGATTGAAATTCCGTTACCGCTAATGAGTTATATAAACTTAATTTCTTACAATAATTAGTCTAATATATTTGCTGTCAGAGGCATCCGCATGTGCGTGCGACGAAGACGGTAACTACACGTAATTGCGCTGCACTCACGTTAATTTTGTAAGTAACTTCCTAACAAGCACGAACCTGCACGAGATACACCGCACCAACACGAAGTCGTCGAGAAAGAGAGAGAGCGATATTGCAGAGATTAGTTCTACTAGATTTTACGTACACCATATTCTGTATGCTCTCAAGCGTGGAATTCATTAATTCTCGATAAAAATTACACAATTTGCACTGCATCTTATATAGTCGGTGACAGTTGTCAATTTTATTATTATACGTACACGTATTTAATGTGCCATTTGCTACAAAGTATGTTTAATAGTTACATAGTATTTCAATGAACTTTGAATATATATACGAATTTGTATTTGACTAACCATGTTACGATAGATGTAGTGTTTTTTTTTTTTGCTTTCTATATAATAATGAATTCTGGGCACGAGCACGAATGGTTTCGTTTTATTTCGAGATATCCGTATAAAATATCGTCACGAAATCTGGCTCCGAAAAGTTGGAAACTTGACGCCGACTGTCATTGTCATTTGATTATAAAGAGATAAATTATTTTTGTTTTCTTTTCAAACTTTCACAAACTGTTTCCGCATATTTCTAGGCACGTAATGTATTTTATATCCTTCTGAAATCTTGACAGATTCACATTCATATCTTTATCAATTTCCAGTGGTTTTTTATATCGGTATGGAGTATTTATATCTTCGAGAAATATTTCAATATCACGTCTTGCATAATGCATAAAGTAGATTTACTGAAATAGATATAACGAGACCAGCAAATCATCTTCAATTACTACCAGTATACGTGAGAAGGAAAAAATGCGAATAATTCAATTGTACGTTCACCCGCTCAGTTCATATTTCAGTCAGAAAAACCTTTTTACACCAGTGAAATACAGTAACGGGGCTAGAAGATTCTTGCGTTGTACAATAAAACAGTAATGTTCTTGTATTACAGTGTCGTCGACAAGTAACAACACGTTAACTAATGCGAGTTACGGATGGATGAGCTATACGGCTCTATGTGTGGTCTGTTAATCCGTATGATATCTGCTCTGCGACTAGTGCAAATATCAAGACGGACGTAACGGCTCTTGCATTCGCTGCGGTTCATAATCCCATTGTCCTGTGCAAGTGAGAAATGGCCGTATCTTATTGTCCCCTCGTGCTATATAGTTCTATTGTTACATTCTCCACGTTCTCTGATCTGTCGTCGAAGATTTCCTGCTGATTAGACGTCGTTTCCTCCTCCTCTTGGCCGTCTTGCATTGCTACTGATCACCATTTACCATCCGCCAGCATATATTCTTTTTTTATTATGTTTTATTCATCCGACTGTAACTTACTTGACTTCTTGTTAGAACCAGTTAGTATTGTTCGTGATTGTGGACAATATTAAACGAGCGTCTTACTCATACACAATGTCCAGTGATTCACCTCCATAGAAACACTGATATAAAGGTAATTTGCGTGACACGTACACGTGAAATGAACACTAAACTAAACATGAAAAGCTCATAAAATCAACACATATGACGCACTGGCCAAACTCACCAGTTTGTCCGATTTTTTTTTTTTAATAAAAATGTGTCACCCGATTTCTACCCATTCTTTTTCAGTGCCTGGTGGTCCTGCCACTCACCCGCACCGACATGAAGCTCATAAATATCTTTGCCTCACTTTAAAATCCTTACCTGCTCACAACAGCGCATTCAAACTTGGCATCTCCCTTTCTACTATTTTCGAAAACTAAACTCTAATGATTGTAAATATTCCATTGTGCAAGGGCCTTGACTATTTACTTGTTAAAATTTACCTTTTCAGTATTGTATGTTTTCAATGTAAATGTCAAGAAGATTTCGCTATTCATTCCAGTATAACATAATTCGTAAAACACAAACACAGCCTGTAATTCATATTCAGAGCTCATTATACCAAAATACCGAAGGTAAATTTTTAAACGTACGTAATATTGATAATTAAATAAATGTACGTAATATATTTTAGCAACAACATGAAACTGACGGATAGCGCTTCCTGCTTTAAGGGCCGTTTCGTCTTTCCTGTAATTTATTTCACAGCTAAACAAACACGGACTCAACCCACACTGTCTAGTCCCCTTTCGGCAACAAGGTTAATTAGAAAATGCTCAAGTATCACCACACACACCCAGACACAAACACATATATCTACACTTGTGTAGTTGGTATTAGGGGAAGGATATTGTGCTGAGGTAGCACACTGTAATATTTACATTATATGCGCATTCGTGTTTGTACCAGTCGGTTCGTCGATGTACGTTTACAATGTATGTGTATATGAGTGTGCGAATAAATATCCTGTGTTTGATTGCGAGTAAATAAACTGTTATGCGAAGGTGAGGCAATGTAATTGCTTAGTGAGTCATACATGCATAGGCTGGGGTTGCTAAATATTTCATATTAATTCATTCAAAGAGTACTCTACACATAACGATAATCGTTGCCGATCCTCAACATTCTGTATTAGTATGGCATTGTAGTACTCTATGCAATTGTTAGAAATACTGTCCTACATTGTACTTTCACATATAGAATATATGTATAATTATTGAACGAATTTTGTTCTGGTATTATTACATGTTTATCTTGCTATTTTTCATATAACAATACTAACTAAAAAGCTTACATGTATTCTAAAGATTGTAAGTAGCAAAGTGAGTTCTATTCACGTCTGGATACGTTTGAATATGATTTACTTCGCATTTTCTGGTCGGAGAAATAAAAGTGTCTGGAAATACACTCGTATGTCTTGAATTGAACGTGCACACTTGAGACGTAGGTAGGTACTTGGGTTATACGAGTAATACCGGCAGACAGAAGTTGTAGTTTTGTTGCAGCGATATGAAGGGTTAGATCACAAATTCAAGTAACATAAAACCATAAAACTCTACTCGAGATCTTTTTACCGTATATATCCCTGAGCGTCTGTCCACCAAATCGCTACCGTCGTGTCACTTACGCTGACATCAGCCCCCGGCCGACTGGATGCGAGCGAGTGAGTGATATGCCAACAGATGGTGCACTGGGTGGAATGCTAAAGTGACTAGCGGTAGAGCAGAGAGACCACCCCTGATCCACTACCAACAGCAGCAAGCACTTGGCCGTGGTGACCGCGGACTGCTGAACTTTTCCCAACAGCTTATAACGGGAATTATTTATGATGATCCGTGCTTGATGGCGCGAACTGACAGTTGTTTTATGAGAACTGTCTCCCGGGATGATTTTCTCATCTTGAGATTTTTTTTTTATTCTGTCATTCAATAAAGTTACAAGGGTGGCGTTGCAATCGTGCGGCCATCAAGATAACTACCGTGCACTTACCAGTGGATGTCGGATTTATACAGACCAACATTACGTCACGTTACGTTGCACGTTACGTACTGCGATCAGTTCAAACTGAATCAGCCATCGCGTAGCCTGCGGTAGTCATAAAATTCGAACGAACCTTCATTAAGTTCTCATTCTTTTATTACTGCGCTGATGTCGTTACGAAATGCAAGGTCGCAAGGATCCACGACTGCCATTTGGACGGAAGGATGAATGCGGAATAAATAAGTAACCCGACAATGAATAATTAAATTATATGGGAATGAAGCAAAGCAAGTGATTACACTCCAAATTCCCATTATGAAGAAATATTGCTGACTTATTCGTTATGCACAAATGTAAATCCATATTTCATCCAGGGATCCTTCCCTCATATAGTGAATTATTCTTGTTATCGCACCAGGCCAAAGTTAAAAATTCATTTGCCAGTAATTCCACATGAAATACTGTTGTGTGTTTTTCGTGCGAGTTTTTTGCAACTTTCCACTAGCTAATAAACATTAATATCATTTTTATGGAGCATTGATATAGTTTCTAGACATTATTGTGATTTACTCCATCGTTTTGTGTGGCTCCCTTCATTGAATTATCGCCTCGCGTACTCTCTGGAACAATGCTCGACATTCTCGTATATTTATTTTTATACGCGTACATTCACATTTCACGCTTCAAATATTCGGTCCCTTTCCCGTCGTTGTGATATTAACGTGCCAATATTATTGATTAATATATGTATCACCACTAGATGTGTTGTAATGCTGTAAAACAAATGATTTATGAAAACAACCATATATCACGTGCGCTAGTCATTGTGATAATTCACAGGTCCTAACGACGGAATATGGTCTGGACAAATACGAGTTTAATAATGTGCAACAATTCAATTAAATCGTGGAAAGCATTCTGATGTAAATTTCACTTTAATGTCCGTGAAACTGCTGCAGCGAGCATTGCTCGCAGCCAGTCATCCGTCCTCATATTGGTAACATGCCCAAACACTACGACATCCGTTAGCAATATGCGTATAGCCAACATTCGTGGTGGATGGTTGACCGTGTTCATTTTACAGTGATCTCAAGTCACTACACGACTCTCGACTCGGCTTTCACCCTCTGTTCGCAGTAATTAGCCGTGAGTACTTTTTTGTCCGCCGCCTTCCCCTCGGTCGACAGTGCTATCATCCCCTTTTGTCGGCAGCCAACATGTGCTACTCCTTTTTATGATATTTGATACCTTATCACTTAGCCGGGGACTCGAGAAAATGGATGAGTTCGACATAATGCTCGTGTTGTTTCGCCCTTTACTCGGCTTTATTTTTAATCTTTTGTGAAAGTGGCTGACATAAATGTACAAACGCCTACGAGAACAAACGTGTGGATGATACCATCACTGACACATACGTGTATTATAAGCACAGTGTGAACTGGGAAGGGTGAGTGTGAGATATTTGTAGAATATTACGTTAATGGATATTATAACATTGCAAGGTTTATTCCTGGATCGTAATTCCGCAATGTCATACAACTACTGTAAAGTACAGTGTACAAATGTGGTTTTACCAGACATGATTGCAAGTCTGGAAACTCGGTTGCATGTGTTAACTCGTCAAGTCGATCTCACGGTACGGATGGAATAGGTCCTGTGAGATTTTAACGTTCGTGTTCTCTGTAATGCAAACTGCACACTCACTGCACTCCGGTGTGCAGTATTTAAATAACTGTAATTCTAATCCTTCCACGATACCCTGTGCGAATCGTCCGCTTCGTTCTCTATGTAAATCTTTACAACCAACTCCTGGAGCACACAAGTGCTTACTGGTGCATGCACTTGCGTCCTTTTTCTCTCTTTTACTTTTCCAGAATTTTATATAAAACACCAGATAGTTTGTTTCATTTTATTTACTACTATTTTGTATTCCTTCTGCGCACGGAGCTGATAATAATTCCGTAATGAAACAACTGATTCTATTGGAAGTATAAACTGTTCCAAGTTCTAACTTGTTTTCCGAATTGATTAAAACCGCATTCTACAAATTCTGTTACAGCATAATTCAGAGATATAAAGTTGTCACTTTATATCTCTGAAATCTGTCGATTTTAGTGGTATAAAATCGGTAATTAGCAGTTGGAAAAAGTTATTACTCGATTGGTATCCAATATATCAAAGTTGAAATATGGGATTATATATAGAGTGTGGTATACATCCCCCAACACGACCAGGATGGAAGTAAATTTAAACCACTCCCTCGAACCCATATCCAGTGATATATAAAATATCGGTCGGATGGAATTCCGGCAGTGTGGCGGGATGTATAAATCATTCCGTGTGACCCAGTGCCACAAAGCGGCAACGCTGTAAATGAAATGCGTTGTTTTTAAAACGGGGCAATTTACCAGCGGGATACAAGACTTGGCTTCGGTTCTTTGCTAGAATTGAGCTGTCAAGTACTTTTGAATTCAATCTCTTTCTCTCTGTCGTGCGCGTTCTTCCAAGTCGCATTCTATCTCTTATTCGTCTACAGATACATTTTACTCTCGTAGGTCAGTCGCCCGCGGCGAGGGAACTGTTTCAAATATAATTACCCCCTAAATGATACCATAATAAAGGACAGGTGAATCGCATTCTGCTGACCCAAGGCACCCGTCGACCGGCACAAGTTGAGTGCAACCGCACATGCGATTTGTGGCACGAGTCTACCACGAATTGTTCTCCAGGGATTTCTACGTCACTACAGAATTCTTTGCGGTAAAAGTTGTGTTTTGTGCAGATTTTTATGAACATATTTTCCGTATTATTATTTGATATATTAAAGAACTAAATGTGCTTTTAAAATTAAGAATCTCATTTTGATACTTTCGTGTTGTGGTATGAAAAAGTATTAAAAGTTTTGCGTTCGTCACGACATTGTACAGTTTAGATTTACTAAAATTAAATTAATATACATATTTTTTTTAAAACAACGACATCTATAAGGTACATTCACGTAAAATATATTACAAACCTTTGTCATGAAAACAAGTTAATAATTAATAAGGTGTTTCAGAAACAGGGTTAAACGTTTCCACGAAAAGATCATTAACGAAGAAAAATAAATATTGGTCGATAAAGAACGTACTTGTATGCCACACCGGTCTATTTTTAGTTTTTTGTGTACATGATCAGCAAAACTTGATATATTTTACATGTGATCCATATTCCTCGAAAAAGGATTCATCCATTTCCTGCGGAAACATCTCCATCTCTTGTAACATTTGCGACGGTGCAAATTCCGCTGGTCAACAATTTGATGACAGCAATAGCCAAAACACACTGCTGATGTGGCACAGTGTGAATGCTGAGCTGCTTCGGCCATGTCAACTCAACATTTTTACGTTGAATGATCCAGTCGTCACGTTCGTACGAGAGTTTGCAAACAAATTTGCGAGCAATGTATGCGGTTTACCCGTGGCTGTCGCTACAAACAGTTTTCTTAGTTGTGGTTCGACCTCCGATTCGCACACCACAGACAAATGCTTCGAATATGCGCTCATAAAACAAAAGCCAACGGTCTGTGGTGTGAGTGCACCCTTGTCAGCCAGGTCATTCCTTCGGACAAATGTCGCGAAACCAACCCCTCCACCAAAAGTGTTTGACCGTACCCCTCTCGTCGCCGAGTGCTTGACGTGTACCTGAGCATACGTCCCAACGACATGTAAGAAATGTGATTAAATAGTTACACATCAAGCAAGCGGTGAAACGTTTTTAACCCTGCACTTAGCTGGAATTACATTTTTGTAAACTCTAACCTCACATATTCAGCTTAAGTGCTCCGTAGCTTGTTCGTAATGAAACATTTTATTACTGTAAACAGTTTTACAAGCAACTAACATGTGTATATATGTTGAATTTTAGTACATTCACTATTTCTATTTATAGACATATAACATAATATTTATGAAATAAATATTTCATGTTATATGATAGAATATTTTTAAACATAATTAATTAGACGTGAATGGAAAATGCATATTTATATTTGCATTCAATTAATGTAGAATAATATTGTATTTTATATAAATTCCTATACATTTGGCAAATGAATCCTGACGGCGGTAATTTAGTAATATCATAATTAGATTTTCTTGTTTAAAATTTTAAGATTTTTTAGTGAAGTTGTTATAAAATATTAAAGCGTTGTTTCACATCATGTTTCTGTACTTAAATATTTTAAACTCATTAACAAATAATATGAAGCAGGGAAAACTTTCTAGTACTAAATGATGTATTTTAATACGAGCAGGTTAACTTGGAACATTTAATAATTAAAGAAGAACATGTTCTTTCAGGCATGCAAGCGTACCTCTAAGTTCAGTGTAATTCAGACGAAAAGTGGACGAATATTACGCCCGGTAATATGAAACTTAATTCCGATTAAGCACTGACACGCGCTGGTCTTGTTTTCATTTAATCAGCATATCACCAATCAGGTCTGAACACGTTTTTGGCGCTTGGTTTTTCGTTAAATTCCCAGTTCATCAAAGGAAATAGAAATACGAATTAATTTGAATTATTAATCGCATCACTTTCCGTTTACCTTGAAGTATTGCATTCATTTCAAACGCCATTACTGTTTACATTACAATCTTCAGAAGTTGTTTCCTTGACTTCAATCTATTTTTCCGCTACATGAATTAATCAACCCATTAGATCAAATGTCCACTAGGTATAGCGTATGCAAAAGTAAAGATGTTCCATAAGTTAAGGCTCCAATTGAACATATTTTTAGGTATATATAAGTTTATCAATCAGAATTACTTTTATTTAGCTATTAAACCTACATTATTATATTTACAAATACGTATTTCTTCTATGTCTTTGGATATTTCAATGCAATTTTATGGTTACGAACTTTCGATATCACGGGATGAGTGCTCCCTCGACATTTCCTCTTGGTCGCGGTCGGAATGAGAGATTAATCAAGGAAACAACTACGACATCTGATGTCAGAACTCAGAACCGTGATGATAGTGTTGATATAAGAATGTTTTTTTTTTTGTCATAAAAGTTCTGCATCTATTTTCTTATACTTTGTTGCTTCCACCATCCCATAAGAAATTTGCTCCCGACGTATTTCCAGTTTATTTCGATCTTAATTAAGATTCTAAATTCATATTTACTTTTCACATTACTACCTAAGGCAATTTAAAAATTAAATACAAAATACACAGTTTAAAAAAGTAATTAATCTTTTGGCAATCTTTTATTTAATTGTGTCTTATTATTTTTTAATTGCAGTGAGAAAAAGTTTCCGAAAAGATTACCGGCTCTATTGAAATTTACATTACAAATCTAACCATCGCCATGATGAATAATGTAGTAATAATTAACCATTACATCGAAATGAAGACATCATATTTGTGGAATCTGTCGATCAGAGAGGATTAGTAAAGTTTTTCCCCTTCCTCGTAATGTCTTGAGGAAGAATGTTCTTCGTTTATATCCTGTCCAATACACGTATATTATTCAATAGCCACACGCACCTAATTTATGTAAATCTCTGATGAGGTTTATCCATATTTTAAATTAAATAACTTACTCTGTCAGAATATTAATTACTAGAATATACATGCATAATTAAGTACGTGTACGTTTTAGTGGAAGTGGAAGGAAGGTGTACCCAAATTTATTGCGACGCTTTTTATATGTATAATTACACCAGACGGGAAAAAAACGACTGCGACGAAGATGCGGAGATAGTAACGACTTAATTTTCTTCTAGACAAATTCTCCCCGTCCATAAATATAAAGAAGTTAGAGGGGGGAGGGGAAACAAGCCTGGCGACTCGCATACACAACCCTATATCCCTGTGTTTTTTTTTTTTATACAATACCACCTTGTATGTGCACGCAACGGGCACAGACAAGTCCATAACAGGGGGTAGATGGTAGAATGCACGGGAATGCCGCATAATAATACGTCTCGTCTCATCTCATCGTGTCTTCAACAAGCCCCGTATTAAAACAATTTTATGGAGTGCGCATTTATTTAGACCCTCTTACCGAAATTAAAGGTTTCTTCTTCCGGCAATATCCTTGGAGCGCAGACATTGTGCTAACCAACACCACCATTGCTACTGCCGCATACATCATCAACTGCAACTCCTGCACTAGCAAAAAACTAACCTGCACCACGCAAAAAATAACTGCATCTGTTTCACTGCAACTCATTTTTCTCTCGCGAATAGTTTTTGCTTTCCAACTGAACGTAATTACTTTGCAGGTTATTATTTAATTTGACAAGAGACGATTACTATTTAATTGGCACTTTGATTATTAGCCATAAATTAAGGAATTATGATATCGTAATTAGATGTGTTGTATAAGATTGAAGAAGAAACTTTTGATAGATGTGATAAAATGGTAATATTTAAATTACCATGACATTAAAAATTTTATATGTCATAAAGTATCCAATGGATATAGTAGTAAGAAGAACCGGGCTTATCTGTATGGTTTTGATGGTGATTGTGGTAGGATCGCCGTCGAGTTAACTCAATTTGGATTCCTTCGCTAATGCTATGACATTATAACGTTAGTTGGTAAACTAACATGGTCTCTCGTAATGATAGCCATGAAATGGTTGAAGTTTCAGATGGACTCCACTCAACGATGTGGTTCTCTACATATCCTCTAACCGTCAACATGTGTACTTGTAGATAGTTTCAGCCACTCCACACCGACAGTTAGTTACTGAAACGTTCTCTACTCTAGTAATATCACTACTTGTTATATGTATATATATATATATATATATATAACAAGTAGTGATATTACTAGAGTAGAGAACGTTTCAGTAACTAACTGTCGGTGTGGAGTGGCTGAAACTATCTACAAGTACACATGTTGACGGTTAGAGGATATGTAGAGAACCACATCGTTGAGTGGAGTCCATCTGAAACTTCAACCATTTCATGGCTATCATTACGAGAGACCATGTTAGTTTACCAACTAACGTTATAATGTCATAGCATTAGCGAAGGAATCCAAATTGAGTTAACTCGACGGCGATCCTACCACAATCACCATCAAAACCATACAGATAAGCCCGGTTCTTCTTACTACTATATCCATTGGATACTTTATGACATATAAAATTTTTAATGTCATGGTAATTTAAATATTACCATTTTATCACATCTATCAAAAGTTTCTTCTTCAATCTTATACAACACATCTAATTACGATATCATAATTCCTTAATTTATGGCTAATAATCAAAGTGCCAATTAAATAGTAATCGTCTCTTGTCAAATTAAATAATAACCTGCAAAGTAATTACGTTCAGTTGGAAAGCAAAAACTATTCGCGAGAGAAAAATGAGTTGCAGTGAAACAGATGCAGTTATTTTTTGCGTGGTGCAGGTTAGTTTTTTGCTAGTGCAGGAGTTGCAGTTGATGATGTATGCGGCAGTAGCAATGGTGGTGTTGGTTAGCACAATGTCTGCGCTCCAAGGATATTGCCGGAAGAAGAAACCTTTAATT
Organism: Carabus problematicus; assembly: GCA_963422195.1. Taxonomy (NCBI): domain Eukaryota; kingdom Metazoa; phylum Arthropoda; class Insecta; order Coleoptera; family Carabidae; genus Carabus; species Carabus problematicus. The sequence continues at coordinate 12,849,476 of OY728584.1, forward strand.
TCGGTAAGAGGGTCTAAATAAATGCGCACTCCATAAAATTGTTTTAATACGGGGCTTGTTGAAGACACGATGAGATGAGACGAGACGTATTATTATGCGGCATTCCCGTGCATTCTACCATCTACCCCCTGTTATGGACTTGTCTGTGCCCGTTGCGTGCACATACAAGGTGGTATTGTATAAAAAAAAAAAACACAGGGATATAGGGTTGTGTATGCGAGTCGCCAGGCTTGTTTCCCCTCCCCCCTCTAACTTCTTTATATTTATGGACGGGGAGAATTTGTCTAGAAGAAAATTAAGTCGTTACTATCTCCGCATCTTCGTCGCAGTCGTTTTTTTCCCGTCTGGTGTAATTATACATATAAAAAGCGTCGCAATAAATTTGGGTACACCTTCCTTCCACTTCCACTAAAACGTACACGTACTTAATTATGCATGTATATTCTAGTAATTAATATTCTGACAGAGTAAGTTATTTAATTTAAAATATGGATAAACCTCATCAGAGATTTACATAAATTAGGTGCGTGTGGCTATTGAATAATATACGTGTATTGGACAGGATATAAACGAAGAACATTCTTCCTCAAGACATTACGAGGAAGGGGAAAAACTTTACTAATCCTCTCTGATCGACAGATTCCACAAATATGATGTCTTCATTTCGATGTAATGGTTAATTATTACTACATTATTCATCATGGCGATGGTTAGATTTGTAATGTAAATTTCAATAGAGCCGGTAATCTTTTCGGAAACTTTTTCTCACTGCAATTAAAAAATAATAAGACACAATTAAATAAAAGATTGCCAAAAGATTAATTACTTTTTTAAACTGTGTATTTTGTATTTAATTTTTAAATTGCCTTAGGTAGTAATGTGAAAAGTAAATATGAATTTAGAATCTTAATTAAGATCGAAATAAACTGGAAATACGTCGGGAGCAAATTTCTTATGGGATGGTGGAAGCAACAAAGTATAAGAAAATAGATGCAGAACTTTTATGACAAAAAAAAAAACATTCTTATATCAACACTATCATCACGGTTCTGAGTTCTGACATCAGATGTCGTAGTTGTTTCCTTGATTAATCTCTCATTCCGACCGCGACCAAGAGGAAATGTCGAGGGAGCACTCATCCCGTGATATCGAAAGTTCGTAACCATAAAATTGCATTGAAATATCCAAAGACATAGAAGAAATACGTATTTGTAAATATAATAATGTAGGTTTAATAGCTAAATAAAAGTAATTCTGATTGATAAACTTATATATACCTAAAAATATGTTCAATTGGAGCCTTAACTTATGGAACATCTTTACTTTTGCATACGCTATACCTAGTGGACATTTGATCTAATGGGTTGATTAATTCATGTAGCGGAAAAATAGATTGAAGTCAAGGAAACAACTTCTGAAGATTGTAATGTAAACAGTAATGGCGTTTGAAATGAATGCAATACTTCAAGGTAAACGGAAAGTGATGCGATTAATAATTCAAATTAATTCGTATTTCTATTTCCTTTGATGAACTGGGAATTTAACGAAAAACCAAGCGCCAAAAACGTGTTCAGACCTGATTGGTGATATGCTGATTAAATGAAAACAAGACCAGCGCGTGTCAGTGCTTAATCGGAATTAAGTTTCATATTACCGGGCGTAATATTCGTCCACTTTTCGTCTGAATTACACTGAACTTAGAGGTACGCTTGCATGCCTGAAAGAACATGTTCTTCTTTAATTATTAAATGTTCCAAGTTAACCTGCTCGTATTAAAATACATCATTTAGTACTAGAAAGTTTTCCCTGCTTCATATTATTTGTTAATGAGTTTAAAATATTTAAGTACAGAAACATGATGTGAAACAACGCTTTAATATTTTATAACAACTTCACTAAAAAATCTTAAAATTTTAAACAAGAAAATCTAATTATGATATTACTAAATTACCGCCGTCAGGATTCATTTGCCAAATGTATAGGAATTTATATAAAATACAATATTATTCTACATTAATTGAATGCAAATATAAATATGCATTTTCCATTCACGTCTAATTAATTATGTTTAAAAATATTCTATCATATAACATGAAATATTTATTTCATAAATATTATGTTATATGTCTATAAATAGAAATAGTGAATGTACTAAAATTCAACATATATACACATGTTAGTTGCTTGTAAAACTGTTTACAGTAATAAAATGTTTCATTACGAACAAGCTACGGAGCACTTAAGCTGAATATGTGAGGTTAGAGTTTACAAAAATGTAATTCCAGCTAAGTGCAGGGTTAAAAACGTTTCACCGCTTGCTTGATGTGTAACTATTTAATCACATTTCTTACATGTCGTTGGGACGTATGCTCAGGTACACGTCAAGCACTCGGCGACGAGAGGGGTACGGTCAAACACTTTTGGTGGAGGGGTTGGTTTCGCGACATTTGTCCGAAGGAATGACCTGGCTGACAAGGGTGCACTCACACCACAGACCGTTGGCTTTTGTTTTATGAGCGCATATTCGAAGCATTTGTCTGTGGTGTGCGAATCGGAGGTCGAACCACAACTAAGAAAACTGTTTGTAGCGACAGCCACGGGTAAACCGCATACATTGCTCGCAAATTTGTTTGCAAACTCTCGTACGAACGTGACGACTGGATCATTCAACGTAAAAATGTTGAGTTGACATGGCCGAAGCAGCTCAGCATTCACACTGTGCCACATCAGCAGTGTGTTTTGGCTATTGCTGTCATCAAATTGTTGACCAGCGGAATTTGCACCGTCGCAAATGTTACAAGAGATGGAGATGTTTCCGCAGGAAATGGATGAATCCTTTTTCGAGGAATATGGATCACATGTAAAATATATCAAGTTTTGCTGATCATGTACACAAAAAACTAAAAATAGACCGGTGTGGCATACAAGTACGTTCTTTATCGACCAATATTTATTTTTCTTCGTTAATGATCTTTTCGTGGAAACGTTTAACCCTGTTTCTGAAACACCTTATTAATTATTAACTTGTTTTCATGACAAAGGTTTGTAATATATTTTACGTGAATGTACCTTATAGATGTCGTTGTTTTAAAAAAAATATGTATATTAATTTAATTTTAGTAAATCTAAACTGTACAATGTCGTGACGAACGCAAAACTTTTAATACTTTTTCATACCACAACACGAAAGTATCAAAATGAGATTCTTAATTTTAAAAGCACATTTAGTTCTTTAATATATCAAATAATAATACGGAAAATATGTTCATAAAAATCTGCACAAAACACAACTTTTACCGCAAAGAATTCTGTAGTGACGTAGAAATCCCTGGAGAACAATTCGTGGTAGACTCGTGCCACAAATCGCATGTGCGGTTGCACTCAACTTGTGCCGGTCGACGGGTGCCTTGGGTCAGCAGAATGCGATTCACCTGTCCTTTATTATGGTATCATTTAGGGGGTAATTATATTTGAAACAGTTCCCTCGCCGCGGGCGACTGACCTACGAGAGTAAAATGTATCTGTAGACGAATAAGAGATAGAATGCGACTTGGAAGAACGCGCACGACAGAGAGAAAGAGATTGAATTCAAAAGTACTTGACAGCTCAATTCTAGCAAAGAACCGAAGCCAAGTCTTGTATCCCGCTGGTAAATTGCCCCGTTTTAAAAACAACGCATTTCATTTACAGCGTTGCCGCTTTGTGGCACTGGGTCACACGGAATGATTTATACATCCCGCCACACTGCCGGAATTCCATCCGACCGATATTTTATATATCACTGGATATGGGTTCGAGGGAGTGGTTTAAATTTACTTCCATCCTGGTCGTGTTGGGGGATGTATACCACACTCTATATATAATCCCATATTTCAACTTTGATATATTGGATACCAATCGAGTAATAACTTTTTCCAACTGCTAATTACCGATTTTATACCACTAAAATCGACAGATTTCAGAGATATAAAGTGACAACTTTATATCTCTGAATTATGCTGTAACAGAATTTGTAGAATGCGGTTTTAATCAATTCGGAAAACAAGTTAGAACTTGGAACAGTTTATACTTCCAATAGAATCAGTTGTTTCATTACGGAATTATTATCAGCTCCGTGCGCAGAAGGAATACAAAATAGTAGTAAATAAAATGAAACAAACTATCTGGTGTTTTATATAAAATTCTGGAAAAGTAAAAGAGAGAAAAAGGACGCAAGTGCATGCACCAGTAAGCACTTGTGTGCTCCAGGAGTTGGTTGTATATGTCATAAAGTATCCAATGGATATAGTAGTAAGAAGAACCGGGCTTATCTGTATGGTTTTGATGGTGATTGTGGTAGGATCGCCGTCGAGTTAACTCAATTTGGATTCCTTCGCTAATGCTATGACATTATAACGTTAGTTGGTAAACTAACATGGTCTCTCGTAATGATAGCCATGAAATGGTTGAAGTTTCAGATGGACTCCACTCAACGATGTGGTTCTCTACATATCCTCTAACCGTCAACATGTGTACTTGTAGATAGTTTCAGCCACTCCACACCGACAGTTAGTTACTGAAACGTTCTCTACTCTAGTAATATCACTACTTGTTATATGTATATATATATATATATATATATATATATATATATATATATATATATATATATATATATATATATATATATATATATATAACACGCTACCAGACACCATACGTATGCATAAAATCAAATATATCTACAACACATATTCCCAATTGTATATACTTCATATTTCTACGTCATAACAAAAGTTTGTACATTTCTATTAAATAGCAATATTGTTGAGAATTATATCCGACGTACACAGCATTCGACAAACGGCATTACATAAATTGAATGACTTTACGTTCGTCTCGTCATGTTGGAAATGTCGAAGGTGCATAATGCAGAACTACCACTACTGCTATGCGAGTAGTGCAGTTGCCAAAGCGAGAAGTTGTCGTGTCTACGACAGATGTCATTTGGTGATGTCGTTAGATGCAAATACAAGCTTGCATGATAGAGAGTAATCGAATTCAGAGCAAATGCCATCGCGGCATGTCAGCGAAGCAACGATTTACATATTGCACATGTACCCGACCGACGACACTATTTGCATTAAGCAGCGACAGGTTTTATACGTTCTTCAAATCAAATTATCTCCCTACACAATCAAATGATTGCGACAGCAGCTGCTGCTGCACTTGTTCATTTCCGTATGGTTTGTTATCAGTCGTCGACATTATGACTTGTCATCATCCACAAGTTCTGCCTAGCAGTGTGTCACAAAATTATCATCGGTTCACGAGACCATAACCAACTTTCATTAATAAATTAATTTATATTAATTATAAATACGAAAACATAACGCATAACAAATATTACAATTATGTCACAAAGCTTTCTCGCTCAAAATAAATTCATTTATAATTCATTTTGTAAATGTAAACCTACTCATTTCATAAAAAAAATTTGAAATGTTTCAAATTCACATCCATTAGCTGTGTAGAATGCAAAATCAAAATGCGCATTTTAAGCTTTTTCACATTAACACATATTTAACATTCCGTTTTGAACTTAACATTTTTGCAAACATCTGTTAAAATGTTCTTGTGCGATTTTTTATAACTTTCTCCGGTCGCCTAAACCTTCAGGTTTGTGAATAATTTTGCATTGTTCTTTTGTGTCAAATAAATTCCCATGTATTTGTCACATTAACATGTGTTTCAGCATTTCAGAATCATTCGGGGAAAAAATTATTCTTGTTCCGAATTCGTGCAAAATCCAAAACAACTTTGATTGTTTTCAGTGGCTAGTTCTTTAAATGGCAATGTTTAAGTCTGGCCCGCCTCTTCACTGCTATGGCGAAAAATAATGACAGTGGCGGCGTAGCAAATAATTTTCATAATATAAGTATTTTTATTTACCAATAACATATTTATGATGAAGGAATATTTGAATGTGACGCCTATGGTTCCGTTAGATAGTCGGTGCATAACATTGCAAGTTTACCATGGTACTATTCTAGAGCCCTTGAGAATCCGTGCCTGGTACAGATTGTTGTGGAAGTAGAAGAAGCGGCGATGGAACATTCACTGGTGGATTGTAGCTGGAGACATCTTATTCATGGAATGACTAATGATACCTAATTGTCGGAACAGATAAACGATAGCTGAAACACGTCATCCCTATTAACCAATATCTAAAGAAACGTACAAAAAAATCTAAGATAAGACGTACCGACTCGCAGGTACACAACCAACCGTGCACCGTAAAAGGGTTCACAATGCAGTTAAGATTGTTTTCGTCTTCTTTTGGCCATAGCCAATCTCAAAACAAATAACGCCCGATAAGCTGTTTTATTCCTTTCGGGATTTTCAAGAGGCCTATCTAAATGTTTTGATTACTCTACTACATTACAACAATAAAAATAAATATAAGACAGGTTACTGTATACAAAAGAAAAAATATCAATCTTATTTTGACAATAACAAATATTTGTAACTACATATACCTATATGTAGTTATTTAATATATTCAGAACATTCATTGCATTTATTTATATAACAATGAATTTGTCATTAAATATGAATCATTTCATGGGCTGGCTTTATAATTACTATTTGACTATGATAATGTAATTGTATGATATTGGTGTTTACTATTAATCTGCTATTTGTAATCACTGTACAATAAATCTATACATATATGCTTATTAGTTCTGTACGATTTTTATTGACAAATGCACATTTATCAATTTATTTGTAATTATTATTCGTAAGGTAATTCTATTTACAAATAACAATATTTACTTGCATTGGTTAGTTTACAGTATACATATAGTATAGATCGCGGGTGTTGTGTTTCCGAGCAGTTCATTGTTTGAACTTGAGACAAGTTCTTGCGGCGACAGTGTTGGAATAGATGAAATAATCATTTTGCTATGTATATAAATGTATCAAAATCCCCATGGACCCGGCGGTAAACATACGGAGAGTAAACGGTGAAAGATGCCGGGTAGGTAGTTCTCTGGAGTTTGCTGTTCAAACAAATGAAATAAATTAATTTCTTTGTCACGTGTAACACTTATCGGCCGAGGAGCTCTCGCAGACTTCTGTTCGGTTTGTTGTGCTTGTAGCTAATTAATCTTAGTCCAGATACGGTTCACCATGTTCACTCGCGGCTATGTTCACAAACTTTTCGTACTCAGCAAAGAGAATTTTTTTGTTAGCGGTTAAAACATGACGGCCCCAAATATCAAAAGTAACTTTTAAATATTGTATACATCATTAAATTGGACAAACTCATCTAAATGTAGATTTTGTTAATATTTGTGTAGCTGTATTTTTCGTTAGCGCTAGTGTTTAGTAGTAAATATTATGAACTTTTTAGTAGACGCAAACAAGAGAGATAAACGTTAATTATAACGCAAATAGATAACACAATGTGCCTGCACTGACAGGTAGATACGTTGTATGACCTATATTACTAATGCGTACATGTTGTGTCTATAAATGATTTAGTCATTGGATAACTGACAATAATAAGAACATATAGCACATAAATTGTCATGAAACGTATATTAATAACTGCCGTCATGGCTGCCTCTGTCTACATATATCTATCGAACACCTACATGCATTAGTTACCTATATATACGCACATTTATTTTTGCCTTATTGTTATTGATTATAACAAAATAAACCATCAAAGAATGTGAATTATCGTATAAAACATTTCTCATTATATATTAATTACAAGACATTGAATAATGCTTGTGATAGTTTGCATAGATTTACTTCAATGGTTCAGCAAAATGCAATTGAAAAGCAATAAATCCGAGCGAACCTGTCAAGTTTTAATAATGATTTTTTTTCGTAAAGATATTTTTGTGTTTCGTATTTGTGCGTGTAAGAGTTTATGACAAAATATAATTTATGAGTAAGTTTATAGTTGTCGAAACTGCTCACCGCGAACCGTTCCAGATAAGTTTCATGATTTGTCGCTTCCAACTTACGACTGCGTCATAAATCACATAGCAAGCTAACCTGCTGCCTACACTTGCAACTACATACGTATATTCCAATACAGTTCTTCACGAACGGTCCAATAACATTTCATGTACGTTCTCCTAATTAAACACTGCGTCTTTCTCGTAATAAATACTAGTTTATGTTCGTTATTTAAAGCGTAAATCTACTGTCGAATGTGTAATTTCCATGTAACTAAATCTAAGACTACTACGTTTAAAACGAACAAATTGAATTTTCATTTGGATTTTATGTATTTCCTCATTGGCATTTCTACGGAATCTCATTTGTACAACGAATATAATTATGTACGTTACGCGTGAACGTATTGTAGGATAAAAATCGAGCAACGGCATTAAAATCGTGTGATTTCAGCGTCAAAATTACGCACTTGTTATTACTCCACTTTACGAACAATTTTAAAATATAAAACATTCAGATTGATGCATCAAAACAGAAATTTATTTTGAGATTTAGTATCAATTAATACTAGTTTACGAAGTATATTTAAAAAAGCTCTATTTTTAGGTCTGATGACAATTATGAATGAAGTCTGAACATAAATTGCGATTAATAAGACGAATAATCTAATGTCTTTATGGACGACGGCTCTAATAAATTATATGATGCACACACATTTCTCGTAAGTGCCATAATAGATTACATCTTTCAACTGACTTAGTCATTAAATTCTTGAGATATTCGTGTTTAGACTTGAAAGAGATTGACTCGGATAAGAACAGAATGGTTTTATTATGCTTTAAAACATGAATAACACAATAGTTTTATGACAGCTTGTAAGCAACGATTGTAATCTTAACTGTTTGAAGTTTACTTCATATAATTTAAGTCTAGATATCTTGGTTATATGGCATATTTAGGATATTATATACACTTATAAAAATGTTTCACTTTTATTATACTATAGGCGATTCTAACGAGCGACGCTTATAATTTAACTACTACAGTCATTAGCGTATAAAAATTTAGCAAATCCATGCTTTGACATGTTTAATTAATTTCTAAATACATCAAGATAGATCGCCCGTAATATTTACTGACTGTTATACATAAACATAACACTCATTGATTTTAGCACACACAAAAAAAACTGTATAGGACGAGATTAAAAACGTAAAAAACTAATTTATATCCGGATATCAGGAAAAAAATAGGCGTGCATTTTACAACGAACCCATTCATAGTGATACGTCGGGACACTTTTGTGCCCGTTGTTGAAGAATGAAGTGGCATTTGGAGATGAGAATCTGCTTTATTGTTGCGCGAACACAAAAGAACTGTGCGACTTTTTCACTTTTTTGTTTCTCGTTCCATCGTCTGCTGGCAACCATTGCACCATAGTTGTGTCCCACCATGCAAAATGACACGGTGTCACTGTCATAACCATGTACGAGTTCTTGCACAGTGTTCGGCCCATTTGATGCAAACAAATGAACCAGAAATTCGGGCGCTGCAAATGAAATGGTAAGCTAGTAAGTTCGTCCTCTAACTCGTACATAGCGTACGAGGACTCTGTTTTGTTTATTATCTTTTGTTATCACGATGAGAATTAATTATTATCCTAAAATACCACTTCTATGTTTCTTACGATTAGTATTTACCGAGGATTTAACTTGCTGTCATAAATAAAAAAACACGTGATAACATCAACTACATGTAGAAAGTGTGAAATTTATTTATTACATCCCAGGGCATTTCATCACACGAAAGATATTGACTTCTTCAGTGCCTGTAAAAACTTCGTCTGTCGCAAAAACTCCGGACGCCCGTTTGTTGGCAACAATAACAACAGCACTACGTGGCGGACGTTCTCGCCTGCACAGACTCGTCCGCACACACATTGTCTAGTAGAGAGAATACCGGACAGAACAGAAAAAACTACCAGTTACATGCACAAATAATAATGCTGCACCTTATATTTACGAGAACACCAATTAATCATCGCTCATTCATGTATTATGTTTGTCGCATGCTCCTTGTTGCAGTGTCATTGTGATTAATTAGTAAATTTTATGTCCGCTGAAATATATTTAAGAATGTACATCCCGCTGTGCAATGAATAATTTATCTTCATTCGGAACTTTGTAATAATTCAAGACTGAATATGTAAGAGAGCTTGCAGGCAAATCATGCATACATACATACATATGTCCTCTTGTCTTGTTGCACTGATACACTACGTTTACACTGTAATGCCGTGACGATGTAATGCCGTGCTGATGAGTCGTAAATAAGAGAAAATGGAGAATTATTAGGTCGCCATTATGCACGACTCGTCTTTATATTACGAGTTAATAAATTATCCGTTATATACCTTTTGAAGAGTACTGATTGTGTATTTTATGTCCCATGGTTAGTAATATTTAATGTTCGTTTAATATTTACTCATAAATATTCCCGTATTCTATTTGGCAAGTTTGCGCTAATGTTGTTTGAAATATTGCTGCTCATGAAATTAATAAATATAAACATTTACTAATAAACAAGCATGTTCTTGAAGTTTGTTTTAAAATTTCTAAGTATAGATTAAACACAATTGTATTTGAAAATGTATCGTTACATGTACAAGCTCATTTCAGAGCAGGAAAGAAGTTGTGAACGTACTGGATAGTTATGAAAAATCGGCTAGAACTAAATTAGTTTCTCGAAACAAAGTTCTTACATCGTCAATGTTTATTCGTGATAGTACAGAACTGGAAAAGTCGCAGGAACTTTTACGTTGTCGAACTTAGAAGTTGCAGGTAAAATAAAATACCAACACGTATTGTCTGCGCGCACACTTTTGTGCAGACAGGTATAGATATAACATAACGTACGTTACGTTATGTTACGTACGTATAAACGTGTGCAAACGGTGTCCGCTTAAACTTTGCTGGTCCCTGTGCGAGCAAAAAGTTACGGTGATACGTGTTTCACATTGGGATTTGTTGGCAAAGTAAAAAAGCAATTGCCTCCATAATGCTCGAGGCTTTAGCCCGGCAGTGATTAAATATTTAATAGAAATACAACAACGCTATGATAGACCGTAACATTTAGTCGACCGCAGCTGCCGGGAAGATCTCAAACCTATGAACGATTATGTTGTTTGATAGAGTTGTTCATTCTATATGTAACATTTCTTCAGGGTGGCCGTCAGTAGAACCATACCATTACTATTTAACCTGTCGTGTAACGCTGCATCCGCCTTTGACAGATACCTACAACGAAGAATGTTATTATTCCATTAAAGCAAATTATTGTTTTGTTCATAGATAATTTGATTTTAATAACATGTTTGTAAAAGAAATAAAAACGTTACGTAATTGGCAGATATCATGTTTCACTTTCTCAGAAGAAATAATATGTCCATTAAGTTGATGCTAAACACAGTTTAAAAACATGTCTACGAGTAATTGAATTGAATATAATTCTTATTCTTACACACTCGACCAATGAAAACATTGCTATAGGTGGAGTCAATACTCTTATCAGAACCAATAGCAAATGTGTATTGAATATCGAAACACTTATAACCTGGTATACAAGCGTTTAAACGGTAAATGGTGTACCGATGTTAATTTTTCATATTCTGTCAAACTAATGGATGGTGCTATTAAAATTTAATAACTGTTATTAACCAGGTGGACAAATGCTCCATCGCTTCAATGATATCAAAACTTATAATCTGTCAGTGTGTTCGGTAATTGAAATTCTTTTGCGTGACTACAAATTTCCTGTGTGCCATTTAATTCCAGTTCATTGCAGGAATCAACGTGGTCCATTAAAGTGTACCTGCATAAGCGTCACCTACCCGTGATCGCCATTCATAAATAACAACACATGTTTCAGAACGTGCAATTAAAATACCACTGGGATATCTATCGTTCCATGAACGTGCCAATGTTATTTTACCACGGGGGCATTCACATATCATTCCACTAACCATACTATTTATCTACTCTATGAGTCATTGTTCATTTATAAATCATACAACAAGAAGTAATAAATGTGTATGTCAGTTTACTTTTCAAATATGGCATAATAATACAACTATAGTGTTTCATTTGTGGGATGTGACATGTCTGCAAATGAATCCTAACCTCTAATGTAACACTAACCTCACTTTCGTATAGTTGAACAATATTCGCGTGGATAAACAGATTCTGGAAATGTGTAATTACTCAGGATTAGTTAGTGATTTGAACTGTGTGAATGATCAGTGATTGTTTTGTACAATTCTACATGATTGGCATATTCTCTGATTGTTGTGTGGATTGTGATAGCCAATGTGACGGACGTCAATGGTATAATGTTTATAGCGCACATAGGGGTACGTATGGCTGCTGTACAGAGTATGGGTAGTCATTCTACATACACATGCACACAGCATGTGATGTAGTTCAGATGAAGATCGCCTGTCCACTCTACCTGTGTGGTCTCTCTAATTGGTTATATTCTCTCCTTGAATGAGCGCGGTAGCCTGGTAGCTTTAACACGTGCACGTTCGGGATTTATCGTCGCCGATGTCGAACGCTCCATGTGAACCATTATTCTTTGTATACGACAGTGACACACATACATATGTACATTGTACCAAGACTTGCTACTGTTGTTGTGACGAGAAAAAATCGTCTCCTGCCATCCTACAAAGTATAGTTTAATTAAATACTCTCAGGTACTTTATGGCCTTGTTATACAAACAATAAACAGACTCCCAAAGTACATTAATACGCTTACCTCTTTATTTGGAATTATAGAAAACTCAGGTATATCAGATAAATGATCTATTCACAAGTAGGTAATGTAGAAACAAGTATCAGTCGAATTTGTAAGTCATACGAATCATTGTTTAAAGTACAAACGCAATCAGTGGTGGATTGCTTTTGTGAACATTCTAATTTAAATTGTCTTTAAAGGAATCCAGCCAATTACAAAACATTAGAGATTACATTCTTCACTCTGCTAATCGTTGTACGGTCAGTGAATGTTGATCGTTTTTGTACAAAAGTTTTGTAAAAAGAACCTAGCAATCGGGAAACAATTACATTACAGAAGATAAAGCGTCAGATTGACGCCGGTATTGCCAGTGCTGGTATCTGATTGACCCTTTTACGGACGGTTTCATTTCACATACAGACACGGGCATCTTTACGGGCATATCTACAGAGAGAGAGACGGATGAACACACACACACATACACAAGTATACAGTCAATAACCTCCATCGTCGCACCGTACATGTAAGGCCGTGCCCTTTGATCTATAGAATTGAATACGTTGATAAAGTAATTGCTGTTTGTAGTCTGATTACATGCATAGGGTGTCGAGATCACAACGGGAAGTTACATCACGTCATGTGTGACAATACCAGTCTAATTTTCCAACAGCGTAACAGCACCAAATAACACTACCTGCCTTTCTAACTATTGCAATTCTATAGCAGATTGATTTAGCGTTACGCTATGTACCTTTAGTTTGAATTTATTTCATTGGTTCATAGGTTCTTGTAATGTTTTATAAATATATCGTCCCTGATACTAGATGCAAGTTGCGATTGTTCAGAAAGGTTTGTGTGTAAATGAATATCATTGTAACTGTAGAATCTTGTTATACAATATGTAATTTCCACTTGAAACAGAGTACCTCTACGTTATTATGATAATACTATACATGTTAGAAATAAGCTTATTACAACCGAAATCGAATAACAATCCGATACTAATTGGAATCTCAATTCTGGTTTTTAATCTCACATATACATTACAGTCACGCTACATTCTAACACCACATACAAGTATTAACCGTTAATTAAGTTTTTTTTTTATTTCGCTTTTCCGTTGTGACTGAACTAATTAGAACATATACATCTCACCTTTGGCTTATCTAAATACAACATTAATACACATTATGCATTTTTTTCTATTCGTAACATTAATCTTGTTGATCTGAAGATTTTATCAGCGAGCACGATCTGAATCGATGCTAGTTTATCTCTGTCCGCAGATAAGGATCACGGGATAAACATATCATCTTTTGTAACTGGCAGTTTGAATGTTGTAATCTGATATCAACTCCGTTACGATATGTCTTTGAATTCTTTCGTTCTATTCAGATGAATTTATCGGGTATATGTTCAGTTACATTCAATAATAAACTTATCTGTGGTAATATTAAAATTTACACTGGACTTAAAAATAATATCATGTCGTATTATACATAAAATATTACTGTCAATATTTCAACACTATTCGTTGAAATTGTTGGATATATTAAATTCGAATAAGGAAATCGACACTAACTAAATGCTTTGTGAATTTCGGAATTGATAGTGTGTTGACGAATGCTCAATGTCGATGTGTAGATTCGATTATACAGGAATATTGTATTACATTCTCTTAGCAGAGTATCAATCTGGCAATCTCATCTCTGGTTAACATGTGTATTTGTGTTTGATAGTTCCGATGTGGTATGTTGTCGCGTTCCACGTGTTATTTTTAAGATTGTCGCAACAAAGGGAATTGAATTTCGGAACAATATTTTAAATCGTACGAAATAACCTAAGGGAAGTGAAACGAATGTTCGCCAAATTGAATTTTTCGTGCGACGTGATACGGCAACTTGTCTGGCCGTTTGTCTTTCATGTTGTTCAGGCACGAAAAGTCATTTTCCGAACTTAAATACGTTCTGAAGTGTCTCCCCTGTGATGATATACATAATGAAATTTGCATTTAATTTCGTTATTTATTTTGAAAATGCTTTGATGCCGTATTGGCAATTACTAACAGCCGGCTATTTTGAATATAAAGTGTATTCTTGTTTTATATTGTTTATATTACAGCTACAGACAGTCACGTCTCACTGACAACATTCATTTCTTACAAATTCCATTTTCGTATTCGCGCTAAATTGGAGGAAAAGTGTCATACGCCTATGTTATGAAGACAGACTTTCAATCCTTTTGTAATGAAATGATAATATTAGAATTTCTCGTTAACAGGTAACAGTTAAAATTAATAAATTTAACTCAAAAAGTTGTACCACGCTGTATCTGATGTCGATTATATTATTCTCGGTTTAATGTACAAAGGCAAACCTATTTGCCTTTTACGCGCTGGCCTTAATTTGATATTTCGTAATTCGGTTAAAATTCCGAAATGTAAATGAAACGTAAAGTTAATTAAACGAAATAAAATTGAGAGGAAACAATGGTTTGGTAGTTTTTGTAGGGACGCACCCCAACATAATGTCACATAAATATCATCGTTTTGAATTGTCTCGTGATGGTCGTCGCGGGCCACACTGTAAGCCAGCCCAACGTCTTCCAAGTTTTGAAGCGTGAGTTCAATAAAGATCGGCCTTTGTAATGGAAATGTTCAGGGCCCGGCCAATACCGAGAAAAGAACAACATTCAGAGAAAATAATGCAACGTTATATGCGGGACATTTGAATATTTCACAAAGATCTATATATGGCCAATACATATTATATTATGTTTTGACTTTACATATAAATGTGTCTCCATTGCTTACCAGTTAAACGGTAATGCATTCGTAGTCTTGTATTGTGTGCACAGGGAAGTGATGTTTCCTAAACCATCTTCAAGGAAATATATAACCTTCACTGCTACGCCTACAACATTATCTAGAAATTGGGGATACTATACCCCATTAATATGCATTTCAGTATTTTGATTCTTCACTCACAGTTTCATTAAAGAAATCATCTTAATTCTGGATGGACAGTTCACATTATATTGTACTGCTCATTTCCGTTGCAAGTCACAACTTGTGTTTTTTTGTTGTTGTTTAAATATTAATGGCTCATCTGGAGAGTTTCGTTCTTCCATCAGTGGATTCTCTGTATGAGCTGCTGGTGCTCTGAACCGTGGGTTGGGGTATTGTTATTTGTGTATCGGACTATATGGGAGGTCCACGTGACTGTAGCAACCGCTAGCAGCTTTTATGTTAATCCAACTGCACCTATTGATTATCATTTGGTTCCGGTGCCGCTAACGAAAAAATATCCGGTTTTGTCATTGTGTGCCCCCTTGTATTTATTGAATTAAATTAAATGGTGTATCATTAAATACCAGGTACGAACATTTATACCATACACTCTCATCAGGTATAGCAGTGTGAGTTACTATAATTTATTTTCCATTACACGTTACAGTTGCAGATCAATTGTTCTAATTATTATTGGTACATGTAATTATTTGACGAGTAGATTATAACAAATACTCTTGTAGCTAGTATATTATGTGCATTAGTCCGAATGAATAATAGATAGGTCTGTAGATTAACTGAAGGTATTAGTTATGCATTTCGCAAAAAATACTGATTATACGGTACATAGTATATTATTCATATTATAAAAATGTTTTTAACTGAAGTTGTACATTAGAAAAATGGTGAGCGCATTAGGCGTAGATACCATGTACCTTGATGGCACTTTTTAGTACAACTATAATAACCAAGAATTACACATTTTTATTCAAAAAATAAAATAAAGAAAAACCCTCTTTAAAGATGATCTTGTCCAGACTATATGTATGTACACGATGTTAACGATTTCTCTTGAATATCATATGGGTATCAGGTTACCGAGAAGCAGGCATCTTAACATACTTATTATACAACCCGTCTTGTGTAACATACCTACATGAGATGCTAGGTACTCGCCATGCACATGTTATATACAACATTATTATTTTTGTCTGTACATTCAATAAATTTTTCAAACCAGTACATGAATAATCAACATTAGTGTATTATTAAATACTCGAAGACACACGAATAAAACAGCCGGCTAATAAATACTCAACCGACAGTTCATTATCCGGTAAAGGTAGGCGGAATATAAAAACATCAATATCTTTATTGAAATGTGACCTTGGAATATTCATTAAACATATTCTGTTACGGGGCGTACGAGAATCTGTGTATAAAAATATTTTTATGTGCGACGTAATAATGCACTGGCGATGTAAGAACCGCTATATTTTCTGGCGAATACCGGTAGTAAAAGATGTAATGGACTAAATTACAGGTCGAACGTAAGCGGAGGCCATTAATAATTGTAACATTTTTAATCCGTGGGGCATCACGCCGAAAGCCGCGTGAGAGACTATGAATAAATGTCGGTCATTAAAATTTGACTGGCCACTTTATGATGCGCTATCGTTGTAATTAATACCCAGAAAGCGGATGTCTGCGGGCAGATCGCAGGTCGCACCATCTGTACCGGTTCACTGATAACAACGACCAATAATCTTACAATGTAGTGACACTGCAGAACACCAACTATATGTATATATGATTGCAGATATAACATCTACATACTTACAATTCGTGTTGTAACTTGAAATATACTCGCAACAGTTATAAATCATCTGTCATCAGGCAATTAATAACGAGTTGATAGATTTGATAACGGTCGCTTTTATTATTTAATATGAAGACAACTAACTATGCATGATGTTGAAGTGCTGTAGGTGTAGTTGCATACGTAAGGTGTTATATTTTAACACCAGTTGAATTATAATTAGAATACCACATGTGACCTGTATATGCAGTCACTTTGCATACAATACTGTTATATTTTTATTCTGACAGATACGTTGTACAGTATTTATCACACGCAATATATCATTCATTCTGTTTTATTTTTCTCATTCCAAGAGTTGGGTAATTGAATTTCTTCTGAAAACCTGCGATGAAAGCAACAAAAATACAAAATTTATTACATACTTGTGTCAAGTTAATAAATATATTTTATATTTTATGAATTACTATATCTGTGTTTATTTTTATTTGACAATTCTTCCACTATTGATTCATAAATATCAGCGTCCCGACTAATTAATATTAATTCATTACTTACACATAACCATTCAATCATCCTTGATATGTCATTCACAACGCAACATCTTTATCGTACGTCACATAAATCATTTTTAATAACGAAACTTGTCCACATTGAACACTAACTACGCCATAAATCCAATGTTTATTAATTAAATATCCATTACAAACAATGTTTTATTACTGACAATATTCGGTCACATTTCATCTTAATATTATTCCGTCTGTGCAGACGAAACCAACAAAAAATTGTCTCCTGTTCTCTCGGAAATTCTCTTTATTCGTACTACTTTCATTTTATGGTCTCACAAGAAGTTTTAAAAGCTTCATTGTGTACAGTGTACTTTTTACTTTCATATTTGATCAGACTATGTAAGGTTCTTCCCTTTAAAAGAAAAGTTTATAATTACGCAGCGAGTATGCTTTCAAATGTAACACGGACCCGTCTTATTTTTCTCCATTTTATCGCCGTTGTTCCAACCTTTTCACGACACGGTTAATGTTGAGAATTTTGTTTTTTTATTTATTAAAATAATCTCGTGTTACAGTCGGGTATGCTAGGATGAAAGTAATTAGTTCTAAACCCACGTTCTTTATATGAATATATTTTATAAGTTTATTCCAGCAAGAGAACACTAAAGTTCGTTATAGTATTTTGATTTTACTGATAACTGTTCGTTCTAACATCGTTCGTTGTATTTCTATATATAGTAATAAGAACGTTTTGTGTGTGAGTGTGTATGTGTGTATCGGATTGATGGTAAAGCTGTATGTGTATGTTCGCGACAAGCTTTTCCGATATCCACAGTAAATTCTCTCAGTGGACGGTTTGCAAGCATCTGGTCCGTTTTCAGCAAGCATTGTTGCGCGAGTGAATTCATCCGGAAACGTGCACCCGAAGGACTCTTAGCTGTGTATAACAGCTTCCGGCAACGTATTTACAGCTCACATTCCTGTTTAAACCGGGCGTATCTTGTACCGATTGTTTCCCGTTTCACTTATGTGAGAAACACACGTGATATCATCCGCCGACCGCCGCAATCTTACACACAGTGCTTATAAAACATTCATTTCAAAATAAAACCGTACATAGCTGATACATTCTTCATGGGTATTTAACAGATATGTGGCTCGTTACGTTGACAAATACAAATGTGCGGTGAACGTTAGATTGTCAAGAGAGAAGATGGTGTATTATTATTAGCATCGTGTGGCGCCTCGTGTGATCTTCATCGCGCGTGAAATATAAACTGACGATAAGCACGTGTCAACCCTGATGGTATCTATGCAAATGTGACGAGGCGGCGCCACAGCATGTGACTCACGCCTGTGCATGTGTTCTGTGCTATGAGACGCATTTTCGGCTACGGTACTTAGATGTCGGCATATATCACATCGTTACGGATATTGCGTAACCACATTTACACTAACCAGACACCACAACTGAATGGACTAGCTTGGATTTCAATAATAACAGTTATGAAATACTGCAGACATACATCCAACTGGAAACTAAATACGTACAAACACCAAGAAGAAGAATCGACACAATGCAACGGCCGATATCTCGTTCTGTTCTTTGTTCCAATCGGTTGGTTTCAGAGAACACCTGTTAAATATTTTTTTTATTTTCTTTTTGTTCCAATTCGCCTCATTTTTATTTCGCCGTCTGAAAGAAACTCCACGCGTGTGCAATCACCGGCGAAGAGCTATTAAGTGTTGTTGTTGAGGTTAGATTTACGCGTGTCAGACAGTCGTGACATCTGCCGTCGCCGAACTGCGAAATACCACAACATGACGTATAGTAAGTGCTGCACAAAGCAAAGCCACGCACCAACGCCATGGAAACAGTTAACGTGCCTCCGACGACATCTTGAGATGGAATCCTTTAGTTTATGGTCGTACCGAACCAGTCTTAACAATAAGGGTTGCGCGGCTGTTTCACTGGCAAGTGTGCATATGTGCCTCGGACCTGATTTACGAAATTTCGTTCTCTTATCTCTTGTTCATGGTCGGTGGAGCGCCGTGATTTGGCGCGTGTGAAAAAGCTTTTTGGAACAAATAGAAGATTACTTTACCGCAGTTTATTTGCTGCACAAGAGCAATTTCAGTGTTCATATTTAGATATAAATCTTTATATACGATGTCCTCTAGTGTCTAACCGCTATGAAGCATGTTCGTAATACCTGCACCAATTCTCTTTGCTCTTTTCTCGTAAGATCTTCGTGGTAGTTATTTTGCCAGATTTGTAGTACATAGTTAACAGTTGTATTATCGCTGGATATCAACTTGAATATTTCAGTGCAAGTATCATTTGCAACATTTCCCGTGGAATAACAACGGCAGACGATTATCTCTCGCAATGTACTAAATACTAACTGCGCAGCGTAACGATTAAATTCATAACGGCACGAACCACGAGCGAATACAAAAGGGAACACATTAAGAACTTGTAACAAACCGCTGCGCATGCAGAGCGCTTTTAATGTGCCCTCAAACATTACAAAGAAATATACGCAAGGAAGATACAATTTTCCAGAAAATCATTCCATCCAACGCGAACCACTGCGTGAATTGTAATGTTTTACATTATGAAGTGCTACATCACCTTCATTTATTCACAGTGGTTATTTGAAATGTACTTTTCCACATATGCCATATGTCTCTTCGCCTAACTAAACGCTAACTAGTTGTCTAAATATCCCGGAACTTACACCAACTGTGACTTCTAGCATTAAGTTACAATTGAACAATAAACAGTTTATGCAAATTATTTGTGTGGTCGAGGGGAAATGCCAAAGTTTAGCATAGTGAAGAAGGGATTTTAACTAAGAGGTAGTGAATGCTCAAAAAGATAGATGCGAACGAATGCGTGGATGTTCCAGTGGTGAAACATTGCAAGGAGGGTCATTAGAATTGCGGCTTGAGCCACAGTCTCCCTAGAGATCTCATTTACAGTTCTCTCCCTTCAAGCATAACTTCCTAACTACTTCCTTGACATGTCTCGGGATTTTAGCCAGCGACTTGAACATCGCCGAAACAGTAAGGGTATGCGGGCTTCTAGAGCCCTGGAATTTGTGAAGATCTACGAAAAGTTCCGGCCGTCTAGAATAACACATATATACGTGTACTAGCTAAACTGCCTATCTGTTATAATAAGACAGAAATTACATTATTTCTAGCACATTATGAAATATCGTCCAATTCTTCCAGGTACTGTTTTTATTTATTGCCGAGGAAGTTTTTGTTACAAATAGTTGCAATGCTGTATAACGTGTATCATATGAAATAAATTGTGTTATCCTAGGACGTTAGATGCTACTACCTATTACGTTAGTCACATTGCGCCCGTTACACAACTTTTCATATCTCTAATGTTCTGGAAAATGACATGTTACTACGAACCACGTCAACTGTGTATCATAGCTAGATAAATGACAGCCGTGCGATGTTGGTGTGGTTTGCACATAAGTCAAACTAATAACATCATGTATTCTACTGTGTAAACATGACATGATAACTGTCACGTGCCGTCAACTATAAAATAACTACCTTCACTTATCAAAAAACATAATTATATACATGAAAGCTACAATATATTATTAATATACATGTATCTATAATGAAGTTATTCAGTTTAGAATACAAAATATTTCTATCGATAAATACAGTATTTTACATTCCAATAAAAAGTTTATTTCACAATCATATCAAATAATAATTCCACTGAAGAGTGCACAAATTAGAAAGTAATATTGTTACTGCCACGGGGTGTCCAAGTATGAAAACTCAATTTATGGTATTATTAAAACTCAATGAGATGTCAATAAAATTTTATCCTCGCCGTTGGATATCGGCGTTTGCATGTAGCACGATACATACATGTACATATGATGATGATGATGTACTACCATGCTGTGATGAATATGCATTCAGTTCGGTGGTCTTCCATTACGTCAGTGCGGACTCATTTATGTTTGTTACATGTCACAAACTCCAAATTGTACTCGTATGAACCATGCATATGTATGCACATACTTACTCAGCATTTATACTCGATGTCAACGAGTGTTAAACATTATTTTGTCACAGTTAGTTATTCAAATATAAAGAAATAAATTAGAAGAACGACGAAGAATAAGTTCGTCATGTTTCGTGCGTCAGTGATAACAAACATTTAATTCCCCTACAGCCGAGTCCACTGTAATCATGTGTTTTTATTGTTTCAGGACCACCAGGTCCTGCGGGACCCCCAGGTAAAAGGGGAAGAAAAGGAAAAAAAGGAGACGTCGGTGATCCTGGACCATCGGTATGTATCATCTCCTCAGTCACAGTTGTTAAAGTGTTGTGGCACAGGTTTAATCATTATTGACCGTTGTTTTCACGAATATTTTGTTAGTTATCGACCAACTCTGTGCCCGCAATGCTAAACGAAGATTAGCTAGTGTGATTTTATTTTTGTGTTTCGCATTCTTGCAGGGTTCCATCGGTGCAGCAGGGAAAAACGGCTTTCCGGTATTACCATTTATTTATTATTTTCGTAAGAAGCATGAACCTGCCGTATCACTGCAGTCGTTTTCATCTCGTTCATAAATTATTGGCATCACCGTTAATTAATGCGAGCGTCGTGCCTGACGCCGTTGCGCGTTATTTTAATCACGTTTCTTTCGCTACGCCATCATCTCATTCGTTGAGTTTTTGCTTCCGCGCGTACATAAATCCTTCAGGTTTCACATTCATCATTTTGTTCTTTTCTGAGTAAAATATAGTATTTTGTTTTGTTATATTACAATTTTCCACGTTTATTTTACCATTCAGAGTTGTGTATACTTTCATGGATCTCATGGACTATGATTTGAGTTGACACAGTGTTTTCCAAATGTGTATACAGTTCACTGGTATAATTAATAGAATATGAATATGATGCAGTGGATTTTTATTTGGACAGCATTGTACACAAGCAATGCAAACGTTCCGAAAGTTGGCTTTCGTTCTTGTGTTTATTATTCATGCATATTTACATAATTTTTACTGTTTATATTGCTGCATTCATTCAATATTAATTGGCATCACAATTTACCTTTCATACGTAGATAGTAAATGGAATCTCATAGACATATGTAGATAAATGTTGTCGATGTTGTTTGTTGTTCTCCATTTTGTAACGAATGATTATATTACCCACAGGGTGAACAAGGCGAAAAGGGCGAGAAAGGATTCATGGTAAGACTTTCGTTTAACTTGTATTCGATCTAACCGCACCCCCATAGAGTTCCCCATAAGCAGTCCCCACCTAAATCGTGTAACCACTAAAATTGCGTATCTGCATACATCAGCATGCTAATGCCCCCTACATGTCACAACCTCATCAGAGTTTAGCCGCGCGGTATTCCAAATCCAACGAACCAACCGAACCTTCTCTGTTCGTAATACCTACCTAGGAACTTGTGTGTACACATCTGTCCTTCGGTCGGATCGGTAGGTGTGGCGAACCCGTACAACCCGAACTTGCACAACACTCAAAGTCTTACTACATACCTACCTATAGGAAAGAGTCAAGTCGCACTGCGTCGCACCGCGCCAATGAAAGGGAACAACACACAAGCAAGCAAACACGACCACGGGAATGGTTACGTTGGTACATTACAGTTAGCGGCCGGAGTTGCATTTCTCTTCCATTCATTAAATATGCATGCCGCGGCCGTAAGGACACGGAACACGACGATTGGAAGACGGCGAGAGGCGTCGACACCGCACCTCTGCCAAGCACGACTTGACCGTAATGAGAAATCCCTTTGTTGAAACACGATACGGATGCAATATATTGTTGAGTGTACCCGTGCACTTTACATACAGTCTTTTTCTCGTTTATTTTCTGCGTATTTTGTAAACTCAACGTAAAGATACCTAGGTATCCTTGGATAAAACCTGAATATCGACGACCATCGCTGTAATAATAATAATAAATCAGTGGAGTTTCCTTTGCTTTCGGCAGATACGATTAATATGATAAAATCCCTTCTCACACGATAATATGGGACTAGCTACTAAATATGGGATAACTGTCGGCTATTCTCTGTTACAGGGATTGAAAGGGGTGCGCGGTTTTCCGGGATTTCCGGTTTGTTTATTTTTTAATATTTATTAAAGTTACCCTTTTCTCTATCTTTTTCCGCTGGTATTTTTGGGGTAATCTTTCTTCTGTACGCTGTACTTAAATATGTTTGTTTCTCTTTCAGAATATAGTACCCTATCTACATAGTGACAAACAATAACAAATAATGAAATTTGTATTAAATAAACATTAACTGAAATAACAGTAGTAACTGAAGTAGTTGCTGTATAATTAACAGTTGATAAAATTGTATGCCAATTAATATACCAATCTGCTGAACTTACTTATATTAACCTGTATTTTATCATTAACATGGCTTAATACTAACAATTTATATTCGCTTAAAACTTTTAATGCAACATTAATAAGTTGTTTTAAGGAATAATTGCTTAACCATATGTATTATTATTCCTTAAATCATACTAAAAATACATGTTTCTAAAAATACAATGGCATATACTATATATATATTTTCCGATGCTGCATTTAAATTTTGCATTTTGTATTCAACTGACTGCTGTTTCCGATACTGATTTTGACAGAGTAACGCTAACGTAAATGGACAGTATCGTTCTTGGCATCATTCGTGATGCCATTCTGTATTTTTACAATGGTAATACATAAATTGTATGTGAAAACACATTCGGAATATTGTCAATATGATTAAAATTCTGAACTTTTAATCATATTGACAATATTCCGGTTCACGCAAAGCACGGAAATATATAGGTATATATTATTTCCTCTACAATTCCATGTGAAATGAATCGATGTTTATTTATTTTGTGCTGTTCTCAGGGACCAATTGGTTTAGATGGACCAAAAGGAGATCCGGTAAGTTACACAGAATTTTAGTAATAATTAATATTAATATCAATATTTATTTGTGTAATTATTTTCGTAGGGCAGATCAGGGGATAAAGGCCAGAAGGGAGATTCGGGAAGCCCTGGATTTGATGTATTTTCAGCAGTAAAAGTAAGATTTATTTAATATCTGAAAATTATGTTGACATACGACCTGTTTCATTGTGTACATAAATTATTCGAAAGATCGATAAAACATGTTTTTCTTTAGCTGCCTGGAAAGGTAAGTTTACTATTGCAAACTTCATACATACACAATGCGTTTCCAAATTTATTATATTTATGTTTTGTTTATTAAATGTAAATTGAATCGTATATTTATTTCTACATTCATATTTATTTTACATGTTACATTTAATTACCTTATGTAGTACACTCAATGTTACTGTTACGTTAACAATATTATTATTTTGTTTGTTGACGTAGCCGAAATATTTCTGTTTGCATGGTTTTTAGTTTTGGTGGAAATAAGGTATTAATATTCCAGGGTTTTAAGCGTTCGGTGACCACATTACGAGGTGGCACGCTGGGATATGCGGAGATCGTTGCCGTGAAGGTGAGACTCCAGGAGTACATTGATACTCTCAGTTGTGTTCGGTGTTGGATATTTTGTTTCAGAGTTTTTTCGTTCTAGCACTAACTGAATATTGTTAGATCTATTGCTCTCTTTGTTCTATATACATACGTACGTACATGAACGTACACGACTAGTACCCACACGCCGGTAGTTTGATTGTCTTGCAGACAATTTGTTACGGTATGTTGAGATTTGTGCTTGTGTAAGGTTTGGCCAAGTCCTATAGACACACCATGTAAATGACTATTTTGTTACTGTTCAGCGTCTAGTATTAATCATTCACGAGGCAGGAAACCTTAAGGAAAATCTAAGTTTCCCATTTTGCATAATTTACCAAACGGGTATTTCCTCTACGACTTTTAAAATAAAAATAAACTACTACTAACAACAACAATTATGAACAAATCAGGTCACCTTAGATGTTGTGTATATGTGGGTAAATATTGCGTGTACATTCCTGTACGTACATGTTTGTGCCATTTTATTCATTATTGTTATATAACAAGTCATTGTTTGTTTTTGTAGAAGCGACGTGCGTACTCCGGTAGCTCTTTGGGCATGCTCTAGTTTGGAGTTGGTATTTTTCGTTGTTGTTTTTCATCTGTACGACTATGTTTTCTTCACGTATTAACCTGTCCTGTACAAAAACTGAACTGAATACTGGGAACTAATTTCTAGGGACTACAGGAACGGGGGCATAATATATCAGCACAAACCATCATAACTCTTAAAGTGAGTCAGATGACATTGAATGACAGCTTTATTATTATCTGCGAAACAACTGTCTCTTCTTTTTTCCGCTCAAATCTCTTTTCCTCGTGTTAATTCAAATTTCTCGATCACTTCTCCCCCAAACCTTTGTTCATTTCGAACGATAAATGCTCTCAAGCGACGATAGAAATTATCTTCATTTACTTAATTCACGAACTTTGCTCTAATTGATTTGAAAAGTTAAGAATCGAATTCTGTTTGAAATTAAACTTAACGGTTGTTTTTTATGTGGCTACATTTTAACAATTGTACATCGCTCATTTAACAGGAGAATCATTCGTTGAACATTGTTCATTAACTGTGTTTGTTGATACAGTGATTTCTAAATTGCATGCACGTCACAACACGTGAAACATGTTCTACACCCCTCTGTACCTCTTTATCATTTGCACGATCGGTAGACTAGTGACTGATTGATGTACTGTACATAAATGTACGTATATGTGAGCCGAGTTCCACCACATATACATCATTAGCACTGTTAATTGCACGTTCTCTTGGCATGTCTTGTGTCTGCTATCATTAGTCATATGTTGAGCTATCAATCTCCCTTATTGATATGTACAGAACGGAAGTTGATAGTTAAAGTTCGTATAACGTTTTACTGGTTTTTGCTGTACATGTATAACCTCCCTCTTCACGTGATACATGATGCATGATGTGTTACAACGATCAACTCATAGTTTAGCGAATTTTGTTTAAGTGAATAATCAAATTATGAACTCGGAAAATTGCTTTTAAATTATATTATATCAGTAGAGAGAGATAATATATTGTATGGACCATGTAATACATAATTTAATTTCCATTCATATTTGCATCACTTTGGCAAATGCACATTGCAAGTTTCTATAAATATAAATCATACATTTTGGGATGAAAATGTGTACAAAAATTTAAAGATTGAAAATCGTTCATTCATCATAGTATAATAAAGAAATAACATAGATTGTTCTAAATTATATTCAAGTAATTTCGAATGAAAAATCTAGTTCACTTGCATTAATAGTTCGGTTTGAAATTAACTAACTCATGATGTTGGGAATTGAAGATCTTTCGTTAATGTCGTGTAATGAATATTAGGGCGAACCTGGCGAGCCCGGACCTCCTGGACCACCAGGTCCCCAAGGTCCTGAGGGACTACCAGGTCACGACGGCCGACAGGGAATCCCCGGTGAAGTTGGACCGGCGGGAGAACGTGGCCCGGCAGGTCTCCAAGGACCTATCGGTCCACCTGGCAACGATGGTCTAACTGGACCCAAGGTAAGAACGTAAACCGTACAAGATTCTAAAAACAGCTCCTCAATTATTAGTTTCGATAGGGTGAACGTGGTTTTATCGGCGCCCCAGGATATCCAGGACTACCGGGACACATGGGCTTACCTGTGAGCATTGTGCATATATCTGTTTGTACCAATATTCTATTTACTCTCCGTATGTCAATTAATATAGGGTATTCCAGGCCGAAATAGTACGAAAGGCGAACGGGGTGATCGAGGTTTACCTGTAAGTTTTCTCGTTACAGATATTCTGCATCCTTTTCTTTCGATGGAAGTTGATAACAGACTAACTACTCACGGATTCTTCATAATATCCATTATGGTTTTAACAGAAATGAAAGTCGAACTCTTCTTTAAAGCATTCTCTAATTGTAGAGTCTAGTTATGCTAGGTGATGACGGGACACTTTATAAGTAACAATTTAAATGTAATACAACCATTAAATTTGTTCTCGTATGGAACTGGTTTTCAAACTTTTCAAATGAAACTTCAGCACGACTTTCATTATTGTTAGTAGGAATACTTTCACTGTGATATTCAACTAATGTACCTAATTATTAACAATTTAAACAAATTTCTGTGGCCTCATTCTCAGCCATTCCCGTCCAAACCTTGATCTTTTATTCATGAGCTTTTTAAGTGTTCTCTTTCACGTTTCATCATATCACATCCACTTTTTTTCTTCCAGTTTAACCTAGGTGTATATAAATTAAAAAGTTGAACTAAAATTATTTGTTGCTATATGTATACGCTCTATAATAGTTCTTGAACCCCTGGTAATATTTATACAAAATATATATAATTCATTTACTTGAGCTTGGTTCTGGGACGACATTTAATAAATTACTGAAATATTTTCATATAAAATACGTCTGGTAATATAAAATATTTTGAAAATGTTGTAGAGTGCGTACACTGCATATGTGTGCGATGTTAAACATATTTTACAGTGGTGGTGGAATGCCCGGCCGCCAACTAACCAGACCACTTGTATTTAATCTTTCAGCTGAGCGATGATGCTACAATGGTATTGTGGTTTAGCATGTGTAATACTTGTGGCCAGGGGAATAGCACGTTGATTAATTATCTAATTGTAATTAGTTACACGGAAAAAAAACCAAGGTTGTGAGAATTTCACCTTCTGTTACAGGGTGACAAAGGTGACAAAGGCGAGAGGGGACTAACGACTACATTAAATGGCGACCAGTTTCCAACGGGCATTATTGAAGGTCCCCCAGGACCACCTGGACCTCCGGGTAACGTGTTGTTCCTCGCACGCAACATTATCTCAGATAAAATAAATTGCCCAAAAACAAATAAAGATAAATATCAACTGCATCACCCCTTACCCGATCGTACCCCCAACAAATACATAGCATACGGATTTTGTCGGACGGCTGTTTCCAAATTTAGATTCTACTCGATTAGAAAAACAGCTTGACACTTTACACGTACATAAAATAAATTATGATTGGTGGGGATTTTCTATTGCCTCAACATATACCTACATACTATAATACCCGTTAAGTGAATGTTATGGAAATTGACAAGATTACGTGTATTTTATTGAAGTGTGTAATATTTGTGTGTCGCTAAGGACCTGAAGGTGGGCGAGGTGAGAAGGGAGAGACTGGTCCTACAGGACCCCCGGGTCCGCCAGGGGAAAAGGGGGCACGTGGCAGACGTGGCAAGCGGGTAAAGTACAACATCTCCACAATGTCCCTACACAGAATAACGAGACAAACTCACTCCCATTGTCATGGTGCCCTTAATGTAAACAATAATAGTATTCTATATTGATCAATAATAATTCAATGATACATATATGGAATTCGTATCATGACTGTGGGTGGTAATTATATATAATCAAATGCCAAACAAAACACTAGAAATTGCATAGCTTCTAAAATATGGACAAGGAATTGGCGATGCATGCATTATATATAAATATACGACGGGGTACATATCACGTATGCATGCATGTATGTGTATTGCTAACTATATGCATGGATAAAATCAATGTCACGTATTGATTTTTGCAAGGAGCACATTATTTATTTATCTCTGCATCTTGAGTTTATTTTTACTGAAAGAATACGTAAATAGCATTAGCATGAATGTACATTATGTCCGCTGCATGTGATATAGTCCAGTACAGTAATATTAAGTTATATTGTTAATTAATTATATGTTATTAATAATTTACTAATTTTATTAACTGTTTCTTATTATTTTAAAGTACCATATTGTTTCACTTGGTGTTGGTGTTGTTGTTGTTGTTGTGTTGTTATAATTTATAGAATCATCTGTCACTCACTACACTGCACTAACTATATTTAGCTAATTAACCGTTTAATTAGCCTAATCTAATTAACGATCTCGCACATTTTGTGGTGCACTGCAGCTTCACAGTTTTCTTCAGTAAGTATTTTTCATTTTCATTTATAAATAGTTTTGCAATTAATTTAAATTTAGTTCCATCATGTGTGTGTGTATGATTCCTTATTTCTCTTATTTTCATAATAATAACAGTGTATAATTGTCTGTTTCTGTTGTAAAGTAGTGCATCTGTTTTTCACGTACATTATTTAACGTAGCCTTTTGTACTAAAATATTCGAGTGTTATACAAGCAAGCAAGTATGTACATTCATAGTGAATAAATCTGTAGTTTCCGCGATGCTATATATATGGAATAAGTGGATCGGGCGGAATCTTGTCGAAGCTATGCAAACTGATAGTGGTTTGGTGTGCGTAGGGACAAGATGGAGAGGCTGTAGAACGGGGTCTACCGGGGCTGCCGGGCCCGAAAGGAGAGATGGGGGAATCCGGGTCAAAGGGCGATATGGGGGAAAAAGGAATTCACGGCATTGCAGGTAGCTCAATTACCTCGCATAGCTCTATGCACCTATATTATTTTACAACAACTAACTACTAGTACTTCATTGCTCCGCGTTCCGCATAATACCGCGCCGCGTCATAAATAAACCGCGACAATTCTCAACAGAAAATAGCTCGTTTAAACTCGGCTGTGATTGCAATTATTAAAAAGAGTGCGCGATGTTTGTTTGCAGGCTGTATCGAGTTCGTTCCCATAACATTCATTTGAAAGGATAACGGTTACGTTAGCATTTTTCTAAGATTAAAACCTGTATTATAGGTCCTAAAGGTGACCTAGGATTGAGAGGACCATCTGGAATTCAAGGAGAAAATGGAGAGCCTGGACCACAAGGACCTCCTGGATTACCTGTACGTTATCAGCAACACTTGTTCTCATATATTCTCTTACACAAGTTTCTATTGCTAGGGACAATCTGGTCCGAAAGGAGAAAAAGGAGATTATGGAGATATCGGGCCACCAGGACTTATGGGACCCCCAGGTCTTCCAGGACCTCCTGGATATCCTGGACAAAAAGGTGACAAAGGAGACAAGGGCGAATCGGTAATATTTTTCATTATCCTCAATATTCTTCATATAAATTTATTTGTTGAATGTGTACCGACATAAAGTCTTTGCTTTTCCATAACTCACGCGACATTATCGCATGACGACACAAGTACAGTAATATAATAATTATAATAAATTTACTTTGCAGATACAAATTAGTTCTTTCATAAATACTGAATATGAATATAAGAATGATGATATCGATAAAATTATGTAGCATGGTTTTAACTGCATTTTCTTTCTTTTTTTGGCTCGCGCTTTGGACTGCAGAAATACAAAAAATTAAGACGGAGACAGGTAAATATTTTCTTTAATTCATATACATAGTATAGAAATTCTGTTTAGTTGCTGTAGCCTTGCATGAGTAGAAATGAACTAACTTTTTGGCGATTTAATATTTTTTTATATTTTCATATACTGTTCCAGGGTGACGGGACTGGAGATTTCGGCGGGGGTGGCGATCTCGTAAGTTTGATTTTGCTGTTTTTATTTTGATCGTCAGTGATTAACATGGTATGGTTATTGGTTAGATCGTGGGTCCACCCGGTCCTCCTGGTCCAGCGGGTATACCAGGATTGCAGGGTCCACCGGGCATCAAAGGGGACAGGGGCAATGATGGCGTGAAAGGAGAATCAGTAATAGTATTTACTCATTATTATGCTATGACATATTGTACTAATTATATATACATTTACTTCTACAGGGAGAGAAAGGATCTAAAGGTGATCCAGGACCAATGGGATTACCAGTAAGTAAATATATATATATTAATATATGTATATACTATATACGTATGTCGAGTTGTAATATCCGCAGAGTACAGTGATTATGCGAATTTGTGTGTTTGCTTGTATTTCAGGGCCCAATGGGCCTGCGCGGTGAAACTGGACGAACGGGTGATATTGGAAAACCAGGTGCCATGGTAAGAAATAAACATTTTCTGAAATAAGTGACCGATGTTTAGATGGACGTACTGGATGTTAATTATAACAAATTAACAATTTTCTTCAAATTAACATTTTTCTGATTTTTTACACTAGCATTTTAATGTAAAATAGTCCAGTCTATATAACAGGGATTTTGTTACCATTCGATAATTATTTAGAATATTTATAATTAAATTTACTTACATTCAGTCATACACTGCTGTGTTTAAATATACTCATAACAATATCTATACATATCCCTGTTATATCTACTACTTATTTTTGTAGTAACTTACAATTCTCAATTTATTTATCTACAACGAATAAAAAGTACTTTCTTGTAGTCCACTTGTCGTATGCAGTTACTTAATTAATGATTCGTACATACATATAAATATGAATGGGGATGGTTTAGGCATTTTGCATAAATGTATCCGTTAAAATAGATTGACATAATCATTGAGTACGATTTGATCAGTGAATTAGTTGTGTCACTAACGCTAACATGTAACGTATACGGAGCTGAATATGAGAGTGTTGTGTAACTTCACACATTCAAATCATACTTAACTTACCTTAAATATGATTTACATTACAATATTGTTAACTAAAAAACTGAATAATATATATTTTTGTTACAATACAAAATATTTAAATTTTTGTGCCATAGTTTATCACATTTATTATCTAAATATGTGAAGTAAAATGTAGAGGTACTAATCGTAGTTATTGTAAAAAGAATATTTATTTCTTCATAAAGGATAGTTGCATAATAATATAATATAATACATACATAATATAGTGTCTAAACAATAATCTAATAATACATTTCCTGCCACTTTATATGATGAAAATCAAACATTCTCGCTCCATATTACAAATATATTTTTGTTATTATTACCTACTGAACAACTCCTTCATAAATCCATGTGTTATGAAATGGAAATAGTCAATGTATTCATAGATGATATTATTATTATTTGACATGTAATTGTACTTACATTAGATATGTGCAAGAATAACGAATGCAATACTACTTTATACTGTAGAAACTACAAGTCTGTGCATATAATAATATGTGTATGTCATTTGTTATAAATATGATGAACAAAGTAGGCATTATTCATTATTCTTGCACAACTCTAGATTCTATTTAAAGTTCAATGATTGTGTAACTAAAGCAGATTAGTTTTTACCGATATTTTGATTTTCTTGAACGTAACAAATGCACAGTAACCAGTAATAGAACTTAAAGCAGGTAAACACTAGTTTAATTTGTATTTACTGACCAAATGATTATAATGATGATGCTGATGGAAAGACGTGATGATGGCTGAGTTCTCTTTAATGATGATGAAATGATTACAGTGCATAAGTCGTAGTAAGATATCTACTTCAATAATATGTGATAAGTGTTTATATCATAGATAGTTCAAATGTAAAAACAGTATTCAATTTTGTAATGCCTCTAGAGATAAAAAGTACTTTGCGTAAAATAACAATATACATAACATTAAAATTATGATTATAATAATTATTACTTACTGTATACAATATGGTACTTAAAATAATGGAAATATTGCTCCATATAAGAAGAACTCGAAATGAAATGACTGATATTTTGTCATATAATATAAGCGTATATTTCTGGCACATTTTCTATTATTACCATTGTCCGAGATGAGTGTATATGTGTTCGTGTAAAATGCAGTGTGCGATATATCGTTTATATTATGTGACTTTATCCCTAGAGATTAGACGAGGGCTGGACAGAGACGTTTAGCCCTGCAAAATTGTGTAAAATAATTTATTACAATATTACTTTTAAGAGTCGGTGTATTCATGACATGTACGAAAATAAATGTATGTGCATGTGCTGTATATTACAAGCTTGCGTTATGGCTGTATGACTGTTATTGCCTGCATCCCTTGACATTGTTTCACAGACTTTTGTTTTTACTTCGTTATTACCATTCATTATTATTGGCCGTATTGTGCTTTCTGCCTGCGGCAGGTCATTCTCTTTATTTTCCATAAAAACTCCTCAACTACTACTACTATTACTATAATATAATGAAGCAAGATAACCGTGCCCCATCAATTCTCAGTTGTTCGGAACATAACCTACGTCATCAGCTGTTTCACACACCAGGACTAGACGTGATTCCTTCAGAACAACAATACAGAAAACAGAACACTGCACACTATTATTACACATAACATACATTTTACAAACATACTCTACCACTATATACCGTAATAGTGCATGTTGATTTACAGTTTTTACTCGTTAATGCACATGTTCATTTTAACAGTATTTCAAGACAGTTAACAGTGTTCATAGAAAAATATCTGTTTTTACCTATTTTTTGAACATGTTTTATTTTGTTTCAATTTCTCCTTCACAGGGTCCTCCTGGTCTAGACGGCATGAAGGTAAGATAATTCTTAAGTTATAAAATAAAATATAATATAATAAATAGTTTCTACCGCGACCTGCTCGATAATTTTAACTTGTTATCGAGCACATGAACCTGAAACAACCTACTAAACTGTTAAATTCCTATGTAGGGTGCTCAGGGCGAGCCAGGTAACAAAGGAGAGCGTGGTGATCCTGGACTGCCTGTAAGTACATCTACTATTATACACTTTAATTAATCTCGTAATGTACTTGATCTTTAACCCATCTATACTAACATGGAAATTAATTTATTTTAGGGTACAGATGGAATTCCTGGTTCTGAGGTATCTTAACACTACTAACAGACTTACCTATTGATAACAATCACCTCTAGCCATCGCACTCTGCTGCTGTAGTAGGGCTTACCTTACATTTGGTTCTTGTAGCAAAAGCGAAAGCTTACTAACATAACACACATACACACACACGTGATAATTTTACATTACACGTTACCCATTATGTTGCAAGTAACAAATTAAACTCCATTGTTTCTTATTTTAGGGTCCAAAAGGAGAAAAAGGTGCCAAAGGTGAACCTGTAAGTGCATGTTTGTGTTATATGTGATTGTAGACTATACATATGTGTTGTGCGTTCTGTGTTTCTGTAAAGGGACCCGTGGGAAAACGTGGACGCAAGGGTGATAAAGGCGATAAGGGCGACCAGGGAGTACCTGGATTAGATGCTCCTTGTCCACTGGGTCCCGATGGCCTGCCACTACCTGGTTGCGGTTGGAGACCACCAAAGGTTTACACAAATATTCCTCTAGACGTTGTACGATATAACAACTAAATAATTAATATTCAATTAAGTGTCAGCATGTGGTGCATGCTCTAATATTCTAATAATCGTGTGTTGTGTCAAACAAACATTACCATCTGCCTACAGGAGTTTCTTGGGGCGACAACCCCCGGCACAGATAATTACAGTCCTGAAACCATTGACGAGGGTGAGGCTGAAGGTGACTACGATCCAGAGGGCGAGGAAGAGTACGAGGAGTACCCGGAGCAGGGTAACTCAGCAGGAATAGGATCGTCCGCTTCAGCCATTTAACATTTGCTTTTTGCTGCTGCAACTTACTCGTGTGTCTAACTTACACTAACGAATTATCTTTTATTTACAACATTAATTTATATTAAAATTTCGACAGGTAATCACGTATATACAATAAATTATAAATAATTATTATGAAAAATACTTATACATTTGTTTTATTTACAGACATAAGTGGCTTGCATCGCAGATTTAAACAGTTTGTGCGATAAACGCTATTTATTAAACATGAAAACATTAAGGAGTACTTAGTGTGAAGTGACTAATAGTGTAAATAATTTATGCGTGTCTGAATTTATGTAAATTTATATTAGAAGTACACATTACTATAGAGACAGGACAATTAATGACATGTGATTCGATATGCGTCAATATAACAGAAATGTTGGAAAATAATGTAACGGAATAAGCACAATAATTCTATCGTATTTATCATATTATGTACTAGATAATTTATTCATTTTCCAGCATTTCTAACGTGTATTATGTTAGTGTTTTTACAGGTAACTAATTTGACTAAGTGTTATATGAAAAGTTATATTATATTAGTAATATATAAGAATTAAAAAAATGTTCCCATATAAGAATGTTACATGTTCATGTTAAAAATTTATTGTAGTAAGCTAATGAAATTTATAAACAGTCCATGTATGTTACATTCATGTGTTATATAATGTATAAAATATCCAATAATTAAACATACTGCTCGGATTCGTTATTAAATTTAAACATATGGGTGGTGTATATATTATTTTATAAAATATAGAATGTATGAACTAATAAATAATTGTTTTATAATAATTATGTGTAAAAAATAAATAGTCATATTTCAAATTTAAGATTTCCATTTTATTTTCATCCACGTATTTTCAATCTCACTAAAGCAGTAAAAGAGGTTTAAAATTAATTTTAACAGTATGTAAACGTAGTTGGTTGCGCATGCGTAGTGTTGAAATATTTCTGACATGCGCCGGTTTTACATACCATAACCTAACAGTTACATTGCACTTCGTGGTTCTTTTATATAAACTTAAAAATTAAAAATGAGTCAAATATCTGGTTCCGAGGCTCCAGAGCTGCACCAAATTGATTTAACGAAATTAAATATACCACAATTAACGCAGCTAAAACAACAGTTGGATCAGGTTGGTAATATAACTTATATGTGCAGGTGTACAATTTCTTAAACTTTTCTTTCTAGGAATTAAATTTATTTCAAGACTCATTGCAAACATTGAAAATAGCACAGACGAAATTTCAAAATTCTGGTGAAAGTTTAGAGAAAGTTACCCCTGAATCGAAAGGAAAATCAATCCTCGTGCCTCTCACCGGTTCTGTATCCTTGTCAGGTTATTTTGTATACCATTATTGAACATTGCCAAGAGACCGTCATCTTTTGTGTATTGATTCCTTAACCATATGCAGGTATACGTACCAGGCAAATTAGCAGATTCTAGTAAAGTGATTATCGATATTGGAACAGGATACTATGCCGAGAAAGTAGGTTATTTGGTTATGAACAATCGGACTCTATTTAATGACATAACCTTTTAGAATACTGATGACGCTAAAGATTACTTCAAACGGAAAACCACGTTCGTCACAGAACAAATGGAGAAAATTCAAGTAATGGGCTTGGAAAAGAGCAAAATTCGTGACGCTATTGTCGATGTTATGGAAATGAAAGCACAGACTCAAGTTGCTGCACAAAATTAATCCTTTTATTATAATTGGAAGGAATAATTTATTTTTAGCTTTAATAATCCTAATAACGCCTCTCATTTTGTGAAATAAACATTTGTAACGATTAAACAATAAAATCTTTATCTAATTTATATATAATTTTACACAGCACAAGTAAATTATGTTCTCACATCATTACACAACTTGTAATTGGCTGTTGTTTACACTTTGTTGGTACATCTTGACCTGATTCAACTTCTGCGGCAATTTTTGATACATCTTCAAAATCTGGAAAGGCCATTGTTGACAGTTTTGAATGTATTAATGTGTCATTTACTTTAACTTCAAATGAAGCTGAAATATATTTTAAATCAGTATATTTCATCGGTTTGGTTTCATTATTTTCACCTCTCCGTCCTTCGTGCCCAGTTAGATTTACATCAGATTGTTTTTGAAGAATTTGTTTCATTTCTTCAAATTTTGTAGCATAGCCGCAGGTACCACTAAAATATGTTAGGTTAGTATAAATCAATTTACAAATAAAATTCCATGAACAATACCAGTATTCTACATCAATATGTACAACCATTTTGACGGAAATAAATCCTGAAATATGTAATAAAAATTCTCAATACAGGGTTTTGCAAAACATTTCAATAAATGTATGAATACTCTATCAGTGCATTAATTCGATAGCAGCTAACATACTTTTGATATTGTACTACCAGCTCATATAAGTAGAGCACCACGATAAGTAGTATCAAATAGTATTATCGCAAATTTGCTAGAATTTGCAGTAGCCTTGAAATGAAACTCGCGCAGACGCCCAGTGTCAAATGCGAGACTGTGGGAGACGCTAGCAAGTCAGCTGTTCCAGTAGGTGAATCGTCCTTGCTGTTTGGACGTCAAAATGTTCGCTACGGTTCCCAGGTCTCTCGTGTGAGTAAATATCTAATATTTGAATTACAATGTATTACTAATTTTATCACGAATCAATGAATATCAACATGTGTGAAAATAATTTTGCGTCGGTTATTGGGTTGGCCAATGTTACTGTTACATCAGGAGTACCCGAAAATAGCGCGAGAGTAGCTCGATCAATAGTTATGTCTTTCATAGCTATATTTCCTCACCATAAATAAAAGATCCAATTTTTTTGTATTACGCTTGTTTAAATTTTGACAAGTATTTATTACGCGATTATTGTTTTATTTTTATTGTTTTTCTAACCTTATTAATATCCGGAAGATGTTTAATATTTATTTTTAGACATTACTTGGGTAACCTGTTAATTGGTAACGCAGAATTATTTACTCCTAATGCCGGGTTGACAATAATCTCTGCAGATTTTTAAATATAATTCATATTTAACTGTTATTTATTATCAATCACGTCTTTTAAGTTTCCCAAACCATTTCAATTTTAAATATTTCTAATTTTATGTATAAATTTGTTTAAAATATATGTGTGGAAGTACGCATAGAATAACACGTGGTTTATAATTGTTGTATTAGTGCAAAAAACCGGTAAGAAAAGAGAAGTTCGGTTCGGTCAAATTACAACCTTGAAAACTCGTCGTAAATGTTTTTTTTCTCTTCTAATTTTTACATTTTTGACATAGTATTATATACAGTCAACTGTACATTTGTATAGATAGTGTTTGTAATGTTTACATAACATTTGTATATGTGCACCAACAATTGAGAATCTCTGATATAACAACCACTTCCTCATCATTGTAAATTATATGACCCAGTATGTTAGTTTGGAATGTAAACATACATTTGTTATTAGAAGGTATATGTTACTATTTCACCAATATTCGTATTATAGTAGACAAACTAATCCCTTAATTGGTCGAATAAATATTGATTGTCTGTCACATTACGATGATTGATTTTTTATCGTTCTATAGACATTCTAGACAGAGACAAATAATTTGCGCGGATGTTTACATTTATATCGCTTTGCAATAAACATTTTTCAAGGTGGCTGTTTTATAAATAAATAATGATAACCCATATCATTATTTTATTTTGTTTCCTTTGTTGAACATAATTAAATGCTCACGTGTTAAATATGTGTAGTATTTATTATTCTCAGAAATAATTGTATATGTCACAAATAGATAACATATTTCATATTATCTAGAAACAAATGACTACAAATAATTCGTTTCGTCATATTTTTCTACACATTGTATTACAAATCCTTTACATTTGACTCAGTAATCAGCATTCATGTTGAGTAAGTTATACAATCTGTTCGGACTTAATTTTAACACGGGATTACGATTAACAAATAAAAATTACGATTGTTGTAAAAAATTAAATACTTTGACATTAATAGTATTTGCTTAGGTGCTTAAATCTTTATTTTATATTATCGCAACGGGTAATAGGATTATGACGATGGGAACTGCATTTTCAAGACTAAGCTTAGAAAAGGAATGAATTAATATGATGTTGTTCAATATGTAAAACAGATTCTAGTTGCTTACTTGTAATGTGATATATGTAGGTCATGTGGCACATTACGTACTGCAGTATGGAACAAACAAGCCATTTCTGGTGGTCTGTACAAACTACAGGCACCGGAAAAGCCGAATGTCAATGTCACACGAGAGTTTCATGACGTAATGGGAGACGTAGTCTGCCCGTCTCAAGTGATGGGTATCAGTCACCTAAGAGATCCACGATTGAATAAGGTAACTGTTTTAGTTCACATAGCTATAGTTACCAGCTAATCTCTTCAATCACATTGCCTACTTCACAGGTATTGCGATAATTAATTGGCATTGTGTAATCAACAATTGCATTACAATTACTCTTTCTGATACGAGAAATTATTTACAATATTACCATACTCTCATTGTATGGAAAGTGAATTAAAATGTATACATATAGATATCATTCAGTGATTACCATTGATAATTTATAAAATCTGAAGAGTGTACTAATCTATGTATTGATATTATTGAAATAACACTGCGAAATACCGTTGATAATAATATAATCTTCAAGTGCAACATGCTTGTAAGATTTCAATATGACATCATTCAGTGTGTAAATCTAATAAAAATGTACGTAATTTTCAAGTTAACAAGAATGAGTACATGTTTATATATGCAAATAAGTAAAATTATACGAGAATTTGACGCACCATATTTATAATCTGTCAGTAAACTGAATGTTGTATTAAACGATCAACTCATATATTATACAGTTTATGTATTCATCGTGGTTTCTCATTATGACAAATCATATGCCATAGTCGGTTAATCTGCATATGTTGCCAAGTCAGTATTCTATGAATATGAGCAAATGTCGATGATTGCGTAGAGGAATTAGTCATGTAAAATTACACAATTGTACAGGGACTTGCTTTCACATTGGAAGAACGTCAAGTGTTGGGTATCCATGGACTGCAACCCGCCAGATACAAGTCGCAAGAGGAACAATTAGAGTTATGTCGGCTGTCCATATCCCGTTACCAGGAAGATCTGAACAAATACTTGTACCTCGTAGAGTTACAAGTCAGTGATAAAGGAAATCTGTAGTTGTTAACTGTTGTATGCTAACCATGTCGTCCTTTTGTATAGGATCGAAATGAAAAATTATTTTTCCGACTGTTGTCGGAGAATGTGGAACAGATGATGCCTATTGTGTACACACCTACTGTAGGTTTGGCGTGTCAGAAATTTGGCTTAATTTATCGGAGACCCAGAGGCCTGTTCCTGACAATTAACGATCGGGGACACTGTTATGACGTCATCAAAAATTGGTAATTTCCTTTGAGATGGTGCGAAGAGAATGTTCTATTAATGGCTGCGTATGTGTGTGTATGGATGTTTTCAGGCCTGAGTCCGATGTACGATGCATTGTTGTCACTGACGGAGAACGTATATTGGGTCTGGGTGATCTGGGAGCTTGTGGTATGGGTATCCCTGTAGGTAAACTTGCCCTGTATACCGCCCTTGCTGGTATCAAACCCCATCAATGTTTGCCCATTACCTTGGATGTAGGAACAAACAATCAGGTTGGTCGATAAAGACAATGCGTGTACAATCTCTTCGGACGAACCAAAATTATATACGAACTTTCATTATAGAATCTTCTGGAAGATCCTCTCTACATTGGCCTCCGACAAAAAAGAGTTACAGGTCAAGAATACGATGATTTCATTGATGAGTTCATGCAGGCAGTAGTTACGAGATACGGACAAAACACTCTAATTCAATTCGAAGATTTCGGAAATCACAATGCTTTCCGTTTCTTGGACAAATACAGAAAGACTTACTGTACATTCAATGACGATATCCAGGGTACGGCTGGTGTTGCTGTAGCTGGTCTGATGGCCTCCTGTAGAGTCACAGAGAAGAAGAAGGTTTCGGACAATACTTTCTGTTTCTTGGGCGCCGGAGAAGCTGCACTTGGCATTGCTAACTTGACCGTTAGCGCCATGTTGGACGAAGGTCTGTCTGCAGAAGAAGCATGTTCGAAAATTTGGATGATGGACATTGACGGGCTTTTGGCCAAAGGAAGACCTGAGGGAAAATTAGGTGGACATAAAGCACTTTATGCTAAAGATCATGCGGTATGCAAGAGCCTAGTAGATCTTATCAAGGAAGTTAAACCATCTGTCTTGATTGGTATGTTCATAAATTGAATTCACTTGAAGAAGAAGTGTTCCTGCCATATGATTAGTTGAATAATGATCACTTTCCGTGTATTATAGGCGCATCTGCTGCTGGCGGTGCCTTCACTCCTGACGTTTTGAAAGCTATGGGATCATTGAACAAACGCCCAGTTATTTTTGCGCTCAGTAATCCAACAAGTAAAGCCGAATGTACAGCTGAACAGGCGTATGTCAACACGGAGGTAATGTGTAACTAATACGTGCATTTCTCTCGAATTAACATTCTGTGAATTGTAGGGCCGTTGCATATTCTCTAGTGGTTCTCCCTTCGGGCCAGTCACGTACGGTGGCAAGACTTTCCATCCTGGACAGGGTAACAATGCCTACATATTCCCTGGCGTCGCTCTCGGTGTGATTGCAACCGGCATTCATCATATCGACGATGAGGTGTTCCTTATTTCGGCTCAGGAATTAGCTAAAATGGTTTCTGATGAAGACATAAGTAGAGGTAGCTTATACCCGCCATTGGGCAAGATCAGGGAAGCTTCAATCAAGATTGCCATGCGCATTACTAAATATGCATATGACAAAGGTTAAATACGAAACATTTTATCGCTGGTATTTCTGTTTGTGAACTGGTATGGTTTTTAGGTTATGCCACTGTATATCCTGAACCTGAAGATAAGAAATCGTACATTGAAAACCAGCTGTACAATTACAACTATGAATCTTCAATGCCAAAGACGTGGAAGTGGGCGGTACCACCGCACATCCAAACTAGACCGATGGACCCAATTAAGATCAAGGAATAAGATGATAAATAAAGTTTTAGGAGGTAAGTGTTGTGTTGTTTAGTTGTTCACAAACTCGTACAAAGTCAAGTGTCTGTCAAGGAACTGTTGCGGTTTAAATATCGTGTGCAGGACAAGAGTTGTTACGGTGCAAACGTTGTTGGAGCAGAATATGATTATTTTCTTTTAAGTTTCTAGTATAAATCAACGATGATGAAGAAGTATTTATTTATTTGTATTATTATTTTGTGACTTATTTTACTGGTGCCATTATGTATTATATGCATGTAATCAAGTAATTTATGAGCAATAATTGTTAAACACATGTATTTTTCGTACTTATACATACTCTATTTAACGGTTCATTATTATGATTTTGTTATCTATGAGAGTACTCTTCGTTTTGACATCTCGTCATTTTACTTTTTTTTATTTGTTTACATCTAATCAACATACAATTATTTAATAATAGTATTTTATTGTGAAAACAAACATATTTATGTATTATTACTTGTATTATGAATAGAGTGAAAATCAAATCACCATTCATAAAAATCGTATATATGTATTATTTTACTCCGTTCCACATGGAATTCTGCCATCTGATTAATTTTACGATTCTAGCAATAAAAATTATGTTACCGACAGATCAGTGATTCTATTACCTGTGAATGAAAGGTTAATTTATTTTTTAATCTATCAATGTTTGTCTCCTGATTGTATTTGTAAAAATAAAAGTTTATGTGAACTGTTGTTTTATTAAAGTTATTGTATATACCTATGTATTATATTATAATATTATGTTCCCGTTAGGAGTAGAAGACATTGTTGAACAATAATTTAGTGCCCCAATATGTATGGCAATTAGTGAAACATTTGTGATTTGCTGGTGTTGTGTTCGACAGAGCGACAAGTCAATAACTCCTACTGTACTGAACAACACTATCTTGTTATACCAATGCCACTCTCGGATTTGCTCTATTTTCTTCAGCAACTCTGTTGCAGTGATTGTACGCATAAAATATAATTTCAAACAATTTATCATGAAACGGGGAAGGACATTTTAAATATAGTTTCTCTCATTCATCGGTTGTTCAGTTACATGTTTCAGACATTACTGTGATCCGTGCATACATTCATAAGTGCCTTACAATCATGGGTAATTCAGCAGCAGTTGCAAAATTCTGTTTTGATAAAGTGGAAGAGGATATACAAGTTGTAAAAATCAAGTACGTATGCGCATACACTTTTATTTCACGAATATCATCCTGTAATATCTATTGAAACCTGATCAAATCGATTATATACGCATTTATTTCCAATCAATATATAGATTCTATATTTAAACACACTCGATATAATATAAATATAACATTAGCTAGCAATTATTATTTTATCAAATATATTTATTGAAACAACTTGACATATTTATAAAACAATATACTGATAGCAACAATTTGTCGTGTAGTGCTGTATATTCTATATTTATGCTGAATTACATCTAAATATAAAAATATAATGGCTTCTTATCGATCAGAAACTGTTATCAGGTAATTGAAATTATTAAAACTAGTAATATAAGTAACGTACAACATTGTTAACTTTTTTATAATGATGTATTTGCATTTACTTTTTGTCTAAATGATTGTTAATATCAACTAACTAACTTGCTAAATAGTTTATTGGAATGCTTGAAATAAAATATTTGATTTAACGATATTAGTCCAATAGAAACAATATAAAATATGTCTAACCGTTCTCGTACTTTGAACTTTAATGTTTATTTTGAATATTAATGTAATCATGAAAACAATCAGCAAAAATTTGCAATGAATAGTTTTACGCAAGTGTCGTGCCTTTTTCATAATACATATTCATACGGTTACGTAAAGGTTTTTAGCGAATAATTTTAATTTTTCCAGTTCCATTTCTTTAATTCACTTGTTTCATTGATGTAATTTATATTTAAAGAATATTTACAGGAAATTTAAGCTCTAATAGATAGTTATAATGTAAACTTTTCTATACGGTATTGCTAATTTTAACAATAACTTATATTGAAGACGTTATAGTTATGAACTTGAATAATTTATTAAAATGAATGTACCCACATGCTTATTTTCCATTAGTGAATCAATACCGGAACATGCAGTAATCATCTTTCAACCTTTATGGGTCAATATGATTCAAATCAACAGAAAAAGTAAATAAATATCCATAAAGTTAATTGTGACTATCGATAAACGTGACATTTAAAACGAAACAACACGCGTCCCACTTTACCGCCTCCCGAAACGTCATAATTCGTGATAGTGACGTTAGTCACACCATACCGAACC
This sequence comes from Carabus problematicus, assembly GCA_963422195.1. NCBI lineage: Eukaryota > Metazoa > Arthropoda > Insecta > Coleoptera > Carabidae > Carabus > Carabus problematicus. Next base: position 12,894,312 of record OY728584.1, read on the forward strand.
ATGTAGTGTTCATGCGCGTAGCACCTGAGTGGCTCCCGTCCCTCACTTTCATATAACTACTGACAGTTTGTCTGAATTCAGGAATTGTCGACCATCAGACTTTGACGCCCGTGACCAACAGCAAGACACCCACCAGCAACAACACCAACAGCTGAATCAACAACAATTACTGCAGTTAAACATGGAAAAAGACCGTCTAGGACAATGGACCAGCAACGGCGACAATGTTTGTCCGAGCATGTTACGCGGCTTGGATCGACTCAGAGATCCGGGACTAAACAAGGTACTTATTCAATTGTTAAATAATCAAGCGTCATTGTTGTTTGTGCATGGTAATCAGCCCTATCATAATTAACTTCATTCTCGATTGGATAAGAAAGTAATGTGCATTGACGCCGGTTTTATACTTAACCCACTTTCACTTGTACGCGGTGTAATGCATATACATAATATTAATAGTCTGTCTAATTAAATGTCGGCGGTAATTGTGTGAGTTACTATTTCCATTACATTGCCTTGATACTGCACTTGTCAATGTCGGTTGTCAGTTTGCCAAGGACTGTTCAAGTAATTTGTAATGGCACATATACAGATTGAGCGTCCTAGTAACTGCGAAGCTTTCCGTTTGACATAACTTGCGGAAGGTCACTTAATGAGCAGAGGATTCCCCAATGACGTGCACTTTGATTACTGCATGCTGTTACATACTTTGCAAGTCATGAACGTACTTAAATGCATGCATAATAATCAAATATTTGTTCAACAAATATTAATATTGCACTGTTAGCGAAGGATCAAAACAAATATCATGTTATGATCAACCGCTTATGAAATGTTATAAAATTGTATTACTAATTTCCGTAGAAGACAAATTCTAAGTTTATTATTTTCTGCCTAACCTACTGTATAAACAGAAATGTAGAGCATATTGTTTTCTGCTAAACAATAGGCCTGCATTGTATATCGATTGGACGCTAGGCGTCGTTATGTTCTCCGCGTATCATGTACCATGTAGCGACGTCTCTCAGACTTAGTTTATATCAAATCTTCGAGCTGTAGTCAAAGATGAAATATTTGTAAGCAGTAAATTCACGTTATGTTATTGCTGTGATGCATATAGGAAAATACTTTGTAATTTAATGTTTGTGACTAAAGAAAATAAAAACCAATAATGAGATAGAGTAGTGGTATATTCGGATAATATTGTCGGAAATCCACTTCCGGTTTAAACAAATATATCTGTGATGAATCCGCTACGGTAATGTTGTCGCGGATGGAACCCGGTCGTGATTGGTGGGAATTGACGCCCTTAATGCCCAAGCCAGCAATTCCAGATTGTTTGGTAGCAGTAGACGGACTGGTAATCTAATTCTATGTAAAACAACTCACTTATGTCACATACTGTTTTTTTTTCTTTCTCATTCCCGGCAAATGCCTGATAATTACACAAACATTGATAACATAATTTTACTACTGATATCAGGCAAATAAAACTAGTCGCGTCAAAATATTAGATTCTTTTTCTACAATGTCATATATTCATGGTCATTCCGTCTAATGAAATGTCTGCGTGTAATTACGCATTTTTGGGTTTTACCTTCATTCACGCTTCAGTATCTACGGTAATTCTAAATGGTTTTTTGCTTGGTAATGTAATTTATGTAATGTTAAGGACAAATAGTACCATTACGAAGCAAGTTGATTGAAAATCATTTCTACCGCTAAATATAGGTCAAATGGAATGTACATATTTATTGTTCTAGTCTACGGAAACTTACACAAAGCACGTATTGGCATAAATATTCTGGTGTATTCTTTTGACTATAGCAGTGAAGCCAATTTTGTATGTTTCTAACATTTGCCTGTTTCCGTTTTAAAATGTTTATAAAAACTGGTATAAATAAATAACGTTTACAATCAAATTTGTTAGTAAAATTTAAAACATCGCATATTGTAAAGAATGTAATAATTCTTTGTTATTAAATTACAATCTTATTCATTAACCTTCGCGTGCACATTTGTGCAAGTTAGCTAATTCCTCTTACGTAAAGTACAGTTTTACTCACAGAGATGTATATGCACATGGGATGATCATGTATTTTTAAATATTTGTGTAAATGGTTTGGAATAATTTAAACGATAAACAGTTCCAAAGGTTAAACTGAAAAAGTTGGGAATTTGAAAGAAAATAGAAAAATGAATAGAATACACAAAAACTACCGTGATTCGGTCGTGTACATAGCATGTTGGTTTAGTTTCGGATGTATCATATACGTGATCAGATAAAGATTATTGGAATCATGTGGTCATTACTTGTACAGAAATGATATAGATAAACATATCATTGACTGGCGTAATTGACATTATTCTAGTGTGGAACAAGGTGAAAGATAAGACAATTTTTTGAATGACCGTTTCGAATACCCTTGGCAACAACATTCACCTCTATATTACTCTTAATAGTAATGTTATAACTTTTTACCCTATCTTATAGCGTCTAGGTTAAAGTCAAATGTAGGTAATGGGGACGTTCCTGAAAGCAATTTGATTTGATTGTAATTTTCTTATATTTTTTTAATTAGACATTCTCATGTATGTTTCAGTTTATAAAAAAATTGTGTAATACAATGCTTTGTCATATTATATATTTATTTCAAACTGTCATTGAATCTTATCGTAAATATTAGATATTATCTCATTAATGATTTTTGTTACTATATGAAATCGATTAACAATGGAATTATGTATTCTGATTTAATTTTAAATAATTCGGTGCACTTTTATTTCCTAAAGGAAATATTAGCCACTCCCAAAATTAATAAGTGCGTTTTTTACCTTGCATAATACGTTTATACAATTAAAGATTGCAGTGATTATAAAAATAATATATTTTCATTTCCTGTCTTCGAAATATGTCATACATTTATTTAAATAACCTTGCGTAAGCCGACAATTTAAATAATTAACATTTTTATTTTATAGTATCTATAAAGTACATGTACCAACATAATAATAATAATAAAAAAGAACACGTTGAACTTTCTTGTTACAGACGTTGATCAATAAAAGTGTTTGTTGCAAACTGTTGCGTGCGAAACTTCACCTGTGCAGCAAATATGTAGTTGCTGGATCTTATGAAACAATACGACAACTCTACACTATTGTGTGTTCTTCTAGAACCAGTCATATGTTGACCTGTTTAACTTTTACTTTTACTGTCATGCTTACATTATTCGAACAAATGCTCGTAATGTATTTCTGTTACGGAGACGGTATGACGCCAGCATAGTGAAAAGAAATTTATCGATTCTTTTGACACATTTATCTGTTGCTTTAAGCATAACATCTATTTTGTGACATTAACGAATGGGAGTACAAAATATATTGTTATTGTCAGGTTACAACATATCTAGTTTCGAAATCAGAACGAATATAATTAATTAATAAATATATGTACATACATACTTTCTAGAATAGACAATATTATTGATTATAGATTTCTCTATTTAAATATTTATGCACATACAATAACCGAATAACCCGACTGACCGTAACGATTGTTTACGCATATAACAATGAATATTACTTTTATTCAAACAATAGTCAACTTTTATGAATATACATACGAAAATTATGCTTTATAATTTGTAGGCTGGAAACTATATTTACTGATTATATCAAATAAATTTTGTACATTACTTTCTCAATGATGCGTTCCACATTTTGAAGGTAATTTATTATTATGTAGGTTTTTTATTCCTCTCATATTTTTGATAGACTACAGCAACTTTTAATGATAACTTAAGACTTCTTCAAATAATTGCCGTAAGAGAGTTAATTAGATGACGAAGCAATAATGACGCATGTCATTTTCAAGTATATATTTAAATGTATATTCTATTAATGATTTTGTTTTCTTAGATTTAATGACATGTGACAAAGATATTAGTGTTTATATAATATAAATATTATGTAAAACCGACAAAAAAAACTTATAAAATATTTATGCACGATATTTATATGATTAATAGGAAATTTTTTAATCTTGCTTTTCAATACTATGTGTATTCGTATAACTATGTTTAGATATAATTAGTAATTGTTTTGTTTAGGGGATGGCTTTCACATTGGAAGAACGGCAAGCATTGGGAATCCAGGGGCTATTGCCAGCCCGAGTGAAATCACAAGACGAACAAGTCACACTGTGCAAATTGAGTTTAGACCGCTACACAGATGACTTGAGTAAATACATTTACCTTATGGGACTCTTGGTAAGTAACAATTATGTTCATTCTACTTAAATTTAAGTGATCTTTACAGTTCCTATTTGATTAACAATCTTGCTTTGCGGTTTTCAGGATAGAAATGAAAAACTTTTCTTCCGATTATTGACCGAAAATGTAGCCGAAATGATGCCGTTGGTATACACACCAACTGTTGGTTTGGCTTGTCAGAAATTTGGTCTAGTTTATCGTAGACCAAGAGGACTATTCATTACTATTCATGATAAGGGTCATGTGTATGAAATTTTGAAGAATTGGTAAGTTATCTTTTAATTAATTTTTATAAAACCTACCGAAGATACAACTACATGTAAAACTTTAATTCGTAGGCCAGAATCTGATGTTCGCGCTATCGTTGTCACGGATGGCGAAAGAATCTTAGGTCTGGGTGATCTGGGAGCTTGTGGTATGGGTATCCCTGTGGGTAAACTTGCTCTCTACACAGCGTTAGCCAGTATTAAACCCCACCAATGTCTGCCAATAACGTTGGACGTTGGTACCAATAATCCAGCAATGTTGGAAGATCCATTGTACATTGGTCTCAGACACAAACGTGTCACTGGCAAGGAGTACGATGATTTCGTCGAAGAGTTCATGCAAGCCGTTGTCAGACGCTACGGTCAGAGTACTCTCATCCAGTTCGAGGATTTCGGAAATGCAAATGCGTTCCGTTTGCTGGAAAAATACCGAGATCATTACTGTACTTTCAACGATGATATTCAGGGAACTGCCAGCGTTGCACTTGCTGGAATTTTAGCCTCTCTACGTGTGACCAAGTCGCGACTATCTGATAATGTAATCGTATTCCAAGGAGCAGGAGAGGTAAGCGATTTTATAATTATTTTCTGCAGACTATTTGATTTAATATGCTTTACTTTCAGGCAGCTTTAGGTATTGCTGGACTCTGCGTAATGGCAATGATGAAAGAAGGAACATCAGAAGAAGATGCTAAAGCTAAAGTCTGGATGGTTGATTCTAAGGGTTTAATCGTTAAGGACAGACCCGAAGGTGGCATTTCACATCATAAAGCACGCTTCGCCAGAAGTCAAGCGCCAGTAAAGACTCTTGGCGAAGTTGTTAAAGCCGCCAAACCTACGATTCTTATCGGTGCTGCGGCCATTGGTGGCGCGTTTACACCTGAAATTCTGCAAGATTTGGCTAAATTCAATGAAAGACCTGTTATTTTCGCGCTCAGTAATCCTACTTCGAAAGCGGAATGCACAGCTGAACAGGCCTATACAAATACTAACGTGAGTACTTGAAAAATGAATTACTGAAGCTGACCTAAGCGAAGTTATTGTTATATCTTCAATAATTTATTTAACCGTACAGGGTAAATGCGTATTTGCAAGTGGTTCTCCATTCAAACCAGTGACGTACAATGGTCAAACATACGTTCCTGGCCAAGGTAACAACTCATACATCTTTCCTGGTATCGCTCTGGCTGTTATTAGTGTTGGAATTCGCACAATTCCTGAAGATGTATTCCTCGTGTCTGCAGAAGTATGTCTTTTTAAAACTTGCTTTGACATTTTGTTTTTGCTACTGCATAACAAGCATTGTGAATTTTGACTAATAATTTGTATTTGTAGGCCCTTTCTACTTTGGTAAAAGAAGAAGATCTTGATATGGGAAGTCTTTATCCACCTCTTGAACACATTCAGCAGTGTTCTGATCACATTGGCACAAGAGTAGCCGAATACGCTTACGAAAAAGGTCTAGCGTCCGTATATCCAGAACCAAAAGATAAACGTGCATTCCTCAAGGCACAAATGTACGATACGAGTTATAAGACAGCCCTGCCAAGTATATATCCTTATCCAAACAAATACTAATAAAATTATTTCATTTATTTGATCACCATGTTTGTTAAAAATCTTACGTAGATGGATTTTGTCTGCTTTTAAAGCAATAATACATTATTTTCCATTTAGCATACATTTCTTATTCTTATTTTTTTTTTGTAAATATAGTTTGCAATTTTAAAGAATGTGGTTCTAGTGGTAGTAATATATTTTTACTTATATCTTATTTATTACAATTGTGTACATTTTGTGTAACGATAAAAAAACACAATATAGATGTTTTATATTTATTTAATGTATAAAGTACAATAAACACTACAACATAAAATATTATCAATGATGATTTTTTTGTCAAGAAAAGAAACCTCTCACATTTGTTATTATCTACCTACAAGAGAAAATTCATGTTTTGGCAGTTAATTATATACATATTTTATCTTCATTGTTTTATTTCCGGCATGTTACTTGGGATTTTAAATGTGCCAAAATGTTGTTTAATTAATATTAATTTATTGTGATTTATCCAGACATGGACTTATATTCATTATTAGAGGGGAGACATATATCGTGGATCGACTCAGGGATGCACGTTATTTGGCCTTTCTGGCTTTCCCACTTCTAATAGGACCAGTATGTATGCACCACGACCTTCTCGATTATATACAACTGTCACTCAATCGAGAAGGTCGTGGTATGCACTAGGCTTTGGTTTAGCATTCATCGACAGTGACAATGATGCGCAGTTGCGGCGACCTTTACCAACCTTTACAGTTTTAAAGCTCATCATAACCAATCATAACCCACGAAATGTATTTGTGTACAGTTTATAATTTCTAAATAAATCCATCACTTTTGTGACCCAGGTTTTAGTTATCACAGTATTAACAAAGTTATAGGATCGTCTGCCAACTTCACCGACATTATTGTTTCTTTTTGACACGTGTTTCTGACGTTTATTAATTTTGGAAAAAGAAGTTACATGCAGCATAATGTAAATTAAGAATATATATTTTTTTTAATTTTAAGTATATTAATGAGTGAATTTATTACAATACAAGGTAAGTGTAATATAAGTATTTTAAATATATATTCATCCTATAAACTAAACAAACATTTAATTTGATGCAGTTGGACAATGCGGAAATCAAATTGGGAGCGCTTTTTGGCCATTAGTTTTACAAGAATACGGTATTAATAATGTTCCTGGAGGCATAGCTAGAAGAAATGCTATATCAACTCGAAAATTTCACGACAGTGATTCATTTTACAGTTTCTTTTCTGCGAATGAAAATTTCAATTTAAGCACTATTTTAAAATATTCCGATCTTAGGAAATTTAATGTCAAAGCAAGGGTACTATGGCTGCAAGTTTGAAATGTATTATTTAACTAATAATTTCAAATTTATAGGCAATTTTAATCGACATGGAGGACAGTGTTGTTGATAGATATCATAATGGGCCGCTTAAAAGTTTATTTGATAAAACTTGTACTATCAAAAATTTTCCCGGATCCGGTAATAATTGGGCTGAAGGATATTTAACTCACGGCTCGAAATATCGTAGTGTAATTGAGAATATTTTGCGCAGATCTGTTGAAATGTGTAATGGTGTACATGGATTTCTATTGATGTATTCTGTAGGCGGAGGTACAGGTTCTGGATTGGGATCGTACGTTTTACAATTATTAGCAGAACTTTATCCGAATATAGATAGGTGTGTAGTGAAGACAATGTCAGAAGTAAAATCTACTTGAACTACATTTTGTAGATTCGTTACTTGTGTATATCCAAATGGAACTGAAGATGTGATAACATGTCCATACAATATGGCATTAGCAACCGAATCTCTTACAAACCATGCAACGTGTGTATTTCCCATAGAAAATCGACAACTCTTAGATATAGTGAATAAACAGAGGTCGCAAAAGGAATGTATAGATACTTTGAACTATATAATCAAATGCAAACCATTTCAGGACATGAATACTGTTATAGTAAATATGTTATTGCATCTTACAAGGTATATTCCTTGTAAAGTACCCGCTAAATATATTTCTATAACTTATATTAGTGGTTCACGATTTTCAGGTGGTCTGAATGTCGATATGAATGATATTAGTACAAATTTGGTTCCGTATCCAAATATGCATTATATTTGCAGTAGCGTTAGTCCAATCACCGTCTCATATGACCGTAATAGGAAACAAATGAATGGGTAATCATATTTTAAATATATAATTAGTTTTAATTTAAGTGTCATTGATGACTCATTCTTTTCTAGGCGCAAAATTCATAATGATATATTTGTGAATTGCTGTAGTAGGAAAAATCAGTTATTAAAGTTAGATCCTTTAGGTATACATGATGGTTTATGCTTGTAACAGCATTATAAATAATATATTATTAATTACAGGCATTAATTCTGTGCTACTAGGAGCTGCACTAATTGGTCGTGGTGATTTTATTATATCTGATATGCGAGATTACGTTGATCAAATACAAAAACGTGCACGATTCACACAGTGGAGTAAAAATGCTATAAAAATTGGTTTATGCGGAGTTCCACCCATAGGCCACGACTCATCAATGCTCAGTTTATTTAATTCATCTGCTATGTGCTCACTTTTTACAGAAGTTCAACAACAATTTACTAGATTATACAATAAAAAGGTACTTTTTCGCATTGTGTATCTAAACTCTATATGCACGGATTTTAATTTGTTTCAGGCGCACGTACTTCATTATACGAAGATAGAAGGCTTTGAAACTACGTTTTTTGACGAATGCAACGAAAGTCTTCTGCGAAATATCGAAAATTACGGTTCACTAAATCGTGTGCGAAGTATTTACCGACCACGTTTTACGGTTTTATGATAATATTTATATACATACTTAACATGTTATACAATTTTAACAAGCAAGCAATTTATATCATATACTAAATACATTCAATAATACAATAAAATTTAAAAAAACTTATAGACTATGCAAATGTTATGTTTGAATTGATTCAGTTATGACTTGGAATTTGCGGTAAACCGTATTCATCAACAGGGATTCCATCCTACAATATAACAGATTTGTATAAGCTACAAGAATTATAAAGCGATATGCTTACTACCTTATTCTTGGCTGTATCAGCACCAGGCTCTTTACTAGGAGCTTCCGGTGCCTTCACTACATCATCCAAATAGCTAGTATCATCATCCAAGGCAATTTCATCGCCGAGAGCATCTAACTCAGCCGCTAATTCATCATCATCCAGTTCTGGAGTATTATAGTTACGACCTAAAGCGTCTTGCACCTCTTCACTTTGATCTAATAAATCGGCCATTTCATCTTGGATATCCTGCAAACAAAGCCATGTAACACACTGATATCTTATAATAAATAATTCACTACATCTATTTCTTCTATGTTAATTTTCTTGAATTCTTTCTTCATTTGCTTGACACCATCTTTCATTGCTGCTACTGTTGAATGCGTATCTTTCAACGTTTGATGAGCATAATTGGCTTGTTCCATATTAAAAGACTGAGATCTTAAATTATCAAGCTGTTGTTCATACCTAAATGAAGAAACCAATTGTAAATACAAATTAATAAAAAAAAACGATAATACATACATTTTCTTCTGTTTAAGCACGCGCATAGCTTTAGCCTTAACATTATTCTTGCCTGGACCTTCTCGCATTTTCGCCATCTGATCTTTGTATTTCCGTAATTCATTTTCCAATGCATTTACCTTCTTTTCAATATTCTCGGCTCTACTGTCAACCTAAAATAATGACAGTTAAGAATGAATCATTCCATAAATTTCATAAATAATTAAATACGTACACCAGCAATACAATCTGAAATACTAGGACCAGGTTCTTTTGGTTTTCCTCTTCCAAATAATCTATTCATTTTAATACTATATAAAACAAGTTAATATTATAATATGACAGCAAATTGTTAAAAAATGGCTACTAAACTCTGGCAGACAATGTAGCCAACTGTAGGAAAATACACTAAATTTCTTATATCCCTTACCTTCGTATTTAATCCGTACATTGCTAATACTAATGATAATACTAAATTCATAAGTTCTTAATTATATTTGTAAATAGTCTCTTATAATAATAATTTCAGGCTCTTAATTCAATTTACAATTTGGAATCTGTGTATATTTCAGTTACGAATAGCTATAATAATTATTGGCCCACTCATGATGTTAACTCAATACATGCACTTATTTTCCAGTCATTAATTACAGCGGAACAATTTATAATTTAGCAGATATGTATTAATATGATTGAGAGCAAAATCCACTGTGAATTTTTAATATTGAAATATATTATTTGTTTAATATGCAGTTCATTTAAATAATATTCATTATGTACTCACCCAGAACCAGAACATATTTAAATTATACAATTACAGTATAATATCGCAAATGCATTTAAATACATATATACAGACGCACATTTATGTGTTCATTTCCGGTTCGGGAATCAAACGTGTGTTACTCAACAGTACGTACTATACTGATAACGAACCTTTTATTTCATTCGTTGTGTTCAGATTAGATTTCTCAACCCTTGGTGAAAGTTTTGACATAATCGCAACCCTACTCTGTTTCGACTCCCACTGCAGGTATTCGTATTAACAGGTAGTATTGATAGTGACCCCGTCCTAGTAACTACCTATTAGAAACCTTAAACAATGTGGTTTTCATCAACTACCCAACTCATATTAATTTATTTTATTTCATGATCAACCATATTAGTGTAATGTGCAAATTTTATTATTACGTATATTGTTAGTTCTTAACGTAGGTAAGTACTAGTTTTGTGAATAAATGTTTTGATATTTGCATTCTATCCAAAATGTAAATGCGTTTTTCCCTTAAAATTACATTGCAAAAGTAATCAATTTGCGACCAAATCATTGAACGTTAATTACATGTATGTGCAATATTTGTCGCAATTACGAAACAAAATTGCATTTATATTCAACATGCCATATCAGTCAATAGTGATATTTGTAAAGCAAATATATAGCCTAATTTCTGTGAATTATTAACAGTTTTTTTTTGCCAAAAAGTAACTTATGTGTAGGTATGCTCATATATTATTTTTTTGCAGATATAAGAAAATTTATTGGTTTAGATGCACATTGAAACAACAACAATGTTGATCAACAAAATTTTAGCAATATCAGTCTGTTTTGAAATAATAAAATTTATCAAAGCAGATAATGGCAGAAATTCTGTAAATCATAGTGACAATAATTTCATAAAAGTAACAGGATATGTAAGTAAAATAATTAGCGATAGCTTAAGTTAGTAATTAAAGATTGAATAAGGAAGACCTGAAAAAGGATTGCTATAATTTTGATTAATTGTCAGTGACATTGAGTAGTTACTATGGAAAAAGAGTATAGGGAAAGTAGAGTCATTTGTTTTCGTATCCGAAACGTGCTCGCACATATATGCCGAACATTTTACACGTATGAATTTTAATGAGTGTGCCAACTGAATATTTATTTATAAACCATGCGACGGGACACACATGCTATATAACATATGTTACTAGTAATATTAAAATCTAGAAATAATAGGGTATTAAATAAAATCTATTCATTAATAGATTTATAACAGTGTTAGGTTTCAACTTAATAGCGAATTTGCAGAGTTGCATTAATGTTAAGTAATCAGGTAGGCAAAGTTGTTTCGTTTCGATCTTGTTGATTGTAAATCGAGATTTAAATTGAAACTCGTCTTACAATTAGATACCTGATATAAAATTGGTTTCAGCAAAACATAAGAGACTCAGTTATCAGATATCCTGATCGTAACAATGTCCGTCGTCAAAATGTATATCCAAAGTGGATGACATTTCCCTGCATAAACAGAACGGCGCCTGGCGTCGGCAGATCACTGGAACGACCAACAAGCGTCCATCGGCTTCGTCCAGGTGACATAGATGTCATTGGAGCCATGGGTGATTCATTAGTAGCGGGTAACGGTGCTCTTGAGGAATGGGCGTTAGGGACCATGATAGAAAACCGAGGAGTGTCTTGGTGCGCTGGTAATAATTTTATTTTTACACGTCCGGGAGTAGAAGTCGGTTTCTATGGCGTCAAACGCGGGACAGAAATGAAGCATTTACTCCCTAGGGACGAAAACACTTTTCGGAAGGGAGTTTTTATTATAACAAAGGTTTTTGTAAATAAAGGTGTGTTGTCATGGTATGCGATGCATGGAAACATTTCCAAAGGCTTCTAAATTTCGTTCCGATTTATTATAATTCATTATTTATGAAATTAAATGTTTCTACTCCCGAACGTAGAAAAAATAGTATATACACCTCGGGAGAGACCACCATTTTTTCCTCGATGTATTTGTAGCCCTCTGGCTTCGCCCTCGGGCTTCAAACTACACCTCAGGAAAAATAAGTGGTTTCTCTCCCTTGGTGTATAATGTACTATTAATTACATGTTTAATTCAATTTAAAATTATGCGAAATATCTCTTGTATTACCATCAAAGCAAAAAACAAAGAACAATTTATTCCAATTTAAATTTGCATTAAATAAAGTATATATTTTTGCGAAATTTATTTAAAATATGTTATGCCGTTTGCGTGCATATGATTTGCAAAAAAATCTGATATAAATAAAAACTATAACAAATTCTAATTTTCTTGGATCGACTATGTTGTCAGAGTGAAATCTTAATGATGAAATTAGCTAACAATGTACGTGTATCAAATATTTTTGCACATATTCCCACGTAAATGTGACATGTGACAGTATCGGTGAGATCGTGCCTAATTAAATATCACACGTGTTAAAGGTTAATCTTTTAATAATCACTTCATTTGTTATTCTTGTTACTGTTACGGTACGCGTATGTCACAACTTGAGTTCAACGTTATGTCCTCGAACTCTGAAACAATTTCATTGAACGCTAACTCTCACATTTCCCAACTATGTTTCTATATAATTTGCAATTATGTTAATGTCGCTGCAGTTTTTCAAAAACCTTTGACCGTAAATTGCAGTTTCGATATATCGAGTAACTAGTTTCGTTTAGTTTGAAAAAATTGTTTGTTCGTAGTGAAGGGTCATTAGTTTAGTTTTCCTTTCAATAATTTTTACGTTACCGCGTATTTCATATTGTACAATCAATATTAATAATTTAGATTAATTTTTTTCCAATCTTGGTATTTATGTTTTAAACATTTCATTATCAATGATAAAGTTACACACATGTTGAATTTATGCTAAATAATATACATATTTCCAGGTGGTCAAAATACGTGGAGAGAATTTTTAACAGTCCCCAATATTCTTAAAGAATTTAATCCCAATATTACCGGTTACTCCACCGGAACTGGTGAATTCCTTTCGTGGAATTCACAGATGAACGTTGCATATCCTGTAGCAGCGGATGCTGACGCTTTTCATCAGGCTAAAATTCTTGTAAGAAAGATGAAAAATGACCCAAAGATTAATTACGATGAAGACTGGAAGATGGTGACTGTGTTCTTTGGTGCCAATGATATCTGTTCAGCACAATGTTTTGGTCCGGCGCAGGCTTCTCCAGAAATGCACGCTAGGAAATTAATGCAAGCGTTGGATTATTTGCAAGAAAACATGCCGAGAACTTTTGTAAACCTTATACCAGTTTTGGGTACGGATATTGAACTGGACACTGTTTATTATAGACTAATAGATAAACTGGTTTGTAGATCCATCCGTTAGTTTGCGAATCAAACGGTCGATGATGTGTCGATTACTGCATACCATGTTTTGTTCATGTTTTCATCAGTTTGGTGCGATTGATGAAATGCGTCAAATCACATCGCTTACAAGGGGTTACCATCTAGCAGAAGATCAACTGGTTAGTACTGATTAGATAGTTAGGGAACCGATACGATTTAACAGGAAAATAGATTATGTTATTTGTTTTAGGTATCAAGCGGTCGATATGACAAAACAGTTGATTTTACAGTGGTTCTGCAACCATTTATGAAATATTTTGACGCTCCTCTGGATCCAGATCGATTATATGATGAAGTAATTGATATCTCATATATCACTTACGATTGTTTCCATTTTTCACAGAAGGGTCATGCATTAAGTAAATGAACAAATGAGCGATATTTTCCAATAACTCTGTGGTATGTTACTGTTCTGTATTTCCTGTAGGTGCCAATCTACTCTGGAATAATTTGTTACAACCCGTTGGAAGGAAGAGTACGCGTTTGCTTAAGCGCATTATGGAGACGTTTCAATGTCCAACTCAAGAGGCACCATATTTATTTACAAATGAGAATTCCAGACGATTTCTCGAGACTGGCAGACAATAAAAATAATTTCAATCTCCTAATTGATAAAATTATATTTATTTTTCTAGTAAATCTGATAATTATTTAAACATATTTATCAGGATAATAATTCGTATTTCCAAGTTCATATTCCATTCAAAACTGCAACCATATCAATGTATTTCTGGCATAATATTTATTCGAATCTATTTTTAGATAAACAATTTTTAATAACTGCATTTATTTACTCCTTGACAAATACGACTTGTGATAACATTAATACATATATCGCCTCATTAAATACAATATATTTATTTATCGGCGTATCTGTTACGGAAGTATCTGTTGAGAATATTATCCGGACGTACATAATTTTCAAATAACATCGTTTTTTCTTATCCAGCACATACAATTCTAAATGAAATATACGTATATATATATATATATATATATATATATATATATATATATATATATATATATATATATATATATCTTTTTTTTATAAAATCATCTACGAATTTATAGAAACGGATAATTAGTTTGTTTTTGAAGGTGAGTTTACGATTTCTACGAAATAGGCGTCATTACTGGCCTTATATAAAGATGTAATAAAATATTGATAGTTCTTAAATGTTGGCATTAGTTAAATTACAAGGATACGTTGATACGTCAGGTCAGAATGGTGAAGAAGAAAGAGGGTACGGGGTCAGATTCCATTGTTTATTTATGATACTAAAATTATCGTATAAGAGAAAACCGATTAAAATAATATCTTGAAATAAAGTATATAAGTCAATACGTCCAGTTCAGAAGAGTAAGGAAGGGAGTACGAACTCAAATTCCACTGTTCCTAACTAAAAATAGAACAGAAAACCAACCACATAATATTTTGAAATAAAATACATAATTTAATTAAATAAAATTGTCGTATGCATTTTGTATATTTAAATAACTTTTATTTCCAACGATATAGAATTAATAAATATAGACAATATATAAGCAATAAATTAATTCATAAATAAATAATAACTATAGTCTGTATACATTTTATAATCACATTCGAAAACAAATTATGTGTGCGGCTGCACTTATTATGTAGAATTATCACGAATTTTCTTCATATCCATTGTAATTTTCATACGTAAAATCATCACTAACACGTCAATCGAAGAGACAACTACAAGCTTGATTTCTGATTGCGAATCAATCCTCTTGTTCAGTGTTTAGAACATTTGAGTAGTAGAGTTGGGCGTCATGAAACTTCAACGAAATTCTCATTTGAAGTCAAGTTGGAATAAATATTTTATCACAAATATTTCTTTTACACAGAACTTCACTTTATTCTGTATCCAGGCGAATTGGTCGACGAACAACTTGAAGAAGATGCACACGAGGAATCACTGTCGTATCTTCTCAATGGCTCTTGGTTTAAGTTTTTCTTGGATCGTCGATTATTGTTGAAACTCGGCCTGAGAAATTTGTCGATGACCTGACGGATTGTTGAGTGTTTGCGATCAAATGGATTTGGATACATTGTCACGTATTGTTTAGAACTGTTTAGCTGTGTTTACACTACTGTTTGATCACTGTACGATTTTCCTTGTGAGGTGAACGTTGTAATGCTACAATGCAGATAGACACTGTGTTCGGTGCGTGCCGCGCTTATATAGGGGGACTGCTGGGAATCCTCGCTCAGAAGGCCAATGTCAGCACTCAGCTTGTAGACAAGACGTGACATTGACGTCAATACGACTAGTGGCCGTTCGCAAAAACCTGGTTTAACTTCACCGTTTTCATTTTTGGGTACCTATATCTGACGTCAATGGTCGCAAAAAAATTGGTTCGTGTAGTTCAATATTTTATGGTATAATTAAATGGTGTTTTTCTTGTCTTTGAACAACATCGTACATGAGAAGGTTAGATAATATAGTTTTTTTTTTTTTTTTCCGCTAAATCAAGTTTACCGAGCACTTCCCTTGAACGAAGTTCAAGCTTTTGTTGATTCACTTTAATAGAAAGTCAGTGGAAAGTTTATTCAGTTTCATGCATAAAAAAATATTTCGCGAACTACAAAAACAATAATTATTTTCACTATTTAAATTTCATATCATATTCAGTGTCATAGCTTTCGTTTGCAACAATCAAACTTAATAAATAGATACATCAAGTGTCAATATCATCATCGAAACCTTCATATTTGAATACTAAAACAAATATAGATTTCGTAAGCGCAATTTGTACAAATACGCAAATATATTCTTCAAAGATGTACGGAAAAGCCATAATGACAAATTTCTGTTTATTTCAACATGCATATCCTTGAACTACTTTATTAATTAATAATAATGTATTACAGAAAAAAATCTTTTACAATATGCTAAGAAGATATATTTATACTTTTTTAACCATACTCGTATATCTTGAATCTTGACCTCAGACCAAATTCACATACATATTTTAAGTTCTGTCATGGTACTAGATAGCTAAAATATGTGTATTATAAAAGTATTTAGATTTTCGAATAACTTTATTCAGTGAATAATTTCTCTGATACTTACATATTTAAATAGGTTCGGAAATATAACACCTTCATTGAAAAAACCAGCCTTGAATGAAAAAATATGTAAAAATAGAAGTTCCTGTTATATTTGAAATTTTTAAAAAAAGATCTCCTTGAACTTATAGTTTCTAACTTATCTTAATTGATTTAGGAATCCCCGAGTTCATAAATGATGTATTATCCGGAAAGGAAAATTAACGAATTGAAAGAAAATGATTATAATCAATATGCATATTTGCTTATCTCATAGCATAGACATGTTCTCTGAAAAGTTTAACATTTGTATTTTCGAGAATATAAATATTAATACGCAAATATACAAATAATGAATAGTAACATAAATTATAAAGTAAATGTTAGTAATCATATTTGTCACTAGAAATTCTTATCGTAAAACATAAGCATATCTAGGTAATAATTATTACACACATAAGTAATGTTATATTAGGTTGCAAATAATGATAATTGCTTACGCAGCTTTACTGAATTTTCTTCGAAAAATATATACTTAAAATTACTTACAGACGTTCGTCATCTACGTTACCCATATACATGAATCCGATTCGTATAAGAAATTACCTATAATCACCATTAACATACGCAAGTAGTTACGCAAGGTTTAACATTATCGTATACCTTGTTCATTGTTAAAACTGTTTTGTACGTAAACATTACATTGGCAGTACAATAGACTTTGAATAGGAATCATCATTTTGGTTTCTAAAAATCCTACGGTAGTGGGTAAAAGGAAATGAAGGAAACATTTTTATGCAAATGAGAAAATCGGATGATTCAAACGGAATGAACCGCTACCGTTATTGAATTTTTGATCGACTTACGCATGAAATATTATTTCCTCGGTTTCTATTGCATTATTGGATTTTACTAAAATAAAAATATGCAAATGATTCATTAGTAAATACTTGTGGTAATCCTGACATTGACGCAAAATATTTCACGCATTCTGAATTGTGATTGTTTTTATATATTTCATCATATTTCATTACTTCTTATTTCAACTATGCGAATCTTATATTGAGTTTCATAAATTCAAATAAATAACTAGTACGCCATTCGTAACCATTTATGTATAATGGTTGCAATTTAAAAATATCCTGCATAGAAACAGAATTAAACAACGAAAAGCCTATGAACTACGTTTGAAGTAACCGGTTTCAGTACGATACATTTTTACGAATGTTCTTTTTTGCACCGATGAGATTGGTATCTTTTTTTGCAAATAAGTAACTGCGTCAATGGATCTTTTTTGCAAATTTATTTTTGTTGTTCTACAATTACGACTTTACACAAAGGTATTTATGGTACAATAATTGGGTTTTTCGTAATTGCGGTTTATACTAATGTTAATGTATATCTGGAAGGTTCAAATTTAAAATGTAAACAACAAAATAACAAGAAACACATACGTATATGTGTAAACTGTAATTAGACATTGAAAAATTCAGAAAGTACAAATTGTTTACTGCAAACAACGCTGTAAGTACGGCATTTAAGATTATGTAGAATTGCATAAATAAGGTTCATGTTGAATTCGTAAAATACATAAAACAAATAGCAGCGAGAAATACATGGTTTACAAAATTACAGGGTTTTTAAGGATTCATAATGTAGGTACTGCGCCATCCCGTATAAACGAACATACAAGTATTATATAATCTGAAACAATGTAATCTTTACAGATGATAATCATAATGTGTCATTAAATATTTATTTCATCAAATGCGCAATTTCGTGAATGTTAATAAACGCTTCCGTTTATTAATAATAATTATAAATGCCAAAGAGAAAAGTAGATAGATAGCATGTACAAAATATGTATCTACGAGTATGTGCTTGTATATACGCGGTCTGTGGGTGTATGGTGTTAGTTATTTCAGTAAACTGAACTAAATTAATCGTTATTTGAATTGTTTAACACAGATAGAATATATCTAACTGTCATTGGTTAAACCTGTACGTATATATATATATATATATATATATATATATATATATATATATATATATATATATATATATATATTTGTGTGTGCATATGTATACATGTATCTATGTATTTTCACAGACACGTGTACAGGCCACGTTCCTATATGCAGCACATGCCATAACATGAAAGATACAATTACGTACTTCGTGTACATCCCATTAAACAAACGCACCACTAAATATTTTACATACTATAATTAACAATGAACACCATACATTATAGCATACCTTTTGTAAATTTCGATAAAAAGTCAACATAATTGAAAAGATGTAGAAAAATTTCTTAATTATATTTATTTAAAATTGATGAATTCGTATCTATCTTCTGTTACATCCATTTACAATTTTTTTTTCTTCAGAAACAAATTATCTAACCACAGAACTGTGGATAATTTTACATCTGCAAAAAATACTTCATGTTGAATGTCACATTAATTTTACATGAATTTTGTTGAAATATTTCATGTAGAATAGATATAAACGTATAATGACGGACTGAAATATGTACATTTCTTTGTTTTCAAGCAATATTTGCATAGACATTTTACTTGGAAAATCAGTTTACATTACAGAAAATTTGTAATTTTGTTTATATACCATCTATTCCAATGAAGTTGGGTATGTTGATTTTTTCAGTTATAAATTGTCAAAAATTAAATCTGATTGCTAACTTAGATGCAGAATTTAATTCTCTACTAAATTTATTTGAAGTATTTTTCTCTAAAGTAATTTGGTAACTTTTGCGTAAGAAAAACTGATTTCCGATTTTAAACCGATTGCTAGTTGTTTAATTTTACGCCCTATATAAATAAAACTATTTATATATGCTCCATATAGCATTAATTTTTTCATCACATAGTATCGACGACAATATTGAAAAATATATATGAAATATATATATATATATATATATATATATATATATATATATATATATATATATATATATATATATATATATATATAGTGCGAATAACGTAAGACTATACATTGGCGACTTTATTTTAGCTTTAATCAATTTGCCCATGTCAGTAACAACTGAAATTACAATGACGTTTATTTTGGTAAATGTCACTATTTTCAATATTGTGTTACTGATATCTCACGAGTTTGCGTAATAATTAGTGCAAAAAATGTACATCACAGAAGAAAAGTTTAAGATGTATTCCTGGTATTTAGAAGGGGCGTCTTTGCGAGAAATTTCTGATTATTTCAGCTTTGAATTCCCGGGCAGGGCCCATCACATGGCATCAAACGATGGCAAATTTAGTTATCACCCCCAAGTGATTTTGGAAATGTACTGATACCAATTACAATTTCAGTACTTGAACTGTACTTTTAATTCAATAACATGTAATAGATTTAATAAGATATTGGAATAAATTCTGTAAATGATTTAAATAAATATAGTAGTCTGTGGACTAGTGTCTAATTTTACATTATTCAACCATAATAAATTGGAGTTTTTGTATGATATCACCATGGTAACATTAAGTAAATGCCCTATGTCTAATTTTAAATTATTCAACGAGTTGATACTAGCATGGGCAAATTGATTAACGCTAAAATAAAGTTGCCAATGTATAGCCTTACATTATTCGCACTGTATATATATATATATATATATATATATATATATATATATATATATATATATATATATATATATATATATATATATATATATATATATATACAGGGTGGTGACTCGCTCAGCCGGTCATAGGGATTTAACATGGGAAATCAGTTTTTTGCAATTTCCTGCTTCCCTAATTATTTTAGGAAAAAACGCGTCAAATAAAAGTTTTAGGGCATCAAATTCTGCATCTAAATCAATAAACAGAATTACTTTTACGTGCTTTGTAACGGCAGAAATTAAATATAAAAATGGCGAAAATTACGTTGAAAATATTGATAGCCATGGAATTGAACAAAAAATAAAAATAAATGCATGACGTTTTATCTGTCAAAACATCAACGTTTGACGTTGGACCTGCAGGAGAAAATATTTATATTTCATAAAACATTCATAATTAAGTATGCAAGTAAACAGTTTTAATATCAGAATAAAAATTTATTTATAACAAAATTAAGCTATAATGGACATAATAAATGTATATTCTAATCTAGAGCATATGCTCAAATACATCGCCATTGTTCGCTAAGCAAAACCCAAGTCGTTCGTAAAAATTACGGCGCATATTTGATAGCTGCCGGGCTGTAATATTCCTGCATTCCTCTGCAATTCTTTGTTTGAGAGAATTCACATTTGGGTGCCTAGTCTTGTAAATTTTATTATTTAAATGGCCCCACAGAAAGAAGTCATTAGGTGACAAGCCCGGTGATCGAGCTGGCCAATTTATTGGTCCACCGCGTCCTATCCAACAATTTGAGAAAACTTCATTCAAATATAATGTGACTGGGTTTGTAAAATGTGCTGGACAGCCGTCCTGCTGAAACCAAACAATATTTTCTCCTGCAACATTGTCTATGGCAGGTCCAACTTCGGTTTGGAGCAATTCTAAATATTTATCGCCATTCATTTTTCCTTCAATAAAAAATGGCCCTATTACATTACGGCCCAATAATCCTACCCAAACATTAACTGTCCCATGATATTGCGAATGATTAGTTAGTGCTAAATTTTTATTTTTCTGATGCCAATTACGGAAGTTTTGAACATTTGGCTCTCCATTTATAGTAAAGGTAGACTCATCAGAAAAGCAAATATTGTTTATAAAATTTTCGTCCACATTAGCCATGTCCATAATTGTTTCGCAAAAGGTCATCCGTTGAAACTTATCATTTTCAAAAATTTCTTGGTGTACGGAGAATTTATATGACTTGAACTTATGTTTTCTTAATATTTTTAGGGCAGTTGTATGGTGTATTCCAAAATCAGATGAAATTTGTCGCAAACTAATATTTGGATTATTAATTACAGCTGCGAGTATATTTATTTCGTTTGCGTTTTCTTCCGCTTCATCTTCCGCCGGTGCAACATTTCTTTGCTTTTTATCGCATTTCTGACACGGAACGTATACTGACCCAAATTTGTCTTGATTTTTAATAACTTTTTGTATTGTTGACTTTGTTGGAATTGGTCTATCAGGATATAATCCCGCAAATATATCTCGTACCCTGATAATGCTATTTCCACTATAGTACAATTTTAAAAATAGATTTTTTTCGCTGATTGTGTAAGTCATATTTCTTCAAACGTTGATTTTTTATGTCACAAGATCAAACGTTGATGTTTTGACAGATAAAACGTCATGCATTTATTTTTATTTTTTGTTCAATTCCATGGCTATCAATATTTTCAACGTAATTTTCGCCATTTTTATATTTAATTTTTGCCGTTACAAAGCACGTAAAAGTAATTCTGTTTATTGATTTAGATGCAGAATTTGATGCCCTAAAACTTTTATTTGACGCGTTTTTTCCTAAAATAATTAGGGAAGCAGGAAATTGCAAAAAACTGATTTCCCATGTTAAATCCCTATGACCGGCTGAGCGAGTCACCACCCTGTATATATATATATATATATATATATATATATATATATATATATATATATGTATATATATATATATATATATATATATATATATATATATATATATATATATATATATAAACATTTATTCAGAAGACAATTGCTTCAGATGCTTACAGTTCTTTGATTAAAAAAAAGTTAATAAAAGATAATTGCCCGTATAAACAATTTAAAGCAAAAATTAATTACCTAATTGGATATTAGATTAAGAAGGGTATTTATGTAACATATAATTGTTTTTGCCTTGAACAGCAATGAAGAATAATAACGATTAGTTTGTAAAATCTAAAAATAATGTTCTGCTAAAATAAACATACTCTATTAAGTATTGTTTTCTCTGTAATCATTTGTTGCTGCAGTTTATTTCCTATTTAGTACTTAATGACGTTTAGTTAACATGCGTCATATTGACTATCTATGTACTTACACGTATTTATGTAAGATGACCTGCAATCTGCTATTACCTGGTATGCGCTGACAAATGAAAATTCACCGGAATTGATAAACTTGTTTGCAGGAAGTAAATAACAGAAATGATTTGTTTGCGTAATTCTCAATGGCATATTTTTCAAAATACGTTTCCTCGATAACGTTTTTAACGGAAATACTATCTATAGATCTTCCTTGGTATGAGCTACAGATTGAGGTAAATATTTATTTTTTTGTTTGAAAAACAATGTTTTGCATGGAAAATTTTAAAACTTACATTTAACAACTTTTATGTGTTTAAAATGTTTACTTAAGTATCATCTTCCGTATAACCAATATTTATTTGTTATGTATATTTCTGAACAAAAGAAAGCAAGATTAGTGTATTGGCATAGTAAGTAAATGATAAGCAGATAAAATTTTAATTAGGAAAAAAACGCTGGATGTTATTTCGCGTGTCACTAATTGGAACATTCGTATAATTATAATAAAATAATATTTATTTTGTATTTATTATTTACACTATTATTTAAGACAATTAGTAATTATGTCTATGAAACGTACATATAACAAAAAATATCCCAAATCTGTAATTTAGTTGAACAAAGAAAAACGTCAAATATAAAAGTTGGTTGGTAAAAAACATCTATCTGTCGAATGCATATTACTTTATAAATATATATATATATATATATATATATATATATATATATATATATATATATATATATATTAAAAAAGACACCCGGTATATATATATATATATATATATATATATATATATATATATATATATATATATATATATATATATATATATATATATATATATGCCTACGTTCATTTCATATGTATATAAAATATAACACACGATTTGCACTTTCACATAACATTTCAAGATAATTCGGTCAATATCGACAGGTTAATGCTCTTCGTCAAGGTTCTTTTAAATTCACCTTCAACCTTGCAAATAATTTAAATAATATAATATTCTTATAGTACATAGTGCATTTAAAAAATTTTTTTTTTAAATGTTCCAATGCCCTTCTTTTCATTTTGAATGCAGTAGTATGGACGTTTCTTTCACTGTCAGGATCATTGTGCAACAAAACAGTCATTGTACGAATTGCCAGAACTATAATTTACAATTCTGCTTCATTGATCCGATTAATATTTAATAGATGTTTATAATAAATAATTAATAATAATATATTTATAAAAACAAAGTCTAATTAAGGTGTAATTTTGAATTAGATGATGTAAATAGATAAAAAATAGTATTTTTTGCTTTTTTTGGAAACTTTATAACTTTTAAACAGAATAAACTGCAAGTTCGGTATTGATTAAATGATAATGCTGTATGTATACAAGTGTGATTCACAACTTGTATTAAACGAAGTACATTTCCATTTATTTGGAAGGTGCCTTAATTTATAAGAATAGTAACATTTGTACAAAAAAAAAATGATGACATGCAAATAAATTTTACTTTCATGGCTAAAATCACGAGTTCAATTGACATGCTTCACAGTAGCATGTTAAGGCCCTTGCACAATCAAAAAAATAAGAAATAAGAAATAGGAATAAGAAATAAGAATAAGAATCCAACACATATAAACGCGTATATCAATGCACAACGGAGAAATAAGAAATAAGGAATAAGAAATAAAAATAAGATTTCCGACGCGTTGGAAATCTTATACTTATTTCTTATTCCCAACCAATCACAGCGTTCCTGGAATTCCCGCGTTTCTTGACAGTTCGTAATAGTTTACATTCACAATAGTTTACATCCGTCGTTTAGCAGAATATTTGAGAAAATGGAATCGCATAATTATGCAGTTGAATACGTTGTAACGGCTCTTCGTTTTTTTGCCTAATTCGGGCCTGTTGTTCAACCACGATCGGGCGCGGACAGGATTTGCAACGGCGATTTCGTTCTTGTCAGGCTGTGATAGGAAGTGAACGACACGTGTTTTATGCGTACCCAAGTGTCCGGCAGTAGGTGAATCATGATACTTGTACAAAACAGACTCACGTAGCGCCCTCGGTACGACTAACTTCCAGGGATCTTCGTTGGAAGCAAAGTTGACAGGCCGACATTGTTTCATGAGCTTCCCATCTTGAATTCTCCACTTAGAAAAGCTGTCAGGGTCTTGAGCAATTTTGTTCAGCATGCCGAGATACCAGGCGTCGTGGTGTATCGGCTGAATTTCGATGAGATTAACGGAACGGGATAATGCGTCTGGGACCACATGATTCTTGCCTTTACGATGCACGACTTCAAAGTCGTATTGTTGCATGCGTAACGCCCAACGGGCCAACCTACCCTTGGGCTCCTTCAGTTTGTTGAGCCATGTGAGTGCATGATGATCTGTTATAATGGTGAATCTGGAGGCTTCGATGTAACAACGGAATTTGTCAACAGCCCACAGTACTGCAAGAATCTCCAGTTCACAGGCGGAATAATTTTGTTCGGCTTTATTAAGAGTACGACTAGCGTAGGCTATGACGCGTTCTCCATCCTCCAGCTCCTGAGTGAGCACTGCGCCAAGGGCTACGGAACTCGCGTCTGTCTGCACAGAGAAGGGTCGAGCGAAATCCGGGCAGGTTATCACTGGAGCACTGCTCAAACACTGTTTCAGGTGATTAAAGGAAGAATTTGCTTCCGCAGACCACACGAACTTGACATTTTTCCTGGTAAGTCGAGTAAGAGCGACAATTTTGTGTGAGAATTCCGGAATAAAACGCCTGTACCAGGAGGCGAGACCTATGAAACGACGGACGTCTTTAGGACATTTTGGAATCGCGAAAGAGACCACTGCGCTAACTTTGTCAGGATCAACACGCAGTCCTTCACCATCAACAATGTAACCTAGATATTTAAGCTCGTTACGCGCAAAGAAACATTTGTCACGGTTCAAAGTAAGATTTGCGGCTTGCAGTCGTTGTAAGACTTGTTTTAGCACTTTTATGTGCGTTTCAAAATCTGGAGTAGCTACGATGATGTCATCCAAATATACGAACACAAATGGTTCGAATTCAGGACCAAAAATCTTATCTGCCAGGCGCTGCATGGTGGCAGGGGCTCCGCACAGTCCAAAAGGCATAGTGACAAATTGAAATAGCCCACGACCAGGCACTGAGAAGGCAGTGCGTTCCCGGCTTGAGCTTTCAAGAGGGATCTGACTGGCAGCCTGAGAAGTCGTTCACTAACTGCGTGAGCTCGGATAGCTTAGCTTGGCAGAGCGCAAGTTCACCTTCTGAATTCAGTACTAACTCGACCGGTTGTTTATCAGCTATGGTTTGCAATCGACGTATAGCTTGCCGTAGTGAAAAGTCCTTGCGTTGTTCGCCTCGGAGCATCAGCTCGTAATATACTTCGTCATTGGTGAGACCACTGAAATCCATGACGGCGGATGTGGCAGTTCAACGGCAACCAATAATACAGTCAATAAAGAGTGTAGATATAACAATAATAATAATAATAACGATTTTAACAGATTTTAAAGGTAATAACTAAATATACAAAGACTTAACCAAGCAACAAGCAAAAGGTGCATCTCTCTCTAGCCTCGAAGAATGCCAAATGTGGCCCCACGTTGGGCGCCAGTCCTGCTTCGGCAGAACTCTTGTAGGAGAGGGCGGCTCGGTGGCTCGATGGCAAGCGGCAAACGGTTCCCACGTGGTGTTGTGAACCTCGAAATGCACAAGATAAATTAATACAAGAAAAAACCCGACCTACCTTAGGTCTACATATATTTGAAAATTATCTCTATCTTAATTCTATTTAATTACTAACCTACAAATCCCATCTAAAATATAATTAGTACAATATTAATAAATTATGAATAGTTGCAATTAGCATATAGCACAATGAAAAGTCATACTTAACTTATAACCCAGAGAACAAGAAAAAAACAATTCAAAAGAGAAAAATCAAAAACACGTGTCGTTCACTTCCTATCACAGCCTGACAAGAACGAAATCGCCGTTGCAAATCCTGTCCGCGCCCGATCGTGGTTGAACAACAGGCCCGAATTAGGCAAAAAAACGAAGAGCCGTTACATGCCCGGTTCCTCTCCCAAAAAAAAAATATTTTGAAGTTGAAATATTTTTTTTTTTCCATGCTGCTATCGTTCCCTGTGTGGCTTTATCATAGATACATGCCACACGCCAACGTCACGGTGCTGCATATCCTCAAGTCTGTAACGAGAGTCCGAGAGGTGTGCAGTTATGCGGCACTTTGTAAATTTGGGTGCCAGCTTAGCAGAAAAGTATTTGCCAGCGTCCGATAGCATTTGGTTCTTCTTCCATACTATGTCACCCACATAGAAGCGAACGTCGCGACGTCTTAAATTATAAATATTCTTGTTTTTCTGATGAGAGGCGTCTAAACGTTGACGTACTCTGTGTTGGAGTACTTGTAACTCCTTCAGAGTTTCACTCAGCTCGGTCCGGGAGCTGAAAGTTATGTCGCTATTAGAGTCAATAGGAACCGACGTGTTCTCTAGACGTAACTCACGTCCAAAATTTAAGAACGCGGGAGTGAATCCGGTAACTTCATGTACCGCTGTACATAGGGCGAAACGAAGTTTAGGGAGTTGAATATCCCAATCTCGCTGGTCATCACGAATGAACGATTTCACCATGGTCTTGATGGTACGATTAGTTCGTTCAGTAGGGTTTGCGGATGGACGTATAGCTTGCCGTAGTGAAAAGTCCTTGCGTTGTTCGCCTCGGAGCATCAGCTCGTAATATACTTCGTCATTGGTGAGACCACTGAAATCCATGACGGCGGATGTGGCAGTTCAACGGCAACCAATAATACAGTCAATAAAGAGTGTAGATATAACAATAATAATAATAATAACGATTTTAACAGATTTTAAAGGTAATAACTAAATATACAAAGACTTAACCAAGCAACAAGCAAAAGGTGCATCTCTCTCTCTAAAGATTACGACCACAACTTAAAGCTCGAAATATTGCAGCGTAAGCAAGGTGCCTTCGAGCGACCCGGAGATTTCATCACCGCTATGAGGCGCCTGTACTCCCACCTGGATAACCCGATCCCCATGGAGGAACAGTTGTATACAATACGTAGCAATCTGCAACCCCGCTACGCTGACCAAATTTGTAACGGGGGTTGGGACGGGCTGGGTGTGAGTTGTCAAGAACTCTAATGGCCAGTGCTTCATCCAGCGCGACAATGGCCGCAACCAAATTCTTGGTTTTGGAGGCCAGGCTTTTGTCGGTAATCCGAAGCGTTCGTCTTCTAAGATGTGCCAATCGAGAATCCAGTGCGTCAAGCCGGGGATCTGACTGGCAGCCTGAGAAGTCGTTCACTAACTGCGTGAGCTCGGATAGCTTAGCTTGGCAGAGCGCAAGTTCACCTTCTGAATTCAGTACTAACTCGACCGGTTGTTTATCAGCTATGGTTTGCAATCGACGTATAGCTTGCCGTAGTGAAAAGTCCTTGCGTTGTTCGCCTCGGAGCATCAGCTCGTAATATACTTCGTCATTGGTGAGACCACTGAAATCCATGACGGCGGATGTGGCAGTTCAACGGCAACCAATAATACAGTCAATAAAGAGTGTAGATATAACAATAATAATAATAATAACGATTTTAACAGATTTTAAAGGTAATAACTAAATATACAAAGACTTAACCAAGCAACAAGCAAAAGGTGCATCTCTCTCTAGCCTCGAAGAATGCCAAATGTGGCCCCACGTTGGGCGCCAGTCCTGCTTCGGCAGAACTCTTGTAGGAGAGGGCGGCTCGGTGGCTCGATGGCAAGCGGCAAACGGTTCCCACGTGGTGTTGTGAACCTCGAAATGCACAAGATAAATTAATACAAGAAAAAACCCGACCTACCTTAGGTCTACATATATTTGAAAATTATCTCTATCTTAATTCTATTTAATTACTAACCTACAAATCCCATCTAAAATATAATTAGTACAATATTAATAAATTATGAATAGTTGCAATTAGCATATAGCACAATGAAAAGTCATACTTAACTTATAACCCAGAGAACAAGAAAAAAACAATTCAAAAGAGAAAAATCAAAAACACGTGTCGTTCACTTCCTATCACAGCCTGACAAGAACGAAATCGCCGTTGCAAATCCTGTCCGCGCCCGATCGTGGTTGAACAACAGGCCCGAATTAGGCAAAAAAACGAAGAGCCGTTACAACGTATTGTCAAGTAAACAATAATTATACACTTACTTATTTTGACGTTTACTATTAATATCTCAGGTTATGCTTCCGAAACTGTCAAATATATTCTAGCACTCTGATTGGCCGATTCTTATTCCTATCGAGTCATTGTGCATTGCACTTATTTCTTATTCCTATTTCTTATTTCTTATTCCTATTTCTTATTTCTTATTTTTTTGATTGTGCAAGGGCCTTTAGTAATGCATGTGTCATAAAATAATTAGAAACGGGAAGTGAAAATAAATACTTCAAAAAAATAAAATGCTATAAATAAAGTTTTTAACATATAATATTAGAAATTGCAAAAATTTTTCATAATTTTTTTTGTTGCTTGAATAGGCATTGTATAATCTATTTTTGTTAAATATATTAGTATAGATTATAAACCTAAGTCCGAGAAATATATCTAGTATGTAAGAGTACATGCATTAACATACGAAAATGATTTTTATACTAATGCCGCCATAAATACTGTATCTGTGAATCCAAGTTATCTTCCTTGCTTTGCTCAATGCTCAACAGCTCTGAACACAGCTTTGAATATAGCTGTCATTTACGAGTAGGTGCTGTTCCAGCAAAAAATTTATAAATAACATACATTGTTAATTGTTTATAAACGAATTATAAATAATGGCCGGTGCTGATGAACTTGTTAATTGCTACAACCGTGGTTGTGGAAAGAAATTTGACCCTAAGAACAATCCCAGTAGTAAGTTATATTTTTAGGTTAGAACACAAATATGTTATAATACAAATTACTTTATAGATGCATGCCGCTATCATCCTGGTGAACCATTTTTCCACGATGCGTATAAGGGCTGGTCATGTTGTAATAAAAAATGTACAGACTTTACGGAATTTCTGAACATACCCGGCTGTACATATTCAAAACATTCAAATGAGAAACCACCAGAATTGCCTAAACCAGTCAGAGAATCTTGTCCTGAAGATGTGATAGAAGTAAAACCTATAGTTCAATCATATATGCAACGACCACCTCTTAGTACACCTGTGGTATATTTTGCAATTTTTAAATTATATTTAAGTTCATCAATTAGCTTATATTTGACAGGTGAAAATGATACCAGAGTTAGCTCCGTCAATGAAACAACAGAAAGAGATTATTCCTCTTGCTGTCACACAAGACGTTAAGCAAGAGGACAGTAATGTTGTCACTGTTGGAACATCGTGTAAAAATGGCGGCTGTACGAATTCTTACGAAGGACCACAGTCAGATTCCAACACATGTGTTTATCATCCGGGTTCTCCAATATTTCACGAAGGCTTAAAATTCTGGTCGTGTTGTCAGAAACGTACTTCTGATTTTAATGCATTTTTGAATCAAAAAGGTTGTGTAACGGGAACGCACAAATGGATTAAAGAGGTGAATAGTCAAGTAATATATAATAAATATTGTAACTGAAGTTTACAATGTAGGATAGTAATAAAGAAACAGTTGACTGTCGTTGGGATTGGCATCAGACTGGAAATTTTGTGGTGCTTGCTGTTTATGCTAAACAATATTGTCCAACCAAAAGCGTTATACAACTGAACCCGATTCGTGTTCTAGTTGAATTAGTTTTTCCACGAGAGAGTAATTCTTTCAAATTGGACTTGGAATTATTTGGGGTAAATGAATATTTAACTAATAATACTAAAATAAAATACATTAACTTAATTACTATTTTACAGATTATAGATGTAGCACAAAGTCAAGTATGTATGTATGGCACAAAAGTGGAAATAAAAATGCGGAAAGCAGAGTTAAAAACTTGGACGAAACTAAATATTCCGCAAGTTGTACAGCCAACTGTTAAAACAACTGAAGAACCCAAAGTTGATTCATTGACTCCAAAAGTAGAAGCGGTTGATCTAAGCGATCTGTAATAATAAATTTATGTTAAATTCGAATGCGCTCATTTTGGTGTGCATTATGTACTATATTGTAAATGACGAATAAACAAATTTATACAGTCATGTAACTAAATTCTAATTTTTACTAGCAACAAATTGTATACATATGAGATTATTAAAATTAATAAACAAAACAACTGGGTTAGAGTTTATTGTCTATTTGTCTATAATTTGCCAGTAATAAGAAACAAGCACTTAACCTCACTTAGATGTAAAAATGAACATAATCGCTTAACGTAATTTATACAAGCTGTGTTAATATGTTTATATCAACTATTGCAAAAAGTATTTTTGCATATACCAGCTTAAGAACGTGCAGCACACAAGTAGAAAAATGTATTTAATTTCACTTTGATTATAATTTAATACTAATAAAATCTATTTCATCCCAGCTATCATAGTAGATAAAGTCGGTACAGTAACAACAATTGGAATAAACAGATCTCACAAACGAAACTGTGTAGATAGTAGTACAGCAGAGTTATTAAAAAAAGCAATAGCAGATTTTGAAAATGATGACAATTCCCCAGTTGCTGTATTGTATGGCAAAGGAGGTAACTTTTGTGCTGGATACGATTTGAGTGAACTGTCAAAATTCGAATCAAATTCGGAAGCGATGATAACACAAACGGGCACTATGGTAATTGTTTAGTTTCACTCCATATAAACGGATATGATTTTTATTTTGTTAATAGGGTCCTACTCAACGATTCATTAAGAAACCAATGATAGCTGCGATTAGTGGATATGCAGTTGCTGGTGGCTTGGAACTGGCATTGATGTGTGATCTGAGAGTTATGGAAGAAACTGCAGTGATGGGGGTTTTCTGCAGACGTTTTGGTATGTATATATTTGTATTTAATATAATTTGATATTTATTATCTGGTGTATTGTAGGTGTACCACTAATTGATGGCGGTACTGTCCGATTGCAAGCTCTGATTGGTTTATCGCGAGCTTTAGATTTAATTTTAACAGGCAGAGCAATCAATGCGAAAGAGGCATTTGAATGGGGTCTTGCAAATCGCTTAGTTGCATGTGGCACTGGTAAGTATTATTGAAAAAAAAAACTTACAAATATTTTACAACAAATGCATTGTAGCTTTAGGCCAAGCTATAAATTTAGCAATTTCAATAGCAAAATTTCCCCAAAAATGCCTAAACGCAGATCGTCTCTCCACATATCATTGTGCATTTGGTTCAAAATCGCTCGAAGAAAGTCTTCAATTTGAATTAGAAAATGGTGTAAAAGTTATTTTAGAAGAATCCATTGAAGGAGCGAAAAGGTTCGTTAGTGGTGTAGGAAGGCATGGAAAATTCTATAATCTAACAGAGAAAGAAATACCAAAATGGGAAGCTGATGAAAATAGCAAAACTAATGTAGAAAAGAAACTCTGATAAATATATTTTGTACATTTGTTATTATAAATATAAGCTTTATTCTACATTATCGTTTCTCGTCTTGATTTTTAAACTCTGATTTCGTTTCTTTGATTTTACCGAAATTTGGGATAATGATGTACTCTGTATATCACGCGAACTTTTCTAAAACGTTATTACAATGTAAAGAAAATGATATTGTACTGTTTTCTTTCATATACCTACCTTCATATCATAAGAAAATCTTTTTGATGGATTTACATATCTTCTTAGTTTTAAGGAAATTTCATTGTAAATTTTACTATTATTTGATATTAGTGGTGTTAATTTATTGAGTTTACCATTTTCGTTTCCTGAAATTATTTTATGTACCTAATTATAAATATTGATGAAATAAAAAAGGATACTTACTTTCAACTAGCACACAGATGTAAGTTGCGAATGGTTCTAATATTTCTGTGGCACGTGTACTTGGTTCAAAATCACTAACATTTTTCCGTTCCCCATTTTCATCGAATAAATCAAATTCAACTAGAAATAACTTATGTTAAATTTGTATTATATACATGTCTACAAATATACGTTCAGTGTCAATTCCAATTTCTTCTCTTATGTGATCCAATAAAAGTTGTAGTACACAGTCAGGATTTATATACAAAATATCATCGGACTCTGAGAGTTGCGCTACAAAATAAAAAGTTAATTTGAATAATAAATCATCCAATATTTAGGTAAATATAGTACCGCCGTATTTTATCATGCAATACATAATTTATATCAAGAAAATTGTATAATTATTGCAACAATATTGAATATGATATTTGTTTGTTACTTTAGAACTAAACCCGCGTATTGTTGTCATGGACAACTGTCAATACAAACAAAAACAAGTTGTATCTACCTGTATGCAACTTTCATTTCTGGTGATGACAGATAGAAGCACATCTGAATATACAAATATATCAATTTTTTACATCTACGATAAAATATGATTTTACACGAAATATTACAATTATTGCCTGAAAACCTCGATGAATCTCAAAAGGATGAAGTATGTAACGAAATAAAATGGATTGACATAGACGCCGAAGATATAAATTTCAATAGACTCAAAACATTATTCAAAATGTCGCAAGCAATTTTAAAATATAAAGATGAACAGGTAAGTAAATTACTTACATACATCCTTTATAAAATGTGTACGTATTAATTTAAAAAATCACAATTATTCAAGGTTGATTCACTGATGACAGAATTTGACGAAATTGCTAGAAAACAAGGAACTGAAGAAGCAAAACTTATCCAGAGTTTAGAAAATGAAATAAAATCTTTAAGATCATCGTCGGATTCACGATTACAAACACCCGATATCGGTAATAATAATCTACATATTTCAGCACTTTTCTAGTAGATCATTTTATTTGTAGATTTGCTGAAAGAAATTGAAAACTTAAAATCGAAAATTAAAAATCTAAAAGTCAATTTGAAACTGCAAATTCAGGAAACAGAAAAGGTTTGTTCAATATGTAATATCATGGCAAATATCAAATATATTTTTTTTCAGTTGCAAAGTAATATTACAATTCTCCAAGAAGAAAGAATGTTATTACAATCAGAACTGCATCAAGTTCATGACAGTGACAGTCAATCAGAAGTTTCAGAAGTCACGGATAAATATCAAACATTAAGTGAACATTTACGTGAAAAAAATAAACAAATATCTCAGCTTCTTTCAGATATTGAAGTATATTTTTGCGCATAATTTTGTGTCGCCTATTTTATGAATTGTCTTACATTTTAGTTTGTCGAAAAAGAAAATATATCTCTAAAAGAAAATGTCATTCATTTACGCGATAAGTTAAATGAGGCAACTGAACATATTAAACAAATGACATCCGAAATATCAGGGCAAAAGAGAGTTCTACACGAAAACAAAGACAAAATAGATAAGTTATATGAAGAAAATACGGCATTGCGAAATCAAATTGAAGATTTAGTGAACCAGAAAACTGAACGAGACGTCCAACTTGATAATTTTAGTATGACTCTTGATTCTAAAGTTGAAGAACTAAAAGTAAGTCAAAATATTATTATTTACTTTAACAGTGCATTAATTATTATATTTTGTTATTAGCAAGTGTTGAGTGAGAAACAAACTGATATTAAGGAACTAAAATATAGAAATATTGAATTAGAGAAAAAAATAACCGAGCACGAAAATGCAAATAAAATTCCAATAGAAATTTTAATGGAACGGGAAGAACAAATAGTAGATTTGCAAGCGAAACTAAAAGAAGCAACTCAAGAAATAAAGAAAACAACGAATGTGTTAAATAAAATGACTGCAACGAAGATACAATGTGTTAGTAATGATGAACAGGATCTAATCATCGATGATTTGAAATTACAACTAGCTGATTCACATGCGAGGTGTCAGGAATTGCAACAGCAACTGGATGCCACCGAACGGGACGCCCAAAATTATAGCGAACAGGTTTTACCTATAATATTCAGTTGACATGACTTATAGTTTGTTTGTATTTTGTGTTTAGTTTGCAGAGTTAATAAGTCGGCTTCATAAATACGAAGAAGGACAATATGGATTATCAGATGCATTACGCGAAATGCAAGACTGTCGTCTGCAAATAAATATCCGTGACAAACAAATTGCTGAGCTTATTCAAAACTGTAATAAACTTCAGTCAATATGCGATGAAGTGGAACATGAAAATCTGACCCACAGGTAATATTTTATTATCACGTTGAAAATAATATTATTTTAAAAATATTTGCAGAGAAAAATTGGGATTACCGTTGGATGCACTAATCTCCAAAAACGGAATCATTTCAAAACAGCGCAAACTGAAGAAACTCATTAGAAACTTACAGAATCAAATTGAACTTTTGGAAGATGAAAAGTTACAAATGAAAGTTGATTTGCAGAAATATAAGCGTTCTACCGAACTGGAAACTGATACAAAAATGCATTTGAGAGATGAAGCAGATTTGAGAAGTGAACAGAATTACAAAAAGCAGTTTACTGAAATGGCAGAGGAAAACGAAGCATTAAGAAAAGGAATGCATGAGATTCTGGAGAGTATTCGTACGAAAAATGGTAAATTATATTGTTATCATCTTCGGTTTTAGATAATAAAACGATTACTTACTTTCAGAATCAGGGGACAGAGAAATAAAGTTACAAACTTTAGAACAATTGCTGCAAATTATGGATGCACGACACGTTACTGGATGGTACCATCCTGCAATGCGGTTACAAGCACAACTTAACACTTTGCAGGGCAATAATGCAGAATTAAGAAATCAGTTACAAATTACCAGGTACATATATCTATAATTGACAATGCATCAAATTATGTTTGTATAAACTATTTGTTTGTTGTAATTTTAGATCTGAAATAAACATAACTAATGAGGAGTCGAGAAAAGCAGAAACGAAAATTCAAGAACTACAACAAAAGATTCAAGACCTGTCAAAATCTAACAAAAATATTACATCCATTGACAGCAGTTTCATAACGTCGTTAGTTGTTCCACCAAATATTTCGGCAACAAGCGCAGAAATCATATCGAAATTAAATTCACACTTGCTTGTTGTATTAAATGTATGTCTTTACATCAATATTATGAACGCTAGTATTAATTGTTAGATTTTTAGGAATACAATAATGAAGTTCAAAACACAAATAATCTAAAAGAAAAATTAGAAACTTCTAAACAAGAAATAAATGCAATTCGACATCAGACTGGATTATTATATAAACAATATATAGCAGAAAAACAAGTATTAACTTCAAAATATGAAGAGATACAGTCAGAAAAACATACTTTAATCGAGACAATTAAAGCATTACAAGTAAAACTTGAAAAATGTATCAACACCACAAATTCGGCCTCAGAAGTTGATAACATTGGTGTTAAACTGTCAAACGACTTGGTTTCACTGAACCGAAAATGTCTCTATTTGGAGGAAAATGAAAAGAAACTTATCGGTGAAAATACGAAACTGAAAGCGCAAATATGTGATGCAAGATCTACGACAAGCGAGTGTATTAAGGATTTAGAAATTTCTCGCAATAACTTGGCGTACAAAGTGTCCATTTTGGAAAAAGCGTTGAGGGATACTGTCCCTAAAAGCAAGTTGGAAAGTTGTACTCGAGCATTGTATGAATTAACCAGTAAATACAGAGCATTACTACAAGATACAGATCAATTTAAAGAAACTAACAATGTAATCCAGTATAAAAAACAAATTGAGCTTTTAAACGTCGAAAAAGAAGGATTGTTTTGTGAAATACTAAAGTTAAAATGTAAAACTGGTTCATCAGAACATTTTAATGTCGAAACAGAAGTTTTGCACAATAAAGTAATGACGTTGGAATTAAATGAAATAAAAGAACGACAAAGAGCAGATCATGTGAACAACTTGTACGAACTTATCAAAGAACAACTGAATAAATGTGAAGAAAGATGTTCGGAAATTATAAATCAAAACAAAATAGTATTAAACACAAACTTAAAGTTACAACTTGCGCAGCAAGAGTTGCAAGATAAACTTGCCAGTTCTGCAACACGTGAAGAGTTACAAAAAGTACAGAAAAAGCTAATATCTACTGAAACCGAATTTCAAAGTTTGAAAAACAAATATGACAAATTGTTAAATCGAAATAATATCATTGAAGCGGAGATCAAAACCCGCGAAATGTTCAAGTCGAATCAAAATATGGAATTGATAAATTTAAAACATTTATTATTAGATTTACAATCGACTAGTGATGACAAAGCGTTAATTGCAAGATTAGGCACTGAGGTCGTACTGGCAAGGCTCTGTGAATCCGAGGCCAAAAACAAATCAGATATTTTAACGAATGAATTGCAACAAACGAAGGACGAACACAAATATGCGACGATGTTATTGGAAGAAAGTTATATGAAGTTTAATAATATACAGAATCAATTTCAAATGAAATGCAGGTTAGTATTATTTTATGTACATGTATATATACTTCCTAGGTATCGGTTTATTAACAACATAAAGGATTCAAATTTCTTCTTACGGTATAAACAGTATTTATTCGAGATTGTACTAAGTATGTTATTAATATTAAAAGCCCCCTGTAAAGTAAGAGGGCCATCCAAAAATTGCACTCACATTGAGTGGGTGCGAGTAAATTAATGGTGTCAGCATAAGTGACCTCACTAAACGATCCTTGGTCACTTCGCTCCCCCAGACAAAGAAGGGAGAGCAAAAACATTCTTAGAGGGTTATGCATTCTATATTATACAACATACGCGAGTCGCAACTGCTAGTAATGTGTACCATCTAGTGGCGAAAACAATAAGTACCAACATTTTGAATTTTCTATTTAAAATAAATATTTATTTTTCAGATTATTCGAACAAATTCTTCATTCTGTTAGATGTCAGTATTTGGGATGCAGCCCTTTGAGTTCACAGGAAAGACAAGCTGATATAATGCGACAAATTGTCACTGATAAACAAACAATATTCACTGAACTACAATCAATGCAAAGGCAAAAGCATGATATAGTACTCTTACAAGAACAACTTAATTTAGAAATAAAAAATACTTTAGAATTAAAAACTACGTTGTTACAAAGTAGCTGTAACACTACATGTGAGAAAATAATTGAATGGTACAAAGAAAAAAATACGCTACAATTAAATGTGAGTAAAATATTTAGACTACACTATAAAAACATTATAGGTATATAAATTATTTTTGTTAGGAACTGAAATGTCGTCGAAATCTGGAGAACAGTGAATTACAGCTTGAACAATGTTTGCAACGCCTTGAGAAACAAGATGTACAGTTAGCACACTTGGAGGAAGAGTTACTTAAAACAAGTAACAGTTCGTTAAATAATACAGTTTTCGCAAACCTGCTACGTAATTCCAATTCTGTAACACAAAAATCAGTTGACACAAAATCTGGATCTAAGGAAATAATCTTAGAGAAAATAAATACGGGCACAGATCCACACTGTGTGGAGCCAGTTGTTCTGAAAGCATCAGTAGAATCTCAAACTGATAGTATTCCAGC
Source organism: Carabus problematicus (assembly GCA_963422195.1). NCBI lineage: Eukaryota > Metazoa > Arthropoda > Insecta > Coleoptera > Carabidae > Carabus > Carabus problematicus. Next base: position 12,932,880 of record OY728584.1, read on the forward strand.
TCCGATAAATCATAAATCGGATGAAATAATTGCATCTCTTCAGGTGCAAATTCGTCAAGCGAACGAAATAATTTCCTTGAAAGACAGCAATTTACAGAGACAACAAATGTCTATAGCGGAGCTCGAAAAAAATGTAGAAATCTTGAAAGGGAAATTACAAGAGAGTGACAGTCGAGTACTTGTTACAGAAAATATTGTTCGAGAACCGCGTCAGCAAGTAAATGTAATTGATGAAATTGATTTAGAAGAACATAATAATCTGAAGGTAATCGAAGCAGCGTAATTATACATATCATATAATACTGAAGTTGACATTTGAACATTTTTCAGTCCATGGTTAGTAAATTACAAGTGATAATCACACAAAAAGAGGATACGATTGCAAAATACGAACAGCTATTGAAACAAGGCCGAGATGAACATAGTTTGGCAGCGTCTCGCCTTCAAGAGGAAATAAAACAATTGCAAACAATATTACAGCAACAACAACAGGCCTATCAAGAGTATAATATCTTTTGTATAGTTTTTATAATAAGAAGCATTGAAATGTGTACGTTGTATTTTCAGATTAAAGAACGTAAACACGGAGCCATCATCCACGGATCTGATTCCAAACAGAACGGCTATAGAACAATATGTCAGTCAAGTACATATACTGGAGGGTCATATGGCCGAATTACAGACTACGGTGTCCAGTTTGAATTCCCAATTGCAGGCCAGCCGACAAGAGTCTGTACGATGGCGGACTCTGGCAAACGATCGATTAAAATCAATAGAAACATTGCGTAAACAGTATGTTCATTAGATTCATTCAATCTCGAATTCAATGAGTTCATTTCTATAAATATATCTTCTTAGATACGACGACCAATATCATGAAGAAATAACAACTTACAGGGATGAATTTGAAAAATACAAAGAAGAAAATTTAACAACAAAACAGGAATTATCCAAATTGAGACTTGAATTAAGTCAGAAAAACTCTAATGTCAATCAAGTTATGCAAGAGAAAGACACAAAATTACATGAACTAAATATGACAGTAATGCAATTGAAGAATGAACTGAAACTATTCAGTGAAAATGAACAACATAAAGCTTCACCGGCATTTTTAGAATTGGAATTGTCGAAACAGTTGGTTGATAGCGAACTGGAAGCATATAAGAAACGATTCGAGCAGATTTCTGCACGAGAAAAATCAGCCAGAGAAGAGATTAGAAATCTTCGAGGTCAGCTAATTAAACGGTATGAGATTATTTCTTAAAAAATATAAATTATGTAGATCATGTAAACATGTAGATCTAGTTTTTAGATATAAAAAGGAATAATATATTCCAGGATATTATACTTGTTTTTATTACAAATTCAATATTCTTGAACATTTTCTTCACGTGCGATGGAATAATTATAATAATGATCATTTATAGTCCAGTTCTATCCGCAAGAAACGATCGTGGCGACAAAGTGAAAGAACAATTACAAAAGAAAATCGCAATCCTCGAGAAAGAATTAGCAGAAGTGAATGAGAGGCTGGGAAAGGAAACAGCATTTAATGACGCACGCAGAGTGAAGATAACTGAAGATTTCACACTGTGGGAGAAACAGAAAAAATGGCAACAAGCAGCGGAGAAGTGTAAAGAGAAACTGAATGTTAAAAATGAAGAGTTGGAGAAACTACAACAAAGTTACAACTCGGCGAAAACTATTATAAGTCGGCTGGAACGTGAAAAGCATATTCTAGAAGGAAAATTAAAAGTAGCGAAGAATTCCAATACCTCCATTTATAGCAGTCGCTTAGAAATAATGGAAAATGAAAATAGTCGGCTGAAAAATGAAATTGAAACATTGAGTACTAAACTGGAGATGCAACAATATCATTCAGGTGGATTAGGAGCATCGATGCTTCAAGAAAAACTTGAAGCTCAGGAAAGGAAAATCGCCATTTTAGAGCTATCGGCAAAGGTAGGAAATTTTAAATAAAATACCAGTATGTGTGTATGTTCCTTTACATTTTATTGTACGTACTTCAATTATTATTTAAATTCGTTATATTTAACCAGATACCTTCAGCCGGAGTTAAAGCTACAACCCTATATTGATCAAAAGCCAAAGGGGTTTTCGTTTGCGAATTTAAAGTAAATTTAAAATTACTGAGCAGTTGCGCTATGGCGATTTTTATTTGCAGTATGCCAAATCGGAGTCCTGAAAAAAAACACGATAATTGTATATGTTGTTTTTCGGTGTTAAATTCCAAGTTTTTACCTAGACATATCCGGGGTCCATCTCCAAATGGTAAATACGCATAATCGGGATGTTTACGTTTATTATCCTTATGAAAGCGTTCCGGGTCAAATGTTTCTGGATCGGGGAAATAGTCTGGATCACTGTGAAGGCCCCAATTTGAAATGAATATTGGCGTACCGTTTTCTATAATTATATCAGTCTCTGGAATCTGATAGTCTTTTGTACATTTCCGCAGTAGAAATGGAATAACTGGATATTTCCTTAAGGTTTCTAGAAATGATGCAACAATACTTTTTTTGATAAAACATGGATATTTTTAAATGTACATAAATTACCCGAAATAACTTGTTCCATATATGCCATTTCCATTATTCCCTCGTATGTTATTTTCCCGTCGTATTTTGATCTAACACGTAATATTTCCTGCCGAAGTCGGTCTTGCATATCGTCGTGCGCCGCCAGTTCATATAGTGCGAAACTTGACACCGTCGATGAAGATTCATATCCAGCGATAAAGAAAACAAATGATTGCGCTGCTATTTCATTAACTGACAACTTGACATCTGTTAGATTTTTATTAATTTTCACATTCTCGTCATCCTCTAACTGTCCTGTATTCTTCAACTGTATTAGCAGTTGCATGAAATCATGACGTACAACACTGTTTTGTTCTCGATGGTCGATTGTCTGCTTTACAACATCTATGAAAAAGTTGGAGGCTTCTGCATTGATAACTCTTAACTTCAGGAACTTGGCGAATCGGGGAAAGTTTCTATAAATCACAAGTTTAATCACATCCGTTACACGTTGCCCGATAACTTTCTTTCCATATTTACGGAACTCTGTGTTGGGATCTTTCAAACTGTTGCAATCTATGCCAAACGCACAGCAACCAATAACGTCTGTCGTGAATCTAGTCAGCAGATCTTTAATTTCAACCGGACCATTTGTGTATTTGTGAAAAACGACACTCAATTCTTCTGCACAGTTGAAAATTGTGTGAAACATCGTTTTTAATTTCCCCGATGTGAACGTCGGTGAAATTTTTGCTCGAAGATTTCTCCATTTTTGACCGGTAAGAGTTATTAAATTGGCTGTGACGGGATCGTTTTTCTCGTCATAGTAAATGTCACGGTCATGGAAATACTGAAAATCCGTGGTAAGAATTCTTTTTATTAACATCGGATCCGCTATGAAAAACGCTTTTCTTGCATACAAATAGATGCCTGCGTATTTGTAGCCTTTGCGTTTACACTCAAAGTAAAAATCGCGCAACAAACTCATGATACCAGTTTTACGTAAAATAAAAGGGCCGAGATTACCGAATGGAATCGACGGTTCTAGATACGGTACATTTTTATTTAACCAATACCTGTGTTTCTTTTTGTAGTAAATATAAAGCACTAGCGGTAATGTTATTAATAACGTTATGGTTGTTACCGGCAAATCGTCGGCGAATTGCATTCTGACAGCGTTTGAAAACTATGTACGTGTATCACTAGCTAACGTTAGTTTATAACTGATAACTATGTGTGTGCAGATGCAATATGTAGAGTTTTGTCATTAACAAGTTGAAACCGGTTGGTAGAGAGAGAGTTCACGTCCCTCCCAAATGTGCTAAATATCCATCCGCGAACGGTATATCATATATAGCGGATTAAACCAACACGGAAATAAAAATACATAAAGTAACAGAGCTGCACATGATGGCCTAGATATGCGGTTTTATTCTATTTGTCTTTCTCTTGCATCGTACATAGAACGCACAACCAAAAAGTATAAAATGGAAACTCTGTAGGAACTCTGTAGGATCGAGAAGGTTTGTATGAAAATACATATATTTCATGACCTTTAAAATATGAAAACGTGTACATATATATTTTATATTCCATGTGTATTTATTTTGACCACATTCAACCAAGTTCCGCCCTGCGGTGTTAAAATAAATGTGGCAGGATTCATAACCAGAGGTATGCTAGTTTTCTCGTTCACGGATATCTTGAAATTCAATAATAACGATATTATTGCAACTTTCATTTGTATCATAGCAAATCGTAAACCTGCAACATGAATACATATTTAGTCACGGTCCGTTATCATTTCTAAACGATAATCGGTAAAAAAAAAAACTAGTGTGGTCATCACACTACTTTCTTCACGACCTTCTCAATTTATACACTTTTAATCGAGAAGGTCGTGACTTTCTTATTCTCAATTTAAATCGGCACATATGTATTTAACATTTCAAATGCGTATTTCTGTACATATTTTATCTTCGTTTTGTTTTCATAGTATAGTATGTATATGATATTTTAAATACATGCCAGTGTATCATTACATTTTACACAAAATTAGATAAAGATAGAACATTTTTTCTTAAGATTATTGTTTCCTATAACTTTTATTTAAAAACTTTTTCCATATCTCTGATTTTCTCCAATAATTCGCAATATTTGATTTTAATGTTTAGTAAACTGTTTCTTCCGGTTGTGCAATTATGCTGGAAATTTAATCAGCTCTTCATATAATCAATAAATTTTTAAATATGAAATTTCATTGTCCTGTCTTTGCTCATTTTTAAGATAATAAACATACAGACACACACATAGCCGTCATTGTGAAAATAGTCAAAACGTATTTAGAACATGTATTTCCATCAAAATCTCGCAATAGAAATTTTTCATGATTCTTATACTTCCTTTATACTATGTATAAGAAAGTAAAAACTGTTTAATGTATCAAGTATTAAAGTATATATATTAATATCGTACAAATATACTGTAGAGCAATGAATTATTTGTTACCTATACAAATTCTTGGTCCACTACCAAACGGTATATAGGTGTGATCCACGCGAGATTGAACCTCGTCCAAATCAAATCGGTTAGGATCAAATTTCTCTGGATCTGGATAATATTCCGGATCGTTTTGTATAGCTTGTACAGGAATAATAATCGCAGTTCCTTTCTCCAGAATGATATCCGTGTTTGGAAGTTTGTAATCCTTTGTGCATTTTCGCATTAGCAGAACGAATGTAGGATATTTCCTCATAGTTTCTGCAATATTTGAACTGTATTACATGATGGGTACAATGTTGATTGTAATTGCTGTCCTAGTTAGAGCGGTGTTTACCTTGCAATACTTTCTCCGTATAATGCATCTCCATTATTGCGTCGTATGTGATAGAGTTATTGTGTTTCTTCAGTACCTCCATTATTTCTTTACGTACTCTCTCTTGTATGTCCGTATGAATGGCTAATTCGTACAAAGCGAACGTCATTGTACTTGCCGAAGTTTCGAAGCCAGCCAAAAAGAACACGAACGTCTGCGCCGCAACCTGATTTATTGTGAGCGAACTTTCTTTCTTTTCCATTTCGGCTATTGGGCTTTCTTCTCCTATTTTATTGCTGTTTTCTTCTTTATTCATTAATCCAATGAGCAGTTGTAAGAAGTCGCCGCGACTGATGTTGTTCTTTGTCCTATACTCCACAGTTTCCTTTACAGCTCCAATGAAGAATTTTGACACGTCGCTCTTTATTACCTTGAAATTTAATAATATCGTAATATTAACGGTTCAACGAATTGTGTTAATTGATCGTTATTGAGTTTTTGGTTTAATATTACCTAGAGAGCAATGTGATACGGAGAATGTCCGATAAATAATGTCACTGCTTGCCGAGTGGAATGACCGATTTTTGTGTCCCATTGACCCAGTTTCTGTATCAGTGTAGAACTTGTATTTACCTTAATTTTTAATTTCTTAGCAAGCCACGGCGAAGAACGTATAATCGCACGCTTATAGACATCAGTTCTGCTTGGTAAGAAAATTTTCCTTCCTATTTGTCGGAATTCCGCATCGGGATTTTTCAGACTGTTACATTCTATCCCGAAAGCGCACGATCCTATTACATCTGTTGTGTATCGTGCTGCCAAATCCTTCATTTCTATGGGTTTATCCGTGCAATCCCTATCGAGTGTGCTCGATAATTGTTCAGCACATTGGAGCACCGTGTGGAACATGGTTTTTAATTTGCCCGAAGAAAAAGTTGGCGATAGTTTCTGTCGCAAATCTTTCCATTTATCGCCACTCAGTGCAACAAGATGCGCACTTAGGGGATCATTAGTTTCATCGTGGTACACTCCCCTATCGTGGAAGTGCTGGAAATCTATAGTTAATACTCGTTTCACTAATGATGGGTCGATAACAAGTAGTGCTTTACGAGTAGTAATGTACAGACCAACATAGTCGTGGCCCTTTGATTTAAACTGTTGATAAACTTCGTCAATTTTCTGTGTGAAACTTTGACGGCCGATGAACACTGATGTGAAACTACCGAATGGAAATGTACCTGGTACATAGGGTACTCCACGCCGGTTCCAATAGTTAAGGGCGTATTGATAATACACATACAGCAAGAGTAACAATGTTAATATCACTATTATTATATTCACAGCACAATCGTAAAATGTAACTTTCATATTTGAACCTGTTGCTATTGTAGTTGGTTGAATGATACTGTCACTAGTTTACTCTATGTAGCCACTGACTGTGCAATTATCTAGTTGTGTTTGTTGTTGATCATGTGTTGTTATGACGCAGTGTTTTATTCCGTTAAGGTCACTGTTTATGTATGTGTATGCATGTACATATTCTAGTGCGAAATTGTATCTGTTTACGGAATTGATTTTTAATTTTTATTCCAAATATACGTATATACCTATTTTTTATAAATAAATAAATTGATACTGAAATTTAGAACATTAACCTTGACATTTAATTTCTTGTAAATCTAATTGAACGAATTTGATTTAAATATAATTTACGTAATTGGATTTCCGAATTAATTTTACATTATTTTGAAGGGTACGAATGAGGTAACCGCTGAATTGGAAAGATTAAACAGTACCGTAGCAGCACTAAAAAAAGCCAATCTCCGTTTGGAGGCGGAAAATTTAGAACTGGGAATAGACTTGAAAAAAGTTGAAGCAGATACCCCTTATCTTCGAGAACAAATACAGCATCTCGATAGGTAAAAATTCATACATACTATGTTATTTATGGCGTATTGTAGCAAGTGCGCACTTTGAATTGAAAATTACTATTTGCTATGAGATATTTGCGCATCTTGTACACGTAATATTTGGTTGGTTGTTGTTCAGATATGTTGAAGCACTGAAAACGGAACGTGATGGACATCATGTGGTAACAAATGCAGGCGATCAGCTACCGTCTAGTGGCAAAAAAGTGCAGGAACTTGAGAAAACCATTTTATCGCTGAAAAGACTCGTCGAGAAACTTCAAGTGGAAAACAAACGTCTACAATCTAGACCGTGTTCTTCAACCAGTACTGATAGAAAGGTTTATTTATTTTCTGTTTTAAAGATTCGTAAGCGAACCATAACTCAACGTCCACTGTTACATCAAATCTGTAATGTATCTTCCAAAGTAGAGAGATTCTTATACGGTTCTAATATAATGTACTAATATTTAATTCGGTCAAATGTGATGTGTGAACTATACCTGTATGTATTAATGTAATTTGTATGTTGTGTGATAGTTTACATCTGATAAACTACAAATGGAGTTGAAGAAAATCCGCGAGCAATACGCAGAAAGCATTGAACGGTCTGTCCAGTTGAAAGATGAATTAGATAAATCACAGAAAAAGGTCAGATTCTTGGAAAACGCCGTTGAAGCCAAACACCGGGAAAATGAATCTTCATTGCGCGCAGAACTTTCTGATGTCATGGCGCAACTTGTCTCTAAATCTCAATTATTGGACAAAGTGAAAATATTACTTCAAAAGGCTGCACTCAAAGAAAAATACTTGCAGGATCAGGTACGTTTTCTGCAAACAAATATGAAATCTATTTATTTACTTTATTCATTACAGATTACACAACTGAAAGATATGATGTCAACAGAAGATGACAATATAAACATGGGATGAAAATACTTCTCGTTACTTAACTTAAGATTTACATATTTTACAATATTTATTACTTTTTTCTATGTGAATATCACTTTTCACATTTGTGTCTCTACATATTTATATGCATACAATTTTGTATTAATATATTTAATAATTTATATTATATAATTTAAATATTCTCACATGTATGATTTCACAACAATGCAGCAATAATATTCATGTTTAGCATTAGCGTCAACCTTGCCATATTATCAGTTACATTTGGAATTTTATTTAACTTTAAACATGATAAGGAGAAGACAGTCACATTTGGCATAAATTATATTCTAGGAAAACACTTTGGTCAATAAATTACTTACAAGTTTGAAACAAATTGTAAATACATATTTCAAACGTAATTTACTATAGCTATAATTCAAATGTAGTATCTAAAACTATGCTCAAAGGCGCTCCTGTTAAATGCATTTGTATTTATTTATGGTTCTTCCTGTTATTTTATCTGAAGACGGGCCTGTCCCGAGGTCAGAAGAGGTTGTTACTGTTGTATACAGCGACCTATCTTATCCATTCGCACGTCGTGACGCAACTGTGATAAAAAGCGGTATAACTGCAAAGTAATGGTCGGTGTTGGTTATGGTAACATGTGGTTTTAGTTTCGACTGATAACTTGATCATGGTAGTTACAAAGTGTTTGTTTCTAACTCCTTCGTCAGTGGGTATACATGTGCGTGTTCTACACAATGCACTCGCCAAACGAGCTTCCTCACATTTTAATTATGTGCCAGATGCAAAATCACCTGTGGCAGGTAGGTTATGTTACGTTTGTTTACAATTACAAGTAAAGTTCGATGATATTTATTAGCCAAGTTTGAAACATTTGTAAAGTAGATTATCATTCGAAGATATCTTTATAATAACTTGTCATTTGATACGTTCTAATATACTTACGTATCTATTATGAAATATGTGAGTTGATTATAGAATAATCAAATGCTGCATAATTCAAATTTAATCACACAATTCGTATATGCATTGACATTTACGTAAAAGTAGATAACTATAATTCTGCATACAAAAAATGTGTGTAAATATAATGTACAACTATAACTGAAATGTAATAAAAGATAAAATTGTGTAACTATGTATGTAACGAAACTTTTATTATTAAATGTACCTTCATTAAAAGTCTATGAATAATTTTGCATTAATGATCACTGAATAAATTCAATATTTTCATTATTCTCATGGAAATTTTGCAATACTTATTTCAAGAATATATAAAAAATTAATTTGCCGTTTATATTTTTATTTTTTATTATTTGTATAGGGGAGAAGCAAAAGATGAACATGTTTCAAGCGATCAACAATGCAATGGATTTAGCTTTAGAATCGGATCCATCGGCAATGATTTTCGGAGAAGACGTAGCTTTCGGCGGAGTATTCAGATGTTCAATGGATTTGCAGAAGAAATATGGGAAAACAAGGGTATTCAATACGCCCCTGTGTGAGCAGGGAATAATAGGATTTGGAATCGGTGTTGCGAACATGGGTTCTACGGCAATTGCGGAAATACAGTTCGCAGATTATATATTTCCTGCCTTTGACCAGGTTAGGTTAAAATTTACTTGAAAACTTCTTTATATTTTCTTCGTTTCTCTTTTTGAATAAGTAATCGCGAGTCATAATTTTGTTCGTTAGTATGAAATAGATAAAATTATCAATATTTCACGTTATGTATATGTGCCGAGTTCATGCAAAATACTAATAAAAATTAATTTAGTGCAGCTAGTAAACGAAGCAGCAAAATGTCGATATCGCAGTGGTGGCCTTTTCGATTGTGGAAGTTTAACAGTTCGAGCTCCTTGTGGAGCAGTAGGCCATGGCGCACTCTACCATTCCCAGAGTCCTGAAGCGTACTTCGCTCACACTCCCGGATTGAAGGTAACTACCATTTGTAATAGATTATACAGTAATATGTTTCCATATATACTTGTTCCTTGAATATATCGATCTACAAGATACTATTCTACATTGATAAATGGTTTTAAATAGATATTGCGTGTATGAATATGTGATACCGTGAACATTATAAATATCATCAAATGTTAAATACCAACTGTAATTGATATTACTAGGATTTAATATAGTGTGAAAATAAAATAAATCTTACAAAATTGTTTATTTTCAGGTTGTAATTCCTCGAGGTCCAATTAAAGCGAAAGGTTTATTGTTGTCATGTATCCAAGATCGTGATCCATGTATTATGTTCGAACCGAAAACTTTATATCGTGCAGCCGTGGAAGAAGTACCAACCTCACAATATCTTTCCCCTATTGGCAAAGCTGATATATTACGGCAAGGTATGAGTTATATGTACAGTTCTATATTATTTATAAATATTGTTATATTTCGATGTCATTGTTTTATTATGAACAAATATAAACATTTATAATTATTTATGACACCAACATGTCACGCTGCATGTATACAATCATAACTACGAGAATAATGCAGATTATTTATTGCATTACTGAGATACGCGGTTCCGATAACTTCAACAATGTAAAGTTTTCTATAAAAAAAATAAATAAAATAATATATGATTATGTGTTCGTACACAGGGTACAGTACTAATCTAAAACTAATTTTACCTAAGACTGTGACAAACATTGCGTGCGCTAGAAATAGAATCGATATATTTCAATGTATCAAGTAATCAGAAATTATATTCTTTTGACATTTGCGCAGCAGGTACAATGCGGTAGTAAATTTGATATAGATATTTTCGCGCGAAGGTGCATTAAAAGCGTAGAAAACGAAACGACGTATCAACTAATCACTATTTTGCGTGTGCACAGGCAATGACGTCACACTCATTGGATGGGGTACCCAGGTTCACGTACTACTGGAAGTAGCTGACATGGCCAAAAAGGAGTTCGGTGTTAACTGCGAGGTCATTGATCTGGTATCCATCTTGCCCTGGGACAAGGATACAGTGTGTAAGGTTCGTATGCAAATATGGTGTTCAGGATACATTAGGACTAATTGTCACTAGCAATACATCATACAGCTATATCATTTGCGATCTACTGATGTAATATTATCTCAGCAGTATGCATAATTTACTATGGTTTACGAATTGTTCTCTACATTTATAGTTTATGAACATTGATTGTATGATTTTTTATTACATTTTAATGGCGAATTTTCTCTTCTTTTGTATTTAAATTTATACGTACTTATTATTTATTGTTCATAAATCATATTTATTAACATATTAAACACTTTTTATCAGAAAACCCGAAACGTATACATATAATAAAAATAAATTATGTATTTTGTATGAAAGTATGTGTGTGTGGGAATTAGTATTATGTATGGTAGACCTTACTATCCTGGTAATGGCACGGTGTGAGATGTAAACGGAATTCCTTATGTGTTCAGATCTTATATTTCGTGCATGGTAATCCTGGCCGGATTTAACTGTTGATAATATCTCGAGTACACGTGGGCCTACAAGGTTGTGTTATTTATATACATTCGATTTATCATACTCTTTAATACGGTCTATTCTTTATTACCGTAATTCACGAAACGTCCCGTGAACGTAACGAATTGCAAGCACTCCAAAAGGAAACAAAAACTAACGAATCCGTAGCGAATATCACGACGTAGAACAAAATAACGTACTGAATTATCTTCAGAGGTTCTATCACAATCTTACTGACCATAAGACCCATTTTGTATTATTATATACTGACATCTGTTAATTTATGTTCGACTAAATTTACTTTAGTAAAGTTAAATTCAATTCTACATGTATACAGTTCTTTACAAATAATAATTTCCTATAATAGAATTTCTTTTTCTTTTTTTAGTCTGCACAAAAGACGGGACGCGTACTGGTTGCTCACGAGGCGCCACTGACTGGTGGTTTTGGGGGTGAAATCTCATCCGTTATACATGTAAGTTCTTTTATTATGCACTTTAACATTTTTCAGAGTAGAATGTAAATTACTACAATGGAAGGAAGACAAAGTGGTTCATTTTTTATGCAATGAATTATTACATCCTGTATCCTGATATTATTGTAGTACAGTGGCGGAGTTACTTATCGGACAGTAGGGTATACCTACTAATGTTTAAATACACCGCGTTACACTAATTAACTAATATTAGAAGAATAACAAATATAATATCTCTGTAAGATTAATTATATATTATTGAGTGCGATATTAGATTAGCTAGTGTTCGAAATATGTACATATATTTCCGAAATCACTCTGAGTACATCCTTAATTACATATGTATGTGAGAGAGTGATTAATAGATACGGATGTAGTATTTCCAAAATTATACAGAGGTTGCCGGTGTAATGAATATCTGATAACGTACCTATATTCGTTTATTTGGTTTCAAAGTTTATCAAGAGACTAACGCCTGTATAGTTCATGCTAGACTACCCGCATTGCGGTATTTATAGTAGTATTGCCTGACATACAGGCGAAGTTAGAAGCTAAAAATAACTTTATAATCGCATTCTCCATTTACAGTAATTTTTTTATTACAAAGCATATGTATAACTTGATATTTTTAAACTAAGAGTTATAAATAATAATCTATATTTAACATTTGATATTTGAATTTTACCTTAATCAATTTTGTAATGTATCTTCAACTTTAATACATCCTGTACAAAGATGAGACTACAATAGTAATTCATATTTCAACTATTGTTATGTCGTGCACAATTTTCAAGTCACTTTAACTAAATTACAGTATATTTTTAAACTAAATGACAAGTTAATTAGGGTCTAGTAATATGTGTTTATTTCTTTAAGTAAATCGTTGTTACATAAATACATACTTTGTATCGTACAAATAGTCTCCGATGCAGTGAGCTATATAATTGAGTTTTATTTAGTTTAATACATATTTTATTACAGGCCGAATGTTTCCTTAGTCTGGAAGCTCCTGTGTCACGTGTTACTGGTTTCGACACGCCATTTCCGCACGTGTTTGAGCCATTCTATCTTCCTGACAAGTGGCGCTGTATACAAGCTGTTAAGAATCTTCTAAAGTACTGAATCCCATACGGCATCCATTCCGCTAAAACACAGTCTTCCATAACAAGTAAGTCAAACCAAATCGTTATGTGAAATGTGCAAGATTTGTTCAGATAAACAAACAATACTGTTTTTGCCCTTCTTTAAATGTGAACGCAAGATATCAATTTGTTTAAGTAACTCGTATTAATACGTTTGTATTTTCGAATGTTGTAGATATTTATTTATTATCTGTAAATATTTGACTATTACACATACACATTATTTAATAATTTTCCATTGACGAATGAATGCAAGGTAATAATTTAGATCCAGCGATTTCAATAACAGATAATTAAAATTTAATTACACGTCAGTCCTTCATATTTTAACATGATTTTAATGGAATTCACAATCAAGGATAGAAATGTAAAGTAAATTTAGTAGCGGTGTTAAAATAAATGCGTTTTATCAAGCGGAATAAGGAAGATGTTATCTCTACTCTTCATTCGTTGAATGTCAAGGTTACTATCGGTTAGTTTAACTTTCGCAATAAAATTGTGGTTTTTCCACCAACAATAAATTTACATTTTTACATTGCGTCTTGATTATTTTCGCTGGTTTACAATTGTAGTACATTTACAAGTTTATGGTACATGGAATATTGCGTTGGAAAACAAATAAATATTATATAAATAAACTCCTTCATACATATTCTAGCGTTAACAAAGTTTATATCATTTGCAGGCAATGTTGTTCGAGTAGACCGCTGTAAGAACAACACTACGTTGTTTCACTGTCTTAATAAGTTTAAACAGTAAATATTGTTGGTCCAATTTACATGTAACAATCGATTTAATATCACGACTGAAATTAGAATTGAATTAATACACAAATAGAAATTATAATAACGTTTCATTGTCGCATAGCTCGTACTAATTACCTTGTTTGAATCAATGTCGTTAGACTAACCTAAACAGAAATAATTAGTTATCTTGATTGGGCGATGCTGATGTTGCATGCTAGGTGCACTACGCTGTATCAAACTCAAATTACCTGGTTACAAAAACTTTCCAACCATTCAGTGTGTTTGTCATTAGCCTGTGAACTCTGGTATTCTAAAACTCCTACGCTATGTGCACGAATGTAGGTATTTTTATTAGCACTTTACTACAAAGAACTACGTTATTCTCTCTACGACACAAATGGGACTTCTGAATGCCTGTAGTGTCGAGCAGACAAGTGAGCAAACATAATTAATTAGCTGCAACAGTGTTATTTTAAAAGCCAGACAATTTAACGTAATGTGTAAAAACGTTCATACTTGTTTTTCCACATATTTTTTATTAACAAGTCATGTAAATGTTTTCGATATCAATTTGAACATGGTAACAAAGCGATAACTGCATGAAATATATAGATATTATTATTCAGTTGTATATCTATAAATATGAATAATATTTCAATAACAAATATTGAATAAGATAGTAGATATTATTTATAGCTTTACCGTCTCCGCCGCCCATGTAAAGTTTAAATAATTCAACTGTGAGGATAGCGATATAACATGTATGTTTATAAGGATAAGCTTGTTAGAATAATGTGTAAACATAGGTATCCATCAGTCAATTGATTAGAAACATTGGTATTTCAAACTATATGTTGTTTTAACAATAGTGTATACTGAAACACCCTTTATACATAGCGATATTATATGTTGTGCGTGCGTGTGATACTAGCGATAATGATGTATAATATCATATTTCAGCTGTCTAATTACAATGCGTTCTGTTTAATTAATATCGATATGCTAATTATTCCTATATGCGATTAGAGCGGATACTGAAACCGATCAGGTCGGTAAACGTCCTTGAACACACCTTAGTCCTACTTTCTTTCATGATGTAATTGTATTCCACATTTCTGTATTATTTCTCAAATGTATATTGTTTTAATACTATATATGCTCTATCGTAAGTATCTCTTATATGTTAGAAAACACTTCTCTTTATTATACAAAGAGGAACACAGTTATTAATTCATATCTGCTAAAACAGTTTATTATGAAGAAACGCCCCGTGAGAAAATTACTTCACAAATTTCAGGATATTTATTTCCTACACGGATATTGCAATGCGAGTGCGCAAACAAAAAATTGGAGCGAATGTGTGTGTCTACCTTTTAATAAAGTTGCAATTTTGTGAACCGGAACAACCGACATACGTGACCGAGTCGCTCTTCCTGTTGTGTCGACGCCAGAGACAATAGCCGATCGAGCTATGCGTGACCTTCAGATTCTGTTCTAACACAAGTATTATACTGATCGTAAATACGTAGTTGATTTGTTCTTTTTTTTCCGAATTCTGAATATTTCCCGTTCTCATTTATTTACAGTGTTATGTTGAAAATGACTTTATAATCTACTGATCGGAATACAAACATTCGGTTGATTCGTTTTGTAGACTTTATTTCTGACATTTATTGACGTCAACGCGAGTGCTTCTATAAAAACTTTTTTTTATATCAAATTAAATATAGACCAGAAAATAAAATACCGAAAAAATGTTGTCAAGGTTGGAAATTGAGTTTTTTTTTTATTGTTGTCTTATACAATAACATGTTCCTAACAGTTGTATAGAATTTTAAAATGTTATGTTCAACATGTTAATTTCTGAAGTGGTCACATATTCAGCTATAACTCTATAAGTATTAGCAAATGTATAAAGATTTTTATTTATCATTATTGTGAAAGTGATAACAACTAATGTAAAATGTGGTAAAAGCAATAACATTTCCACTACCTTGTAATTATACACTTAAACTAATTATTTATTTTAACATTAATTTGTATTGGGAACATAACCTTTCTTTTTCAACAGTCCATTAATTTTAACGATTCCAGTTCAGACATGTTTGGCCAAGAAAACTTGTACTTGTGAATGCCAGTTTGTTTCGGTGATTGTACAAGATTACATTTAACTGCAGAATAACACGAAAACGAATCAACACAATCGATCATTTACTCGCCCTATAACCTATAATATATTTCATATACACTCGGTAGTTGACACTCGTGCATGCTGCATAATCAATGTCCGTTATGAATAAAATTCGTTGTAATTTGTTCAATAATTAATCGGATATACGAGAAGTAATATTTGCGTTACTTATTGCATTCAAGTGGATATATTTTATAGCATATATTAATAAATACGTCTGGTATCGAGATAAGATTAATATAGATAGTGAAATGTGAACGTAACATGCGAAGGAATAAATTATTTAATATTTATTATGAAAATAGAGTTCAATTGACCTTACTGTGTTTATTCACTTTCATATTGCACATATCTATGCTGACTTGCGTCCATGTATAATATGTTTAATAATACACATATGTGTTTGTACAAGTGTGTGCGTGTCTGTATCTTGTACGCCCGTCACAGTAACCTGATATGAGACCTGAACTTGTTGCGTAATTGCCGGATGTGGGCTAAAAACTAGAATAAATCATTCATTTTATTAATAGCTGTCACTTGCGTGCTGTGCCACTGTTATTGCACTTTACCTGTGTGATTGAACACTACCGCTCCCTATACAGGTATAGTACTTGTAAGTAACCTACCTGCAAGATATCGCCCAGTTCATTTTCACCATTAATCGTTCCCGACATGGACGGATAATATATTTATATCGACCTCACAGTTTTCATATGACCTCATGTGCACAATAAATTTTTTTTACATGTTTTCAATTCATTTTTTATGAATTTTAGTTCCACCATCGTAATGAAATACTAGATTAAAAACAACAGTTCATTTTATATTAGAAATAAACCATTATATATGCTTTTAATCACAAAACTGTTGTTCATTGTATTTCAAAATAATTTATACTCTATAAATAATAACACAAAAAAATCCATTCATCTGTGAATGGTACAAAGCTAATGGATATATATTTTTTTTTAATAAATGTTCCGTAATTCAGAAGTGAAATAGTTTATCTCCCGAATTGTTCAAACAATAGCTTTCGTGGGTTTTTGCTAAATTTGCAGTTACGGTATGTAGAACAGGATCTTTCAGATGTACTGACGTATAGGTTTAGATTGCGTGAAACTTATTCGGTCTTATTGCAGTGAGATGGTGGCAAGGTCGCGCTATCATGCGACGCGGTGAAGACTTGCTTCTGTACCTGATGGTGATGGTGAGCAAAGTTGCGTTGAACAATGTTGAGCAACGTATCCAACGGTGGTAATAGTTGCAGACTAGTCTATACTAGTTCTGTGAAAGTGAAAGATGAGTCCGGCAATGTACGTAGATAAATTGATCGTGTTCGTGACGAACTATCGTGACGCGTGACGGCCTTGGAGATCGTGATGTACGCTTTTCTGACGAAATGAAACTGTTTTCATATGTACACACACACACACACACACACATATATATATATATATATATATATATATATATATATATATATATATATATATATATATATATATATATACCCACGGTCCCGCTGTCAACAACGAATAGAAACTTTACTTCTATAATTAATACCGAATGAAAAAAATACAACTATTGTTTGTTGCAGAATATTTTCAATTTAGTTTTATTATAGTGATTAATTCAACTAGCAATACAAATAAATCATTGAACACAGTGCATAATAACAATTTTAAATTGGTTCTATAGTAGGCAAATGTAAAGTAGCGCATAGAAATTTGTATTGCTGTATTGTTATATAAATAAAATAAAACAAATAATTGGTATTTGTGAAAGAGCAATGTAACAATTACAACGAGAATTGTAAAATGAAAGTAAGTTAAACATTATGTAGAAGAGCGTCAAGTGTTCTTTGATCAAATTTCCTGACAAGTTTCTTGCAATCTAGATACATACATCATGTTTGAAAGCGCATCTGATATGCCTACATATACAACTGATATCCACTTGTGCATACGTTGCTTTCATTATGTACACGTAGTGTTTTATTAGGTTATGTTTTCCACATCTTGTCGACTCACGTTCCTGCCTAGTGAATAATGGTCTGCAATTGACTGTTCTAATTTACTAGCTATTCATTTGATAACAGATCCGAATCAGATAAAATATAAATGCGATTCTCTATGTTGCGTTGCCGGTGCAGGAGTCAGAGACCATTTGTAATTAAAGCAAAAACTCTTCTATAGCATAGCATAGATCGATTTTACAGACGGACGCCCACAATGAAACACATGTGAATATATTTGACGTATATTTCTCGGTAAAAAGAGATGTACTAGCTCTGAATGTTGTGGCAGGTATATCGTATATCGAACTCTGGGCGGAGTTCAGTACACTTCCTCTGCCAGTATTGCACAGGCAGCAACATTGTTTCACAAAATGCCTATGGCATCCGCACGTCTATAACGCGCATCGTATATATCCATTAATTAACAGAGCTAGGTGTTAACAAAACAACTAGACAATACCGACTCGCAGTCAAGTTAATTAGTTATTTTTGCATATACGTATTACCGAACATCGGTAATTGACAGATCTGTGTCTGTTTGACAGCTGTCTTGTGAATCTCATTTGTAACTAAGAAATTAATTAATTGTCGACAAGATTTTAATTACACATTGATGGTACGTCACACACAGATTTTAGGTATAAAATTATTATTATTCATTCCAGTTATTTCCGAGATGTTCGATTGGATAGTTTTATTCATTAATAATTTTTATTCGTCCCAGATAAGTTTTAATTTTCAAGTTAAATTTAATAAATCCTATAACAAAATTTCAAAAAAATCATATATTGTAAAGTTATGTTAATATATTTAATGTATTGTTCCCTTTTAAGGCGACAATATGCCTAATTTTTTAGCCTTTTAATTAAGATGTCTAATAAGAACAATTCAAATATAAAATTAGGTATAATTTACAATTCAAATACTGTTGACAACTTTTGTAAGATTTATCACAAAAAATAGTTTTAAAATGCAAAAATTTAACGGAACTGTTTGTATTTGTATGAGAATATACGTAATATTGTTGTATGGTTATATTTCGATATGGCTTGAATTGATAGTGGAACTTAATATCTAATTGCTGCTGAATGCGCTTCTTGCATGTTTCGCAAAGACAGCGAAGAATCCTGAAGATTTTATCCAAGTACGCACAATATACACCTATTTAACCTACTTTCGTTAAAGGAATGTTTCCATAATATTTCACTGTTGTTTTAAACGTAATAGTTAATGTATATAAGTGCTAGTATCGTTCAATACGTATCACACGTATTTGCAGTTGTTTTTGTAACTGTCAGAAATTCAATTTGACATACAAGTTTTTGTAGGAGTCAACATTCAAGTAAGAAAATCTGTCACAGTAATGGAACGAGTGCGTATATTTTCTTCTACCGAGTCTTGCACTCTAGTGCTACGTAGAAATAATGGAAAAGTTGACAGTTAAATGTCGCAACATACAGGTACATTCTAATATGTAAATATACAGGTACAGATACCGCCTACAATTCAAATTATTTAATGCACCAGTTATTCGCGATTATTAGTAACGTGTGTATGCGAATTTAAATGCAAATACCGTTACTGTAGCTTTATGTACTGTTATCATGCCATATTTATTAATTAATTTATTGCCGTAACGTAACACAACGCATAGTTTCAGATACGCTTAATTCCTTACTTTACATCTGTAATATTTAATACATATTGCAGTTGGTATGTAAAATAGCTGGCAGAGACTTATAGACATTTATTTGCGGTTTATATTATTTTTATATAATACAATATTATTATTAATACAAGTAGAAACATATACTACCCCATTGCAAACTGTGGTTTCACACAAAGGCAAATTGCGCAGTTCGTCAGCAAATAAGAAAAACAATATGTTTTGTTGAACAACCTTCCTATATAAATAACTATGTTCATGTTGTTTCTAGATCAATAATATCAACACCAGTATACGAATAAATTTGTAACGCAAAGTGCAAAACTAAACTCATTACATTTTTACGTGACTGCAAACACAACACTATGAAATATTTAACGTACACTTCATTGCTGGAACCAAAACATGAAATTTATAATTACTACTTCACGTACAATCTACTGCGCAAGTAACAGTTAATTTCAACAACGTTAAATAGGTATTTGCATGTGAATATGAACGATTAAACTTGACGACAATTTTATCACGATTTTTTGTTAAAATTTCTTGAAATATTTTTTCCTGATTTGACCGAGGGTTTTCGTGTTAAAGGGTTATATACTGTACAGTACATATACAAAACGTGTTTAGAGATAATTTATGTTAATTATTTTCCCTTTTGTAAGTAGAAAACCATATTATGAAGTGTAGTATGGTGGTCTGGGTTTTTAGATTCTGTTGAATTGCTGGTCTGTCTATAATCTAACTTGTTGCGCTGTTGTGTTTTAAATGTATCGTTCAGATTAATTTCATGCAATACACGTTCAACAATTTAATGTGTAAAGCTTTTACACGTTACGTAACATGTGCATGTTCAAGCTATGTACGTATATACATATATATGCACAACTAGTAATGTATACTGTACACATATTGTACCTACATTGATAGCATATCGTAGTAAGTCGGTCCTAAAACTACGAAAATACACTACACTACCTGATGCAATTACAGTGTTCCAACCGTACGAGGAACATTCAGATAACGTAATGCGATAGATCAATTAACCAGGAAGAACCAGAAGCGGTTTAATTAGAAAATGCTATTCGAAATACAGATACACTTTTCTGTAATTAGTACGTTAGCTAAGATTCAATTAAAGTCGATGTTAAATATGACCCTAATATTATTGTACATACAAAATTATTACTATCATGTATCTTTTGTAGAAGTAATTTTTCTTTATTCAAAATGAATAATACGATTACTTTAAATAATCATTATCTAATTTACTAATTAACAGTGGTATTTACTTTAATCAAGACTAAATGCCCCCGTGACTCACAACCAAAATTTAAACGGAAAGTAATTTTTATTGATTTTTGGTAATTGATACAAATCCTTTTAACATACAATGTGACATGAATAATTTTTCCAAATATTATCACAATTGAAATTACAACTAAAAGCAATTAGTAAATTAAATAGTTTAATAATTAACGATGTAATTAAATTGTTTATCATCAGTAATTTAATGGAATCATCATTAAATTTATAGAAACGTTGGTAAATAAAATGTAAATAACATCAAAATGATTAAATTTGTTCGAAAATTTGACTTTGAAATTGGCAAAAATATGCACGGCCTGTGGTAATCATATCTTTGTAAAAATAATTACGGGTTATTAACGATGTAGATATTTATCATGCCGTCAAAATTATCACAACAAGCGGGAAGGAATGGAACGGGAGCATTAAACGTCCTTCGTTAGCCGTGCGCAATTAATATGAACAAAATTAAATAAATTCGTTGGAGCAATTTCCGCAACATTTAACTAGCGAACGTGTTGCTTTCAATTCAAGCGTGAAGACGAACAAAAAAATAACCAGAAGGTAATCGGTGACACGAACAAGAACTCAACAACGATTCGTTCCTATTAAGGGAGTTTCAATCAGCGAACATACACACTTAAGAAACTTTATGATTTGAAAAGAAATATTTACCTGTTTTATTGTTGCGTTCGTATTGTTTTATTTCCGACGTTTGTCAGAAGTATCAATTAACATGCCAATGAGATATATAATATTAGTTATTGCCGTATAATGAGTAAATAATAACGGTCGAATAACATCTATAAAATATTGTACCGGATATGTGCAATCATTAATACCTATCCAATTCATGGACATTTATCTCTAGAAAAAATTCGTTCATATATAAATCTCTGTATTACAAATTGTATATTTCAGATTACATGTTACAAGAAAAAAATAGTTAAAAAGTGACAATCTGGTGATTACATGTTTGTTGTTTGTGGTTAACCGTCTATCAATAATGAAAAATATTTTTTTTTACTTTTTAAGTTCAAAACCACACAAATTAGTATTTTTGTTTTTGTCACTAGCATATCGCTAATGTTATCATGTGTCTTCCTTTTGGTTAGAGTTAAGCAAAATACTCAATCAGCATGAATTAAAAATAACTCTTACTCCTGCACATTACAGTTGTTGACAGCTGAGATATAAATATGTTTTGCAAAATAATTTATCCAGATATGGTTTATATTAATTGAAAATCATAATTTATTTTGTTTACCTAATTAGTAGCAATTAATTACAAAGCAAAGAAAATATCAACGAACAATATATATCATTTAAAAATGGCATTCATGTTGTTCACATTCCAGTTGAAATATTATTTAGTTCGTGCGATATTTAGTAGAATATATGTTCTGTATGCATATACATATCGTGTCAGTTTCCTTATAAAACATATCAGCAGTCGCAGGAATTACATTTATAACATAAAAACCACAGACCGGTGAGGAAATAGTCTACAACGGTGAATTGTTGCAACTTGTCGACTGTCCGTTCGGCCTTGTCAAGGAGAACCACTAACTTTTGCCCTCGTACACTCACTCACTCACTTGCCAAACTGACCACTACCACCATTTATACATAAATATGCAATTCACCATAGATGACACCACGGTATGGAATAAAACACAAGTCTAACCTCACTTTCCCGCACAACCTTGGTCCAAGTTGGCCGATATTCGTACGTCAAAAAATGTATCGCTATCGCAAAAAGCGGAACACACCACCGTCGTCGATTAAAAAACGACATTGAATTAAAATAATTCGCATATTTGTCGGTTTGGAAATGCGACGAAGATGGATAACGATGTTGTTATTTGCCTAAACTAGTTTTGGTTAAAATATTCTACGTGTCAAATTCCTAATCGTCGACGCAAGCGAAATTGAAATTTTTTTTTATAAATATTGTGTTATTCCCTTGATTTATTGAGGAAGTGTGTTACGACCAGGAAGGAGTTGTCATATTTTCTTGTATACTGTTATATAAATGAAAGTAAAACGAGATAATTTTCATTATATTTCAATAAAAATAATTGATTTACAGTCATCATTATGAATATATTCAAAAACAAACATTCGAATATCGGTTCTAGTGTAGCTTAATCATTGTTTCGTTGGAAATTTTAAATGAACAAAATAATTATGCTAGGCTATCATAGTTTGTCGTCGTTGTCACTATCTTATGAATATAACCATAAAAAGTGACATAGCTTCGTAATATGTAGTTAAACGCCTACGCAATAGCTGCTAATTTTGACAAATGCAATAAAAAACAGAAATGTCAGACAAGGTATTTAACACACCTACTAGTCGCAACTTGTTTGATGCAAAAAAAACCTTAATAAATTATTTATAAAGATACGCATACTGAAATGATATCGCTGAAATGGCTTTGAGCAATTTAAAAGCAATCCTTGAAATGCGAGTCTACATAAATGTCAAAATAAATACTCTTCATTATATTTATTTTACCGTAACAAACATCATTATTAAATTAAGTAAAATGTTACGTATTCCAAGCGAAACGAACAAAACCAAGTGAACGAGATACAGCCAGTACCTACTACGTTAACTGTCGCAACATTTAACTGCAAAACTTCTATAAAAAGTTAAATATTCTCCGTTGTTAATATCAACGGTGTTACCTTGGATTACTTTTTTTTTTCGTTTGCCGCTTATAATTTGGTAACGTGAAATATGTATTCATCGTTGACGTGTATTCGGATCACGTGTGTTAAAATTTTAAATGCAAATTATACCGTCAATTTAGTATAACAACGAAGTAGCCTATGGATATCGTATGCGGATATCGAGCACCATGGGCCTTTGTTATCAACAAAGTGACACATATTTTCAAAGAAATCAGGTTGATCAGTTTTTTTCTTAATCTTTCAGAAACATTGATCATATCAAAAGTATAATTCAAATGAATGGTAGTAGTATAAAGTGAAATGATTTCGTTTCGTAAATTTAATCGCGCTTGGAAATGAATAACTGTTTTTGCAAACTTGTAAAAACCATGTGCACGGAAACATTTTTCTTTTATAATTTTTTTCGCTTCATTTATATTAGATCGATCCGATATTGTAGTGTAGAACAATGTAGGTCTAATTGGCGTACACCGTGCTTGTTTGAAACCTTTCACACCTTTCACTTGTCCGGCCTTGTGAAGGGCGACTCGAATACCAACAAAGCCATTGTTTACGTTCTACAAGCGCAAACCGATCACGAAGGTGACAGAAATTGTTATAAACTATTTCACAATGGCGATTTGAACCTGTCTGTACTCTGTACTACACATACATGAACTTATGTTTGATAAGAGACCAGAATGTTGTTATGTTAATGCTAAGTGTAATTAGCAATTGTACTATCTTGTAATTAAAGAAAATAAGACACTTTTCTAATCAACATTGATTAAAATAACTACAATAGTGAATGTACATAGCCGAATAGTAACAAATTGTCACAGTTCAATGTCAAGTCGAATTAAATACGCAATTATTGTTATCATTTATTTAAATTTCCAACTAATTACTCGTATGCATATCGTCAGACAGTGATACGTATGAGTGTGGTTCTGTGGTTTGACAGCAGGTTATAAATATACGTTATAACATTAATAGCAATTTCTATTTAATTTTGTTTCGCAATATAATATGTAAGTATGTGGAAATAGTAAAGGAATTGCACATATAGGACACTTAGCTACGGGATGTCTAATGTGTAGGAAAATATGTCTTGATTCGTGTCATAAAAATGTCCAGATAATCTATCTATTGAAATTATTTAGCGTACGTGTATTTATTAGGGTTTATATACAAATATAAGTATAGTGTTTATACGAATAAACATACAAACTTTTATAAAATACAGTTATTTGTTCGGCTGACAACACTTACATCTTCGGTCGAATCGTTAAAACATCGTCTCACCTTCGAATCAAATGTTACATAAACATTTATTAGTTCTCTCTTAAGCATCGTTATGGAATTTGAGGTAAAGAACTGTAATCTATACTATAGAACAGCGTAGTTTCGACATGGTTAGCTAGTGTAAATCAGGAGAGAAAATACAATATCTCCGTGCAACGAATGATGTGGTTCTGTCGGTGTTGTGATCTTTTACTGCCGCGCGCTGTTCGCTTGACATTTTAATTATAAACTTCTCATAATCACATGCCTGTTAGTGGGCGCACAACGTGATATTTAAACGATAATATATAGCGAAATTTGTCATCTTTTCTGTATCGAATTATATTTACTTAAACCTTTTCACACAGCGAAACGAATCATTTCTTCCGGTAGATAACAAAGAACTATTATTATTATTTGCTATTTTATTGGTATAAAACACAGCAATTACTGTATATTCATCATCGCAACTTTCCGAAGAAGGTTATAATTTCTATCAAAGCAAGTTAATCCGTAAGAAATATTGGTTATGCATTTTGAAACCAGAAATTATTTTACTGTGCCATTTTGATAATTTAGTTGCTAAAGGACACGAACCTAGAAGTGAAATATGTTTTTTGTTGTATTTGAAATGTCAATAACGCATTTATTTTGTATATCCGTTTCTTTGTTTTACATGTATATATTAAGCAACATATGGATAACGGTGTATACTGCAGTCAGGCGAAGCGTGGGTATATACGTATTATGAGGAAAATATTGCTATAGCTGTTACATGCCTATCGAGTTACACAGGGTTTGCGAAAGATCGATGCGGTTAATAAATTTTTATTTTCATATTTTTCTTTCATATCGTTTTCAATGTTACATGTTGCGTTCTACTGCGTAATTAGATATTTCAACAAATGTAATGTTACATTTACCAACTCCAGGTTAGACCTGCTAGACTAGAATATTTGATCTAACTTGCTTCAACAAGTTCCTTGTCCTTGTACTGTAAATTAATGCACGATTTTGAATACACTTTTTATGCAAATAGTTTGTACTGGAATTTCCATGATTTCGGTTGGTAAATTATGAAACTATTTTTAGATTGCCAATCAATGTCGACTATAAATTTGTTCATTTTCTCTATATTTTAATGGCGAGAATTTGGACAAATTTTGTTACATTCCGTTAACTTTTTTCTATTTTATTTTTGCATGATAGATCCCGTAGCATCATTTACATTATTACAGTGGTAGATATACTAATTGCATAAAAAAGAAAACATTAATTATACAAAATAAAAAGAATCAGATATTAATAATAATTACGCAGCATGTAAATGACTGTTCTAAATAAAATTATATATTATTCCTGCCGATAAAAATTGTTTATTCGAACTGAATAATGCAGTATGAAAAACAGTAACGGATGAAATTAAAATTCAATATTCTGTTATCATGCAACGGAATTATAACATATTGGTGACTGCTGTTTTAAGTATAAAGCTAAGATAGGTCGTAAAATAAATCAGCCAAGGTCACTGTTGTTTTTTGCAAGCAGATTATTAAATCCAATTTCGAATTGTAATGGTCCTTCAGGTTTGGCGTCTGTTATTTTCATGTTTCTCTCTCTCACACACACATGCTGGAGTACCTGTGGCCGTGTGTATTTTGTATACAGAGTAATATTTAATTTTTTCACCAATTCCCTCGACCTTTGTTTTTAATGTCACTAAAAAAGAGACATTACAGTTTTGACATTTAATACTAGAGGATATGCATTCTTTTGTGGGGCGTGTTGAACGTTAATTTATGTTGTTTGGTTGGTATGTTTGTCTGTGCTTGACTACGTCACTGACGATTGCTATAGAGTGATCCAGAATGATTGCCTGTGCCGCTTCGTTCTGATTTTTCCTTTATCGTATCGCTATGATATTAACAGTGAACTGCGTTAGAAAAAGGAATTACGTTTTGATCATAATACGTACTTCTTCAAGTCATGTGACTGTCATTCATTCTGGATCTCTCTGTATAGATTAGATATTGCTGTTAGTATGTGCGCATGTTTGATTATCAAATCAAATATGAAATGTAAATGACTTATTTGACACAGATGTGTGTATGAGCGGCTCTTTCTACATGGAGTATTCTCGACATTTAATTAATACCCAATATTTCACGCACTAATTACGGAATTGACATTTGATGAACCTACACGTACACTGGTGCTAAACATCTGTTCAATTACGAAATATTTTAGATTGTACGTACATATACGTCGTCGTCGACATTTCTTCGCTTCAATCGATGTAAATAATTTATCTAATGAAATGCAATATGCAAATACGTATAACGGACACAATGAAAAGAAAAGTGAATGCTTATAGTAATGTCGGTAATTGTTATGTGAAAAACTTGAGATATTTTCAATAAAAATATGGAGAGAGATAACGGTACAAAATGGTTTAATCAATGTCGCATATAATACAGACCTATATGCTTTGGAATTGTATGAGAGTTTTGTTACCTTTCGCTATAATATAAATGTGATTATATGAATATTTCAGAGTGTGTATATCACGCGTCGTACGCTATGTTCTGTATCATAAATTAATATTTAATGTGCGACAGATACGCTGCCATTTAGACCAAAGAAGGAAATTATAAAAATGATATTGCCTACATGTCATTTACCTCAAATGCTCTAGGCATTCCATATTGGTATTACCAATCATTTAGTGTTATGGTTTCTTTATAATTCTATCTTCATTCCGAAACTTGTAAAAACTAAAAAGAAAAATATTATATTTGAACACGAACAACCATTTCATGTTAAAATTGTGTATACAATCTTACATTGACGGATAATACAGTAATAATTACTATGTAATAAAATATGCATATTATATTTTATTACATTGCTTGTAATTACATATATGCTGACGGATAATTTTCTAATATATAGACGTCATGTATGTGATATATTAAATGTAAATTGATTATTAAAATTGAACTTTATCCAACTAAGCTTGGTGATTTTTGCTGAAAAACAAGTTTCAGTGTTTTTTTCTCAGTGCAGACATTCGATATGAAAGTTACTGTACTTGCAGATTATGCGATAGAATTTATCGTGTAGGTGATTCAAAGCTTGTACGTACGTAATTAAGACACTGTGTTGTTCAAGCGATCAAGCGTCGTGTTAATTCATAATTAAAAGCTTACAGTATAATTCAATCCACGCACCAATAAACTCAGTATATCGGTGTGAAATCAACAATACTTAACGTCATATTTGCAAATATTCGTCGCTCTTCCGATACTTACATATAGGGTATCTCTGTTTAAATATGTTTAAAACAGTTAGACAGATTCTTAACATGTATTTATAGTTGCAAATCTATTTTTATATTATTTGTGTAATATTATGTATATAAATATTTCTATCTTATATTTTGTAATAAATATAAAATAAAAACATATATAGTTTACACATGAATCAATCACGGTTCAGCCAGTGTAATTATTGTTTTGAAAAATACAGTATATAATTAATAGCTAATATGTAATTTATTCAAATATCTCTTGCCCTCTGCCAATAATTTTTTTGTGTCGTGGCATGTAACCAATAATACATAATCGTATGTTTCTGTGCTACACGCCTTCGACACACTCACAAAAAATAGTTTTACTTTCAAAACAACCTTGAACTTACCATTTTAAAGAACAAGTTTGAGTATATGCAAAAAATCGCTGACAAACAAAAAAAGCAGCATATCGCAACATTCGATGAAAATAAAATTTCTGTTTATAGTGCGTGTTGCTTGTTTTATTTTGTAGCAGATATGACCGGTCCGGACTTGGAATGAGTATTAAGTCCGTTGCAAAATATATACATTAACTAGTAAGCCCTACGGTGTTATACACCTAAACGAATAGTAACCATAGTAAGAGCAGCCACACATGCTAGAACCAAACCGGTTGTATTTGTACTTGCGTGTATGTATATATACATATATATATATATACAGGGTGTCCCTGAAATGCGTGGACATCGCTTAACCACAGATTCCTGGGTCGAAAATAAGACGATTTAACTAAACTTACCTATATGCAATTACGTTTCGTTTAGCTGGTATTC
The DNA here is from genome assembly GCA_963422195.1 of Carabus problematicus. Lineage (NCBI taxonomy): Eukaryota > Metazoa > Arthropoda > Insecta > Coleoptera > Carabidae > Carabus > Carabus problematicus. The sequence continues at coordinate 12,962,179 of OY728584.1, forward strand.
TTCTTCAAAGTTCTTTAAAAAAAAAGTTATTTTATCCATAACTACAGAACGCTTGGATCGATTTGGATAATATTCGGTACTGTACTTCTTACGGATGTAGGTCATCTTTTAAGGTGATATTAGTTATTATCAGTGGACCATTAGTGTACGAAACACGGGTAACCCGGCATAAATCAGTCAAAAACTTTTTTATGTTAAGGCCAATAACTTTCAAAAAAATAGTTTCAGAAAGAGACATTCAATAGTAATTTTTTTGTTGTTGTTGTCTGTACTGATATCTGTTAAGGTTTAGGCACAAAAAAATAAAATCTGAGGGACCGCGCACTGCATTTCATAAAAAAATGTCATCTAGCAGTCTGGTATTTTAAGAAATAAATGACGATATGATATTTATTAGTGCAATTATTTAGATTTCCTTATAAAAAGGAATCGCAAATATTTAAATCTGGTGAACGAGGTGCCCATTTTGCAAAAATTCAAAGGAAATCTAAATAATTGCACTAATAAATATCATATCGTCATTTATTTCTTAAAAAAACAGACTGCTAGATGACATTTTTTTATGAAATGCAGTGCGCGGTCCCTCAGATTTTATTTTTTTGTGCCTAAACCTTAACAGATATCAGTACAGACAACAACAACAAAAAAATTACTATTGAATGTCTCTTTCTGAAACTATTTTTTTGAAAGTTATTGGCCTTAACATAAAAAAGTTTTTGACTGATTTATGCCGGGTTACCCGTGTTTCGTACACTAATGGTCCACTGATAATAACTAATATCACCTTAAAAGATGACCTACATCCGTAAGAAGTACAGTACCGAATATTATCCAAATCGATCCAAGCGTTCTGTAGTTATGGATAAAATAACTTTTTTTTTAAAGAACTTTGAAGAAGAATACCAGCTAAACGAAACGTAATTGCATATAGGTAAGTTTAGTTAAATCGTCTTATTTTCGACCCAGGAATCTGTGGTTAAGCGATGTCCACGCATTTCAGGGACACCCTGTATATATATATATATATATATATATATATATATATATATATATATATATATATATATATATGCATGTTTGCATGCAGTGCAAATTGTTTTGTAATTGGATATGTGTACTGTAGCTAGGATAGATAGAAATACAGCTCGGTTTTGTACAGTACGGATTCGCTATAGTAAGGTTTTTAAAATGGATCAAGGTGTCATTGCAACAATTAAAACTTATTTTTAGCATATTTAGTACACCCCAATTAGTGCGAATTCAAATACTGTGTACTGTGCAGGATATTACTGTATGTAGTTCATAAAATATCACAAGTAGATCATCCACTGCTAGATGGACGATTTGTTAAACTTGAAATAAAAATTCATGATAGAAAAACTATCCACAAATATGTATACTAAATATATCATTCTAATTTGTATCATTCCATTACAGTATAGGAAACGATAAACCGATTAGATTAACGTCACGAGAAACACGTTAAACTCGTATCTTTATTGCAAATTTCCGTCCCTATAATGTAAGCTCAATTTCCGACTAGGATTCTGCTTGAGATCTACTCTCCGGCGAGCCAGTTCACGCGACACAGTCTCATCGAATTAGAAATAATAACAACAAATGGTCACATACGAAATCCTCGTTGCAGTAATAATAAATTCTATAAAATGTACATACATACATACTTGTTTATACATATAATTACAAATTGTTTTCAATATAAAGTGATGGTAATTTTTAAAAGATTTTACTTAAAATATACATGTGTGTGGCAATATTATTCAGTGTTTAATACTTCGATGATTGGAATACAACATATTGTAAAATATCGATGAATGCTTTCTAAACTTCAGCTGGTGTCAGTACAATGGAATTTTTTATTTTATTTTCAATTAATATCACAATATGTAATTCTGTGAAGGAAAATGTCAACCATTTTACCGTAAGCGCAACGTGTAATACGAAAGGTATTAAGTATGATAAAATATTTATAAATTCGTTGAAATACAAGATTGACATTTAATTAAATTCGATGATCGATAAGTGTTTGACAAGTAAATGTTATAATTACACACTAGTCAAGGTTTTGTAGATAGTGTAGCGTACTGTACCAGTGATAGTAACCAAGAAGTATAGAACGCCGTCATGTCGCAACGTAACATATTATGTGAATGGATCTTTCATCATACGTCCAAGTCTGTCAGGGCATTTCATAAATTTCATACTCGACTCTTGTCATGCCAACGAACCGCAAACGCCAACAGCTAGCGTACGTTGGAAATATAATGGGATAATTGAAAGTACCTACGCGTACTCTTACAATCTAAGTATATAATTCTCTAATGGTTCATCATCAACAGCTCATCGTATCGTCCCGTTAATGGCAGCAGCCTATCACCTCGATGTGCCTTTGTTTTGGTTACATCATACAAAACACTGGTTCAATCTTGTCTACTATGTGGATGTGTGTGTGTATTATGTACAAAAAAGTATTGACCATGCGCGAATTTAAAGTGCAAACATCTACCTTACCGACTGCTATTTACTTCACAATTTAATGTCAGTTCTAAATCAGTTTATATACATACCAGAGTCCAGTAGAGCCGAAGGGTTTAATATTTTACATTATTATTTATGCTAAAAGCTTTCAGCGCTGCTGTATCTATTACCTTTGATACTTCGTTAACCTCTCTGGATTTTAAGCTAAGTTCGTACATGTTCATTTGAAGTTCATGGGAGGAAAACGTTTGTGAACCTCTGGGACGTCCAGGTGAACTGAACCGACAACAACAACGGTTGATCGAGTGATCAGTGTGTGTGTGTGTGTGTGTGTGTGTGTGTACGCCAAGATACTTTCACTCTCCGCTCAGAAGGCAATGAGCCCCAGAGGGACCGGGTCTCTGGGTCCGACGTGGTGGGGCGAACCGGAGCTCAAGCCGGACCGTCGAGCATTCAACAACCTTGGCATTTCACCATACACAGAAACAATCTGCGACAATCTCTGTCAGAGACCTGCAGCCAACGGGCAACACACACACACACACACACACATGTACATAATATAGACACGTAACGCACGTACGCACATACACATAGCAGCGAAGTGTTTATTTAACTACACTACAGGTATTACTTGCATTTGTTTTACATAAATTCTCCTGGTGGAATACCGTTAGCCGTAACGTGGACTACGGCACGTATATTAGATAGATCACACGTGTACTCAACCCGTGTTGCACACACGACTGAACAGGAAAGACATATGTATGCTAATTGTGCAGTGGAACATAATCACATGTATTAGCAATGCAAAAGTTTTTGAAAAATTTCAAACCAGAGATCACAAAATCATATCTGCGAGTATCTCGCTACATTTATTTACTGTAAATTTCCATTTAAACATTTTAAATCTATTTCCTAACTAAATTGTAAAGAGAACATTCGTTTAATAAAGTAATCGGTACAAAACATTTTTATTTAGATACATGTTTTCAATGTCAACGATAATCCGTCGTGCGTTATCAGATTTAGTAAAGCATAAAATCAATAAATGTATCGTGCAATAATGAAAATGTACTTAAGGGCCAATGCCCCTTTCTATTATTACTTTTTATCGACGCCCGGTGATAAATTAAACAGACGCTTGTGGCAGTCCTTTTTGACAGCTTATTGACAGGCTGTTTCTCGATTGGTTTGCACATAATATGATCACGCATGTAATCGAATACACCCACGTGAATAATTAGTACTTACGTACAGCGAACATTCATGAACTGGTTGCCGTGTCTGCCTCTACATATGTGTGTGTGTGATTTAACATTCAGGTGTCCATACCAACATTCATTACAATACTGAACCACTCTCCTAACTCTGAAAGGATTTGCTTGTACGGATCTGTTTTAGTAATCGTGCCGATAGCGTTACGCCCTACATAATAAGATACTCTTGGTTTTGCAACGGAAAACATCTACTCCTTCGTCCAGATTAATTTTTAATCTTTTCTGGCTAGACACACGCAAAAAAAAACTTTGTTGGAAAATATTAAAAGATTGCAACACAAATATATGTACAGTAAAGCATCCATGACCAACTTATATCATAAGCAAGTTGCAATCCTACATACGAATATGCTATATGCCACTGATGACAGATCCATAAAAAGAAATATATTTGACAACCAACGTATTTTAGAAATAGATCTTTAACCTTTTAATCAAAAATCAAATATTTTCTTACGCGCACTTTTATTATCAACAATATTTGACCCATGAACAAAATAAATCGATATTGCAATATAAAAATATCGCCTTATATTTTCTTTATTATCAATTATCGCTCAATTTATTTACAATGACGCGTTAAAGTATCTTGTTAGTTTTGTAAAAAAATAATTATTGTTTATCGGCAGTGAATGAAAATTTTTGTTATTTTTTATAGTTCAAGGATAAATTATTTGAGATTATTATTTAGCACTATAAAAAGCTACTGCAATTATGTTATTTAGATAATCTATTCAATTTAATTGATAGATTATATTGATTACAAGTACAATGCTATAGGATTTTAGTTTACTGATATGTATTTTATTAAATATTATCGACATATTAAAAAAAAATCGAATTTGTTTCCAGTGCAGTAATTCGATAGTGTTTATCTGTTACTGTGTAAACTTCTGAAAGATACTGTTAATTTTATGGTTACTTAAAAAATAAAACGAGATACTTTAATGATATCGTGATTAGCAAAACATAAAGCATGACCTTGATGCAATCAACTTAAAATAGCTCAGGTTAATATATGTAAGAATATAGAATAGAATGCATTATTGTCTTGTTAAAATATTCCATATATTTCATTTTCATTTCCTGTAACATACATATTGCAATATATCAATCCAATAAGCTATTCTTCTTTACCAACTGAATATGTATGTTTGCATAACGAATATTAAAATTAAACACTACTGTGGTTATGGAACAGATGCTATTAATAATAAATTAGACATATGTATTTTACAAACCTGAAAACTGAATGAAATATCGATTACGCAAGACTTAGTTTTGCAGGAACAGAGAGAACTCCGTCGTCTGTCGATCGATGTACGCCTGCGCAATAAGGTATCCGGCATTATCTTGTAAACTAGGCCGTGGAATATTCTAGAATGCTCCCGAGGGACCTGGTCAACAGGTGAAGAACAGCAACCAGTTGATACTGGTTTAACTTTTGTCTGCCGCATGTTTACATAAACACAAGCAGAATATGCACCTTTCTTGTAATTAATACATAACATAATCACAGCTAATATACGTGCTACCAGTTAAATATTGGGATATTCATTGGTAATCATTAATTTTTCATTCGGTTCTGCTATTTATGTCTAGAATAATACCATTTTCTACAATAATACTTTGCGAGGAAATGTGGTATTCATTATTTTCTAGAAGAACAGTGTGTTCTCTCCTTCTAGAATACCCTAACCAATAAGAGAATGACACTCCCCTTTCTAGTAAAGGGCCGCCTACAGATATAAATGGCGCCCTGAAAAATATCTCAACATTTATTTAGGATTTTTTGTTTTTGTTTACCTACGTATTTCAAAATACAAGAATATACACGCAATGTATTTAGCGTCAACATTTACATACTAACTAGCTGTTTGCTATTTGCGGTTTTCCAGCCCTGTTATTTTCGACGAAGTTGTGAATTACTAATGATCTTGAACCGTTAAAGAGTCTCTACTCGGAGTTTTTATTTCACTATGAAATATGAATACATTATCTGCTATTCTATGCTAATTCCATGATACTATTTTTGTTTCACCTTACTGTGAATAATGGTAACAGTTTGTATAAAGTGAAATTTCAAATATGCTTGGCCAATGTTGCTCAACATTTTCATATCTATTTCAAACTATTTTGTACGGTAAAAATGACAGAAAATTGTAATATTTATCTCTTTTGAACTTTTCATGTGTTTAACTTAATATATAATATAACACGTGTAAAATGTTAGTCAAAAGTTCATTGTCTTATTATTATTAACTGTAATTAATTAATAATATGCATACAACCCTGAATTTAGTATACTAATTTATTTCATAAATTTCAAAGCGATTTGTTTAAAATATTAATTTATGTAAATGAAAATCTCCCAAATGGATAAATATGTTCATACTAGTAAAATCACACGAAATAAATTCTCTATGATTGATGTTTTCAGAATTACTATTACACAAATCTCGAATTTAATCGCGATAACAATTTATCATCATGAAACATCATCCCATTCTCCTGCTTCTGTATAATCAATAACTACAGTTTTATTGTGTTCGGTGCTTAATTCGGTATTTGATTCTACTTTCTAATAAACTATATAATTACGTTTGTGCCACAATAATGCACATTATATAGTACGAAGATTATAATTGCAGTTGAGATATTATGAAAAAATCAAGTGTTACGTGAAACTGTATTACGATGTATTATTTTTCCAGTGCAACGCTTCGTTGAACTTTAATCATCGATAACTTTACGCTTGCAGAACGAAAATACAATTTACACGAAAGTCTCGTATGTTCCAGATATTATTCTATACATACCGTTTGTGGTATAGGTTACTTACTCAATACATATGCATATAGACAGGTTTCATGTGGTGAATGCACGGTAGTTTGTTGTAGTAGTAGTTTAGTTATGGCCGCCGGCCAGCTTTTACAAAACAAATCGAAGGCCACTTGGTAAGCCGCCGGATATATTCTGATAATGTTACTCTCATATCAGATACACATTACTGTTGTGGGAGCAGAACCCGTTACCGGTTGTCCACGAGAAAAATACGTGTTTAAAAACCAACCGGGTGACCTTCGGTTACATGAACTAACTGGTCGCAGAGCGTTCCACTAACAGCAACCAGCAGTAACCAGTAGCTGGAGTAGGTGGTTTGCTGAAGATACCATAGCACAGCACAGCGTACAACTGTAGGTCTATTCTCGCCTCGATGTATAACGTATTTGCATGACCCGCAACACATATAAGTCGATTTACGAACATACGTGGGCGAAAGTAAAGGAGCTTTGTATTACATAAACACAAACACTCGCATAAATGTTTCAAGTAGACACGTCAAACATCTATCTATTTATAGATCATAGCATATATGTAGTCCATATCATGTACATATATTTAAATTACATATAACACAATCCGGCCACAACGTTTTTTAGATAACGATAACAGACATTATAATCAACATATTGTATTGTCTATAATGGAATATATATATATATATATATATATATATATATATATATATATATATATATATATATATATATATATATATATATATATATATTCATAGTGAAGAATTCCACTATATAAACTAAAATATCACGTATTTACTGAAGATACCGAGTATATTTGTATAAATAAAAAATATATTAGCATTTTATTTAACTGCTTTTTATCAATAGTTACGGAGAAGCTGATCAACAAACGCAATGTGTCCTTGAAATTTAATTAGATTATGAGGTTTATTTAAAACTGGTCACCATATAAAGCATTTTTTTATTTTAATGACAACCTTACGCAACCTTGACAGGCATTATCCTAGTGTACTATAAGTAAACATGTACATATCTACAGTCACATAGTTATCGTTGATAGTCTAATTACATGTGTCACAATTTACAAATTGCCTATTTTTGGCAAATACAATTAATTATACATGTATAAAAATACAAATCTCTGTTTTATACATACGTAGAATATAGTTTAATTATTATTTATTGAGAAAGCTCGTTGGCTTTATAGAAAAATATAATATTTATCCTAGAATGTGAATTAATTAGCACAAACATCTTTTTATCTCTAGATACACTCGTGTATACGGATTAATTAATGCTGTTAGTTTGACATTTACATTCATTTATGAAACAATACAACATAGCAACATTATTTCTGTAATCCGCACGGTAATCATATTTCGTTTATAAATTCGTTTACATGTTTTACAGTGTATCTGGTAATTTGAGTTATGGAGCTGCGGTGGCTACACCTTGTATTTGTGTGGATTTATGAGATAATGTTAAATTCGATACGTGTCGCCCACGCATACACCTACCCACTGTGAAACGAATTTCAGTGTAGAACTTATCGCCACTGGTTCAGATGTTGGCTAGTTGACGTCATCAGCTCTGGTATATATAGTACAACATGAACTGCTTACGATTTTCCAATTAGCTATCCACATTTTCTCTTGAATTGTGTCCGAAACTTATATTTCTAACATGATATGTAGTTGATTTATATTGACAAGTACATACTTAATAATTACTGTGTCAAATAACGTGTGTGATGTTAATATTTGTCAAGAGATTACTATTTGAAATTATATTTTCAAGTGAAAGTTCTTAATATTTGAGTAGAGGCAGTTTATTTACCGATAATCACATGTTCACCGAATTATTTGTATATTTGACACAGTAACAATACTTATGCATGCACGTGTGCAGCAATGCGATTTCAGTGTTGCATAAATTACATGTAGAATATCGAGTGTAAATCCGTGACCTTATCCACGGTGTAATTGTTTAAACGTTGCCTGTTTGCCAATTAACAAATGGCGCTAATTAATAAATCAACTGCATTCGACATGAGTGAATCCTGCTAACTGTTGCATTTATCTCATCAACGTTGCATACAGAACAAAATAATATCGTTACTGAAGAGGTCAACCAACGGGTACCATCTGCTTATTTTTGTTCAAATGGAAAATATTTAATTATGATAGTGTTTATCAGACGAGACACAAGGCATAATTGACTCGGTTCATTAGATAAACTTGTTCAATACAAGTCATTTACGATTTATAACTGTGTTTATAGATGCAAAAGAAATTGTATCAATGTGTTATTAATAGCAATTGAGAGAATCATTACTTGATTTGTCCCCGCCACTTTCGTCAAAACATCTGCTTGACAGGTTATGTAATACGAAATGTACTGTTGCAATTTGCCAGTGTAATAACGACTTGTACAAGCGGTAATTATCGTGTAGTACTTATTAAATACTCACATTAGCTTATAATTTCATAGAGGTTTTTTCTTTTCAACAAACCGGTATTTAATACCGCGTGAATATGTGACCGAGATTGCAAAAGAAACTATTGCACTAAATTTGTTAGTATAATCTGTAAGTGCGAATATTATACTGGTTTCTGTAATTCAGTATTTTGTGGAAACGTTAATAAAACATTATAACTCAGCTGATTTACACGCAATACCGTGGGTGTTTCATATTCAGATAATGGCTGTCATTACGATCAATTACTTAGGTTAAAAATAAAAATGCCAATTGTTAAATACATATTAAAAACATCCCACCTGATTCAGCTTCCTGGTACATTTTAATTTTCAGTAATATTGCTTTTAACAAATGAATTGTACTCAGGAAATATATACAACTTGTAAAACTGGAATATATTTCGGTCATCTTTACTGCAAAGTCCATCTTGTTATTGAAAAGGAACTAGAAAAACTTGCTTCAAGCACAATTGTCATTTGTAATAAACTACAGTATGTATTTTTTTTAAAGTACTAGTGAATTTATCTTCATAACTATTATTTCATGCCGCATCTAAGTAAATCGTTCGACAAATTGAATATAAAACCGTACGGTATTTGACTTGAAAAGTGTGCGGTATACATTTGAACATGCTTGCTTGTGGGATGCAACTGCCTGTAGTAGAAACGGATCAATATCCCTGACAGCTTTGTGCCTCGGGTTCTGTCGTCGTCGAAGCAAAGCTCTCCAACCTGTAGCTTGAGACACTGTCTAGTGTAAAACTTCCTGTTATTCAACACCAAGAACCATTCGAGAAACATTTACTCTCAATTTTATCTTTGACGCAGAAACAATAATTAAAACTGGAATATTCTGTAAACAAGTTACTCATTCGTTGCGGTTAATAAACGATGATATTTTCCCAGTAACTAATTATTGTTAATCTGCATAGTAGCTATATACTATCTGTATGGAGTATTCTGTATTGGTTGATTGGAAATTGATATCCGAATGGTTGGTTCAGGTTAAATTGTGTCACATGGATGAATCGTTACACTAAATTAATGGTATAATTATCCAATTAGAAACTAGCGGGAAGGAGATTAATGTTCTGGTATGGAGATAAATATTATTGCAATTTCTTATATTAAAACAAGTTCGATGAGGAAAGTGTTATTGCGTAACTAATTGGATTTATTAATGCTGGAAAAACGAAGAACACTACAGCTAAATTATATTTCCTTGATTAACAACATCTGAAAAGTAATTTGCTGATCTGCAGATATATATATATATATATATATATATATATATATATATATATATATATATATATATAAGCATGGCTTTGTAAAACAATAATAGGTATATAAAAAAGCTATAGCTTTCACAGAATCAGAGTTATAAACGTTCAAAGATTTGAAATAATATAATAAAAATATACAAATGTCAAGATAAAAGTAAGAATATTATTCTTTGACTTCAAATGCTACCGTAGAAAGAAATAATAAGTGCTTGTTAATAAAGAAAACAAAATGAAAAACTACACTCGATTCTATTTTGCCAGTCATTATTGTGTTTCTCTATTTTTTCTCTGGAAAGAAAATTGTCCCGCATAATTGTATTTTTAATGTTATGCAATTTCTATGCGTTCGTCTTTTATATTTATTTGTTTCGTTTATATAAATATTTAATTTTCAATTAATTGCTGCGGAAAAATCCACGAGATGCTTACGGAAATGGGGAGAAAATTTACAGCATGTAATCATTGTGAAGTGTAGTGAAAATGAAGGCTGTCGTGCAGGCCACATGGAATGCATGTTGTAGTTTCGGTGTGCAGTTGTTACTTGGTGTGCTCATAACCTCTTTTTCTACCGACTACTTGTAGGCATATTCTTCTCTATACCGACCAGATTTACGACATTTCTTGAACAAGTTGCTACAAGTCACAATTCTGATGACATCCACGTGCGTAGGTGTTACCATGACATCGTAGAAATGTGCTTACTATCACTTCACAATATATCTACGAGTATGTACGTACGATGGTATATTGAATGACGTTTGAAGCGGACGTGTGCCAAAACGACCTAGCTCGAGCTGTAGCTAAGCTGACTGTACACTTTCGATGTACGTATCGTTGACATTTAAAGAATCTACTATTCATTTACTATGAACATATCTTACTAAATGTATTTATACACAAATTAACAACATATTTTCAACGAAATTGATTAATGGTATTTTGAAAAGAAATATTAAATCTACCCTTTTTGTGTATGTCTTTAGAAAATGTTTTCTAAAACAAAAGAAAAGTAATTATTGACAGAAAACCATGCACTACAAAGAAATTTTCTTTACATATTTTTGTAATGTCTGTCGATTTCATTAAATTTTATTAAAATGTACAAATGTGTTCAAATTTACAGGTGAATTGTTTTTCACACTAATTTCGTACGTTTTTACTTGGTATTTTCATTGTGATTAATTTATTCGCGCAATACTATTTTTAGTTACAAAGACATTATAAAAAGGTTGGCAACAAAATCGATAACACGTTCGTTATATTTACACTGTAATCAAAATATAATTTATCTGAACCAAGTACCTTCCGTGTGCAATCTTCACTAGTTTCACGAAGTCATAAAAAACAAAATTCTACATATTTTTTATTTAACTAATCTTATCTGCTACTAAGTAACAGCCAATAATAATAAATAATAATGCCAGTAGAATAAGTTATTAATAAATCCTTAAATCCTACACATGGAAACTTTTATACAATGATGTGATAAGAATATTGTTGTTGTTCTTCTCTCTCTAAATGTATGTACCCATACGTTGCTAACATGTAACTGGTTTGTAAATTAGTTCAAGAATGAAATTTCAGAAATACTTAACAAATTCGAAATAGTTGTGACATTTTTGAAACGTTATTTGCGTGACATTACATTTCACGGAGAAGGTTTGTAGTTTCAACAAGTTCTTGAATATTTTAGTTGACATTCCAAACGAAATCAAAGCGCGTTACATGTGTTAATTGATCTTGCGCAAATCCAGCTATAATATTAAAATACCTATTTTGTTATACAAATGATATTTATTGTGCGGTAAGGTATGTTTCATTTCATAATCATCTGCATAACTTGTTGTTTTCTCTTTACTGTATAACTAAGTTTACTTCTATGAAAAATTTAAATCGTTTGTAAATATAAATGTACGAAATTCTCTACAACAACAATACTCAGATAAATATTTATCTTGCAGGAATTTCTGAAAATGTTTTCAAATACATAACGCACGTATCACGTTTCATACGTTATGCTTTAATTTATGACGTCTTCAAAAACACAATTGTTTTTATGGAAGTGAAGAAAATTGCTAAGCGACAGAACAATTAACAGTATAATTTAAACCAGGAAAATACGTAGCAAATATCATAAATTTTAACTTTGCATTGTATACACGTATGTTATGTATGTGTGTGTATGTATTGTGCGCATGTGTGATGTAACTGGGAAAGAGGTTACTTGACTGTGCAACTGTTCGGCTACAGCCTGTTCTTATTTGCAGAGTATATTCCACTGCCTTGCCAAGTCTGGTCTGCCGTGTCTAGCGAGCGGCACATATCGCCTTGGCAGATGTCACGGCGGCTATGTGCCGGCGTGTGTGACGTCACAGCCTGATGACCTACTCGGAGGATTCGGAGCAGAGTGTGACGTCAGACCGACGCCCTACAGGCTTACACCGACCTTACAGTCGCTGTATTCCTTGTTTCTGGTCCACACAAAACCAACTAACTACTGTATGTGAACTAATAATAATCAACTACATATATACTGATTCTTTTTTTACGTATTCCATACGTATGTGTTTCTATGTTTCATGTTAATTATAACGCATATGTGTGCAATGATGGTATGTTCTTATGTTATGTAAATACAATTATAATTTAAAACATTGTTCTACTTATCAAACACCGTGACCTGACACCACAGAAAATATAACTCCGTCCAAAGTTCACATGTTAATTCAAATACGTACAAGAGTTTTATACACAAGTACTATTTAACAGTGTTTAATATTAACCAGTTTCAGTAGAATGCAGAAGAATGATGAACTTTACGAAGATTCAACATTGATTCTTCAATGTATTAGAAACAAACTGTACTCTTGACCTTTTGTAAAAGTTGGCTGACGACAATAATCAAAATATAACTTATCATTTTACTGAATTGTGTTAGCCTTTAAATAGAAGACAAAAGAAATAAAAAATTTCATTTAAATTAAATTGCCTATGAGACCGATTATTCAATAAATATTTTTAAAACCTACAAATTCACTACAACTGTGTGAATATGAATGTGTTATCAAGTCTACCGCGATCAATCGGTTGCAATTGCGTTACCGAAATTTGTAAAACCAATTAAAACCAGGTCTTATCACCAGCAAGCAACATAAACTCATGTTCTACATAAGGTGTATTTATGATTGTTTCATTATCAGGTACGCTTTGGAAATAATGTGGAATAGATTGAAATTAATTTGTATGTTTGCGTAATTAAAGCCCGACTGGGGCCCCCTAATCGTGTGGTAATTGTTATGTAATTAAACAATCACATACTCTTTTGCAATATTGGTATTGGGGTTGTAATTATCTGTTATAGAGTAGAGCATATACCTACATATATAGCTTACAACTAGACCACTGTACTTATTATTATAACTGCATTCCGCCCTTCGAAATGAAGTAACATGTAAGTGTGAATGCAACACTCACAGCGTATTGGCAATGCCAGATCAAAGGACATGTTTTATCTAGTTCACTATTAGAGGTACGTGATGATAAGATTTCTACAGCAAGTAAGTACCTACCCTACGTTCATTGAATGATGTACGGATAATATAATGCGCTGTGTACATATTTCAATAAAAAAAACTTTAAAGGAAGCCTTGGTCTGTACTGTGTAGTAGTCTCTCTATACGTATTGTACATATATAATTATGGTTGCTGGAACTTTCCCTTTGGCGGTCGAAAGTACGAGAACGTGACGTGCCTATTGTTGGTGCGCGCGCATCACCTAGTATGAGCGAGTGGTGCGCGTGCGGCTTTTCATTTGTCGACTCTGTCCCAGTGCGGCGTGTGATACAGGCGCGTTTAGTCGGGCCGGTTGTTCTATAAAACTGAATTAACTTGTTGTGTCAACTAAGTAACAAGCAAGTCAAGTCAGTTGAATCACTAGTAATATCACCACTGCTGCCGGTGACAATCAGTTCACCTGTGTACTTACTTCTGTCTACTGTTGTTCCGTCTCTGTCTGATTCGCGTGCGCGCTCTATCTGCAGAACGGAGCCAGGCGAAGTGGATTATCATCATCTATCGACAACGTCGATTATTGAAAGGAAATACATACATACATCCACTAGTAGTGACACAGTGTGAATTAAGCCGGACTAGACGTGTTACGTTCCGTGTATCCACACGCGTTCTTCATTTTCTACTCATCATTCCACCATACCTACATATAGAGACTTCTAGTAACAGTATACTTTGTGTCACTAACTAAAATAGTTTTACACTGAGCGTACACTCGAAGAACATTTGCAGTTGACCAATTGTTAAATTGCAAGCAATAGAACTTCTATCGTTAGTACGTTACCGTATTGTATCAGTAAACAGTTTCGTCGAGAAGTTGTGTGAGCATGAATACTGATCTCAAAGATGCAGACATCGGCATGGAAGATTCTGGAGTCGGAAGTAGCTGCAGCAGCAGCGTTTCAGACGCTCAACTAGAACCTCTGGACAACATCCTCGACGGTGATGATTCGCAAAGCGCCGGACTAGACTCTGAGGACGATGAAACATTGCCATTTATGCAGGTTAGCACATTTATATTTCTCTACCATATATTCATCATTTTTTCCTATACCTACATACATATTTCACTGTTATAATATGGTAGTAGTCAGTCGGGCTGCATGTATGTACAAATGTGTGAGTTACTAAATAGATGTGGGTAGAACTGGTAGGTTGTTTTAGCGGATAAGCCTTTATCAGGCCTTTTTATGTTCAGCTTTTATTTTTTCAATCATTTCGTTTTCGTTGATCTGGTTTTGGTTGCGGTTGACCTTGATGCGACATACTAGATGTTAAAATTGTGATGTAATCCACCGAACAGATGTCCGTGTATGGCTAGGAAACAGTTAATTATGCGGAATGATGATGTCTCGATAAAACAGATTATTAGTTTTCCACAAAACATTTCTAAAAACGTGCTCTGATAATTATTTGCACGTGCATATACATATATAGATTACAATAAAATTCGCCGTTTGTTTGAGAAAATAATTGAATAGGTTTTTTTTCTAAAGCGTAGTGTTAATTACCAATCACAATTTGGATAAGAGTTTATCTTATTTAGCATGTTGAAAACATACTCGTAAAGAAAACCTTGAGTACGTTCTCGTTTAGCCATAAATTCGTTCTGAATTGCCGCACGATTGAACGATTATGTAATATATTGGGTGTGTATAGATGCGGCTCAGGGAACTGATGACAGTTGCCCTCAATCTTTTGGATCAGTAGTTATTCATTATGTCTAGTACCATAGTGTACACTAACTACGCTTGTATCCTCTATGCATCGTACTCTCTCACGCGCTTGTCCACGTTGCCAGGGAAGTCATGCACACATGATACGATGAACACGAGGTGTGCCGTGTCGGTAAGCAAGCGGTTATGCGCCTGCATAGTTATTTTTATCCGGAATTCCGTCTGTAACTATAACCTAACTTTTCTCTCTCTGTACGTAAAATACAAGCATGCATATGTATGTATGCATGTGTGTGTGTGTGTGTGTCCATGATGGCGTAGTGCCGGCAGCCAGTGACGTACAAGTCTGGTGTATAATTACCAATGCCCGGTGTAGTTTATCTAATTATTACCTGTGCTATCTGAAGCACGGAGCGCCACCCAACCGTTTTTTCCAATTCTCCGTCCATATGTTGCCACTGTTCGTCGTGTCATTTTTACAACACGTGCATCGTTGTCACGTGATAGTTGCGAGTTCAAGTTGCTATGTACACGTGCAAATATCTTCCTCGTATATTTATTGTATCTTCTGACAGAACGAAAAGTTACATTTCCCGTTGTAACAATCTTTAAAAAAACCGCTCATTTGGTCTTGTCACGTTATGACGTTTTTATTTCATACAAAGTCTATATTTTTTTTCTCAGCTGGCTTATAACTTTTTCGCCATTGTTCTTGATAAGATATTCCTTTTTTATTAGTCGGTTGATAATTTATTGATCCATTTTTATATCTGCGGTATTATAAATTGTTTATTGTTGTTTTTTCAAAGCATTAATTGGATTCAATGATCAATTATGTGTAAGTAGTAGATAAATATGGTTATTGTTGTGATGCAGGTGCTTGTTTTCGTGTATTATTTCATGAAAGATACGGCACTGATAACTGGGTACCGTTTTATTGCCTTAACGTTAAACAATATATAGATCACACGACGATAATCTGTGGCATAATAGCACTTTGGTTATTCATGTAATTCTAATTAATTTGTTCTTAACCAAGAATCTACCTTACCATACTGTACCCAACCCTACCGTAAAATACACTCTCCACTTCACAATTATTTATTACATTTAATTGTGAAACATTTAACTAGTCGAATCATTTGACAATAAAAGTAAGTACATTACGACTAGAATTAAGTGTGAATAAGACAATGTCATGACAACAGATTTTATTTACATATATGTATGTGAGGATCTTTCGCGTCCTACGATTATGACGTGGAAACTGCATATATGTAGCTATACGTATACATAAAGTGTACATTCATACATGGGATTATTTATTTAAACAAGAGCAGTGAATTTCTGTACAAGTAATATCGTCTCGTACATATTTCAAACTTTCTTCCTGCATCAATGTATGTTTAATTGTGAAGCGTGTAAGCCGTTGTTCAAAATTTTTTCCACGTTTCAATGGTCAATTGTGCCACCTTTTTCGTGTTATCGGACCATATAAGTGTTTCTAATTTGTGTACCTTATGAATTATGGTAAAACGTAGTACAATAACCTTGTATCATATCTGTTCCCATATTTATGGCACAAAATTATTCCATGAAACAGTATAAATAATTCACACAAAATATTATAATCTTTATCATTTATAGATACGAATATTGGACAGAACATTGACTCGGCCAGAAATTAGTTATATTTATTACGAAAGTTCATTAAAGGTATTTGTGGCTATCAACAATATATTTTTCGGTATTTAGAACGATCTGATTGTGGCCCGTTCACCTTGGAATATTATTGATTGCGTTTTTAAAAGAAATTAAGCCTGTTATGAAAGTTACGTGTTTTAAATTGAACCGCACGTTAATTGATGAATAAATTAATATGCTAATAAGATATAGCGTAGTACATGGGTGCTCTAGGAATACTGATATAGTTTTTTTAAATTGTTTGGAACAAATATGATAACTGTATGTGGTAAATATAACTGGAGAAATGTTTAAATGATACTCATGTATAGTTTACTTACTACTACTATGAATGAAGTTATATATATATATATATCTGGTCATTGCATTTGGATGTGATATGAGTCACCTTGTGTTTGCTTAGATGATGAATTAATTTTACATACATATGTGTGCAAATATTTGCGAGTTATGACCTGCCATACCTACAACTAGTAGATTCACTGTAAGATATCACGTGGGCTGAATGACCTAGCTTTGCAATAGTCTAACTTTAGAACGAGATATACACAGTTGCCAAGTTGAGAAGAAAAAAATAACTTCATTTTTCGTGAATCTAAATCCGTTAAATTGCTCTTGATAGCTTCGGTAATTGATTACCTCTTGCAATATAGCGCCGTTGCTTCATTTAAAATGAATATTTATACGTTATTAATACGATGGAATTGACTATGAATATTCTGTACTGTCATATGGTGCCAACGTAGCTGTTTTACTAATGAAGTATAATGTGATAATGAATTACAATTATTAGTATATGTCCATATAGTACCTATAGTGTTGTAGGCAATGTTGGACGTACAAATGCAATATGTCCGTAATCGACCTTGGACAAAGTCATTGTAAAAATTAAATTCTCGTTAATCATTCATGGCACCGTAATTATTAGTGTAGCACACACGTATTGTCTGTTTGATTATTCGTTAGCCATTATGGTTAGCTGCTATTACATCGAGATGCTAAATCTGTAAAATAATATAATCTACTAAGGCACTAGGTATATGTATTTGAGTTTTTATTTTTTTGTAAAATCAAGGTTAGATTTTTATGTTTTTTAACAAAATGACCGCAACGTTAGCAGTATAACATATTCTAGAATAGATTACCATTTTTAATAGATTTTATAGCTTCACCTGTAGGCACACACACACACACCTTTGGATAAAAGCATTGAAATGTCTCATGAAATATGCATTAGAGTTTCAAACTGCAGATTCAGCAATCCAGTCAGCAGAAGCGTGCGTTGCCTACGATTCCACGTGTACGCAGTGAAATAAATCAGTACAGATGTTACTACTTGCTACCTCGGAACACATAGTCACGTTATAAATTCGTATATCTAATAACGATCTGATTAAAATGCTCTCTTAGTAATGAATTGTATCGCTGAAAATACCATCTGCTTCATACTTCTGTAATATGTACTTGCTGCATTCATGTAATATAATAGAAGTATCTTCTTAACGCAGGTAAAGATTGAGTATTTTTTTCGAGCGATCACTGCTAAGTCTGATTGTAGGCTTCTATTGAACGAAACACTTTATAATAGTGTACTCTTACAAGAAACTGCAGTCATTGTTGAAATGTAAAACGTATTAAGGAGAATGTTACGAGAGATGGGTAAAAGAATTTAGTGAAAGGAACCACTGGCAGATTGCCAGTCGAGATGATTGGGTCGTGCGAAAAGTATGATGAAAAAGAAACAGGCTCTCACTTCCTGACGAAACACAAGGGAACGAAACGGAAGATTTGAGGGCAGACAGATAGAAAATAGAATGTCAAATTCTCGTTTGCATTTTCAACGCATACCTACCACACGATTACGTTTTCTAGTGAGAAATAAATTTAATATAAATATTATTTCGTCATATCCGTTAAGTGTAATTATACGTAAATATAAAAAATGACAATACAGGAAATTATTATGAAAATAGTATTATTTGTTTAAAATGCCAAAACATAGAAAACCATGATTTTATTTTGACTGTACTATCTTTTATAAAATTGTTAGTTCTTGTTCCTTTGTGTATTTCGAGAACTCGCTCCTGCCTGATAACAAACATTAATCGTTTATTATTCAGGAAGAAAATACAATTGCATAGGTACCTAGATTTGAACAAATATATTTTAAACAAACTGTTATAAAAATAACTCGTATGATAGACACTTAAATACGTACTGAAATAAAAAAATAAATGTGTCTATTGGTTGAAATTTAAATTTATCGTTTTTCATCAGTTCACAAGTATGTATATTTTTTTATGTTCTGTGAGTAGTGTGCAAGTTTTGGCACGAGATCTGGAGTTTTCGTGTAGAAATGTAGGCGTAAAAATGTTTCGTTGACGGGCGTAAGCATGAGTCAAATATTCAGTTGACTATTCTTGTTTCACTAATTACTTTAACAGCGGCCGGCATGAAACTACTACTCAAGTATGAGTAGTTTATATTTGTAGTTATTATATGTTTGTATATCTCTGCCTGCTTACATTGTAGGAATGCGGTCTACAAAGAAAAGTAATCTTTCACTTCTCCAATTGGTATATCACTTCGCGATTTCTTCGAGTTCTTATAAAATATGTATGAACATATTTTTTTTTTAATTCTCTTGTTAAATCGTAATCAGTAGAAATAGTTCGCACAAGTTTATAATATAAGAGTTTATGACACAGCAACAACAAAGTATATTTATTGATTAGGTATGGAATTGATTTATCGTATGTTTTGATTCGTATGTAAAATATCGTATGCACGTGCGCATTTTTCTCGTAAATTTATGAATGAAATATTAAATTTAGAATCACTCGTGTATTGCACAACATACGATAACACCGAAATCTATTTGCTCCTGTTACCGATTGGTAACACGGTATCAACTGTTGACGAAGATGCACGAGTCGCTTATTCATGAATAATTCTGTCATTTCATACAAATTTGCATAACTATTTACGTAGTATGTATATGTACTGAACTTACATGTTCTTGATAACATGCATAATTTACTGACTACATACATCGTAGAATGCACGAGGGCCTCATTTATTTACTTTAGCAAATATTACATTATTTACGTACAAATACAAAACATATTTCATTTGTTCCCTGTAATCTATTGGTGTGTTTATACAAATAGTATATATTTCAGTTTTTTTCTATTGTTGGCAAAAAAAATTACGTGTAGAATTTACTATATAGAATTCATTGTTATCAAATAATTTGATTTACCTGCGAGCCATTTTGCAAGCATATATTACCCGCACGCATTTGTGATTTATCTTTTGGCTACATTTATTTTAATTTTAATGGAATTTGATAAACACTTTCATGCCACCGTCCGTTAGTTTAAAGAGCCTAAGTTCCCGTTTCATAAGGACTAAATTCACTAGTAATTCCTATTGATAATTATTCTTATAATTTTTTTTTCTTGACGTTTCATCTTCCCATTGCCTGTGATTAAATATTATTTTCTGTTATTATAGAATATTTAAATACGATTTTAATTAGTTCCTGGATATGGTAACTGTTTTAGTAATTAGTTTGGATAAAAAAATCTTTGACCCATGTATTTCTTCTGATAAAAAACAAGTTATTCCAAGTAAAATAGAAAATATTAATGAAATGTAAATATACAAATTAATGATGAAAGTTAATTTGGAATTCTGTGGAGAGATTACTGAAAACTGAAACGTTATATCGTTGTTTGTTTATTCGTTCGGTTCATCGGTGAATTCAATGAATATTCATGGTAGCATTTTACCAAATAGAAAGAGAGAAAAGCTAAATGAACAAATATGTATTCTGTACATATCTGTCATTGTGTCATTTCCGGACAAACCATGACCGATATAATTAAGTTAGATATACGGAAATATAACGCCAGTATTATAACATACATACACATATGACATTCCATCACAGTTCTAGTTGACGTAAGTAAATCAATCAATCAGTCAGGTATAAATATTTGTACGTACTTCATCATGAACACTGCGTGTGAACAAATATTCGCAACAGGAATGTTGTTGCTTGCATGTTGTGATAGAACTAGCAAAGAACACTTCTTCTGTGCATAGTTAGACTCAATAGATTAGCTGTTCGACGCCGTCTGTTGTTTGAAATAACTTATAGCTGTTACGGATAGATATTTATAGCTTAAAGGAAGAAGATTATATGCCAGATGAACTTTCCCTTCATCTCATATACCTGTTGCGTTGTCGTCATGTATTTTTTTACGACAGTTCGACCTTGACATCTTGCTAAGGTCAAGGGAATACGACAACTCTTTAGCCAATTTTGCGATTGTGTCTCGTGTCTCCTCGCAAAATTACCTGTATACTCATGGTCATGGTCACTTTCAGTTATTCATATTCCTGCACGATATTCTTGACATTTATTTGTATCCTTTGATTACTATTTTCTGGTATATGTCGTCAAGAATACACGATACCTATGGATAAACATATCGTTGAACATTGCCAATACAGCAATATTTCATATCGTAATGTTTGTACTATCAGCCATACGGCGAAACAGTTTCGTCAGCGATTACCTTGTAAAAAAAAAACTTTACTATGTAAAAAAACTCTATCGATATATGCACAAATAAAATCATACCATACCTTCTCTCTAAATCTTACGTATTACGTAGAAAATGTGAAATTTCAATATCTTCTGTAGTTACGGAAATAGAAACAAGCAGAACGCATTGCAATGGAGATACGTGTCAATTGCAGGTCGCGAAATGTACATGGGAATGACGTCGGACGTAAATTGAAATGCACAAGGAAAATATAGAAACCAGCGAGGTAATTATTTCTCAGATTCTCCATGATGGAGTTACGTTGTATTTGTGTTGTATTTTTCCATATCCATATCAGAGAATATTTGTGATAATATACGTTTATACATAGAACATTAGACTACCTTTGCATGTATAGGTATATACTTACGGTATATCAGGGGTTGATATCTTACATCCCTGACCTGAATGGTCGACGACAGACGTAGTTAAAATGCGGAACTAGAGACTACACGGAAGGACTCGTGAGGGAAATTCGTCCTTCTAGAAGCTTGCCAATAGTCTGTCCTGTACAACCAACTAGGTCAACGCGACATCATGGAGTCGCCTGGCAACGGCCGGTAACCTCGTGGGGTTGTAGTCATGCTTCATGTTGTCGAGGGGTGCGAGAGGAAGTCTCTACCATCCTCGCCCCCCCCCCACCTCACACACCCCTCATTCCCATATACTATCGCCCTTTGTGCAACAGCAGACCCATAGTATTGATCTCTATTCGTGAACCGAAATCGGCAAACCGAATCATGATGGTGTGTCATAGAACTATTCGTGGCGTCCATATAAATGCACACGGGAATTTATGGAGAGATAATCTAATTTTATACGACCACAAACTTCAGCTCATCTTCAAGTAAATATTGTACTTTACATATAACATAAACCTTCAAATCTTTTTCAACATTTCATTGGCAAATAAAAAAATATTTACCACTTTGTATTGAAATTGACCATATTTATATTCTGTAGTATGTGTGTTGAAAATCAAGTTTCAAATGTGCGACAGTCGAGTCGAACGTTTCACATGGAATATGTGTCATTCTGGAAAATGAATGGAAACAACACGTCCGATGACAAACTCACGTCAAATCGTTACATGTCTGTTATTACTTACTCGTCACGCACAAGGTCGCTACAACATTCCAATTCTGTATGTCTGCTTGCAATACGACTACTACATATAAACAAACATCGTACAAATACAACAAATACAAGTTATTGTGCAGATTTGGGCGGGTTTCAAATTGTACACTCACTAATATCAACTTAATGCAATATCGGTAGATGGAATTTAATATCAATACAGTTAATATTACTGTGTTTAATTGCAAATAATAATTGGTTACATTTGATAAATGGAAATTTCAGCGAATAAATCAATTCGCACGTTGACGTTTATTTAAAGTGGGACACATTTAATCACTTCACGTGAATGATTTTTTTACTAAATCGAGATTATTACTCACTGATTGATAATATTGTGCCATAAACAATTTTTTTATTATTCCATGGGCACAGATATGATTGATCAATACATCATGATATGTTTTATTCAATATTCCATCACTTTGAGTCTAGAAGAAGTTCGTAACGGTTTTTGTTCCGTAAGAATTCCGTAATGATAGTATTGAATGAAATTGCTTTTAACATATGCTCATTACAATTCTATAGATCGTTTGATAATTGTCAGTTGGCAAAGTCTACACTTGTAGAAAAGTGCTTTCTCATTGGGTAATTCATTAATGGACTAATAGCGTCACGGTGGTGTTTATATGAACTAAACACACAGTATGACCGTTGTGTTTGTATTAATGTGTGCCGGCTGCCCCTGTAGAGATACAAGTGATTCGTACTATATACTACCACTGCCACCGATGCTGATGTTGTTTGTTAGGCTGATTGTGTGGTGTGTTGGACGTTCTGTAATTGATGTTCGTGATTTAGGGTGCTTGTTAGTGCCGCCACATCATTTAACACCAGCCGGATTAATTACTCTATAAGCATCTAGTAATTTCTTTTTTTAATGAATCGAGTTGATGAGAGTAATAGCCAGGTTTTAGTTTTGCCACTTTCGTTTTGTGGAATTGTGTCGAGTTTGCAGACAATATAACGGTTTCACAGTAAATCATTTATTGCTTAGAACATATCTTAATATATGTACTGAATTTAAACTTTAGAAATGTATAAGTAAATTAAATAAAAAAAATAAACAAAAACTGTTAAGTTAGATAAGGTACTAATGCAGGTGATTGTCTGTGTGGATTGTTTATAGTTTTTTGTTTATCAACGATACTGATAATTATTTTACGAGTACACTGACATGAAACTTTAAAAGTCATGCTAGATATACAGAATTTTTACCTGTCGACCTCGGACGATATCAATTGTTTACTTTTGCTCAGTTGTGTGTGCATGTGACGTCACCTGAAATGTATGGTTGAAATCTACCTTGGATTTAGAAACCAGCTGTTACTTTCCACGCAAGCTCCGTGTGTACTGGTATTTGCATCCGGCCCATTTTCTGTAACGCTCCACTTAACTGTACGTATCTACTTGTTACGAATGTACGCATTTACGTTACGTGCTATAATTATCTTTGTCACTACACTTTTCGTAATTAGTGTACTATTGAATTCTCAGTCAGATTTACCGAAATGCAACACTCAAAATTTGTTTATAACCAGCAACGATAACTGATCCTGGATGGTTATATATCTGTAACGTTGAATCTTAAATATTCTTTTGATATTTCATTTCTACAATGGGTAGAATCGCATAACCTATGTATATGGTTGATCGATATTTGATTTCTCGTAACATTCATGCCTGGCCATATTTTAAATAAATTCTACTTGTATTATATTGGAGTGAAAATTTACTACACACGGTCGGATATCGTATGGTAAAAATTTCAATTTATCGATTTACAATATAGGAAGCATTCTAACGTCTAGACAAAGTTAGTATTACACTGTTTCACTCGTATTAGTGTTCATTGTGAATATCCTATCCCCCATGCATACAATATGCTACGTTATTTTACATATTTGTCATTAATATTTGTCGTTTATCGTTGATGCTGACAACAAGTCAACTTCAGTTCGTACACTTGCCATCAACGTGAACCCTGGGATCAGTAATTCGCGTGTCTCACTCCGCCACAAACAAGCAATAGCCCCCATGTGGCCACCCTACTTCGACCCTGTGTGTCGCGTCGCTCTGACGCAACAAGCGACCGTCGCGTCGGCAACAACACTGGCGCCAACTAGTGAGAGATATGCGTCGGGACAATACCGGTAATCCATTCGAAAGCACAATTACGTTCAACCCTTGCCTCCTGTCAACCCTCACTTCATCTAAATGCTACGAAAAACTCCTCTACACATACTCAAAGCGGAACAAGAGCATAAACAATCGAAAATTATTTTCCGGCATTAAAAACTCAAGACGTCATCCATATTGACGTTTTCTCTTTATAAAATTAATTTTCGTTATAAAGTTGATTGTTCTGCATGCGTAACTTATATAAATTGGCCCGTAAGATTGACTAAACACATTTATTGCTGAGACCCAGATGCATATATTTAAATTTATAATCACATACGCTATATGCATATATGTATTCGGAATTACGCATTTAACAAAATAAATATATCTGATTTATTTAACACCAGAAGTGTGTGTACCAATATAACAAATACGGAAATGAAAATATGATAATTCCAATGTCACCAATTTCGGTAAACAATTCGTAACCTCAGTGCGGTTCTCACAGTGTTTAATTAATTTAATTTATTTGAATTATCCGTTCACATAGTTACAAAAGATAAACATTTTCTGGGAATTCTTCGCTTATCACACAATTGGGTTATGTTTTGGCTTGAAATTTAAAAATAAATTACGGACATTGTACTTCAAGCGTATGGTATTAAAAGAAATAAATCTATATCTGTATTTATTGTTGCATTGGGTTGATATCGATCTGGAGATATTTATTGAATGCAAAGATTTAGTAGATAATATTGTATGATGTACTGGTTCAATTATTATTGTTACGATGACATCCGTGGTTAGCGGGGCTCTTTGTAGGGACAAGTGTTGTGTGATTAGTTCAAAAGTAAATCAATAATCGACAAGTGAACTGAACTATTAGGCGCGCCTATAACACTACTCATAGTAAATATATAACCGTTCACTTTTGCACTTCGCATTGTGCTGTATCTAGGATTCATTGTGTCATCGGTACCTCTACAATCAAAACTAAACTGTAAGTTATTTATACAATTTCTCGAAATTTCATTCCCGTAATATTCAAAGTAGAAATCCAATTAAAAATAATTCAAAGTACATATACAAATACGTTCATAAAATATTATTTGTATCGAATTGATTATTACTTTTTTTGTGATATGTGTTTCAGTTTTTATCAATATACATACAATTTATTATTCGTATCGTATTTCTAAAAACACCCACACAATATTACCCAATTTAATAGAAATATTTAATTTTAATTAACAATAAAATAATTATCTCTTTATTGTACATGGTATACCCATGCTTTTATAATTAGTCACGATGTATTTTAAACAGTAATTAATTTACGAGCAATAATCGTTCCGCGGAATTAATTTTATTTCACCATTGCCAATCTATATTTGAATAGTTTTTATAGAAAAATGTGGGTTTTACACAGGGATCTATATTGTATAGTCATTTGTCAACGGTATCCCGGATCCATACAAAAATATATTGACATCAAATACGTGATGTAGGTAACAAAATTCCCAATACAAGGTTAGATCTATTTCGTATCAATATGTAAGAAAAAAACCGTATTTAGTAATCTTATATATGGTTTCATATCAATAGCTTCAGTAGCTTGCGATGTAATATCTAATATTTCATAAAAAAATAAATATTTCAATATGTATCATCACATAAACATGTTTTTGAACATGAACTGCATTTATAATTGCAATTATTCTGTACAATTTAATTATGTTTGTCATGCGCCTGGATTGATGTAGTCGACTTGTAATCTCATTAACAGTGCACTAATTGCTTCTAAATGTGTGTGCGTATTTCTATTCATTCACATATCGGGGATTTACCTGTGAAATTATCGCGATACACCAGGTAACACGACACTAGCGCTGTTCACGGCTTGACGGCGTGCGCTCGAAACAACATAGACTAATATTACGTACGATAACGTTAGTGTGCACATAGCATAACATTGCATATTATACTAGATATGTATGTATGTTGGTTTATATACACACATACATACAAACTTGCATGAACAGGCTAGCGAACGGTTATGCGATATAATGTGCAGAGATCAAATGACGAACGTCAACTACCAGACCTTGAAACAATCGCATTACTACAAAACATAGATATTCAGTCAGGTACAAGCTAAACCATGCACAAGATATGTTGGTAATAATACGTGTTTGGAGGGTTGAAATTTATTGTAATATATCATACCCAGATACTGTCAATATACAAGGCGGATTATAGTTAGAAGGACCAACCATATTTCATCAATAGTTTAGCTACAGGATTTTTTTTAATGCCAGTTTTCAGCGGTAAATGTTGTGTGAAAATGTGTTTTACATCGCTGAAAGAATATCTAGTTTCGTAAAGCAACACTTATATAAACATTAAAGAACTTTTGTGACATGTGAAATGTTGATTTTTTTTTTTGTCACAATTTGACTTGCGTGAAAATTTCCATGATTGAAAACAATTTTGTTGTATAATTTTCCATTTCTCCCACATTCTCTAGATATTCTATTATCACATTAATGTATTTTTAGAAAACATTTTTATCTTGTTTGAAATAGATTATTACATAGGTTAGTAATAATTGTTCTAGGAAGTGTAATCGTCATCTGTCTGTCTATAATCTGTGAATATTTACGATACAAAGTAGTTCACTAATAGTAAATGATGAAAATCATATAAACTAGCGATCAGTATTAACCCAGTCGTGCAAAATTTAGCGGTAAGGTATTTAACCTTGGCACGGACAGCTGGCGTAATCGTTACGCTGTTACACATTCACGATATCTCATAATCCGGTTCGTTATTCACCCGATATTAAACCTAATTAATATTTTTGCATACGGACTTTCATATCACTTAATTAATGAAAATACATTAGAACGCTTTACAGCGTAATTACAAACATTCAAATTACATATACGATTTTATGAAATGTGTAAATTAGTGTACGTATATGGTATACAAAAGAAATTGTTTAACAAAAGTATTGGAATATATATTAACATTTCCGCGAAAGGTTTCATGTTTACAGCGTGATGTCAAGTAGTTGTAGCATATCATGTATTCCAAAATATTCGTCAAAATCCATCTTTTTAGCAAATATACATCTGTCAGAAAGGTATTTTGTATTCCTGAACTTTTGTTCCAAACATCACATAGCCTTGACATTTGTCTTGTAACATTTCATCGCAAAACATCACATTCTTCTTAAAAAAAAAAAAAAATTTCGGTTCATCTGTTCAGATTTACATAATCGAATTCCAATATCTTACATCACACTTTTGTGTATTTATGCAGAAATTTTAATTTGCCGGTTTTTAAATAATTTTTACACATTTAAAAATACTTTCTAAAAAATAATATGTACCTATATCGCAAGATCTATATGTTTGTAAATTCCCATCCGAATAATGCAATGTAATATTGGGGGATTTTATTGGCCATTGTGAACTGAACAGAGATTAATTGTTAGTCATATATTGCTTGTATGTTTTTGGTTGTGTAATTCAGCAAACTGATACGAATGTATAGATTATTATTGGTTCATATTGTTCTAAGTTATCTGGCTAGAACTGTTAATTTTATTTAGGTGTATGTACTTGTAAGGTATCGGTTGAATGTTATCATGACCGTGAAATCATTTTCATTGCCTTCTTATCAGCCAGAACAATGCCAGTGACCCACTATTTGACAGTGTTACTTTCACGTTTACAAAAACGTATATATTCAGAGACTACGTATTCACATACATTGTTACGTGTTGTAAATCAACGAATAATCGCTACTAATTATCAATTTTATTTTTTTGTTCTTAATCCATTCGTTGCCAAATATTACAACGCTATTGTGATATACAGTTCATACAAAGAAAATGCAACATAATATTCTGATTAAGATTAAAATACAAATAAACATACACTCATATTAAGAAATACATATATGTTTGGTTCTTTCTGGTGGTAACATTGTAACAAAATATAAAGTATTTCGTAACATTTACACCTAATATTTCATCTAGATAAACCCACACGGTTCCACTAAATTCGCCAACAAAGTTATGAAACGCTTTTGATTATGACGAATAATAAATAAAATTGATAAGCGCTATGATGATGTTGCAAAAAATAATTGAAATTCCCGAGTTTCACAGATAGAAATCAAATATTGATATTTGTTCTGTGGTAAATAATAAAAAATAAATGAACTTTCTCGAAAAATTATCAACTCCGGTTATAGGGGCGTTTGTCTGTTATTTGCTCACATTCTGTGGGGCATGTCTGTGCTTGTAGCAGCAGAAGCCCAACAGTAGAACATCAAACAAGGACATTTGTCTACGTTAATGGGCACTTGTGTGGTTTCTTTCACCCTTGAAATAATTATGTGCTAGTTTTAGTACAGATGCTTCACATATCTAAAATGCAGACACATTCACCAGAATCTATTATTGGATAAACAAATATGTACGAACACACTACATACCGTCTGAAAATGTTTAATTAACTGTTAATACACACAACTCATTTCATATTACTGTTCCAAATTTGTTAACATGTGTTCGTATTCATTTTCATGAAAGAATTTAATTTTTAATCACCGGAAACAATTGTTTAACAATTTTATAATCGCCATTGAGATTAATTTTCCCTAGGAACTTTTCAAGTGTTAATCAAATTTCGTGTGTGCGTTTAACCAATGAAAAAACCAGTAACAATATTGGTCGTACATTCTTTTGTCAATACTGAAGAAAGATGTTACGTTGTTAAGTGAAATATACGTTAACTTGTCCATTACGATTCGTATGTTTTGTCTTACAATACGTGCAGTGGAAACTGAATCGACTTAGGTAATAGCGTGCCTTGAAACTCGTACATTTAGTCGTCAGTGTTGCTTGATATACCTTATTAACTGCGGGTAGAGACGTACAAATGTACAGTATGTTTTATATGTATGCAATTGTGTACGTATGAATGTTCTACAGACGCCTGTATACCTGTAGTGTTATGCAATTACATGTTGTATTACGTAGCGTGCCATGGAACGAAGCAAATTTGATTCGCTCGTACATTAGATTATTCTATTTTACATTTAACTTCACTATTTGCAGTGTGAAACATCTCAGTACGAAAAACATTGGTAGTATATTATATTTTTTATCAGGATGTGTTTCACAAATTCACATTTTAAACTTCTAGACTCTAGAATCTAGAGTACATAGTCATAATTTAGAATTCCAATTGCATTATTTAGGTGTAGTTTTCTGTAAACTTGTAAGAACAAAGTTTTATTTACGTTTAGAATTCTCAAGATTGAAAGTTTCATCTAGTTTCTCTATGGTAATGAGCCCCCTTTTTCCCTATAGGTACAGGCGCCTATGGTGCACATATGTACATGTAGTTTGTACGTGTAGACATGCATCTACCTGTTGTGTACATGTTAATCTCCGTAACAGAGTGCGTTACAATTATTTGACACAATTACCCAGTATAAAAAAAAAAACTAATATATACGTAAGTATAATTGGCTTTGTCGCAAGTGACAAGTGTGTGTGTGTGTGTGTGTGTGTGAGTATGTTTCACTACATGTAACTGTGTAAGAGTGTTAAGAGTTTAATTACTATATTAAATTAAATGCACAGTTGTACAGTAATTATATGAAACCTTTCAGTTTATAGAAATTTAGACAAAGAGATTTATAAATTTCACATGGATAAATTTCATTTAGTTGGTTATTATTATAAAGTTGTTGCCCAAAGATAATATCCAGAGCAACGAGAAAAGAGAGCACAGGTTATTGCGAGAACAACAATTTACATTTAACGAAATTCAATACTTAATTATTCTACGCGCAAACGTTATATTTTAGTTTATGTAAGAACAAAAATAGTTTCATAAGAACTCTTGCACAGCACAACCGCTCTCACACCGAACTCTATAAAGTTACAAATATTATTATTACATGAAGTTAAATACATTGGTATACTTAAATAATAATAAACATTTCATTTTCTATTCATATTGCGATGTCTTGATGAAATGACCTATTGATAAATGAGTTGGTTAGTTGTATAATAATGTTACTTCCTAGTTTTGAATAACAGTGCACTATTTTCCCATCCCTGACGTACGTCTATGTGTAAAAGCAGCGTGATGATGTCTGGGTAAGCGGAGGCAGAATCATCATCGGCTGTAGCGGACCTTCACCACGCTTGACATTTCACTTTCAAAAGAGAACCTACTAACAGTGCGCGGCGATCCAGCTCATCAGATTGCATTGCAGAAAACGACAGCATGCTCCGATTTCGTTACATCATAAGATTGATTTTCTAAATTACGTATCGCGACTCACTAACCAACAACACACAGGATATTCTCGCAACTTAACTGTTCATCCTGATCTTTGCGTCATCGCCATCATATAATTCCAATAAATATTAATGTATGGGTATTTGCATCAGAACAATAAATGCGCAACCTAATTGCTAATAAACGTTTCGTCGATGTATACGTTAAAATTAACTGATTGCTATCTGGCAACACTGCAAGAAATAATACAACTTGTTAATGTAATACGATGATGAATACTGCTTGCTGTATTTGACTTACCTAAATTGTAGATAATTACTTTCGAATTTTGACATTCATAGGTTATCTATTTTACGTAACATCTACGTGAAGTTGGCCATTGAAAAACAGTAGAAGAACAATATTTATACCTACTTTCGATGTACGAAATAGCTTAGTTGACATGACGTCACTGTTTTAGAATGTTAGTGACAAACATTCGCACGTAATACAGAACACTTGTCGGTTGTAAAACATGCGCTTGTAGATGACACGATTATCTAATGGCATTCGCTACAATACATTTTTCGCATTCCTCCTCCTTTGACATTTCATTTACATCTTAAATAAGGCACGCGATATTCGAATCACTAACAAGTCACGTGCTCTCCGTTACATTATGTACTGATTACTTACTGAACCACTCCCCACTGTAACTATTGCCTTTGCATTTATGTTAAACTGTTTCACAGCATATACAGGATTGATTTACAAATAGAAAAAATCTAATAAAAATATCAACATCTTGTCGCGACATAAGGTTTATCAAATTGAAACTGCTAATGTTGCTGTCAATCAGAACTATTTTATAAACATGCGTTTTTTACTCGAAGCGGCTTTCAATGAAATTGTGTTTTATTTAATAAGAACTATCCAGGAAGTATGCAGTGTGAAGTGAAAAGAGAAAACTTGTATTTCATCGATATTTATAAATTACATTTGAAAAAGTTAGTAAAACATGTTGTGACTGGTTACTGTGTAAAATACAAATAAATTACTGTCAAATTGTGTTTTATCTGCTGTCCGATTATGAAAAAATAATGTAATGAAATAGCATCTGTAGCAGTTATGTAGTAGATACGTACCGTAAACTTGTGTTGATTATTTTATTACATTTTTCGTATTACCTAACAATGTCTTTAAAATTACCGATTTCGGAGCAATTGCGGGCATACAGCACGGCTCGCTCCACTTGCGACAAACGTCAGATTCCTTAGCACCAGCTAGTACAGTATGCGTTTGCGCAATACGTCCAATTCTCGCCGCTTTCTAAAATGATAGTGATTGCCTTACAACAAACGAATACTATCCTGAAAATGATGCAAGTCATGTAAATTTAATTATAAATTTCGCCAGAAATAAATTCTTTATTTTCAAATTGTCTTCGTATATTTATATTTGAAGCCAGTGTGAAATTTAGCAGTTACGTTGTACTTGCATATTTATACAAGTCTTATTAAGTTTTACATTCGTTCATTCTCTGCTTACTTTTTTTTGCTTTGTTAACTAATAAAAGTACAGTGCAAGATGAACTCGAGTATAGCTTGTAGAACATTTTTATTAGTTCCTTTAGCTTACACACTGCTCTTCGACTTTCTGCTGAAAAGAAAATCGCAATATTTAATCATTCTCGGGTCCAATGAGACAAAGGAAGATTATACATAGCATTTCTAGTACAACATCTAATAGTTTCAAATATGTGAAGTATTCCAACCAGTGTTACGTAAATCGTTTTCTAATTATTCCCAAATAAATATTAACTAGATTTTAATTACGAGAATTACATATTAAAATGTTATTTGGTCACATATTTAGTATAAATATTTTTGTTTTTCTATTGCTATATTAATTATTATTATTTATTTCTCGTAATTGGTGTAAATTGCCGTGTTCTTAGCCCAATGTGTTAATGTGAAAATAGAGAAAGCGATAATGTGTTGTCCGACTACATTAAAGTACATCCTGAAACAAGATTCAGAATAGATTATATCGTAATATCCGTGTAATTTCGAGTGCACTTTGCGATTTTAATAAAATGCGCGTCTACTATTCTAAATTATACCTACAACATGGATAGTTCTAACTAAACGTATTCATTTTAAACCAACTGAAGCCTTTTTAACTATTTGTTATGGATATTTCGCGTTATCGTTGATTTATACAAAGTGACAGAACAATAATAACACGATGAATCACGGACTCTAAATCTTTTGATAGTGTTTTTGCATATAATATTACATTTTATAGTGCAATAATGATTTATTACTTCAACTAGTAACTTGACTATATATGTAGACCACATGGAATCATATCGTATGGCATGACTTCTAATGTTTCAAACTGAATGCCATCAACAGATTCCACATACATTGGCTCTGTGTCAAATGACACAAAGGCCACCAGCATGGTTCTCTAATTAGATTAACTCATCGGACAAAGTCAGATATCAGATTATAATCAGATTGACTCCAGTTATGTATCCAGCCACAATAATCACATTAGAACAGTATTTACCAAAATTGCCATTTCAACATCTTCCGTCCTGAAATATTCATATTACTTTTTTCTTCTTCGTTATTTACAGATATTATTTTGAGTGTTCAACAAATACAACCTAAAAACTCATTTTATCCCGGTTCTGACATTTAACGTCATTTGAATATTTTTTTTTTTTTTTGTAATAATCCGTTTGATTCGACATTTCCTTGGCATTTTATAATTCATCTTCCGGTGGGTATTTTTGAAGGCGTAAAAGAAAAATCGTTATTTTGATGTCGCATCAAATATTTGGATGAACATATCCGTGTCTATAAATCTTGCAAATTGTGTTGAGAATGGTGGAGCTATGGCCGTGTCCGTTATGCAACATTTATAAGACAATCTGCATTCCAGAATGATGACCTCGTTGCATCCTATAGTCGCGTCGAAAGGTCGACTGGTTACTAGACATATAAACACACCTTGCTATTGTCGGACGTGCTGCTCCTCGTACATCTACCGTTACCGTTATTTACTCTCTACTCTACTCTACTGTACTGTACTGATCCTCCTCGCCCATCCTCCATTACCGTAGGTCAGCAGCCACCAGTCGAATTCAGTGACCCACAGACTAAACCAGAACACTCCAGTGCATTGTACCCTACATCTTTCCATGTGGCCAATTAGAAAGGATGATAAACGTACCTGTTCCTACACAGTCACATACGTAATACACATTTATGTCGCCTTTCAGATGTGCGGAAAATGTCTGCACTCGCGCGACAACTCATTAGCGTCAATTATTTATTTATTTAGTCATATAAGTGAAATTGACAGTTCGATTCCATTTCTTCAATTATTTTGTAATTCTTCCGTGTGATTTAATTCCTGTTTCACGCAACAAATCCATTTAATAAGCACACTGTTCTGCTCATAGTACAAGAGACATGTTTTAAACATTACACCACATGCTTGACTTGTTTGTATGTGTTTAGTATTCCATTCAAATATTTCGCTGTTGACATGATAAATGCGGTACACTCGACTACATACGTATATTCTCCTTAGGAAAAGTGAAAATCTATAAATAAATCAGTTGTTTATTATTTCCTTTACGTGTTGTAGTTTACTTGGCAAATAATTACTGTTTTACATTAATATTGTATGAACGATGTAACCTATTTAAACGGAATAACAATCAACCCTGTCAGGACGGTTGGGCGGGTGTCGGAAGTTGAGTGGTTTGTTTTCTGTCATATCTGGCGAGCAATGAGTTGTGCACGAGCTCCCATTTCGTGTGTAGGTGGACCACGCACAGAATGGACGCTTCGTACTGCACTTGTTGTTCAGCAATCGATAAGGATAACTTTTAGGTCCTTTGCGTGGGTGTACCGCACGTACAAATCCACCATCCCTTGCCGTGCGTCAATCCCGCGCGCGCCATGCGGAATGGTGCGCGCCCACAGAACTCATTCATCCGCCTACGCGTTAGACGACGTAGTGACGTCATGTGGTGCCATCAGTTTAGCCTGGGCGCCAGTCCGCGCTTACACTGTTAGGGGCTCCTTTCACTAGTCACTGTTTCACACTCCGCTCTCTCTCTCTTGCACTCCAACACTCACTCATGCCGTTACCAGGCAACACACTGGCTACCATATACATATATATTTGCAAGTGCTCTGTCTGTGTGCATGTGTTAGTGCGCGGTTCGCGTTCAATCTGCTAGCGTCTATTGCTTGTGCGTCGTTTCAACCAACAAGTCCACCTCCATCCATCCATCCATCCAGTTACCAGTTGCTCGCCGTGTGTGTCGGTTGTACAGTTGAGAGTGTACGCTCTCACCGTTGTACTCACATATCTCGGTGCGTTCGCGTTAACAGCATGTGTTTGAGTCTCCTGTAGACACTGTCCGTGCTCGTGACTGATTGTTGCGTGTTTACGTCTGTTTGTTTTCGTCTTCCACTATTGAACGTTGTTGACAAAGTACGCGCCACAACCCCGACTGTTTCAATGTCTAACTAAATATTTCATTATTTACTCAAATATTCCAACGGTACTAAGAAACCCTTCATGTGTATCAACTAACTTAATTGTCAGTTCTATAATTACACTCGTAATAATATACTGAAAGAGACCCTACATATTTTCACGGTTTGTTTATATGTTTGTACAAATTCTATAAATAAAAAGTGAAAGTGACGCATGTTTGTTGTGTTTATTGTGCACTGAAGAAAGATGAATAGTTGAAACGCTTGTTCGCCTTTCTATGTACGTGTCTGCACGAAAATCAACATTATTTGTTGTGTGAACGATTGTCAGTAACGTGTGTTCGCTTGTTACAGTGTGGCTCCCTTGAAGTTGACGAGGACAGGCGGCGTCGCGTCACCATCATGGAGGGTGTCAACCCAACAACCAAGAATACCAACGTCAGCGCAGTCAACAATAACAACACAGATACCACCACCACTACCACCACCATCAACAACAACAACAACAACAACAACACTACAAAGACCACTGGTACCATGGCAGAGACTCAACTGCGACTAGCCGTACTCAGTTATGAACAAGTACGTCGCCTCAACGATGTAATGGACGAAGTGGTCAGCATCCACGGACGCGGTAAC
The DNA here is from genome assembly GCA_963422195.1 of Carabus problematicus. Taxonomy (NCBI): domain Eukaryota; kingdom Metazoa; phylum Arthropoda; class Insecta; order Coleoptera; family Carabidae; genus Carabus; species Carabus problematicus. The sequence continues at coordinate 12,998,847 of OY728584.1, forward strand.
TTCCCCACACTCGAGGTACGGTTACGGGACCTAGTAACCGTGGTCAGGGCCAAGTTGGAGGCCGACACGACATCCGGCGGTGCTGGCATGCGTGTTCGCGATATTCGTCTGAATGGAGGCGCCGCGTCGCACGTCCTCGCTACCGAATCACAACCCTACAACGATCTGGACCTCATATTCGGCGTGGAATTGTCCAGTGGCAGAAACTACGACCGTGTGAAAACTGCAGTACTCTCGTCGCTGTTCGATCTGTTGCCAGAAGGAGTTAGCCGGAAACGCATATCCACATGCAGTCTGAAGGAAGCGTACGTCAGTAAAATGGTGAAAGTAAACAACGACGGTGACCGCTGGTCACTCATCTCGCTGGGAAACTCACGCGGACACCGAAATGTCGAACTGAAGTTCGTCGACACAATGCGTCGTCAGTTCGAGTTCTCTGTTGACTCATTCCAGATCGTTCTCGATTCACTGCTACTGTTCTACGAGTGCAGCGAGCTGCCCATAGGCGAGAACTTCTATCCGACCGTCGTAGGCGAGTCCGTGTATGGCGACTTCCAGGAAGCCCTTTATCACCTGCACAAGAAACTGATTTCTACGCGGCATCCGGAAGAGATACGCGGCGGCGGCCTATTAAAATACTGCAACCTGCTAGTGAAGATGTACCGAGCCTCACAGCCTGATTACATCAAGACCCTGGAGCGATACATGTGCTCACGGTTCTTCATCGACTTCCCTGATATAGGCCAGCAGCGGGCCAAACTGGAGAACTACCTGTGGAACCACTTTGTCGGGCCCGAGGAGGAGTCCCTACGATACCAATACCTGATACTGCTACGCAGCGTAGTCGAGGAATCCACAGTGTGCCTGATGGGTCACGAACGTCGTCAAACACTTTCCCTGATCGACTGTTTGGCATGCAATGTACTGTGCCAGGAACAACAGCGTCTGATGTCGCAGCAACCGCAACCCCAGCCGGCCACGTTACTGTACGCTAACGGCTATTACTACGCGCCGATCATCCCGACCAGCTGTTATCCATGCACATGCAACTCCTGGATGGCCGCGTGCTCGTCGTGATGCGGAAAGCGGCCACGTTCGCCGTCCACCCGATGTCTACTGTTCGTGTAGATGTCGACGTTGTGTTTGGCTATGCCGCCCTCAACCATCCCCTTCTGCCCGCCAACCGGCCCATTGTACAACTATAACAAGCAGCAGAATCATCGCGCAGAACCCAACTGCCTGACCGACCACAGAACTACAATATGCACTTGATATGCACGCATGACATCGGCAGCTTGCGGGAAGAACATATTCACACGTTACGAACACACCCAGACATAATCATTCCGAAACGGAAGGGCTAGCAGTACCTGGCACCGAGCCGACTTTACCATAATACTACTACTACCACTACTACTACGACTGATGCGCGTGTGTGTATTGGCCGATGTTGCGATTGCGGCAAGTGATGACTGACTTTCTGTACATACGTCGGGTTTTGTCTAATGTAAAACACCTACTACTACTACAACAACAACAACAACTACTACTACTACTACTACTACTGATCCTACATTACTGTGTAGCTGTGCAACCATACCGAGTAAGGAACTAATTTATAAGAGAGTGCGCGTGGTGAATTGTTGTGGTAACCAGCGTCCCTCTATGTCATTCTGGATCATATTGTGAGGTCTCTGTTGTGTGCCAAACGTATTCCGTGCAGCCTGAGTATCGATACTGCTGATGACGAGAACGCGTGATGTTGGTGACAAAGGTGGTGTTGTTATTATTCGGTTCCAAACTCTACACGAATGGTGAATATTCGCTTCCTTGCTCGCTCGGACCGAAGTACCCCCTCGCCCGGCCCCCCCGCCACCACTTGGCCTGTAATGATAATGATTGATAAGTACGGTGGGGACGGCCTTGGTGGTCGCACGTTTATATACTCGCATCGATGCAGAACGAAAGATGGTTCTCGGAACTACTGTACAAAAACAAACAAACAAAACAGATGGTAATTCTGATAATTGATATGCTGATAAACTGATGAAAGTTCGCGGTAATTAGTTGGTGTATCGGATGTTCGTGGTTCATGTTCGCACACGTTGATACAAGTGTGTGTGTGTTGTTTTATTATCAGAGAAGTTGTATAACAAACCAATGACCTATCAGGGTCTACACATAAATGCATACATATATACCTACCTATATAAGTAAAATTAACGAAAATGCCGTACCAATGGCGGAAAAAAACTATAAAATATCTCAATATTTTAAAACAATTGTTTTTTAAATTTTTAAAAATCGATTGTGACATCGATTCTTTACTTACAATTTTGTTTTTGTTTAATATTAACATATAACGAAGGTATAACAATAATGGTTGACACTGAACAAGGGCTGTCTGCATCGAAACTGATTATTTCTCTTACGTTTTGATTTTGATTTGATGAAGTTTGGAGACATGTCTTGCCAAATAAACATACGAGAATCCGGTATTTTAGTCGGTCATACATTCGTACATTCATTCATCCATCCATCCATTCATTCATTCGCATGTACAATGTTGACAATGATGATGGTATTGTTAGAAATGAATGGATTGCGTGCGAACCATATTTGCAACGGCTCAGGCTGCACATGTATGTTTTTTAATAATTGTCTATCATTATTACAGTGTTAAATTTTACATATGTAATTCCGCAGACATGTATGCATACATAAATACTGCGCACTGATACCAGTACCTAAATATCTATGGAAATATTCAGATATTCGATATATACATATACATATATTAGATAATAATAAATAATAGTGGTGTTTCCGGTTGCGGTACAGTGTATTTACAGTGTTCGTGTATGTATACATCCTAATATTATGACTTGCAATGTTGCAATAAGTATTATGTTCGAGATGAGAATATAAGTGAATTGAAACGTAAGGCTCGTTATTTCCAATACTATGATGGCTGATATGATGATACATATATAAGTACATAGATACATATATAAATATTACATAAATACATATGTGTACAGTACAGATCGTTGATGATTTCGTTGTTTATATATTATAAATACATATATTATATTGAGTTGGCATTAAGGATTATGGGTATGAAAGTTTTGAAGTAAAAAAAAATACAGTTTATTCGGATATTATTCGTCTAGCTCGCGGCGGTCCTCATCCATCATCAATCAACGATGATTCCGTCATATTTGATCTTTATCATATACTCCATAGTCTTAACTGGGAGGACCGCACAGCTCTAAATCTCCTCAGGACTCTGCTTTCATCATCACTTATCTCTCTCTATCTCTATCTCTCTCTATATATTTCTCTATCCCTCTGTATCGCTCACTTGTCTCTTTATTCATACATTATAAACTTTTACTGATATAGATAAGAATAATTCGTAATTAAGATTAAAGAAACAAAAATGTCTATTTTGAATGATGAAGTTAATATAAATGGGCGCTCCAATATGATTTATTTTTGTCTGACATGCCCGTGATTACAAGAAAATATGTTAAAAAAACCAAATAAAATAAGAATAAAAAGTGTATAAACATGGTGATACATTTCGTTAGTTTTATTCAAGCAATCAACCTTACACTTCCCCTCTCCACAAGTTCTATCCATCAGTTACATCGTAAATAATAACTACAACATTACGTAATGTGGAAACCAGTATTAACATAATGTAGTAATGATTATCACACAGTTAGAAATCATCTAGTCTAGATTGATATCATTACACTTCACACAAAATATGTAGTAATGTTCAGAATACACGTGTTGTAACATTGTCTATAGAGTAAATATTCTTGATAATTGTCAATCAGTGTTTATAATATAATCATGGAAGAAGGATGCAGGAAATCAATCAAGGTATGTATGTAATATTTATTTAATTATTGCGTCGTGTTATGTACTGTTACAGGTGTAACAATTAATTATATTTACACCCGATTACATGTATTGTGAATGAAGGATTTAATGTCGGGTCGCCAGTTATTTAGTGAGAAGGTAAAATAACAGACCCATGCAATACGATAACTCTGTCTAGACTCGGTAAGAGACTGCTGTGGCCGATGTCTGGTTGCTGCCTTCGAATTACAAACCGGTGCTGACTTGTTGTGTACGGTAATTTGTGTTTTCGCTGTTATCCCCTGCGGCTGTTCGGTAACCTACATTATAGTTTATATCAAATGCACTTTTACTCTCATACTGTTACTTTAAAACACGAAAGGTCGTCCTTGGTATGGCCTGAATAGATTCATCCTTGTCAAAAATGTACATGCACATGGATTGTAGATTGATATAGGTACATACTCTGATATACTATTCGTTATGGCCATGATATACAAATTTAACAGTCCATAAAAAAAACTTATCACTTTTACCACATTCAATTACAGTATTAGCTACACCACACCAGTGCTTCTCAACAAGTGTTCCTCCATACCCAGGTTTACACGAGCATGCTATAATATATTTAATTAAATCTAGAAGAATAACAATGTGGGGACTGGAAATGACAACTATGGAAAATATTACTATTACATGTGTGTTTACACAGCACACTGCAAATGATAAATTATTTATTGTCCGTGAGTAATAAACAACAGTGTTCATTTAATGACAAATTGTTATTTGCCTGTTGTTTAATTACATTCGCAATAAAGAATACATCAACAGCACGCTTGTCAACAAAGTTATTTTATCTGTCTCACAAATTCATTTACATCATTATGAAATTAAAGTTTCATATTTAAATTTGATAAACCGACCTAGCCATTAGGTAAATTAAGTGTGGGATTCTGAAACTTGACATTATTTACTGTGAGCGTGTGAACGGTGAAATCAGAACATGAAATATTTAGAACGCACATACAATAGTAACGCCACATAATAATACATTCATGTGTAGAGTTAACATTCAATTCCATATTATTAATAATTTCACGTTGCTGGTTAATGTTGATTGAAGTAGAATTTTCAAATCGTAATTATATGTACACAGATATTATCATTTGTTGGCTGGTTTATTGAAACTAGAAACTATTTATCCAGTCTGCATATGTAAGGTTACAAGTTGATGTTGAGTAACACCACTGAAGTCGAGCTGTCATCTTCACGCCAATCCACATACCAGTGTGACTTTGTCAAACCAACGCGATAAGGTAGGATCGCGTTATATTATTTTACGCATAGTCTTAAAGGGCACCAACTCGGAGCCTTGGCCTCGTTCAACACCTTCTGCAAGCCTCTCTTTATACTATACGTACATACCGTAATAGTTCAATAACTTGTATTGAATGTAACGAAATATCTTCGTTCCATCCAATATTAACCATGTTGCCTCTACTTTAATTTGTACCGTTGTTACTTTGTTCAATAATAGTTCACTTGTTAAACTCTATGGTTGATATAAATTATAAGTAGATTTAGTTCTAGGCTATTTATCAATTTATCGACAAAGATCTATTGTGTCCGATACGTTCGTAATTTCATTGAACACGAAATGTTCCATGAAATCACAATTACTACCGAGAACCAATGTACCACAGAATTACTAATACCGTACTAATATCGAATTATGACAGTCATGAACGATCGGTACCATTGTTAGATGTTCGTTAATACTCTGCCTAAGTGAATTTGCATTTTTAATCACATTCTAGTAATCGAGTTTAACGCCTCTACGATTAATTAAAGTTGAATGGCTAATCTAATAATTAACGATTACTTTCTCCACCACGCCCGTGCATAAATGTTATTATTATTGTTTTTTTTTTTTTTGTAAATGTAGCAGATTCATTTATTAAACATTCGTAAGCTTGAAGTGACACACCTGGCGCGTTAAACATTTCCTATATGTTTTTAAATCATCTTTCATGCATAATATTATGTGTACAATCGCTTGCCTGTCACTTAGTGAATGTTTATATAGAACGCTTCGTTCTCTGATTTTTATCTCCTGTTTATATTTTACACAGCAGAACTGTTGAACACTCAACTAACAATTGTTTTTAAATATGTGTCTATCAGATTCACTTTCACAATCTCCTGGAAGATATTCCGATGTTCTTCCGCATTTCAGACTACTATCTTACGACATTACATGATCACACTAATTTAGAGACTTAGCACATTTCATTTCACTTCTTCTCTTTAATTAAATATTGTCTTTTCTTTATATCAGTGTGCATGTTATTGTATCTTGTTTTTTTGTAAAACAATGTAGGATTTTAATTTTTCCTTGTTCTTTTTTAATGCGTCGCTTGAAATAAAATTTATTTTTCTTTGAAGTAGATTATATAAATTATTTTAGCGAAGTATTTTTAAATAGCAAAAACTGTTTTAGAAAATACAAGAAAAAAAAACGTATAATAAATAAATACGCATTACCTATTCAAGCGAAACCAACAAAAATGTACTTTCATTAGTCGAAGGTAGTTAATTTTTTTTTCTGTCAACTTTCTGTGTCACCGAACAAACCAGAATATACGTGTTAGGCAAAGTCCTATGCACACGATGTAAATGTGAATTTCATTTCAAATTTTGACAGCATTTGATAATGGGCTGCTTTGCCCTGATAAATTTGTAAGTCTGGTGGTTTATAAAAAAAGGAAAAAGTACGTTAAATCGGTTTGGTGATTGGTGAAATCAAAAACCTTGTCCTGCCATTTGGGAATTCATCGTGGACAGAGGATAATTACATGTGCAAATCCCTAAATCCTAGATCAATAGAGTTCCCAGCAGCTAGACACTAAAGGAAGTTCAGCTCTTCTCAAATGCTATGTAGCATTTAGGACATTACAATTCATGCAACGCACGTACGTTACAACGGACCACGTTACCTCTGTATTTTTCGCCAAATTACCTCACATGCTTGACTTCATACGTTATTTATAATGACAGACGTACAGGTTATAATTAAGGGACCTGTTTTATGTTACATTATTTTTTTACTGTGCAGTTGAAATCTAAAAGGTCACCTGCAAGTGTGCTTGCATATTAATATCGTGTAGATCAGGATTAAACATTTAAGTACTGTGTGATTTCTCCCAGTGCTAGTAAAACCTCGAAGCGCTTTTTTCTAATTCTAGTTACTACTTGTTACTAAGTGACACCAGATCTACTGCAGTTTCTAGTGGTGTTTTGATAATTTTTAATAAAACAAATCTATGGTTTATTTCTATAACAAAGGTTATAGGATAATAATAATAGTAGAATAGATTTGCGAATCTAACCTCGTGAAAGCCCTTCGTGCATCAGAGATTTGTTTGTTTATTGTCGGCTATAACGTTTGAACTGTTGGTGGTGTTGTGTAGCCGTGGTTCGTTCACTCGCTACACACATACTGAACATTCACTTCATGCACACTTATTGCACAACAATGCGGCCACCTGCTATTTCTTCACTCCGTAGCTGCACCGCCAATATTTAACTTTCGCCAATCACCGATTGAGTTTTTTCACATTTGAAAATCTTAAGACCAACGAAATCGGGTCATTTTATTCGTTTCTGCATGACCGTAGGCGTCTGTTCGGGTACTTGCCTTGCTTTTAAATTGATATTTTGTCCAAGGACCGCATTTGCTCATATTCGTCATTGTAACACAGCTTTAAATCAAACAAATGAAGGTACCAAAATGGTACGACCTGTGGAATAGATGACAAATACAAAAGAAATTACTTCTAAATCTGTAATCTTGTTCGTTGACAACTTGAAAAGATACAAGTTCATTTAAAGTGAAAAATGATTAATTACGCTTACATCAAAAGTTCATTAAGTCTGATGTTTGGATGAAAAGGGTTATATTACGTTTCACCTTGCGGGTCTATTAGAATATCCTTCCTGATGTTTTAGAACAGCTTCCGCTCTATTCTGATAGAATACCTTACTCCTTCGCTGCCCACACACTATTCCACATTGCCTCAGCCGTTTTACTCATGCGCACATAACTATATTTCCACACTAATACTCGAATTTACTGTAAAGTGTTTCATCTCACATCGAATATGAATTTCCACATCAAACTAACATCGAATGAAACGATACACTAAATTACAAAATCCGAGATGTTTTGTTCTAGCGTAGCTATTATATATGATCATCCGAAGTTATAAAGAAAAACAAAAGTGGAAGTTGGATATTGGACGACAAACTTTAATCTTATAAAAAGACATTTTAGCGCAAAGATCCATCGTTCATTACACGGTTCTAGTGTTGTATCAATTTAAACGCCAAGACACTGTTTTCATCTAACAAGATTTCTCATAAATACTTATCAAATTTCTACTAAGATTTTTCTGAATACTTCAAAGTTGCAATTTGCAGTGTCAAAAGAAGACACGATATGTACATAGACGTTCACTAGATTGGATAAAACAGAATTTAGTGTATTAAAAGTTATTCATAACATTGAACACTAGAAAAATAATATTTCATTTAAAATATCTAGTTACAATACTGAAAATTTACTTTAAAATGTATGGGCGAACAATTTCTTATGTCTGTATTCTACATTGCAATACATATTGCGTGTTTCATTGTATCATATTTGGTTTAAATTTTGTTTATATAATTTGTAAAGTTTTCAGTTATAACTAATGGTTTCATAGAAGTTTTGTTACGTATTGTTAATGTATATTTAAATATTCACATGAATTGCATATAACAATTGGGATAATTCTTTTCCCAGCAAAATGATGCACTTATTTTTCCAGAAACATAATTAATAGCTAGTTTTGAAAACATAGTCATAAAATTAACTACCATTAATAGCTATTTCATAGCAATATGTTCTTTTATAAAAAAAAAAATCAAGACTGAAATTAAATATGAATCATTGTTTAATATAGTTAGATGCTTTCTATATTTTAGATACACTGATAATGTATATTTTGTAATTCTCTTCATTTGACACATTGAGTAGTTAATTATTCATGATTTTTTTTTTGAGAAATTCCATTGAATATTTGTTAGTGTTGTGTGCCCCCTGTGGATTTCTGTATTTATGTGTATATGTGTGTGTGATGGCTATGTAGTTAACAGAGCTGGTTCTTCCGTGTATCTGCATTGCCTTTATACAACTTAAAATTACTTTCTCATGTGATTAGCGTTCATTGCAGAGCGCCAGGCCGACTTCAAGTTTCCCTCTATTGATTAATATTTGCTACGTGCGCCACTTGCCATGTCTCTCTGTTCACGTAACAACGAAACTTCTTCGTCCGTCCACACGTCCCTAGCCACGCTTGGTGCTGGCACTGGTGGTGGTGGTGGTGGTGGTGGTGGTCAAGTAATGTTTCATTTCCGCATATGCTTTCTAGCACCTCTGACCCCGCCATGGTCAGCTGACGACCTCACACTGTTGTTACTCCTTCAGCATGCCGACTTTTACGCAGTCACTGAATGTGTCAAGTCTTTATACATACAAATGGTTTTTCGCAGCTGGTAATATTCTACAGAAGACTACAAACCGTGCATGACACTCGACAATCATATGTATGTATACACGTATGTATTTAAAGTACCAGCAGGAATAAAAGTCAATTGATTTCGTCGGAGGTTACTGACCAACTATCGGGTTTTATTTAAATTTTTCCGTATGACAGCGCAAGAAAGTTTAGAGAAAATCTAAATGATACTTGTTTTTTTTTTTTCTTTTATGGTATATCATTATGATAATCATTTTACCAAGCTTAAGATTGCAATAACATTTGGTGATTTCCAATTACGACAAAAAATGCCAGTCATGTATATGTAAATATACCTATAAATATGTCATTCATATTTTAAATACAATCATATGTGATAAATGACAGTAGAATACTGATTATCAACCACAGAAAAAAACAATGTGATACATATTATCTCGGTTAACGAAGCCACAAATATTATTATCTAAAGACAATGGTGATAAAGTGGTATCAGTTACCTATATAACGAAGTTTTTACATATTTACCAAAATAATATTAAAATTCATTACAATGCAAATGAATGACTGAAATGCTAACAGTATTCACATGTTAATTCATTGTAGTTTTTGGTGAAGTATTTCAAATGAATTTAGCATACATTATAACATCTATACGTCACGTATATCATACATGTTTGTAATAAATAATTATTAATCTACGTCATATCGTGGAATAACGTATATCTCACATAACTGACATGTTTTGTTTTGAAACATTGTAATAAGCCTAATGCTTGTACATACTGATCTATTCTTACTTGCATCTAAATATAAAAAACAAGGTATATTATTAGTAATATCATTAATTAGATGATTAAAGTGATTTTATGGGGAAATACATAATTAAATCAGCATTGTATGGAATGGATGATCCGAAGTGTTTACTCAATTCAGTGAATATTGACAATAATATCACTAACACACTGAATACATTATCTAGATTTAATTAATTGATTTTTATATCATATACTGGTTTAATATATTCTCAATATTTCAACCTCCTGTACATAAAAAATATTATTTATTTTATTTCATTATGGCAAAATTTTATCCAATATTTTACTACATACTAACATCAATAAACAATTGGAAATAAAAAATTCAATTTTATTTAATAGTTTGAAATAAAATAAAATGATTTATAATTTTATTTTTATTAATATTTTATACATTTATTTTATATTTACTATTATTTTAGTTTTAATTTATATTTTGTTAGGTTCGGTAAATTTTTGTTCAAATGTTGTTTTATTTATAGCTTTTTGTTGTTTGTGTATTTTGTTATAAGCCCGACGATGTCACAATATTGACGAAATTAGTAGGTATTTCATTTATTAATTTGAACATTCTTCTTTTGTATTGTTAAATGATTCTATAACGATGTTTCATGTACCTGTTTGTAGTATATGTTCAGGATGAGTAATTCAACTAAAGACTGATTCAAATTTCCCTAACTTACTAATCTCAGGAACTTCTATAATTATGTTAAAGAGGAGAACAGGTCTTCTTAAGGACCAAATATGTTAAAGTTCGTACTGTACATCTCTACTAGAACCGAAGTCTGCATTGTTAAAATGATTAGGAAGTTGTCAGAGTTTCGGCCATTTTCAGTGAACCGCTACAGAAGCAATACGATCCATTGTTACGAGTAATTAGCACAATCATGTTATCAATACCAAGTTTCTTTACCCTCTGTGTGATTGATTTCGCTTCGTTTATAAGGCAAAGCGGCTTAAATAGCAATTCTTCTTCTTCTTTCTCTATGTACAATGCTTTAATGCTGCCTATCTTGATTCATTACCGCCTTATCATGTTCCATCTTCCATTCTGTTTTATGATAACCCGCATTTAACAAACAATCCAAAGAGTTAATTAAAAGATATATTGATATATCAACATTTGCCTGCCAGTGCATTGACGTCAAACAATTAAAACAAATATCGAGATTGATCACTGATAAACGTACTAATCAAAAAATGATATTAAAACTAGATTGGTTGCGTCAAATTGTGCAATAAAATATATTTATAATTTAGGTATGAGTTATTATTCATTTACGTTTCATTAAATTCATTTAATTAGCTGTATTGTGAACGATATTGAACCTAACTCGTTACAGATTGTAAATATAAATTCAGCCACACGTGAAAATTTTTTTTTTGTATCTACAATGCGGTACGTCCATGGAAACATGTGAAAAGTAGGGGAATCCCAGTGAGTAACACGGTATTACATATGAATGCTTGCCATCATTTTATCAACAACTTTTTAATAATGACACATAATGTATTTTTTCATTGTGAAACTCTGAAACATGACTCTTCTAATTACCTAATTGTATCTAGATGCCCTTGAAAATTACGAATTCGTGTTTGTATCTAGGAATAACCACACAGGTTAGATGAACTCTTACTGTAACCATAATTCTAAGAATCGTTGGGAGGCAACAAAAAATTGTTTACCAACACGTGCATTAGTAATTGTTCACAGTATAATTTCCATATTACATGAAGTTCAACTGCAATGCATTAAAGGTTTTAAGCTATACATTCTTCGGTATAAATTACTAGCATTTATATGCATATTGTTAATTAACAACCCATTATCATGAAATCACATATGCATATAACAGGCCTTACTACTTGAGTAGCGGTTTTAGATTAGATATTACATTCTATAATGATCAACTCTAATTGTTGATACCAGCATGATGCAATTTTGTCAATATTTGTACATAAATGACGTCATTAATATTGCTGACATCATTCTTGGAATTACAAATGTAAGTTTTGCACTACGATATTTCTAAAAGTTCATAACAACCGTTAATTTTACTATTTCTCATTACTTTTGTGCATATGCACATGGAAGCTTGTAAGTCATTTCTTGCTAGACATTTTTCTTCGTAAAACATGTTTATTTTAGTATAAAATTCGTTAGTTTTACTATTTGAAAGCAAAGTGCTTTTGCGTGCAAGACTTTGCATGTTGTATCTACTGATGTTAGCTTGGCGAGAATACAAATTATGTGCTACCTTCCTCAGGTTTGTATAACTTCATAATCGAATTTACATTTTACCGGAGCACAGTTTGAAAACGAGGTGCTACAATCACAAATTAGTATTTTTCGTGAATCGGTAAACAAATAATGATTAATGTCTTTCCCGCTTGTAAACGCACAATTGGGGAAAACTGATTTTTCTATTTTTTTTTTACAAAGTGTGTCAGTGTCAACGGATATATGAGATCATCCATTATTTGTGGATTTGTACAAAGTCGGTGATGCCGTTGATGATGATGGTATCGTAATAATTTTCATGAAACTATCCAACCAAATTAATTTTATATCAGTGTGTCAAGGTTTCAAATCTGTTATCGAACCCTTGTTCATTCGTATGAGTTGTGACAGCAATAAATGTCAATACCTGTCGTATTTAAGGATGAAATTATTTCAGAAACATGGATCAACAAAAAAAGTTCATATGGATAACGGCATCCAGAAATTGTATTTGTATATTTTTGAAGCATTTGGAACAGCAGCTGACAAATACACAGCAAGGGCTTCAAATCCGGTAAATATGAAACGCATAGCAGAAATGGACGCGCAAAACTCCGTATTATACATTTGCGTGACCTCGATGTCGTTAAAAAATATGGATTTTTGTAAATTGGTCATTGCCAAGGACTTAATTTAGCAACTAAAGTTACTAACCTTGTAATAAAAAATATATGACAAAATTAGTGATAATTATTTATTAATGACTTTGAATAACGAATCGTGGTTTGGTTTACTACCACTAGATTATTTAATACAGGTATTCGTTTTTATTAATCATTGGTTATTAAACAGTAGCCATCGTAACTTTTTTCTTCTTTTCGCAAGGACGACAAAAACTAAATCATTCATTATTTCTTATTTTGAATGAAATATTTTGCTATTTTTAGACTGGGAAGAAGAATTATGCATGTGAAAGTATATACCTGAGCACGTATTAGGTTTATTGCTTTTAACGTAAATTTATTGGGAAGTTACGATGATATAATTAGGTGCAGCCGAACTAGTTACGATTCTACGAGGAAACAAACCATATTTCCTTAGTACCTGTGTGCATGTCATTCACACACTTCACTAGCCCTATAAAATTTAACAATAAATTTCAATTAAAAACATTGTATTCCGGTGAAAACTAGTGCATGGAAATGTTTGTATATTCAGTGCTGATTTTCGTGGAGATTACTACATTGCGTGATTGTAGTGTGAAATAACAGTAGGGAGTTGTTGAAAAATGTCTGATAATATGCGCAGTTGCACAATGAATAACATTGGGAAATATAACGATTAAATGTTTCCTTAAAAACATCTAATTTCACTCCAATGAGACTACAAATCTTAGTGCAGGGTACCTAGAATTTTCCGTAGTCCAGTTGACTATGAATACACTGTTGCGTGATTGTGTGTGTGTGTTTCTATATACATATAGCTGTATGTTTGTTGTAAATGTAGAAACTGGACTGCTCGTTCTAATCTGCAACGGTGTGTTGTCAGGCAAACCGAAATGTCACAGTGCAGAGTACGGTTGAGTATCAGCTGCAGTTGGCGGCGCCCCTTACCAGGGCTGGGCTGGTCGGGGGGCTAGGGAGGGGCCTGGTTCACCTCGCGGGGCCGAGTGGTCACTGGTCGGCCCTGAGCGATGCCGAGTTTGCAGACACCGCTCACCATCATCACAACATACATACAAGTAATGGTATTACCTACCTAGATATGACTTGTACAAGTGTACACGTATGTTATGTACGCAGAGAAATATAATTATATTACATACAAAAGTAAATATGAACGCTGCAGTTTAATGTAATTGAACTATGAAATTAATTACACAAAATGTTCAACTATAATATAATTACCAAGGTCCTAATTTCTCCAAAACAAAGCGGAATTTAAATGTATATTTTTGATTCGAATCCTTTGTATATGTTTCAATATATTTTGAGACCTTGATATTTTGCCACAAACCGTATATTTATATACTGTGCATTATATTGGAATTTTGCAACTTTTACAGAGTAAATAAAATATTTCACATTGTACAGTAAACCACATATTTTTACCTAATTGTGCATTTTTTGAATAATTCATCGACTGATTAACGATTTTACAGTATTTTTGATAATTATAAATTCCGGGAAAGATAATAAAATGGATTTGTTGTATCCTGTATGTCATAATAAAATATTTTTTAAGCACGGAATATTTACGTTTGAATGTCCGTATATGACATCGTGTAGTGTATGTTATTAAACAATATGTGTCGTGTGTCACGTATCAAAAACCTTATAGCATGCAGGCTTTACTCGTTGGAAAACCGCCTTTGATGTAATCTAAGTGATATTACGGAGTATTTCCTGTAGTAATTATAAATCTTTCTACCGCATTATGCGCTTGCATAAATACAAACATACAGAAATAGTTTGAATCGGAATAGTTGCGGTAATATTACCCCGTTGATTATCATTGTAAACTTATCTAATTTCACTTCAAACACATTGATTTTGTTCAAGTCGCTTTAGTAAATATAGTGACAGATATAATTAAGTGTTAATTAATTAATCAATATTCATAATTACAGTCATTATGTTCAGTAATTTTTTTAATAACCTAATTTAAATAAATATTTATCGGTTATTGCGGTATTTTCACTTCAACTGTGATACTGTTAACGTGTCTAAAAACTTGTAAATCCAAGGTCGCCTACCTAACGGATCCGCTATTTAGCTACGTACAAATATTTTAATATCACTCTATGTTAATTAGACGACCAGGT
The DNA here is from genome assembly GCA_963422195.1 of Carabus problematicus. Lineage (NCBI taxonomy): Eukaryota > Metazoa > Arthropoda > Insecta > Coleoptera > Carabidae > Carabus > Carabus problematicus. Next base: position 13,014,162 of record OY728584.1, read on the forward strand.
GATCATATGTAATAATCTATTTATATTACACACAGACACATTTTTATCGCGGTTTACATTTTTGTTATGATTTTAAATGTATTTGATATGTTTGAACTGAAATTATTATTGTTTAACATCCTACTTGTAACTATGCTTGATCTCAAAACAATTAGTCAGCAAATAAATGCATGTATTTATAAACAACATATTACATATTCAACTATGTTGTTACCGGATTTATCATACGTATATGTATTAGAAGATTTTAAATTTACCGCACAAAAAATGATGAATACATAAGGTATGTATCTCCATCTGTCGTAGAGAAACTAAACTACAAATCGCAACATTGGTAAATACTCTAGCGGTGCGAGTACAGGTCTCGACTCTGACCACACACCTTCAGTGACTCTGCGCTCGTAGTTCGCTTATTTGACACGATAAATTGACAGTTGTAATGCGCTCCAGCGTTTCTTCCTCATTCTAAAATTGCTCTTTGACTTGTGTGTGTGCTGAGTACATGTTATGTTTTATTAAATTATTACAAGTGCATATATATATCGTTGAATTTTGACACCAATTTTTATATAACTGTAAGTTTTACTGTATATTTCTTGTGTTATTCGATTATGTTTATTACAGTTCATTGAAAAGTTTTGTCTGGGTCATAGACTTGACCTTGTATTGATAATTTCTCTTTCATGTAAAGTAAGTGCGTTATGTTTATGCACAATTTACTTTCAATCATATTTGTTCTGCAATTTCAATAATTGTGCGTGTATATATTTATGAAATAATCAGTTTTTCGTTTGCAATTTATATTCTCTTTTACTGCATTTGCAAAATATTTTTTTTAAATTGCATTATTCAATTGACAGCAATTAATTAATTGAATGTCAATGTAAATTTATTTATATTGTATTTATTTGTGATGTGCTGTTTTTTTTTAGTAAAACTCGAGGTAAAACGTAACAATAATGGTCTAGGTATAGATTATTTTATCGACTTTTATCAGTATTTACCTTGATAATTTCATGAAATATAGTCAGCATATCTGATTATTTTCATAAAGATTATATATTTCTGTAAAAAATGAAAAGTAACAATTATGTTTGTGTCAAAAGTATTCCGTGTCTTCTATTGTGCATTTTGAGAATCGAGACAATTCGTGAAAATTATTCCTAGCATGGGATACAGATGAGTCAATAATTTGTATGGCGCATATTGTTTTTTTTTTTTTTGTACACTGTTTACACATTATAGTGTGAGAATGATAATGCTTATTTTATTAATAAAACATATTCTACCGCACTGTATCTGTCATATATTTGTGGGAATTCGTCGTCTTGTGGTGATGTACTAACTACATATTTAACGTTCTTATTTTTGTCCCAGTTTTCCGTTCCGACAGATACTAGACGCGCGCTTTTCTATTTTCTTGTTATGAATATGACACAGTTTAGACTGTCAGTCGCCGAATGACGAACTGGAAGTTTCCATTCCATGAACATGGTTATCATTAATTATTACCGAAAACATTGATCGTCGCAATTTTAGACTCTAATCGCTCTTTTGCCTTACTACTATGTTTCGTTTACATTGTACACCTGCTAAATTATACTCACTACTGTTGTCATATTTTGTATATTATTCTCCTTGTCATTTGCATGCCGAGGTATATGCGTTGTACATGTTTATTATCTTCAGTAAACAAGCAAAAAATGGTTTGTGTACATTGGGAGATTTTCAGAAAATAACTCACGAGAAATTCTTAACCTATAAAACATACATTGTCATATCTGAATTACTATGTATGCGGATATATTAGTTTTGAACTATTCTGAATAAAAACGCGTCTTATGATTTCTTTTCAGAAGAAATATTTTTTGACGTGTTACGACAAATACGATGTAAATACTGATAGTAAAATTCTCTAGAAGGAATAAATGTATTAAAATTGTTTTCACATTAAGAGAATCTACAAATTGCTTTAGAGCAATTTGGAAAAATGTGTATCTTTGAAAACGGTTACCATATAATAAGAAGAAAAAAAAACATTTTGATCTGTACATACGCACGTACATGTTCTGATAATAAAAATGATGCAATATATTTGATGTACATGTTTACTAATTGTATGAACTAGGTCCAGAATTGATAACCTTTAACGGTTGCAACGTTTGCTTTATTCATGAAAAAATATTGAAAATCCGTTATGGAATGTTTTCGAAGTACTTATTTGTTTAGTTTTACTAGTAATTATGTATGTTGGTTTATGCTGAGGTTCATCTGTAATGAAATATGTACGAAATAGGTTATAGAACCTATACAGGTGCTGAGTATATGATTCAGCATGTTGATAAATCCACTTCCGTGGTTTTAAAATAGCTTTAAAAGGATTACTTTACTCGTAACAAGAAATCAATAACGCCTGCCGTGTATTGTCAAAGCATTAGGCTGGAATACGATTTTTCTTATATTCGTTCAATAATAATACTCTTCGTTAGCAGCAGTTGTGGCTGCGTATATTGTTTATTAACAATCATGCATCACATGAATGCATCTACATAGTGCATGTAGCGACACACCAGCAGGTAAATGGGAAAGGTCAGGGTTACTCCTAGTCGCTTGCTCTCAGATGACGGAATTATTCTAATATTGCCCGAAGCAGCCGGATGTTGCCCAGTCAAATGTTAGGGCACATCTTTATTAGAATCCACAGTACTATTTTTGGAAGAGTTTTTCGTACTTAAATATAAAAATATAAAATATATAATATATAATATAAAAAATATAACTTAAATATATAGCCTTTAGAAAGTGCAGACAATTTAATACTAGTAACGTGATACGGTATTTTCTCTATGATGGCATAATTTTATCAGACAGTTCACGAACTTAAAACAATGTGAACCATGTAATTTTCCGCTGTAACTGACATTTTCAAGGTCAGTCGATTATTTGCAGACTCAGTGTTTGCCAGTTGTCAATTGGTTAAAGTGTAAATTATGCAAAAATGTAAATTTGCATGTTTATAGACATATGGTCATCATAGACGCCGATTTTTTAATTTTGATACAGTCGCAAAAATTGCTTTATATATATATATATATATATATATATATATATATATATATATATATATATATATATACAGTGAATTTCGCTTATAACGAACCTCAAGGGACCGACGAAAATAGTTCGCTATAAGCGAAGTTCGTAATAAACGATAAACATCAGAAATTCATTTTTTTTATGAATGCATAGGTACATGTTTCAAGTAGGTACATAATATGAAGAACTGTTTTGCAAAACTAGACAAATCCAGATTTGTTCAAAATTGAGTTAGATATTGTTTTGTAATACATATACATTGTACACTAACAATACTTTTTATGAAGCTTATTTGAAAAAATCGTTTATTTTACTTTTGTTTATACTTATTATTATTTTATATTATTTTTATATATTTAAAGTTAGAGCTTTACATGTTTTCTTCGAAATTGCGTAACTCATAATTGTACTTCTTTAACACATTAAATACAGTGAACAGGGGCGGACAGGACATGTGGAGCATGCTGAAATTTCCGCATGATCCGTTCCAATCGCGGAAAGGTCCGATAATTTTTTTCATACAATTAACCACATATACACAAGAACCCCAAAAACTGTTACGGCGACCCTACATATGCGGAGTTGAAAGATTTCGAGGAATCCCCTGATTATTTGGTAAAATGCCGTTTGAAGTTCGTTATAACCGAAAACTTTTGCGATTATTACAAAAATTAAGGTTCGTTATACCCGAAAGTTCGTTATAAACGGGTTCGTTATATGCGAAAAAAATAACACACGTTTAATGATACTTTAGTTCGTACTTTACAGATTGGTTCGTTATAAGCGAAAGTTCGCAGTAAGCGGGTTCGTTATAAGCGAAATTCACTGTATATATATATATATATATATATATATATATATATTTCAAATAAAATTTTATGGAGGCCAATATTCGCCCCTATTAATTTGATCATGTGGGGGCAACCGCGCCCCCATTGCTCTCACGCAGTCGGCGCCTATGGTCGTCATGAGTGGATTGTGATAACCTTCATATAGATGTAGGTACGGGACCTGGAACAAAATTGTTTTACCGATTTCTTGGCAAAAATTCAAAATGAACCAGCCTCTCTACGTTATGAATATAAACATTCTGATATTCAAAAATCGCGTATTCGATTCTTAGGAATACTTAAATCTGTTATTCAAACAAATAACGGTTTTTAACAGCTATAAATGCACATTTCACTGCAATTTCTATTTAATGAACTAGCACAAAATAATGCCTACGGATGAAATGCATGGACGTATTTGATTAATTAATATAGTTTGGGAAAAAACTACGCATTTTACTATATTGAATTATGAAAAACACGTCAAGCTAAATGTATTTTGTGTAAGAACCGTAAACATATTTTTCCATTATTGTATGAATAATTTATTGCATAACTTACCGTACCGGCATGCATGTAATTATTTTTTCAAAAAAATATTTGCCATATCTCATAGAGCTATAGATAATTATATTTTCCTTTATATCTGTACAAAAAAAAAAGATTTGTCGGAAAAAATTATTGCTCATAGATTATCAATGTTTACGAATTGTTCTTCAACATTTGAGAAGGCTGTAACGAATTTTGAAGTTTTGTACAAACATTCTTTATGCTGAGCATATCATATTAGACATAGATCATTATATAGAGAATCGATACTATATCGAATGGTTCAATTGTGTAATTCTGTTTCATGGTGGATTTATCTAATGACGTGACAGTGTTTGCAAGTACGTCTGCAACATTCTGAGAAAATCCACAGTACTCTGTTCATTTACACCATACAAATCTCAGGCTCCGATGTAAATCTCAAAATGAGCAGTGACCCAGAAAATGTTCCTATCTAAGTTTAGTTCATTGTTTTGTTGTCGGTTCTATTTTCTTTATCTTATACTTTCGTGATTCGATTAATTAATTATGTACGTACTTTGCCGAATGAGAAAAAATGGGAAAGAGTAGTACTAGATCCTGGAGCTGCTCACAATTTTTTTTAGTCTAACAAAATTCCCTACAGATATTTATTAAATATATTACGCTCAAGTTACTGACAACCGTACGGGTCTGTTAAACCAATTACCTGTAAATTACCGCTAAGGGCAATTTAAAATTTGCGATCTCCGCACTGAAATTACCAATATCCTACCTGCACGCTCCTAACTTGATTAAAGGTTTCCATATTTTGTTCTTGTTTTATTACATAGTTGGTTGATCATTACGTTAGTGACGTCATACATGTTTTTCCAATGTCTTCGTGTTTGGTAGATACATAGCTGTCAGTATAGACCTCATGTCAACTGACATTTGCATAAGTTATTTCCTGACAGTTTTAATGTCCTTCTCGTCTCGTGCACTTGTAACTACAAGTCATGTTTGCTGGTATAGGCAGTTCCACTATCATATTCCTGACTTTTGATAGTGAAACAGAGTATAGTTATCTGGTTAATTAGAATAGTATCACGCCGAATATGCGAAACTATATGATACACTGTTATCGAATGTAGGATGTCTGTTTCGTTGCTATAAATACAAACGAATGTTTTATTTATATACAAATTAAAAAAAAAAGTGTTCGTGCGTCAATTTATGTATAACTTCATTAGATAAATATAGAATCAAGAGACACGTTATTGGTTTGTATGCGAGCTTGATTATTTTTTCTGTAACTGTCACGGATAATTCTTTGTTTTGAGGTAAGTTAACCTCTAGCATTTCTGTTGTTTGTTGGACTATTTACTTCACAACAGAATATTAAGATGTCTTAGTTTTTACGTTTACGATCAAGTTTAATGTTGCGTAGTTCGTTATGGAAGTTTTAAGTGGCTTATACGACGGTATCCATCATGGAGGAAGAAGTTATGGCTGGAATGTTTTATAGTCTTTGGCTCTTAACAGAGTTAATGCGGTTCATGTAATGTTCCGGCCGCCTGATTGCTTCTTAGTATCTATCTGTTGAGTTTGACCAGACTGGAAATACGAACATTTGGTCAGCCTTGACGGAATGTACAACAGGTTGAGCGAGTGCCAACTAATCGCTAGACGACTTTTTCCATACTTCATCCAACATTTGGAAAGGCCCACATACTTGGCTTCATCAAATATGTTCGAAATATTTTTTTCTGCTACTTGATTCTATCCTATTGATACCGATTACTGCACCTAAATGATGCGTGTTTATATTCATGATCTGACGGATTCTTATATCATTTTTGGTAATATATTTATAATACCTATTTCGTATTTTATTACGATCGGCATCAGCGGTTATGTGTCACGCTATGTCCTTCCGTAAACATATAACCGAGTTGAAAACTCATGCAAGTTCCTGTTGTAATGGTTAAATCAATGCTCACAATGATAAACTAACATACGTAACGTTTTCAAACCGGTTATTCATTTTAAAACCAAAACAGGGGTATGATTCATCTTAAACAAACAAACAATATTCTATATGAAAATATGTAATGGAGGTATTACTTTGTAGGAGAGAACAATTATGTTTATTTATAATATTCTACATTGTAATACAGCAAGTAACGATTTTACAAACTGCTGTTCGCTGGTCCGAGATTTTATTCTTGTTTCGTACATATTCCTTGGCGTCTGGACGAGGAGACGGAGCATTGTACTTGTATATTAGTCTACTTTTACGATCAATATATGTTTATGTTGAGGTTGTTCTATCGCTGGTATGAATTCGCCTTATTATAACATAAACATGTATATACCTGTTTGTATATTACGTATTTCATCTGCCCACGTCAGAATTTAGAATACAAATTGTGAAGTTATTTATAGCACTGACTTTTTTTTTTTTTTAATTAAAACGCAATTTCAGTCGCATCGTGTTTGTGTTGAAGGTGTTATGTACATACCTGAATATCTACAGCCACTGTACTCACAGTACAGTTGACGTCATCACAGGGGCTATGACGTCACCGTGTCCCACATTCGCAACACCATTCACAGGGAGTTCGCTGACCTATTTTGTAGCAATCGGAAAACCAGTACATGGCATCGAAGCCATTCATGTTTCACCTTTGCATCATTGAATGATTAGTTTGATTTTTTTATGAACAGCAACTCTCTTCTTGGCGTATTCCTTAGATTGATCGATAAAACCTTAATTGGTAACGATTCTGCTTCCTGTTCAAGCAAGTATGGATTTTCTTATGAAGCTGAGCTTTTTAATGTAATCTGATGTCAGAAGCTCGGAGTAGTTCAGTATAGTACCGTACCATGCTGCATGAGCTATATGGTATTTGTAAAAGAGTTTTACTTTAAATATAATGTGCGTGACTAGGAAGCATCAGTTCCCTAGTCTGCTTCAATATTTATACAATATGGTTTCTTGAGTTGTGCATGCCTTGTGCCATAAAGACTCAATCATATAATCTAGAAATAGAAGTGAATGTGCAATAATAAATAAAATCCTCCTTGACGATGAATAATTCCTATAACACATACCACTTTTCGTATAATGTATTTCAAAACTCCTCAACGTTACTCTGTAAACAAGTAACTTATATCACCGGAAATTCAAAATTTTAAATCGACCCCTGCCTTGGTTAATATTGATTCAGAAGGAAATTGCTGTTGTTACGATATCTATTTTAAGATCAGTATTATACAACGACGCGGCATTACTGTCGTTCAGGCAGCAACCGTAAATACGGGTCATTTCCTTTAGGCCCTAAACTTTAGAAAATGTACGTTCACGTGAGATCTAGTAGTTTGCGCCGTATGTGAGTTTTTTGAAATAAAAATTCGTAACCGTTTTTTCTCCAAATTGTTCACTAAATGTCAAGTAGAAAGAAAATCAATAAGCTTAGTCACTGTATGTGTGTGTATTTCGTGTCATTGTGACTTAATTATTTAGTTGGTTTGTTTTATCTAATCAATCAATTATTGTTTTATTAGCACTGGAATTATTGTACAGTATAGATTAGGCTATATCTATAGAATCTGGGTAAACATTGACGTGTACTCAATAGCAATTACTGATAATTTTTTTCAAACTGCCTTCATCGTACCTTTATTAATTGTGTGTCTTTATTTCATGCTAAATGTTTACCGGTTTCATTGGAACTAATGACTGATATCCGGTGTTATTTTAACAACAATCGTTATAATTACGCCGATCATTTTACATCTGTTTTATTGTCTGCAACGTGTTTAGAAAATTGGATGGAGTTTATCAATACTTTTTTCTTCTTTATAATTAAACATGCCGTACTCTATAATTTACTGTTAGCTATAATATTATCGTGGCTAGATATTGATATCAGTAGCAAATGAATCTAATGACTTGTCACATAATGTTGATGGATACTGAATATTTAAGTATCTTTTTGTAAATGATCTGTCAATTTATTTTAGAGATTGACCTAGATAATTCTCAAATTATTAAAGTGCGATTTACATCTGTCAACCTTCAAATAATGATTTAAATGATTTAAATTTGACCATGTGTTCTGATTATATTTTTAAATGTCTAAATGTTGAATGGAAATATCGCAAATTTAATTTTTATCAATCCAAAGTAGACAGTCATTTGATACATGGTTGTTTATAAAAATAAAATAAAGATATTGCAATCATACATACATCTGGTATTTTTTACGCAACAAATGTGTAACGTACAATTTACAAAATGTTTTAAATACTGTAAAATTGCGTTTATATAAATCCCAAAACGGATAGAATTGCCAATAACCGAATCATCACATATTTGTCTATGTTCAGTGCCGGATAAAATTATAGACTGCAAGTAATTACTATACAACAAATAAATACATGTACAAAGTGTTGTTTGAATGCTATGCCAATTCTATATGGACAGTAATACATATTACAAAAATCTAAACTGTTTATAGCCAACACCTACAGAACTTTACCGGCCAATATGCTTCTAAGAATTGCTAAATTTAATTTTACTCTTGATAAAACATTACATCATTTGTGTATGTTAGTCGAGAGAACAAAGAACATTTATATACCTTTCCATGTGCGATTAAACATTCATATCATCATTTTCATTAATAATTAATAACAGAATCTAAGCGTGTGTAAATTATAATTATGGAAGTTTCGTACGCTGAAACTAGAATGTCTCCGCTGTGCATTTCGCCATTTTGTTACAATATGCATGTAACACCTACGTACTTATATAGTAAATAGAATTGTTTAGTGCTTCAAATATCCGTTTGTAAAGTATTCTTAGCATTCCGGAACGGTAATTACCAGACTACTAGAATAGATATATGCATGCCTTTCAGTTAATTGACCGATTTTATCTTACTTCCGGTTGGGCTTGGTACATCCGTTGTAAATTTGAGTAGTGTGATGGTCATTCGTTGTATAGTGTGTACTGCGCATGCCTGAAGAATACAATAATTAACATTTGTTTACTGCGTCATACACCTTAGCTACACGTAGCTGATACGATTATATGATACAACACACAACTGTAAGTAACCATTAACAGAGAAAACACTTCTGTACTTGCGTCATTATTACTCAATTTTACCCACTACAAGTTGTATTTCTTTGGGAACGAAATACTTGTCAGTCATAATCACGCTATATCCAAATTAGCAGTGAATGTTTTTACGTAGAATAAGTTGTAGCCGAGACAGTTTAATAACATCAACAGTTTCTTTACATACCTAACATTGTGAAAACGGTAGCTGGATGTGGATGTTTGGATAACGACTGGATATATTAAATATGAATGTAGTAAATTATTTAAGTTAAAATTAGTATTCAACACGCTCATTATGAACTAGGTTAAAGTAAAGGAGAAAAACGTGGAAAAATAGGTACCGGGAGTGTACTACACTTGACTTTAATGATGTCAGCATGCACATAAATCTTCATTATCAACATGTTGATGTTTTCATCCCTGTAAAATTCATGGTAAATGTTGAAAAACTAACACTAGATAGACTCATACAGTATGTAAAAAGCCGGTGTTAATTTATTGATTTCACTTGGAATTGCATGTTATTAAATCATTTCAATCTTCTCAATTCTAACTTGTGTTTTAATTAATCGTTTTGTGCAGAGTAGTTTGAAATAGATTTACATATAATGAAAGAGTACACATTTATGTTATATTTTATTATATCTGTATGTTAATAAGAATATTTTTGTTATTTTCAAAGATTCCATACTTACCGGGATACCCCGAAATAGTTTAGTAAATAGATTAGTTAATTAATTAACTTGTATTCGGGTAGCTAATTATTATTAATTTTCCCACATTAATTACGTCGAACTAGTGACGCGAATCAATTAATGCAATGTCGAAATTAATTTTCGTCTGTTGTTCCCAGCTATTAATTTGTCATCGTACACAATAGCCTGGCACTATAATCGGATAACTGCTCGTCGTTGCAAATTCTCGTCCTGCATTGGTACATAGATCCAAACACCACTTATATATCCATGTATGATGTATTGTTAACGATTTAGTCGTAGAAATTATTCGACATTCAACTGTTATGATACATATACACGAGTGCATACGTAACTGTAAGTCATGGATGGAACATAAATCGACAAATCTCGGTCGTCATGCAGAAAGTTATTTTCATGGATAGAAAAGTGGTAGATGTGGAACTATGGTAGCACAAGCGGGGCAAGAGGACGGGAAGGAGGGAGTTTATTGAATTCTCGTTCACATACCCAGCATTGACGCACGAACTTTTCCAACCTTATACATCATGTCGTGATGGGAGAATTACATAATGTTTGTGTATATTTGGAATATAATTGTTTCTTAACATCAACCTTTGCACTGCTTGTCTTATCGAGTGATTTCAGTAGTCGATGTACATTTATTATAGAATGCAATGACCGGTATATACCTACCATTGAGGCCCGCGGACATGTTTGATTAAAACTCTGATTTATTTCACTGGAAATTCTCTAGCGGACTTTGTTCCAATTTCATTCGTTTATTTATTTACGGCACTCTTTATTTGATGCCAGTCTGAGAGGTCAGATACGCACTCAGGGGGGGCTCTAGAATGTTCGACCCCCGCCTCCATTACATGCTATGAGTAGAAATAATGTTTAAATTAACATTAACATCCGAATTCAAAATATGACAACAATAACAATCTCAACATTGTTGACTTGTTTTCCCACTGAATTGTAAATGCCCGTATGTGAGTCTCCACAGTAATATTGAAACTGGTGCACACACTTCCAATATCTACGTTATGTATCTCTGGCGTGTAGTGGTGCACTTGTACTATTTCTCTGAAGTAAACAAATCCATTGTAGTTGAATTTCAAGGTATCTGTAAAGTTTTCATCGACCTGTGTTATTGAAAATGTCGCCTTCAATAGCGAATTGTCTACCCACGGCTGGCTGTCTGAACTTGTCTGTAACATCGTTGATATTATATCGACAACATTTCACCCTGCCACACGAGATATTATTACAAATGTTACAACGACATTTTTTCCCAGTTGATCATTAGTGGGTATGCGATATTTGTTAGGTAGAAACACCAATATGTAGGTCACAAATGTCAACTAATTCACGCTTGACGTTTCTGTCAATGTTTAATGAACATTGTTAGTACATAGATAACTGTTTTTACTGATAGTATACATAGAAATACTATTTTTAGCCTATCGTAACCTTTACAAAAAAGGAAGCGTAGGATTCGAAAACAATTTTACTTCTGATTATCATTAAATATGAAATAGGTGTTGTTTCCTTGATATACGGGCTACACGGGACTGTACTTAGGGATTCTTATCTACGTTAATACAATGTTGAACGTCTTCAGTGTGAAAATACAATCCAGACATTTGTTGTATATGGACTTTGAGTAGCCCATATTTATATATTTCAGTTTGATATGTTACTATAATGGTTTCGATATGTTCGATATCGTACCGTGTTTCAATCATTTCACCATTCATAATAAATATATTACGATGCTGGTATTGAACGGGCATGTGTTCGTTCGATGGGTATCGACAATCTAATATATTTGATAGTATCGGCTTGGTATCGTAAACAGAAACACAAGCGAAACGGTGTACGGAATAATTTCATTATCCATGGCGAGTGTATTTGAAATTTACGTTATCAGATTTAAAAGTAAATAATTTTTCCATTACCGTAATTAATTCTAAATATGTATCTAATTCCATGAAATGCAGCAGTGTAATCAACAACAAAAAAAAAAACATTCCATGCCATGATTCGTGATCATTTAATTTTTCACGTTGTAACCTAAGTTTCCGTGCCAGTGCTATTATAATCATATAATTAGGAGGATGAACAATTTAGACTAAATTTGGGCGTATCACGATGTGGAACACGCAAACCACTGCGCACAGGAACCGCCAAGATTAACTTCGGACATCAATAATTTAGATGTCAGCAGATAATCGTGTGCTAGGCGAAGTTAATTTCCACTTAATTGATTTATTGTTCATTTAGCCGGTATTAAATCCGAGCGAGCACGTTTACAATATTTACTTAATAACATTGATAATAATAATATCAGGGTTGGGAATGTATTTTCAAACAGTGAACTGTGTTTGATTTCGTAGGGTTTTGGAAAATTCGTATGCTATAAGCTAAGTTTGCCACGGTATTCTTGCAAACCTCAAAATCAATAGTGTTTTTTGTAGGCAAAAAAAATACCTGTGATCAAGAATGCTTTGTACAACGGTAAATGATATACACGTTTGCGTCGCCTTCAACTACATGGTCGATAATTGTACTAGTACATAGTTATTAATATTTTATGCGACATGCAAACACACTTACTTGCAATCGTACATTCAACATGAATATTTATTTTCACCTTTTCTTTATTTATGCCTTGCTACATGTTTTTCATGCATGTTATGCTGGTTGCATTGCAACATAACTCGGTATGTCATGCGATCTATCAAAATTTAAATTCTCTGTGTAATTAATTTTGAACGGAAATACTAATCGGTGATTCAAATAAATTCAAATCAGACTATAATGACATATCATCAACGATGTTACAGTTATTATTGTGTATTTTATGCGCGTTACTATATTTAGTTTAGGTAATTTTGTATATGCATGCGATTTAGTTAAATATATTGAATTCTAATTGTATCTAACATAAATTTATTCTATAACAATATTTTATATAGCTTTTTGTATTGATCGGGATGGGCTTACTTGACGGAATTGTACATGTACATTACCTAATGAAATTGTAATAAAAAAAGTAACAACGGGATATTAAGTGAATTGTTTGCATGTATGACATGCATAATATTTATATAAAACTACTCATATATGTATAACAAGGTCGTAACAAATAATGAATGGTGTTCTATTATTCAAACATTTCCGTTGTGGAGTGAGACAGTGTCCATAGTTCAATAACATCAATTTCCTCTGTTACAGAAAGTATTTCCTGAATGCGGTTAGTAATGGAACCTCTTGGAGTGCCCGCAGAGGTGGTTCATCCAGGGTCCCTCAAACGGTGGATCGACTTTTCACCCAACCATCATTATATAGACTACAGTGCAAGTGGCGAACCACCGAACCATAATACATCTCCATTTCCATGCGACACAGAACTCAATCGCAAAATTATACTATGGTGTGTGTGTATTCTGAGATTTCTGTCGCAATACGATATTATATGTTTCACTTGAACTTTCTGTATTAATTAACGCACTTGAAACCTTGTAATGCAAAGTTTGTTATTTCTGTATTGAAATACTTCTGTCTTTTGTATTGTGCGATGTTTTTCACAATGATAATCATTGTACAGATAGTTTGAAAGTTACTAATGAATAAGTATATTGTTTCAGGGTGGGGGACATATCCACTTTGCAAGTAGACGCCATTGTTAATTCTACTAATGAATCGTTAAGTGAAAACAATCCCGTTAGTAATAGGATATTTGCACGGGCTGGTTCTCAGTTGAAAGAAGAAATTCATATGGATGTTAAAGGTATGCAAATGGAATGTACAATTAACTGTGCAAACCTTTTTAGTATATTATATCATAGATGTTAGGGTTTTAAGATAAAGTTTAATTTAAATCTCGAATCAAAATTAGCAATCAAAAAGTGAAAATTCGTCGCATGCTTGTTAAATAACATTAAAGCTACTATATAGATGCAATCTTGTTCATTTTGATTCGAGATTTAACCATAAATATCGTCTTAGTTAATAATGAATATTCCTTGTTCAGAATGCCGGACAGGTGATGTACAATTGACTCAAGGGCATGAATTGCCAGCTCGGTACATAATTCACACGGTCGGACCCAAATACAACATGAAATACCAAACAGCGTCTGAGAACACGTTACACACTTGTTACAGGTAAACTAGAAGGCAACGTTACATAGTTCTATATAACATATAATCATTGTGTCTCTTGTTACAGAAATGTATTGCAGAAAGCTTGTGAATTAGGTGTACATTCCATTGCGTTAGGCGTAGTGAATTCAATCAGAAGGAACTATCCACCAGATGAAGGGGCACATATTGCGTTAAGTAAGTAATTTATAAATCGAAATTATAGAAATAGTCGATCACTTCGTATGAAAATATATATAGTATAGTAATAACATATTGAAGTGAAATATAATCCGCGCACAGAAAATTAAAAAATTATACAAAATCAATATTTCGTTTGCTTCACTAATCAGTACCATCTTTTCCTTCAATTATTATGGATTAAAGCGAATTGTCGGTACAGTTTAGTTGATTGATTTAATTGATTTATGGTGGTGCTCTGCTATAGGCCTGAGCCTCTTCAGAGTGTATGCGTCAGTGTAATGCAGTGTACCTATCACTGTACCTATCCTATGTATTGTATTGTGTCATTTGTATGCCTTTTGTGGCTGCCATTGGCCCCTCTATCTACTTGTCACATGACGTACACCAGAGGTGACATTAGTTCGATTTAGGGCCTAGCGTGTTTTAAGTACTAGTGTACCTAGGCAGGGGAAACCGGAGTACCCGGAGAAAACCTGCCGCTCACTCAGCGCGAGCCCTACCGGCGGAGCGGTTCCGCTTGGACGGTCACCCATCCAAGTTCACACCGCGCAGTGTGTCGCTTAACTCACATTATCTTGCGACAAACGAGTTACCGCCACACCGGTCCACCGCCCACAGTTTAGTTGCACATTTGAATTAATATGAACAATTTAATTATTGCAGGTATATTTATTTTGACATATGGTATAAATATTTGTTGGATTGGTCACTTTTAGTAAAAAATGTCATGTGTACATAGGTTTTATTCCATTTAGTTATGTAACTGTAGTGTGATACCGTAAATGTAAAAAAGTAAAAGTAAAAATTTACTATGACACTAATAAAACTTGTAGTTACATATCTGTGTTAATGTGATATTTTTTTATTCAAAATGACCTCCAACTAACTGTTTTACGCTGTATATGAAGCCAAATTGATAGAGCAATGGTAAAATATATTAGCTAACTGTTATATTATATTTGTTTAAGGAACTGTTAGAAGATTTCTGGAGCAACACAGAAATTCTTTGGATACAGTGATTTTCGCAGTCGAAAGGAACGATGTTGGTATATATGAAGTATTGTTACCGTTATATTTTCCCCGAACAAAGCATGAACAAGAAACTGCACGTTGGCAACTGCCGTCAGATGTCGGGGGCATCGATGGCGAACCAATACAGATCGACAGACAGATTAGAATCATTGACAACCCACAGCACGCATTACATCGTAAGTTGAGTATAATCTATTTTTCATTAATCTTATGTATCCATAAATGTTGCTCATATCATGTGATATTATAAAATATTGCTTGATGTAAGCATTGAAATATTGCAGATTTTAATTCTATTCAAGAACAGGTATTATTATAAAGTAGACTTAATATAAATACAATATTACAGTGAAGACAAATATGAACATTTAATTCTCTATTTACATATTTCTTTTATTCAAACGGGTATTTTAAAAATAAGCCCAATCGAACCGTGTTAGATCAAAATATGCCGTGCAAAAATAGCATCATTTTTCTAAACCGTGTTAAATTAAGATCGTGTAAAAAGAGAATTGAGGTCTATATGTTTTTCAGAACGATGCTTAATACAGATTGCTCAAGTAGTTATTCAAAAATATACTTTTCAAGTAAAAAGCCTCACCGACTCACATGTGACATATTTCTAGGTCAAAATATGAAAAGTTCGATTATAATATTTACTTTGAGTCTAATACGACATGTTTTTGTATGTGCAATGTCTATATTTTGTAAAATAAAATAATAACTGTACAAGCAAACATTTAGGTAGCTCTATATGCATAGCTATTTTTATTTTCTCAGGTGATACGTTTAAATGTACATGTACATACATAATCCGGTCAAGATAAGAAGTGACTTGGTGACAGGAGTATGTGCGGAATATAATAAGACTGTTGTAGTGAATTTTATTTTAAAACGAACGATAATGATTAATGAGTGTTTTGAATATTCGTGTATGTGATGCGCGTTGTATAGAAACTGTTCCAAACGTTAATAATGATTTGTTTGTTTCTACAGCTGACGAAGAATCGATAGATTTGTCATCGCAGCTGGATACGTCAGTGAATGTTGGTGATCATGCATTCAGTCAGATGCAAGGGGATCTGGATCAACAGCGTCTCCTGGGCGAACGGCCTCTGAACGATCCATTGTCGGACATTATGGTGAAGGAAATTCAACATCAAGAAAGGTAGGAAATTTCTGTTCAAATTGTCAATAATATTGTTTAATGTAATGCGCAATCGCAGACAAAATATATATATATATATTTAAATAATGGTTAATTTACTTAAAAATTAATAACCGTTGCCTTTGTCATTGTGTCTGATAAGGTGTTGACGTAGAATAAAAATGTAAATATTATATTTTAAATATAATTATCCATAGTTTTACATCTTTTTGAGATAAATAATATTATTATTGCGTTGATGGACATGCAAATGAAAGAAAAATGCATTTAATTTCATTGGGTTAGTTTAAATGTTAAGGATTTGTATTGGATTCGTACGAATCCATCATAAGGATACCGTAGTACCTGTTTTGAACTCGTACTAACTTGCTGGACAATTGTATAGTGTTTCGCGAGATTAATATAATATGTTCGAGTTGAGTTGAATGTTATATTTGTAATTAAAAGTTATTTGTAACTCCCGTTTACGTTTACCAATTCTTTGTTCTTCTGTGCAAACAGAACACTTCTCTTCATTTAGTTTCCTCTATTCTCTAAAATCGTTAATTAACACGCGCGCAGTTTGACTGCACGTCCATTGTTCAGACGCGGCCATTGTTCAACACATCATGTTTATCATTTCAACCTGAAATACACCAACACAACACAACACTGGAAGATATTTTGACAGCCTGTTCCATTTTATATACACATTTAAATGAAACATGTAGAAATAACATTTAGCTACATCGTTGTTCTATATAGAGTGCTTTTCACATTTGAATTGATTAAATCATAAACTAAAAGTTGGTATTTTACACTGAATATACTGCACAGATATTGTTATTTATATTTTTTTTTTATGGAGACCTGATCCTTTGTAGTTTATGCGGTTAACCAAGTTTATTCGTCATTCATGAAGATTAAGTCAAAAGTTTAATTTATGAAAAGATTGTGCAGGTTTTTTTTGTTGTCGTAAATTTAACTTGTATGCGTGTAAAACGTTAGTTCTAGGTCGTACATGGTTAATTATGATATTTGTTCTATGATAAACGAACAAATCTACTTGTGACATTCTTTTCTTTTTGTTCGTTATAATCCCAGGGCATTGTGCTACATCTGTGACATCGAATTTTATAATATACGTTACGCAAAAACTCAACACGTACGTTGAACATAAAATTGGAACCATTTTTGAGAAAAATTAAGCGTCTCTGGATTTCATTAAATTTTCATCTTCGGGTAGAATGATTGAATATATTCTTTTATAATTGAATTCGTTTGATTTCCAATGAAGCGTCTTGACTGTGTTCTATAGTCGATATAGAGTCTTATTAAAAGCTTTCAATGGAATATGCGTCTTCAATAATTGACATTTATCTTGGTCAAATAAGGAAGTCACTTCCGTTAATGTGCTGTAAGTGCATCGGCATAATTGTATTACGCTTCTCGTTTGGTTCTTGTTCTTAGATAATGTTGTATACCGATACATATTTTGTGCACTTTGCATAAATCAATATTTTCCGTATACGTCAGATTTCTTTTTTTTTGCAAATTACCGCACAATGCATAATTGCACGTGACACTGACCTTGAGTACAATGTAAGAATGAACTGATAAATAATATTCCATGAGAACAGCGTTACTACGCGTGTGTCTGTTGTGCAATATTGCCCAGATCAAGGTTATATTATGATTGATTAACATCACATTTTCGCTAGTTTTTCTGTAAATAATTACCAAGTAGAGTTGTCCGTGGAAACAGCAATCCTAAAGTTTAGATGGATTTTTGATCAGATAGAAAAACCTTGTTTCAATATCAAAACTGCTGCAAAAACATTATTTATGTATTATTTTCATCATAATATAATTATCAGTAAATTTTAATCTTGACTCAAATATATTTAATTCGTGACTTAATTTTCCGACAACATTGTCATAGTTATGACGTTATTGTAGTTTTATTATTTTAAAAATAAATTTGAGAACGTTATAAAATTAATTAATTATTTCAAGGCAATGTCTGTTTCGTTTAAAATTTATATTTCTAATTAGAATTGTTTGTGTAGTTTACGAATTAAAAAAAAATAATTAACAATGAAACAGAATATTTTAAAATCATATTTATTGCTTAATAATTCTTATTTGAAAATCTAATCAAATCTACATTTACTTAATCAGTTTTAGAAAGAATTTCAACATACTTTATAACTACTATCGGCTTAGTTTAGGATAATGCAATAAAACAACAATCAGGAATAGAAAACAAAGTATTTCGTAATAATATGTTAAATTTCTAAAAATATGAACGCAATTTATGCTAGATAAACCACTGATAGTTGTATACAATTCTCGTGAGTAACATTTTGAATGTCTGTACAGCTGAACTTGGTACATTGTGCATGCAAGACGTATGTACGTACGTAGCTGCATTATATTACATTACATACGTACAGGATTACGTGTATTGTGGGCAGCTTTCTCTAGTTTTCGCTGCTCCCGAACGCGCATCAGTTGTTTTCGCGTCGTCCACGCGCGCATCACACTCGTTCTCATATTTTAGTTGACGTATTGCTCTGGTTGCGGTGGTACATGTACAAGTGAAACTATGGCTGTACACACCGAAGATTCTGCCGAGGGATACAAGTGGTTACGAATACTTGGTTTTAGCTCGTACGATGATGAAGAAAGGTACAACAAAACCATTTTATATCACTGAATTTTCTTTGTTGCGATATGTTAAATTTACCATGTACGTTTGTCACCTGTTAAGCTTTTAAAGATATTTTATGACAGTTGATACGAAGTGCTAGATTATTATTCAGTAAACGTCACACATATGTTTTTTTTATAATGTCCAGCGATATTTATAAATTTTCAGTAGCAAATATATCATGTATGTATGTGCGCATTTGTGAAATTTATTCCATTATATATTTGATTTATTTAAGTGAAATTCGCAAGACACAGAAAGTTCTAATATTGCACAGAATTAGATTTCCATTTTTAATTAATCGAAATGGCGGTTGGCTTGTGAAATATAGATAGTTTATTTTTAGATTATTGACACGAGTGAGTTAAGTGTTCGAAATTATATACTAGGTTATATATAGCGAAAGTGAATCACACATCTATAAAAAGAAATTTTGCACTTTTACGTACATTTTCAAATACGTTATCAACATAAAATAAACGTAAGTTTTAAATATTTTTACAGTGTTTCTAGAAATGACATTAAATATGCCCGAAACATAAATAAAATGTTTTTATATTGATTCAACTGTAGTCAAAAACATGCATATTAAATAATAAAGATGACAGTCGATATTTAATATTGCAAATAAGTACTACAATTATATAGTGGCATTCTATTTTGTATCAAGAAATGTTGTTTGAATGTTAAAAGTAACTTTTTATCACAGATATGAACGGCTACTACGGCGCGCCAAGACGGAGGATTTGACAGAAGTATCGGGCATTGGGTGTTTATACCAAAGTGGCATAGACCGCCTTGGAAGACCGGTCGTTATCTTCGTCGGCAAATGGTTTCCTTTCAACAAAATTAACTTGGACAAGGTAACTATGCTACATCATGCAAACATTATTAGTATCACAAATTTGACCGAACTAAATACGCATATATACGATTCATAATATTTGACAGCACCAATGTTCATTTCCATTGTGACAACATATATAAATAGTTTTGTAAACAGTTAAAGTCTGCAGTGAATGTTTATTATCATAATCAGCTTAATATAAAAACATTTCCTTCGCGTGAGCTGATCATTTTACTAAATTACATACTGTGTTTCGTAATCTAATTATTTAATTGTTGAAAGGTGGATGTAGATACGAGATGGTAATGTTGGATTTTTGGTACTTGATTTCAGGCGTTACTGTATCTTATCGCACTACTGGATCCTATTGTCAAGGGCGATTATGTCATCGCTTATTTCCACACTCTCACATCCAACAATAATTATCCTTCCTTCTCGTGGCTGCGTGAAGTCTACAATGTGCTACCGTACAAGTGAGTACCACTCATTGTTTCACATCCGAATCATTAATCACCGTAAACTTGTATCTCTCGTGTCTACCTGCAGCAACGGCAATTGCATTTCTCAAATGTTACAGATACAAGAAGAACTTGAAGGCGTTCTACATTGTACACCCTACCTTTTGGACTAAGGTACACTATATTCACAGTATACACACGGTTACAGTTGGTTTGAATGCGTTAATTTCTTGTACAGATGATGACCTGGTGGTTCACGACATTCATGGCTCCAGCGATAAAGCAGAAGGTGCACAGTTTGCCTGGCGTAGAGTATCTGTATTCCGTCATGTCACCCGATCAACTTGAAATACCTGCGTACATCACTGAATATGATATGTCTGTAAGTATTAGTCTATTTCTAACTTTAAAATATTATAGATTACATTACTTTCAACTATATGTTGTGAATTAATGTTCGAGAATTTCGGACATACATTTTGAAATTTTGTTGTACATTAACTTGTTTTAATATGTTTGCAGATAAATGGTTTGCGATACTTCCAGCCGGGTGCCCCGACATAAGTGGATAGTGTGTATTCGTTGTTGTTCTCCTCCAAGCGTCACCAGCCCCTCACAATACGCTATAGTTGAGTTAGTAATAAGTAACGAGAAACAAATCTACGGAGAGAACTTCAATAGCGCGTACTACAAGCTGTGCCAATGTATACGTACACAAACACACACACACACCTATATATATAAATAATATCAGACAGGGTTCGCTTTAATAACAATCTGGATAATTGTACGTTCAATCAATTAACTCTCACACACCCCACCGCGACCTGGTGTCATGTTAACCTCAAACTAATTAACTAATTGATAATAACGGATCCATGTTATAGTAATCCATACGGTACACGTACACCACCAACTGAATACAAATGTTAAAAATTTGTTATTGTAAATGCAATAGTGTTCAGAATATTATGTTGTTAAGCGTTCGTAAGAACATTTTGAGATGCAATATTGTTTGTAAAATACATTTTTATATATGATATTGTTGATTATTAATCAAATTCGATTATAAATATATCGTGGCCTCTGTGATTAGATATTGATATAAAAAAATACGAGTGATATGCGTATTTCCAAAAATTAATTAGTAAAAACCTTAACACGTTTTGGACGCAAAATGACTCGTGTTACTAAAACAAATCTTTATAAAAAAAATTGTCTTTTTAATCATTATGAATTTGCTATGAACACATTCCTTAAAACAAATAATAATAATATACGTAGCCGTAAGTAATTCATCCCAACGTAATTGTATTTGCTATTTTCCAAATAGTTATTCACTAAAAAACATTCATATGTACGTATATGCATTGTTACTTATTGAACATTTGTTTACAGCCTGTGTGCGCATGCGCTGTATACAAGAAGTGTGCACGTCAGTGCCATGCGTGATAGACCCGTTACTTATATTACAAATATAACAGAGTATAGTTGTGAACCATTTCACGTTATTCTTAACTAAAAACTGCGATGCATCATGTTTTCCAGAAGAATTTCAAATGTATTTTGTATGTTGTTTTAATATTGTATATGGAAATGCTGTATGTAGGTAACCTAACCTATAATGTTTCATTTCTAATAGATAATAATGAAATATTTTTACGTTTTCACATATTCTGTTTGGGATATCTTATAATCAGTATTACATGAAGTAACCGAGTTTTTTAAACTGTATGTTCGAGTGTATTTTCGAGAAAGTAATTTTTGACTTACTTCCGGTCATTTTCTTCTTTTGTAATGATGTTGTTTTGTAAATGAAACTCGGAGTCACATAGTTTCACTTAATGAATAATATATGATCTGCACTGCGACAACACATATTCCAGTGTGCGTAATAAAGTTCAGACATTGTTATCTCTTATATAAATGCGTAATCACTTAAGAGTTTAGTCTACATTTTTGGTAGATTATCATTTTTTGAATATGTATCTACTACGTGTTATGGAAACCTTGCAAGTTACCTTCTCCAAAATATGCATCACTGAATAAAAAAAGTACTGTAGCGTTTCAAGTGAGAGTTGACAGTTTAAGCTTTTATCAATAATAATTAGTGATTTTAACTAAAGAATTATGTAAGTTAGGAGTCATTACGTACCATAGAACTGCTGACAACTCTCACTAACATTAATTCAATTACGTATAGAACAAAATTGTTACATATTTTTTAGCCAAAATATCAAGTTTATTTGCTTTAATAAATTACTTGTTATTATGTATATATTAGAGATATTTATTTAGTACATGAATCATTTTAACAATTTCATGTTAAGTTGTATTTAATAAAAAAAAAAATTAAAAAATATTTATAATGCAGTTTATTATTTGTTTTATTTAAAAGTAATTGAATAGCTGTTTCAATGAAATACGATCAGGGCCTCCAAGTAGTGAAATGGAACCCGGCTCAGTTATGGTGTTGGGGTCCTACACTGCCCTGACGAATAATTTTTTTTATATTTGTTATAATCTAGAAAAAATAGATAGAAAATAGACAGTTAATTATGTACTTTATCTTCATTGTTTTATTTCCGGCATACTATTTGGGATTTCAAATGTGTAAAAAAATGGTATTTCAATAAATATTAACTTATTACATAAATGTTTTTATTTAATTATTTTATTCAGTGTTCCGTGCGTGTCACGTATAATGCAGCACGTGTACGATATAACATGATTCGCCATTACACCTAATGGCGACTTACAAATTTCATACAAATATTACGAATACATATAACAACAGTTTACAAGAACTTGTTAATTAATTTATGAAATTTCGACTAGCATAACAGTATTTTTCAATAAATTGCAATGGATGGCAACAATTTTAGGCTTACAAAAAAAATTCTTTAACAAATACGTAAATATATATACTCGTATATTTAAGGCACGACCGTTGTATGTATATTTAAAATTCTTTTCTGATAATAGTGTTTATATTGATAAATATTAATATGTTTTACTTTCAGCAAAAGATAAATTACATTTAGAGCACCTTTTGGCAGTAGTAACTAATGTTCAAATATCACGATACATAATAATCAATAATGGATAAATACCTAATAATATAATTACATTTACAATAAATAGTTAACCGTACGTAACACTTTGTTTGTTGTTGAATATTGGAACCATAATACTAACAATGTTAAAGCCAAATTTACAAAAAAAAGAAACAAGGATCTTCCATATTTGATTGCAGTTTTATATTGCCTTAGTTTATATTCTCAATTCACCGTAGTAATATAATTCTACACCTGTTACGTTCTGTCTGTAATTATGTTTAATCTATAAAATAACAGTATTCAGTCACTTGTTCACTATCTTGTGCATATACGCAGAATCATCATATATGTATGTATGTATGTATTACCAACAACACTTAACACAGCGAAATATATGCGAGTAATTTCTGTACATAATACAACAAACACTACACGTTCCATTTCGAGACGTCACTCAATATAGAAATAAATAAAAGTTTTTCTGGGTACAGGAATGCTATTGACACTTGAAAACATAACCATGTTTAAGTATGGGTAGGCAAGAACGCGTGTGTATGCGGGGAAGTAAGCAGCAAATGTATGTATTTCGTTGCTTAGTCAGTCTTCTTAATATAGTGGGGAGAGCGAATAAATCAATCAGTGTTCGTTCAGTGTATCCACGGATGCAGCGAGTTCACGACGATGTACTCCAGGTCTGGATATCCTCGCACTGATTTCATCTCTCAAATGACAGAGTACTCTGCGAACTTCTGGTCCATGGGCATGGCCTGCTGGCGTAAGTCGTAGCGCTTCTCGCACATCGAACAAAGCACCGTCGTACATGCCAGCGTCCGCATGAGCCTTCGCTCTAGCATAATATGCTTCGTACGAATCTGGCCTCAAGACGAGAACTTGATCAGCAAGCTCAATAGCTTCATCAGTTTCCTGTAATAAATAAACATATATTGTCAATTGAAATACTAAAAATCTATTGAACCTAGTTATAACTTACATTCATCTTTCGTTTGCAGCGAGACTGATTCAATAAGAAGTTTATTCGGAGTTGATGGAAGGTTGCTATATTTTCGCTTCCTGCTGCTTCTTCAGTGGGAAATTTCTTAAGTGCGTACTGGTAGCGATGGGCAGCTTCCTTTAGGCGGCTTTTACGGTATAACACATTGCCATCTTCAAGGAGTTTGTTTAACAGGATAAGCCTGCAAGAGAAATAACAATATTTAAATTGTCTGATATGGTATCAGTTGGAGCTACTATTTTTTGCTATGAATATGATGAACAGATAAATGCTTTACTAGAAATATGAATTCAACTTACATAATGTCTGGCTTTCCTGCGGCCATAGCCCACGTGGCTGGTCCCAGTTTAGCGCCCTTCCGTAAGAAACACTGCACCACTTGTATATTCCTGCACCCGATGGCCCTATCCAATGGTCGCATACCATTGATATCAACATGCTCGATGAGTGCGCCTCTATCGAGTAACAGTTGTACTAGAGTTGCTCCTCCTTGGAACGCTGCTAGATCTAACGGGGTGCGACCTGTCTTATCTGAATGCGCTATATCCGCATTCCTGTCAAGCAAACATTGTGCTGCTTGAACGCGTCCGCGCACACAAGCCCAACATAACGCTGTCAGCCCGTCACGATCTTGTCTGTCAATTGTTGCTCCTTTATCTAGAAGCAGTTCAATGATACCGACATGTCCTTCCGCCGCTGCAAGCGACAAAGCTGTGCGACCAGCATTTTCGCACTGTTCGAGAGGTGCACGGGCTTGCAGTAGACGTTCTGCAACTGCCCAATGTCCTTCTCGGGCTGCTACAAGCAAGGGTGGTATCTCACGACGATTAGGTACAGACGGATCGGCTCCTCTGCCCACTAGTGCTGAAATGACTGCTGCACATCCATTTGCTGCAGCAACGGTTAATGCTGTTTCGCCTGCGGAAGAAGCACAAATATATTAAATTGTAAATTTATTTGCATTGCGAAGAGATTATGTAGGTTAACATACCTGTAAGAGTATCCGGCGTATCAGCATTTACTTCAGCCATGTCCAATAAATATTCGACAACTTCAGCATGACCATGTGCAGCGGCCGCAACCAGTGCCTGTTGAGCAGCCTCAGCCAATGAAATATTAGACTCCTCCTTCTCCCCACTTCCAGTTGGTGTCGGTATCCAATCGCAGGCAAGCAGGTAGCCAACTACATTTAACCGGCCATTACGTGCAGCGTGTATCAGTGCACATCTTCCTCCGGTATCGGCATGTCCCGGACTAGCTCCAGCAGCTACTAATTGTCGCACTACATCGCAATGTCCCCGTGCTGAGGCCAATGATAGAGCTGTGGATCCTTGGCTATTGGTTAATTCGACATCCGCGCCAAATTCAAGCAATAAAGAAATCATAGGAACCACACCTTCGTGTGCGAACATGCACAGTACTGGTGCATCACCCAAGAATTCTGTTGTATGATCAGGTGATGCTCCAGCTAGTAAAAGCAATCGGGAAACTTTTACGTTAGGGCTGTAGATATTTCTCAACGAACATAAAGCTGACGATGTGCATTGAGCATTTGAAGCGACCCAATGAGCTTGTAAATCTCTGGAAGACACTCCCGGTACGTTTCTGTATACGTGAGCTTTCAAAATATGATGACCGAGCTCGAGAGTTTTGTCCGCATCCAATGGAGCTTGCACACGCGATAACCTGAATGCAATTGCTGCATGCCCGGCCCTTAAATCGCATACAAATTTTGTGCTTTCATTTTCATCTCTTCTAATCAACCACTCCCTGAACGATGGGTGGAAGAACATGTATGTGTTGTCCAATCGCTTGACGAGGAAACCAGAGAGTAGTTTAAATCTTTGCAAGAATTCTTCCCAAGGCAAGAACTGATCTACCAGTAACGAATTTACGGAATAGTAAATTTCGAGGAGAGTCAAGGGATAGAGAGCTGACAAGCATACGCTTAGAATGTGGCATACTTTTTCAAAAGAGCGGACAGTAGGAAAACGTAAATTGAAATGAAGCAGAAATATTTGTGCTAAGGAAACAGGTAAGACTTTGTATCCGGACGATTTAGCAACTAGATGTCCACGTTCCAACAGATCGAGGGTTAGTTTAGCAAACAGAAATGAACCTTGGCTTAAAGAAACAAGATGGTGTGCAAATCTGTACTGAGAGTTTCCTTCAGGTTTTCCAGGTGTAGAAGTCACGTTTGCTTGAATACTTGGGCTGTTATTCAAACGGAATCCAATGTAGTCTAACAGATCTTTATTGGAGCTATCTCCGGCTTTATCAAGGGACAACCTAGAGTACGGTAGTCTCTTCACAATCTCCAAAAGTTGCGTTCTCACTGTGGCAATAATTTTGAGCCATGACGGAAAAGCAGAAGCATGTTTGGCAAGGAACGTAGCAATAGTATCACCGGTATCAGGTCTATGATATTCTGCCTCGCATAAGGCATCTACAAGAATAATACAATTTCTGTTTTCTATCTTTCCCAAACGACGTAATCCAGCCAGTGGTTCTAAAATTCCACGGCTGAAGGCAAGATCAGGATCAGCAATGCACTCTTTCAGGGAGACTACACCTTGTAAATGTGGTTCACCCAGCAGCTGATCCCTGTACGCAACCAGTTGAGGTGCTTGGCACAGTTGCGCAGCAAGGGAGTGTACGAAATCCGGCACCAGACATGTGGAATTGTTATCTGCTTGGCAGAAGTGATACGCCACTACCTCAGATGCCAGTTGTTTCATTCTCTCTGACGTGAGATTTAGTTGATGTTGGTGATGTGGTTCGGGTGATGGACTGGCTTCCGTCTGTGATTCTTTTCGTCGTCCGAAACAACTGTATTCTACTAATTGTAGTACCAGAGCTGTTTTACCGGTACCGGGGTTTCCACTAAGAAGTACGCCGGGATTTGTTGATTCTACAAACATACAACAATAAATATAAATACATAAATTAAAATGTGTGGTTCTCAGAAAATTGCGTGGTTTTTAAGTAATATAAGTATTTTTACCTAAAATATCTTCCATTTCACGTACTAACCACTGGCGACCAACGAACAGTGGATCAGGTTCCTGAAGAGGAACTTCGAAGAACAAGGGTTTCAGTGTTAGTTGTGGAGTACGATACTGTGCGAATCTGATCTTGGGATCTACAGGACCTTTAACAGTTCCTGTTCTTGCAGATCTTCGTACGCATGTGCGGCGGGCACGGAACATACCCAAATCTTCTACCTGGCCTGCTTGGGTAGCTACACGAGGTGAAAATTATGAATAACACCTGATATTTTAATATTAATTTGTAAGAAATGTTGTCAGAATAAAACTTACTGGTAACGGAATGCCTTCTACTGACAGGACTGGAACTGCAGTTGCTCTGTCCCGACATACTCATTGACATAAGAGATCCAACGCTATCTGAACTAGGATTATTTCTGTGCGGGTCTTCCGAGCTGCCAGTTAGCGTAGAAACAGGACTGGTGTTTGTGGACATCATTGCCGCAGTGTCGTAACTTGCTAGAGAGGAACATGATTCGTGTGTACCAGTAGCTGTGTTGGAACGGCTATTAGCAGCTCGACCTGCTCGTCTTCTGGCACCGTCACCCAGAAGTAAACCTAGTCGCATGTAGAGGTCATTCTGCGAAGATTTTCGGCCGCTTCCGTTTGTAGGTTTTACACTACCTCCTTCATCATCTGTAAGAATACGAATTAGGAGTATTTCTTTAGTTACTCGTCATTGAAAACAGCAATGTTTTCTAAATTAAAAGCATTCCCAATTATAGAAATAATACAGTGATATACGTGAAAAACTGCAAATATAAATAAGACACAACATGCTAAATCCAACCAGTGCGAAACTAAACCTAAAAAAAAAACAATAAAAAAAATAATAAAAATAATACACATAAAGAAAAAAGATTTTGCGTGCGTTCCACTCAAGTGTGTTTCATTTCAGTTCATGCAAGTGCGCGAAAATAAAACGACCAAAACAAAATCTTATAAAGTGAGCCGTGCCTGCCAATTGGTTGAGGCCGGCCCCAGTTGTTGATCCCGATGCGGACCATAGGGACCGAATTTTTCCCAGTACGACGCTGGGCCAGCCACGTCCGCCACCCTCGGAACAAGCGGACGCGGTCATAACAATAGGTGGTGTAACGGTAACCACATCTGTCGCACTCGCTGTAATATAACGGACATCCACGATTGAAGATACATTGTATAAAGCATGGATCTTGCATTGCATCAATGCAAAGCTTTCCAGCATCATATCTATCATTCATTCTTACATATTTAAAAGCGAAGTGTCATGAATGTGTATCAAATGTTAATGATTCTAGTCTTACCTGACATGGCTTCATGTGTTCGCTGTTGTCTTCCGCTGGCTCGTTGGGTAAACGGACTCCGTAATGCCTTGGGGCTCAGGAAGAACCGTCGTCTACCTTGTGGTGGGGTTGGTGTAGGACAACTCTGAGACATGGCGTCCTGTTGTTGCTGGAGAAGTTGTTGAGGACCACTTCCTGTTTTGGGGTTTGAAGGTCTTGTTTTCGGGAGTCGTGTTGGTGATGGCCATTCACTTCCAGAGCTAGTCAAATCTTGACGACTCTGTTAGAGTAAAAAAAAAATTACAAAAAACCATTTTTAGCAATATTAGATGAAATAAAAATATGGTTATAAACCGACCTGCATGAATGTAGTGAAATGCCCATTAGTCTTAACTTTGGGTCTTGTTGCTGTTGGCGGGCAACCAGATTCTCCATAAAGTGTTATTTCAGAGCCACGTAGACCTGGTCGACCCATGGGTGCTGGAGAAGGAGCTGAAATAAATAAATAGTTCCATGTTACAACATGTTGAAATTAATAACTTAATAAGCAGGTTTGTTAATCTGTTAATTACACTAACACCTACCAGTTGGCCGTTGGATCTGTGTCTGCTGTAGACTGGGATCCTGCCGTATATTACACAATGGACACACTTCGTTTGTGAACATGCATGTATAACATCTCTCGTGTCCGCATGTGTCGATGAGACGTCGCTTCTTGCCTTTGTCGAAAGGCATCTCGCAGCTGGGGCAGCATGTAGAACCACCGCCCTCCGCATCCAGCAGACGTCTGATGGCCGCCAAGTCTGCAAACGCATCATTAACATCAGTCATCGATGAAACCATAAACATATATCATATACACAATATCGCCAAACAAGAGAAACACAACGTGCACTCTTCCCTGATGAGCCATCTAACAAAGAGACCTGCTAAAAAGCGTTTCATTGGCTTATCAGTTTTTGCATCTGAGTGCAGTTTCATTGTTTGTGTAATGTATCGTGACAAATGATACGCGGGAATGAAGGTTAGAACGTGAACGTGATGTATATAAGTGAAGTGTTATTATTGGTGTCCTTTCCCGATGGTGGCTGGATATTAGATAAGTTTCACACTAACTTCTTATATCCGCCTTTCAGATGTAACTCGTGCGTTTCCACGGAACCGTTGAATCAGTTCAGGAAAGATGAACAGATACGGCAAAAGGTTAATTTACTTGTAAGACGGCACAAATTAAAAATATAGTTCACGAACTCGTCGAGGCGCGTTCACGCTCGACTAGTTGATGACGGGATTCGCGCTCTATCACCACGTCGTGTGGGAATACAACCGATATCACTACGTGTGTATGAGACCCCCGGGCACGTAATAACATATCCATATTCGTGTGTTTCATTGAGAAAAGTAAAGTCATGTTAACTGTATAAGTGGTCCACTACGTTTGTTGCACATTTGTGTTACAATTTCAACACAACGATACAGTAAAATTCACATTAAATTAATTTGCTCCGATAATATTCGTGTAGCGTGTACCTGCTGAGTTCATTTGACCTACATATATAAATGAAACTTTATATAAATATTGCAGAAGTATTACATGCAACATTTCACACACTTTTTCTGTTCATAGTCATTGAGACAGTTTGTGCATGAAGACAACATTTCGTTCAACTTTTCCTTTCAAGAACTGGTGCTTTTCAACATGCCCGTCATGTTCCGGCGATTTTCTATCTTTATATCCATCAAACTTTAATATGCATAGGATGTAGTTAATAGCTACTTTGGATTATTTTATGCAAGTAAAATGTTTAGAAACCGCTTTTTATGGTTCGTCATTGAAGCGTGATGGTATAAACCACAGGGAACTTTCCTTGAGAACAGAATGCATGCAGCATTTCACATGATTTAAAGTTACAGACCTGGCGCTCAATACGCAGGTAAATCTGAGTGTGAAGATGTGGACAGAACAGTTTACTGGGTTTCACTTGGCCGGAAATGGGAAAATAATAGCTTGAAATGGAGCCCCATAGCTGGCTGACCACGGCTCACGGTCACTAATCATTTCTACCGAGTTACAATGATCTGAATTTTTACCCGGAGTGCTTATGCAGATGTAGATGATGAATGAATGTTAACCACGAGACCACGGTGTCCATGGAGTGCACAGTGCAGTGCACGGCGATGTTGACACAGTTCAGTCGGCGAGTTGAGCGAGTGAACCTGTTACCTGCCAGGGGCAACGACCCGGCATTGTACTGAACGGGGTCACACGCTATATCTACACACTGAGATGCACGCACCGTTTCACGCAGAAATCTTATATTACAAACACAATCTCCCAAGTAAAATAATACTTCTAACATGAGATGAGATTAGACCTGCCGCCTGCGTCCCCTGTGAAAATCCTCATCCAACGTGCGCACGGATAGGACTATTGCGGAAACTAATATAACGTCTCTTCTTAACTCGAAAGCAGACGGATAGAATCTAAGATTGCTGTATTGTTGTAACCTATGTTTTGTGTGCAACTAAACATGAATCAGATATCTCTGAGCGCAGTCAGAGAAATTTATGAAATACCTTTTGTTTTATACGCCACCTGCTAAGTTGTGTTCATTTTGTAATGGTAAAGGTTACGATAAACCCGCAAACATAAACACTTGTTCGTTCGCATTTCGAAACAAATTACAGACTGTCAAAACTGAACCGAATAATAATCACAATTATGTGAAATGCTTTATTGCAGTGTGGTTCTGTATTCGATTATATGCTGACCACAAATTGAACAGATCTTCGGCAGAACTTTGCTCCTAAATGTAATGGAAATATGTTCGACATCTAATGTTTCCCTTTTCTGACCTACTATTTCTAAATCATGAATTTCAATCAATCGAAGAAACACACAAACTGAACAGTGTATTATGAGAATGATGCGAGAGATACATGATTAAGTGTGGCATTATTACAAGTGCCAAATGTTTCATACTTTCTCGCACTGATGCATAAATCCACGTCTATATATGGCAGTTTATTATCACGAGAGAAAAAGTCATGGATGCGAAACTGGAAATGGGGAGATTAAATGGAATATTTTTGTTAAAAGGTTAGGTGACTGGCGCCAGACATTTCACAATGGAATTCTGTGTTAAATCCTTTCAAAAGACACAAAACTGACAAACGGAATTTATTGTGTGTTTATACATAAAACAAAGTTGTCTGAAGACGGGCAACTTTATAATTAACCAAGAGACTAGAGTACACCCAGCAATTGTGTGTTGTAAGTTGAACCGTCTACAATCTCGTCAACTTCATTATTCATGATTAGGCAGTGTGCGTGTGTGTGGTGGAGCTGACGGATCATATTTAAGTAGCGTTGATTTCAATAATTCACAGACACTAGGCCGTTTTCAGTTCAGGACTGTGAGTTGCAGGCAACCGCGACAAATGAATGTGCACTGAACTTTCACGTAGCGGCAATGCTTGCCTCTCGCAAATGGAGTGCACTTGTCTCGTCATGGTCGAACGCGGACGCCAACTGGAAACACTAAAGAAATGGTCGAGAGGTTGCAATATAAAACTTATTAGTTTCTCTCTCTCTCTCTCTCTCTTTGCTTGCGCCATACGTTGAGTTCAATACGCAAATGTGCAATACACTGATTGCCATCATGGTTGTCCAGATTAAAATTGATCCATTTTCTGTGGACAATGAAACGCAGTTTGATTTAATTTAATTTCGCTCTGGATAGAATAAAACAGAACGTATTGTTGCGGTACTTTCTAGAGAAAATAATAATAATTATTATTATTTGGATAATGGTTTATTGAGAGAACCACTCGAGTCATTATTTACCTTAGGTGTAAAGTTATATTTGGATAAGATAAGTGTGTTCCACATAATCTTAGAGGTGAGTGGAAGAATGATAAGCAATGGTGACAGGAGATATCACCTGGTTATAGGAAGAATATACGAAAAGTACTCGAAATTCGACAATTATGCTGCAATGGATGCTCTTATGCAAGTAACATTGATCATCTAGCCTGGATGCAAGAGTTGCTGTGTCCTCCTCAGGTGTGCCGAGGCGTACATGTATGTAGGCGAGGATTATAGATAGGTAAGAAGGAAGGGAGGAGAGGTGAGTGTGTGTATGTGTAGGCTCGCGACCCGTAAGGCCGTCCCGTGGTCCCGCACTTCGTCCCCACGGTGGTAAGAGACGAGTGAATGAATGCAAAGCCACGCAACGCATCGCCCACTCAGTACGGTGCTGCCCCGCGGTATCCTGGGGGAGATGCACGTAGGCGTAAAGACTAAGACGACGGACCGGTTGTGGTGTCTGCAGCAGCGGTTGTTGGTAAAAACCATTCTGGTTATACAAGCGTGCTTGCAAAGATCACGAGATAATACCGTCTGTACCATCTTGCAACTGGACTCATTCACAACTGAAGTTGTTTAAATATATAAATACATACGTACGTACGTACGTATGTACTACGTCTTCAAGTAGTTTCACATCGAGTGTACACGGTTCTTAGAAAATGAATCAGAGACGAGTATGATATTAATTAGAAATATATTTCTGAACAAGTCACAGACAAGTAAATGAAAGAACTGATTCGAAAACAGGTTCCAATAGATTCCAGTTCATTTATAATCCGTACCATTACTGGTGTAAAATGTCAACAAATCAGTGGAAAATGTAAATTCAAATCAAAACTGTAATCTACCAGCAATGCCAAGCCCTTCTTGTTGCACACTTGACCGTAATCAATTACGCATGAATGTTGTTGATAAGACAATCATCTGGAATGGAATGGCAACGTGAATATCCAATCACGAGGTGGTCGACGTGAAACAAAAATATAATAGAAGAAAAAAAAAACGATTGAAAGTTCTCGTCGGATGGCATAACTGTAAATCACACTCTGGGAAATTGAAAACGTTAAATTGAATTTATTCGGTGCGTGTGATAGCTAGCGCATAGTGAGTCGGCATGCTCCATGATTGAGAAGCGATTAGGAAACATGAAAGAGTGACGGGCATCGTTTCAGAATCCATTAGCTTCGTTCTACCAGATATATACCTCGAGTGTGCTATGCCTGTGCAGGAATGAACCAGTCGGCGGTCCAGTCCACTACAGGCTCACAAAGCAGTTGTCAGGTTGTGTCATGACAACCAAGGATTATCTGCCATTCTGAACTTGATAGTTACTACTACAACTACGAATACCTTCAACATGCATACGGCTCGAGATATGCCATGGATAGCTACGATTTTTGTTGCTCTGATATCATGTTACGATATTCTGATATCGTTTATAATTCTCGGAATTTGCGTTTTTGGACTACCAAGGTTTATCGTAACTAGAATAATCATCCATCTTTGTGCTAGATAGAAATAGATATGAATGTACACACAGATGTTTTTTTTTAAATATATTTCTAGTAATTAAGTTATCATACTTGTCAGTTGATTTTTGTTCAATCAAGGCTTTATTATATCAGAGTATGAATTCATGTTCTACATATAATCAGACATAGGAATGTACGTGTTTTTCTAGGATTTTTGTTGAATAGAATGCGGTATAATTAGGAATGTGAATTTTTGTTTTATTACGCATTAATCCACGGTCTACATAGAATTATATCTAGCAATGTGTATTTTTTTTTCTCTTATCAAGGTCTAATAAAACTAGACTAAATATAAGTAACTACCTACGCAATTTTAAAATGAAATTCACATACATGTTATAATTTGTTAATATCATTTTTGTGTTCACTAATGAACTAACATGGATTGATAGAAACATGTTCGATTCATCATTGTCAAGTTCAGTTTTTATATCAGAAGTAGGTACGTACGTAATTCTTGGAAGTGTATGGAAGAATTCATGAGTGTTTGTTTATGTGAGTCGTTGTCAATTTTACAGTTGTTGGCAACGATATTAGGAATAGTGCAAACCGAGATAACGATTTCTTCCTTGTAAGAAATCATACACGTTATTTAAATGTCAGAAACCCAACGGGCAGTCTTATATATGAGTAATCACAGGTCTATTATGAGATTAAGGATTTTGCAATATGATGTACGTTTTCATGTAGTTATGCTAAAACGTATGTACCTATTCGTGTATACACGTGTTGCAATTTCATATGTCTTCCTCATACATACATATATCATTTTACTGGTTGATAGAATAATAGACTTACCAGTAGCCGCAATGATTATCCTTTTGGAATAATATTGAAAATTGATTATTATTAAACGTACAAAATGCAGCAGATTTATCTCCAATGCATTTGAAAAGTGCGCCGCCATTGCATAGGTCCGTACGACCGGATGCTTATAGTAATTACAGACATTAACCCGTTCCGACGTGCGACATATAAGGATATGGCTTGCAACAGCACGGCACGTTACTTACACGACCAGCAGACTGCCAACTATATTATCTGCAACTAACCCTTACCCATGTATCCATAGAATTATGCATTATATTGATCAGATATTTCGGGTAGTGTAAACTATAAACATGCTAGATGTAATGTCGTCCAAGATGATTGCTATATTCCAGTATCATGTAGCTATCCTTCAACGTAAAACGTCTTGCACACATACACAATGTGTATAACTGGTATACACTGCACAAGTCTACAAAACCTGTTCATCCGCGCGTTTTAATCACCCAGTAGATCTATTTATACTCTCTGCGAAAGGTAATTATGTCTGGAGAGAATGGTTCGTTAGATTTTATATAAAGGTAATGCTATAAGGATGTACGGATTTATCCCGTGGACTTAAAACAGACACAATGACTGATTTGCAAATAAAATTTCTAAATATAGACCGCATACGTTTTTTGAGTAATGCGCAACTTTTTCGTGAAACATGAATCATCTTAACAGGTGACTCAAAATTATGCGAAAGATTTCACAACGAATATGGTAAGCGGAAATAAATATTCTAGAGTTTATTACAATAAAAAGACATACGTGACAATGACCTTTGAATGTAATTAATTTCAGGTAATATTAATTTATATATCCGAATGGTATTAAGTTGAATATTAATGATGATAATTAGTTTCGCAGAGATACTAACGACACGGAATTTACAGCTATACTTGCTTGCACATAACCTCACATACAGAAAAAAATACGATATCGATAAACGAATATATACACAGTCAATTAGATACGGAGATAAAAATAAACAAATGGACGCGAAATTATTACAGGTAGATATGTAATTTGACAAATTGGGTGAAGGCTATACGTATTTATAAGTAGTAGTCCAATCAGCCAATCAGATTATAGTAAAACGGATTAATGGAAACCTTAATAGAGTTGAAAACACAGTGACTGATAGCACATATACATACATATATGCAAGGCATACATATTATTAAGTTCTTACACGAGGCTATGGGATTATAGAGAGAATTACTGCACGCTCCAAGCGTGGCCGTATAGCGCAAGTATATTTGGAATTTAATGTTCTTCATTTACATAGTCAACTTGTATTAACATTCTAGAAATTTGTTCGGAACGAAAATTTAAGATAAATAGCCAAGCCAATGTTTATGTAAATGTTGATTAAAATTACAAGGAAAATTAGTAACACTGCAAACGGACGTTGCATTTTAATTAAACACAGATAAAAAAAAGAACGCGCACCTATTTGAAGAAACAGTTTTGTTTTTTCTTTCCTGTAATTTTGTGGTTATTATAGATGTATAATTATTTCTTTAAATGGAAATTCAGGAAAAGAAAAACCAGTTGAAGGCGTGGTAATAGTCAAGGAATATAAGGAGTGATGCATGACTTAAAATATCTACACAAGTCAGAGGCATATGGACTGAAACAAATCGCAGTACAGCTGTCAAAAATGAAGAAGTTGAATTGAATTAATTCGATTAAAATGTTTAGGCGAGTGCACGGGGGTTACAAGTTTAACTACGCGTTTCAATTTAGTCAGTGAACACAGCGTACAGGCTAATTTGCACAACAGCTGCGCCACGCCGTCACATGTTTCATGTTGTGCCCCACACTGCTAGAGGTTTTTTAAATGAACATGATAACATCTCCCTAACATGTAACATATAACTAACGATGAATGCATTCAAATGACATCAATGTCTGCGGAAGTGGCCTCCATAGACAGATGGTACTAGCAAACTTTATTACACAATGCGCTGGACTGAAATTAAATATTAACATGATGAGATTGGCAAAATAAAGTTGAAATCTTTGATTTGCTAGTCAAATGAATAGTATTGTATTATAGTAAATAATAATGTATGATTTCTAAAGAAATGATTATAGATGAGTGGTAAATATATAGAGATATATAAATTGAATATGAAAATAATCGAAGCAGAATCCTGACTATGAATATTTGTTAGCGTCAATATTTTACCTAATCTACTAACTATATTTATGAATGTCATAATATTGAATTTCATCTTATCACAATGATAATGACATCTAACTGAACCAATGCGAACAGACTCCAAGGTCTCCGGTTACTGATGAAGGAAATAAGAAAAATAACGTTAAATAATCAATATGTTCACAAGACTATGTCATTAACATGCACGAGCTAAAGTAATCGTTAATTTTCCAATATTCATTCCACGCTTGCAAGAGCAAGAGACGAACATCAATTTACTTATCTTATTTTCAATCAATCTACGCGTAGTGTACACTCGATATAACAATGGAACAATTTGCTGGAGGCCATTTGTGATGTGTTGGCGTCTCTGTCGCACACGAATACTCCCGCATCCTTAGATAAGTAAGCAAGTACATTTCTGTACCATCATGCATCTCTCTTTCTCGTTGAAGTACTTATAGGTGTACATTAAAAAGAAACGCATGCCGACAGGTAAGCCGGAGAGATGATTAAAAAAAAACGTTACCGTGAAGTAGTACCCTTGCATTACGGGTCACAAAAAGTATAGAAAAACCATGTATGTAATGTAACGTCTAATCGCTGGACGTTTTAAAAGCTTTATTAGATTTCTCAACCTAAGTGTTTGGTAATATAACTCGATTACATACACCTCACGCACTTCGGAGTATTTTTATTTACCTATTATTACAGCAGGTAACTTCACACGCTTATAATACAGCGAATTTAGTGCTGAATAACAGGAAAACAAAACAATGATGACGGCATTGCATGTTCAGACATGTATTTATTGGCAACGATGCGGAAACCTTTTTGTCAATGCTAGGTAGCTAATTCCCGTGTATTTATTTGCATACACTTATTGAGATAAATATTTAGAATTAAATGTGGCTTAATGGAAATATTTTCATTGCTTTCAGCCCGTTGGATATGTGAAGGCAAGCGAGTAGATTAAGAATAGACGTACATGGGCAGACACATGGCGAAAAATGTAGCAACAATTTCATTCAGTTTAACATAATTCAATAGCCTGCAGGCCGTTACAAATGTGTGAACAGACACAGCTCGATGACTCATTAGTTTTTATTCATTCTCTCACGCGGACTATAAACTTAAAAACTCCTCCTAGAGGAATACGGCCTTCGAGGCACGCCGAACGACGAGCCTCATAAAAAGGCAGAGCCAACACACAACGGGCAAATAAAACAACATGACGAAAAAACAAATTTGAAATTCCATACCCAGAACGCTGAGACTGAGGCCTGAACCGCGTTTTTGAGCATTGCCGCCCTTGGATTCCTGTATAAATGGCATCGTCTTCTACAAGGAGTTGGTGCTGGTGTAACAGGTGCTTTACACTACAGGGCGCAGGGTTGCGATATATTCCGGCGACACTACACACAAGTATGTTATGTTCATAGCATTCATTACCGTATGTAATGATACTTTGCCGGGTACTCGTTAAATTATTGTTGATGATGATGATGACAACTGATGATATTTTGGTCGATGACGTTAATCATACATGCGTACACTTGTCACACAAACACACTGTCACATTGTCCGTTGATGTAACGAACACAACAAGACGCGTTCGTTTAAATTACTAAACGATAAACGCAAAAGACGGTTTGTTGAACAGTTGCCAAACTATTTTCGTAACACAGCAATTGTTCTCTCTTCACCTTATAAACTACTAAAATATTCCATTTAATTGTCGAAAATTTCACGAATGCACCAAGTTGATTTTGAATTCGTTGCGAATTGAAATTGTCCGTAACACTGTTAAACGATGACAAAGAACTTGGGTGAGTTCATCTGTTTGTGTATTAATATTCTGACAACGAACTTTCAGAAACACTTGTAAAATGAACGAGGGAAGAATTTAAAAATGGAGCTCTGCGTTGAGACGCCGCGTGTACAGCGTACAGGTGATCTCTCGAGAGCGTTTAGTTTGTAACTGACGGACGGGCACTGTATGGTGGAGCGCGGCAAGTGGTCTCGCAGCCCGGTTCAGCTGAATCGCCGTTACAATGTGCGGCCCACGTGAACCGACAGCCTGCACATTCACTTCTCTACTACACACATCCCACAGTCTCTATTCCCATAAAGAACCTTCTCTCAAGTTTGTTCTATATTAAATGAAGTAGACAATCGATTCCAACAGATTTCACGGTACGGCTTGTTCCACATCTGATAATATCTCGAACAGACCATTGATCATAATCGTTGATTAATACTGTTCAATATAAATTACATTATCATAAATACGTACGGCTCCAGGCTTATCTAAATCCTTACGCACATGAACACAACTTTTGTGGTTTGTACAGTACAAGTGGGAATTCTTCCCGATGAGACGGTGATATTGGCAATTCTGCAAGTGCATTTTATAATGTGTTTACATTAGTAAATAAAGAATCACGATCAGTGTATGCATATATGAGTGTATAGTGTTCGTATTTATAAACATTGATATGCAAAAATGCACGACGCTAGATAGACGAGGAAAGTTGGCGCCGATTATTTTACGATAACATATTTCTTTGCAGATAAGAATTTTATATGCTGTTATCATTGAAATACGAGGAATTGAACGATTCTAGACTGGCGTCATTTTAACAAGTAAACTACTCGAAAGTGTCTTAAATCAAAAGTACCTATACCTATACACCTTATCAGTAATGTATGTTCTACGAAAATATTGTAAGAGATTAAAAATACCTTACAATAATCGCATTAGATAAACAAGTAATGTGGAAATGAAAACAATATGTTTCATATGAACAAATAGAATTAAATAAAAATTTAGAATTCTTGATATCAATTTTATCTAATACTATTCTTTGTATTATCATGAAATTATTTAAAAAGAAATACCTGTTACGACTAATGAAAAGTGAATTTTTCAAGTGTTTTTTCTTTTTAAATTCCGTCGTGAGAATTTGTCGGGGTATAACATCGTCGATACTACATTCCTTGCCCTACAAACTTACCTGTTCGAGCCTGTCGGTCTAATAATCACCCCAACTTTACCTGTGAACATCGGGATCTGTGTGTATGTGCGCGTGTGTGTGTCTACCTAAGGTAAGAGCAAATACCGCCCGACGTATCCAAAGCAGAGATAATATTGTTAGTTTAAGTAGGTTTGTGTACAATAAATACTTCAATTCTGAACACGAAACTTGATTGTTAGGCAATATGCAATTAAGAAGTGTGAAAAATAACCAAAGTGTACGTGACGAGATTTGAATAAAAGGGCGCGAAATATTCATTGTTGATGATATTTATAATTATTCAATACGAAAAGGTTAAATCGTTAATTATACATTATTAATTTTTTTTTGTATCATTTGTCTTGCGTTCATATTGGTTTACGGTATATTTGTACATAGTATGTACCCTGACAAATAGGTTAAAAAGTTAATCAATCATAAAGATTTTCCAGTCACAAATGGAAGGTTCACAAATAACAATTAATAATTAACTCTCTCTCACGATAGAGTTTATTAAGGACGAAGCATGCAAAATTGATTTGGCACTGTGGCGCTTCTAATTCATATAATTTATTTGCCATTCGTCATCATCATATAATACTCGTACATGGTGTAAAAATGAAAAACAGCTCTGAGAATATCCCTAATACGATGGAGGAATAGAAATACAAGTAATAATGTTTCGTCACACCGACGAAGCGTAAGTCATTTGTTTTATTTTGTTCCATTGTAATTTCTTCTTAAAATTCCATTAGTGTTACAATATTCATCTATAAGATTTTAGCTCATATTTTAAACTGGGCGATGCAATCTCAATGGTTGCCGAATTGTGCAGAAATAACTGTGATTTTGCTTCCCACAAGCTGTTCTCTGTTTAAGAGTACGTACGCGCACAAAAACATCGGTTTTCGTTTGTGAAGTTGATTATTAGTTTCGGGAAGAGTCCATCCCTTCTGAGAATGTTTCTCTGAACTGGTAGGAACACACACACTGTGTCCGACAAGATGTAACAAGTCACTGCTCGTGGTGTGCCAGGGGAACTGCCGTCAATAGAGAACCCTAGCAACGACTAACGTCCGCGTGAACAATAGTTTTACCAGTAATTGTATGTAATTTTATTGCAAATACCATATTGATTTCTACATACACTGTTTTTAACGTGATTGATATGTTGTGTAACTGGCAATTAAATTTAACTACATATTTGCTGAAATGAATCACGTGCAGCGAAATTAAATGTGTTACTGATAAGAGTTACATTTGATTTATGGTTAAGTTACGTTATTTTTCTATAAAATTCTCAGTCTTCAATTTAGGTTTATGCATTTACCTTGTCCGTTCGTTTCTATGCAATTTAACCTTTGAACCAAATTAGTTAGAATGTTGAAAACTACGTCATACATTTTTCAATATCAACCTTTTACAGATGTTGAATTAGTTTGAAATAACATTTTGTATTAAATGAGAGAAGTATTGATGTATTACCAGGTTTCGGAATGCAGAAAAGTTGTCAAACAAGTGAAAGTGGCACAAATTTGATAAAAAAAAAACCGTAATGGATTTGTAAAAGGTAAACTTTACCAAATTTTGTCAATTAATCTAGTTCATTAATATGTAAATATATTCGTAGTAGTAGATCGGCTTGTCGGAGAATGCAGATATTTTTTGTTTCTACAAGTGTGTCCATGTATTGGTGTTTATATTTGCTGATGTCAGCGAGCGTGTATGTTTGTTGTCAGCGTTGTAAGTAACGGCTAACGAGTATGCAATATCCTAGAGAGTACGTACGTACGGACGTACGTTTAGCTTCGGCCGTGTCCCACGCGTGAACTTTGCTTGTAAACCGCACGACATGGTCGTCTACAGCAGTGCCTAGGACCCTGGTTCATTCATTCAAGAGAGAGCCAAAGCCGGGTCGCCCACATGTTCATACATATGTGTGTGTGTGCGCGCGCGCATATCGAAAGGGAGAAGCAAACGGCCCACGTGCATTCGAGTACTCGGTCTTACTGGCACGGAAGTGGTGGGCCGCGCAACACCTCTACTTACTTACGAGAGTATGCATATATGCATTGACGAACACTTAAAATACTCGCACATTACACATACGTATACGCTTACAGGAGCAATAACCGTAACCTGTAATTGGAAAAAACCTCATGCATGCCTGAGTATGTTTTCCTTCCAAAACGAAATATTAACCATTGTGTACTGGGAGAAATTTAGCACGATAATGAAGCAATTTGTTTTATTAGTCACT
This sequence comes from Carabus problematicus, assembly GCA_963422195.1. Taxonomy (NCBI): domain Eukaryota; kingdom Metazoa; phylum Arthropoda; class Insecta; order Coleoptera; family Carabidae; genus Carabus; species Carabus problematicus. The sequence continues at coordinate 13,057,019 of OY728584.1, forward strand.
TAAAGTGTTGTGTCATCAACATTGGCTATTTGCATTTCTTAAAATATTTATGCTGAGTCGTGCCCTAGATGAATGAAGGCATAGTTTACACGTGACAAAATTCTACCTGATAGAGTTGTTTCTATGTAGCGATATTCACGGTAAAAAATGTTGATGATCAAATCTTATTCGCAGAAAGAGAACCTACAATTTCCACACGCCAAAGATTACATTTCAATCGACGTACACGTGAGGTGTACAGGTGTAATAAGAAAGAGTAAGTATATGGATGGATGTAGGTATATTTCTGTAGCTATGGGAAAATTAATAAGGAAATCAACATCTCGCGCCTCGAGCACGTAATCTGCAAGTAATGACCGGTTCTCGGCTCGATATCGTAACAGCACTCAAAAATAATATCACACTGTGCACCGAGAAAAAAGTCATATGAGTTATTACAAGTGGCGTCGTCATAATTAAAGCCTTTCTGACACAATCGTATAATTTTCTCGCCAATGAAAAAATAAATTAAAAGATCACCGGGCACTTTCTAAAATAATTGCCTGCTACCCTAAAACAAGCAAATCGACAGTTACAATTTGCCACAAGTACAAAGCCTGATGGCACAAGAACAGGTTATATGTACTCTGACTTGCATATTATACGTACGGTAATGTTTAGTATAAAGTGTATTTCATATTTTGCATAGGTACTAAAATAAATAATGAATAAATAAATTCTGATTCCTTTGAATCTGAAACTCGTTGAAAATGTTCAAGCCGCTAAAGGGTGACAATATTTTTCTTTTAATTCGGTCAAGAGATGAATGCTCAGCTCGTAATAAGGAAGCAAGGTACTTTGTAGAATTAATGAGCAATGTCGCACGTAAAATAATTTTATACGGTGGATGTTGGATGTACCATTGCAATCTGTGCGCATTGCGTTGAAATGAGAGAAACCAACATACCGAAATGCATAGCATAGTGCTGGCTCAGCGTAACCTGCCACTGAACTCACACCAGGAATCATCTTGCACGGTCTGCCATGAGCGGAACATCTCTGTAACTTAACGTATCATTGCGTGCTGATTTGCCGCTCACGGCAAATGCGTGCACAAACTTACCGTGGCTGGTTCAGGGAGGAAAGCCTTCAGAATCATCATAAATGTCGCCATTCTCAGTTAAAATTTATATAACCATTAAATGAGCTTGGCTTAGTAGTAGAAAATTCAAGGAAAATTTGCAATTTCCGTTCGCAATTCTATATACTAATTTGTATTTCTAATAAACATTACAATACATGTTTCACATACACATATTACATTAGATTTAATAATAAATTAGTGTTTTTCTTTGTTCGGAAGACAAGTTCAAAAGATATGAAGATGTTAATATATAAAACAGTTAAGATTACTTTTAAGTTTCGAAATTTTTTAACAACGCGTGTATGAAATTTTATTCACATCTTTAAGATAGTGAAATAAAACAATAAAAATTAATTTTAAAATTCCTATTTGTCAACTAAATATTACAAGGAGCGTGAGAATACTGGAGACTTCAATGCCTGGTTATTAACAGACGTACATATTTTGTTTCAGAAGTTTTTCTACAATGTTTAATTTAATATCTATATTTTACCAATCTAAAATAAATTAATGGCATCGCCTGGCGTTGTGAAAGCGGTGCAGCACGATCGAAATAAATTAATATACTTCAATGTCGTGGGTGGCTGATCGCGATCCTGAAGCGCTTTGGTGAAAGTACAAAAGAAAAGGTAACGCTGCTTGTTCTATTGTATTAAACGTTGATAGTAACAAATTGAACAGTTAGGAAAAATCTATTAGATTATTTAAATTTATATTTGATTGAAATGATTGTGAGATCAGTAGATATATTTATATTACGTATGCATGTGTTAGTGAGTAGGTAAATATTTATTACTGTTTTATGTCGATTATAATTTTACTCTACAGGGAACAACATATTACTTCAACTGTTTATTGGATATTTTTATTGGTTGTAAATTTAATTTGTTAATGATAATTAATAGCTAGTGTCGGTAGAAAGCTTCGACGGTTGTTGGATTGTAAAATCGAAATATCTTACGGTAAAATGCTACAGCCTGATTTTCAGTTCAATCACAGACATACCTACCAACCACACACAGACACACACACACTGTATGAATCAAGAGTGGATACTATATCTATAATGATTTACATCGGGATAGTTTTGTAAAGCAAGACAAAAATCTAATTTCATTCTGAAAACATATTTTAATTGCAAAATTGGCCAACTCTTGAATAGAATCACGATTAATTTGAATTAATTAAATTAAAATTAAATAACGGTGGCCAATTACTGTCACAAGTTTTAAATGAGAGTTACTTTCACACTAGCTGGACTGTGAATTAAAAAAAAGAGTAAAAATCCAATCAGTTACACCTGTATATCCATAGATAACGATCTGTTACTATTAGCGCATATATTACCTACTGTACAATAACGGTGGCCAGTTCACGTTAGCATATTTAATCGAATGTATACAGAACAATCATTTATTTGATTCATTGTTAATCTATGTTTATAGAAAGTAAGGCCATTTTAGAACAAAACAAAGATAACGCGTCATGTTTGTAGTACAATCAGGTAAAAGAGCAAGTAGTATGTTTTGTGAAAATATAAGTATATTTAATACGAATCCTCGGAGCAGATTGTAAATTTGTATATATATGCTGTGAACCACACATTTATATAATATGTGATACAAAATTTAGGACACACAGAACAAATTGGCTATTACTTCTGGTTGATTAATTTGCTCCATGCGCTAGGTTTTTGCTCGGCGAGGACAGAAGCGACAATCAGAGCAGAAATCTATAGTGGTTTTGTAACGGTATGAGTCGCTTTCTTGTCACAACAGTCTGAGCGTAATGCAGTCTAGTGTGTACTGCTGTAATACGTATATACATATAATGTAACAGGTACAAACACGCATATAGACATATATACATACATACACAAGTTGCCCGGTGGGTGTCAAGACGGCGTGCAGGTGTCTAGGAGTGCCTACGCACCAAACTAACATATTCAAATATACATTTATAGGTGCGTGAGAATACGGAGACAACTTGTTTCCAATTTCTCGAAAGTTCGAGGACTATACCGTACACACAGATCAAATTGCAACACCGCAAGCATTTCGAGTAGGACGTGCATATCACTTAGCATTAATTACCAGTTATTTAATTAATGAATGATAATCATTTCCTTGTTTGGATGTTATTAGTAAACGTTTCATTTGTAAATTTGTTCGCGAATGTTTCGCTGAGATTTCAAACACATTTAGCTTGGATTAGCGGTTCGGATTCTTACCTGATGCGGTACTACGGACAATCCCCCACATAACATATGTACATTGGAAGATATGTTTGTCTGTCTGGCTGTCCGTTTGGCCGGCGCTGACTCGGCTGACTCATCAGGCGTACGCGCGACCGCGAGGTGCCCGTTACTGCCTTATAAGGTTGCCGACCGGACGCGGCTGGTTGAATCAAGCTTATGTTCCTGCCGGTTCAGACAAGACGCGGAGGTAAACATCGCCAGAGGAGCGACGTGGGAATCGTACCTACTTACAATCCGACATTTGTTCGCGTGAATCATGGCACGCGAACTCACCAACAATAATACTACAGACAGCATCGATCTAAATAAGAACACAACCGCATACATGGTTAAAACGAACAAAAAATCTAAATATAGTAATGCGCAGTGAAACCGAAAATGAGTGAGACAATTTCAAACAGCCACGACATCTGTTCTACACACAAACAACAATAATACCTTATCAAAACAACAATTAATCGCTGTCATCATGTGTAAGCTTACTTAAACCAAGCGTATTCATTAAGTGTATAATCCATCGATAAAGATAAAAATCCCATATAATTATACAATAATGAGCTGCTAATTAACCGGTAGTAAATAAAGAGTCGATCTTTAGTTGACAGTTTTCCATCAATACCTGCCCACATACACATCATATGCGGCATTAACACATTATTATATCGACATAACCTCATTTCTTGACGTGCGACAGTGTGTTTGTGCAGATTGAATCAATGTAATCCGTGCGAACTGCGCTGGGCGTATTTTTACTACTTTCACGTGCCTGCTCTGATTATCCTAATGTGCCCTGGCTATTGCATTGAATTATAGGAGCGTGGGTAATATTTTAACTGGAGATTTAAAAAGAAAAATGGCTGGTTTCCAATCAGCCAATGAGAGCAGTAGTTTCCGTATGGGTACTGTGGCGAGAGATTCTTGTAGCTGTGTCATTTAGCAAAATAATTGCAGAAAACAACAGAAATATCAACAGCTACGTACCGCGGAGACAGTATTGTGGCATGTTAACAGTTATACGTCAAGTAGAGAGACACAGCAAGCGAGTAACAGAGTCAGCAGTTAGGTTAGCTAGTTATCAAACATGCCGTTACGTCACTGTGACCCGAATTTCACACTAGACACATGCGAAACATTTCCTTCTCATCTTAATGTTATCACAATCTGTCAATAAACAAAATCCATTGAATCCGTAAAGGACGTTTTTAATGTGCCGCTTCTAAAATACGGGTGACGCGATGAATAAACTATTTTGTATCATTCCTAAAATAAAATATATCACAACGACCTTGTCCCGGTTTTGCAATACAAAAAAACAAACAAAAAAACTTTCGAAAAAAGTGCGAATCTACCGTGAACCGTAGGTTGTTATTAAAATAGTAACAGTATACTGAAAATGGATTGTAGTGGGTATACACACACAGGCAGAGTATATAAGGTGTAACATCATAAAAACAGGTGTATCAAAAAAGCGGTTCTACGGATTAACCATGTAGATATAATGATCACGAGTGTATGTTTACTTCTGATTCAGCGATAATAAATTTTGATTTCACTTGCAATTTTGTGAAAGAATTGTTGGTCAATTCAGTCAGGTTGGACGGGCGATATAACCTAACTTATTGAAGAGTTGTTACGTCACGCATTAATATCATTATGTCAGGTATTGTAGCGTAGGCCATGTACATATAAATACGTACGTGGTGCACCTACTATAGAACAACATACTTGTACCTACATGCTAGGAACCATATTCAGAATATCAACGAAACACCTTTCTCCTCCACATTCACGCACGTACAAACATATAATTCACTGATTCCCTTGATTAAACATGTTAGTATTCATAATTCACGAAACTTTCCCGGGCAATGTTAATTAAAACTGTAAATAAAAATGCAACCAAACACATTTCAAGATCAGAAACGGCGAGATTTATTTCGGAAATTGATCTTCGCACTGGGAGTTTTATTATTGTTTATATAACAGATAATAACCGTTTAATAAGGAAATAAATTTGTGTACCAAATATTACCGAAATGTATCGTAAATGTCATATTCAGAATATATTTTACGACATTAAAATTTGACATTTAGTAGCACATAAAAGTCGTTTAAAACGAAGTTAATGGGAAAATATGACAATTGTGCCTGGTACTTGTGTGCAAAATTAAAAATGTGCGTGTTTTAAGAAAGCTGCAGTATTATTATAGGTATTAGTATATACATATTACTGGATTAGTTTCCATATAGTATATTCTAACGTACACAGTTTATCCAGCGTGCTCTGACAGGCTGGCGGGTAGGACAGGATCCCTGAACACACAACCTACGTATGAATGAAGCCAACAGGCACACGCATGTATGTTATGTACACACACAGCACAGACACTTATCTATCAGTAATGCGATGCGGTGAGAATGGTAAGATGCGGAAGCCGCGGACATTTACGCGTTAGGCGCCCACGTCAAGTGCGCGCGTCTCCTCCTATTCACTCCCTGCAGAAGACGGAGAGACTAGGTGTCACCGAGGTCGCCCACGGCAAGACCTCCGCTATGACCGCAACAAACGTTTGTCATAACTTCGAACCATGAATGAATCGAACGAGTCATACACCATACGGTAGTATCGATCTCCTTTTTCGATGTTGCGATCATGTGGGACACATATGCCGCGACACTGGTGTCACGTGACGTAGATGCAAGTTTACTTTCTAGTGATTTAAATTTCTGATGATACTTAATATTAAGGACACTTCCTTATATACTAATATGCAAAGTTCAATGTGATATATCGTATACATCTACTGTCCGGCTAATTTTAGAGCATCCTGCAAAGTTAAATACTTTAATCAGATGAATTACGTCACAAATGTGATATAAAATGAACACCGGTGACAGATACAAGGCTATTGTAATAGAAATAATCATGAATTTCGCAATATTATTTTAATTTGCTTCATCCAGATGAATTACCATCTCGTTTCTCGGGAACACTCCATAACAGACTTGTCAACTCACCTATTGAGACTAATAGTTTTATTATGCAAAAACTCGAGCAAAAAATACATTTGTTAAACAAATTCATTTGATCATGCATTAGCAGGTGTTACACTGAGCAAAAAAAAGAACTGAAATCATTAGCACGCGAATAAAGTGAGTAGTGGTGTCTTGATTCTGCCTGATATAAGTGTTGCAATACTTTTAATGTATTTTTACTGTTTCAATTATTGACATCATTGCTAAAGTGTTAAGATACTTTTTTTAGTAAATGCCGTGTCCACTTTATAATTCGTAAGTGTTTACAAAAGAGGTATTATAAATACAGCAAGTATTTCACACCTACTCCCGTAGTTCAACTCCATATCGAAAGTTTTACATGACACATCGATTAGTGTTATTAATTCAGTAGAAAAGTAACACGATGTGAATCATGTTTACTGCATTCGGTATTTGATTTACATATCTTCAACGCTACTCATACGAATATTATTGCCAAATATTTCGCCATATGCATGAATGTCATATTGTTTGTGAAATACTTTCAGCTGATATAAGCTATTTGTGCTTTTAAAACAATAGAGTCAGTTTATAAACATAGTCCATCACTATAATAATATATTATCTACAGATGCTACATTGCTTTATGTTGGCGTAATCATAATATTGGAATATACAGTGAACAAAATTTGTAGAAAATATTATATATGTTGTTAACATAGCATACCCTAATAAACATCACAGCTGTAGAAGTCACACGAAACTTTCCCGTAACATAGTTGCAACATTTATAAAACGGAAGATCCGTATATTTTGCATAAATAAATAACAGCTTGTTGGGAAGTCCGCACAATTTGAATTATTCAGACAGGTCGCGTGTATCACAGTAAGCGATACTGCGAACAGACGTGTGTTTAATTTTAAACGAGACACGTCCGTCTAGGAATTTGCTTGCAAACCGGAGACACAGCTACAGTCTGTATCGTGCACATTTAATCTGTACACCTACATACAATGCATCCATGTAAGAACGCATGGACACATTCAAATCACGAAATGAACGGTCGAGCATATTAATAACAGCTTGTCTGCACTACAACTCAACACGTACGATTGATTAGTATTATCTCGACACTTGAACAATACATTAACATACAATTAACAGTGTAATAAATGTTAGCAAAAAGTAATAGTTTTTATTTCGGGCCATGTAGAAACTATGTACTGATTTTTAGCTGCGTAATTTTTAACTCGAAACATTTATATTCCTGTCAAGGGAATGTTAAAACCCACAGCAACTTTTTTCGCAATTTGCTGGCAAAATATATTTAATCCGACAGCTTAATGATTGATGGACAAATTATGTATAGGCTGAGGGCATAACAATAAATTTATATTTCTATAAGATCCCGTTATTTGGTAGCGAAATTCATTTGTGTATGCTTTTATGAAAATCCTGAAAGCTTTACCTTTCTGATTGGTTAATGTATAGTTGTGATGCAATTGCCACACTGGTTCGTTCTGGTTACATTACGAAACGAGTATGTCATTCAAACAAATTGAAACGCACGTAGGCAGCCGGTACACACGAGACACACGCACTGCGCTGAAAGGACACAGTGTAACTTTATGTAATAAAAATTTAATAAAACATAATTGCGGCATCCGTTATGTTCTGCTCGTCCGCGACTGCATCTTAAATCAAAAGAGAAATCACAAATGAGGCGACAGACATTCCCGCAGTACCACTAACTTAACATTTAACCATTCTGCACAAATTAACGGTAAACAAATAAAACAGAAAAAAAGAACAATATTTTATTCAAGTCGGTTAGCAGACTGACAAATTTGCAGAGAATTATTTTGTTTTATATATTTAAAGTTTTACGTGCTCAAGTAACACTTTTGAATGTAGTATCGTTTTGTTTTTCAGTATAAAAAACTAAACCACTAATTGTAGATCATTATGCAAACGAGTAATTATGCATAGAAATTGCGAATAAATAGCATATCACCATTGCAAAGAGAAAGTTAAATAACGGACTGGTTTATTTTATATTCACGTTGTTTTTCTCATTTTATTTTCTTCCGAGATTTAATTATGCACTGTGAATACAAAAGTTCCACCGAGTTACGGCAAACCTCTCCTGTTGTCTTTTCTGTATGTAAACCAAGTATGTTTGTAAACAACAATAAAATAAATAAGACATTGAAATAAACAAGACCGATCCCTTCTATTATTTACAATGAAGGATAATAAATTATGTTTATCGTGATCTAGTTTGCAGTAAATTAATTACGTGTTATTATGATTCTTTCACAATCAGAGACTAAAATAATCAATCAGATTAATTATGATGGAACAATAGTTTAGAGTAAGCAGTTCGTTTGAAGTTCCATATTGAAACTTTGACATATCGTTATTAAAATGTATGTATAGAAAATTCGGGTACTATAAATTTTAAGTTCAGATAGATCACAATGTTATGTAAGCGACACGTTTACAACATAATGAAGAACAAACTGAAACATGTAATGGCAGGATGTTTACATGTAGGTGCACATTGCAATACGTTGGGTAGTCCCTGTACATAGAAAAGCGGACGTTCTCATTAAAATTATGATTGCTCCCCGTGCTCTATTTATATTTTGTCTTCCCCTTTCCCTGCCCTTCACTCATACATTCCCTGGTGTAAAATAACAAGATGTGTTCCCAACAAATTAGAATCTTTAAAAACATTCCCATTTCATCGTTGGAAACTGTATCTTGACATAGGTTAGTTACACTTGAAATGCACGCTGTTTTCAAGTCTCAATTTCCGGCCCCTGCACATCCGCAGAATGTACAGATTTCTAGAATTATTCATAATTAGTATGCATTTTAGTTTCTTCACGTAGATGACATTATTGTTCAACAAATTTCTCTTCCGATCCCGATTGCAAAGGATATGAAACTTAATCTGTGAAAGGAATTTGAAACAAATCAATGATAAATAAGATAGACTCCATATACAGAATTAAATGTAAAAAGATATCTTCTAAATTTAATAGAAAAAAACGGAAATGTCATCTTTAAATTAATAATAGTATTGAATATGAAACGTTTGAAATATTTTTCAATTTCTACCAAACGTAGAAGAGTTTAATATTCGAATATCATATTCCATTTTATGTTCATATGCAGTTAAATAACGAGCTGTCAAAAACGTTCACTGATTTGAAAGCAATATTTATATGGTACTTGCAGTAGTACATAGTAGTCAATGCAAGTGCAACTATCTAGTATCAGTTTACAGAAAAATGAATTTATTACACGAAAGATACAATTATTAATGTCTTCTCCGCGTCATATCAACTTTCATATCTGGACGGTAGGAACTAATACGATATTTATGGTTGGAACCAGTTGGAACAGAGATGCAGGCTACTACTGTACATTACACATTTACTCTCTCCTAGCGCGGACGGACGAACGAACATGTTTTATCTTGTTTTGTCTCCGTTTACAGTGGTTGGGCATTTTGAAATAGAAGACAGAACAAACACAACGTTTCGAGATAACACGTTGAATTTCTGTCCCACGGTTTTTTCGATAAAAAATCTAACAACAAGGTGAATTATTCGGTCCAGTGAATGTAAAAATGTTCATGACTCCATCCTCTGTTAGTGTAGTGTGCGATACCCTAGAGGAGACCTAGTTAATGAAACAATGTTTCATAATAATTAACTGATTCCGGCCTTGACAGAGCTGAACGCAACACTATGGAATGTTATGCACAGCACACTTATTAACAAATGTACACTCGAACGCAAAAATATGTGCCCGATAAAAATATACCAACATGCATGTGTACAGTTAGTTATATGTTTGTCCAGGTAAAAAAAAGGTGCAAGTGAATATTTGTGCACATTTCAAGGACGACACTTTGTAGTTAATTGTACTTAATGTTGGTAGTAAATAACAGCGATGGTTTTTCTTCAGCCATTGGCAATCATTAAATATGAACGATAGTGTGGTATACGCATAACTCAGAGCATAATTATGGAACAGGCTGATTAAATAAAATTGCTGCAAACTATGTCAGAGTTATTTTAATTAAGAATTCCATGCAGAGATTAGCTAAAGATTCAGTGCGTTTTTTAACACATGTCGCGAACAGGTAATTGCTTGCATTTCACGTCACGTACACGTAAAAAGAACTAAAAACCTCAACAAACACGACATAATTATTCTAAAAAGAATCCAGCAGTTGCTTTATTAAAATAATACACACAGGATAAGTGCTTAGTATAAACAATTATGTTATGATTGGTCTGCAGGGCAACAACCCTTCCCATGAGATCAGACATCTTGGGGAAGTATCTACAGATGTTATCACATAAACGTAATAGTTACTGTCACACTCGGTGAAATTATGATAGGGTGAAACTTACTTTTACTGTTTCCCTGGAAATGTACAGCGTGGGAAAGGATATACATATATATACTAGAAGCACAACTGTTTCCATGAAATAATTAATGAAATTTCATTCACAGTATACTGTTGTCAGAGGTGACCTTTTTGATATAAACAAACTGATAATATTGAATACACGTCATATCATATATAACATTGATCATGCATGTGTTTTTTACGTCCTCGTATGTTTCTCTTTTTCATTGTAATTTTGTTGTACTGTGAGAATAAAATAGCAGCGGATATCATGCCGGAATATGGGTCATTTATTTAGTTTTTTTTTTGTACCGTAACGTGTACTGAAAATTGTTGTATTTAAACTGTGCAAATGTCAGAAAAACCATGCAAAGATCCTGCTTTAGGTCGTCTGGTTCTCACGACCAACTCACCTGCGATTTCCGGTCCGATAGCTTCCGATGAACCAGTGATGTTATTTTCCGCTGATGTCACGGGCATCTTGTCTTCAAGTTCACTCCCGTATAGTGTCAAATCGTTACTTCACTGTATGTACGTCCATCACGGGCCCTTGAGTCTGTTAAGCACCACTACTACCCGTACGGATGCGCCGTGTTCCAGCAACGTATGTTTTTATCAAGTTCAGACTCGTTTACTCACGACAGCACATGTTTGACATCCCGCCGTCTGGCCTGTGTATGCGTGCTGACCTGCTCTATCCTGTCACTTCACTATGATCCGGATCGTATCTATCTATCTCCTAGTTCGATACTGTACTTCTACTACCTTTCATATATATGATTTATCGTGCCTGCTCTCCCAGTGTATATGTCTGTAAATATTTATCGACTTGTCAAGCAGAACAACAGTTTGTCCACAATTTCACTCGGTATATTTTTCAACGGGTCTTGATCACATTTATAATGAATTATAGTAGTCCGTTTTTTAAAATGCCGCATGTGCAATGTGCAGTTACGTTTATGACTGTTATTATGGCAATTAATTATTAATAAATCAAGTGTAATTATTGGAACGATCCCGTATATTTGAATAATGATCACTTTAAATCACACTTCTTTGTGTATTACTCTCTGAAGGAACGTATGTGTAAAGAGTAGCGTGTATATACCTGTATGTATATAGATGGGAGTCGGCACACTTGGTGCTTGAGTTCTGTTGCAGACAGAAGAAAACTAAAAGACGCTGGTCGCAAACTCAGAGGGACGGCTCTATCCCGTGAGCATAAATCAGTTTTAAAAGAACAACCTTAACAAAGCGGATGCGTAAATAAATTTCGCATTTCTCGAGTCTACGGTGTCGACTTAATATTTTGAAAAAAATTAATTACACTGCTCGGGACAAGTGTACCGTGTACCGTAAATTAAACACAACCTGTTAGCACTGGTCCGTGCCGAGTGGACTGAAGTACCTACGAGTATATTACGGTATTTGCTTTACTTTCTACGTTTGTTTAATTGTTTTTACTCAACGATATGACGGATGGATAGTGTAGGTTATTATTGCACGAGTTTATACTGGTGTGTGTGTGTGCAGGTTTCACAGGCAAGTTCAGACAACACAACAGTCACTTGGAAAGTGGACGGGCGCGATGTTATCGGACGCACACGACTGATTCTGTAGCGTGATGATGACTGGAGCACGGCACGCAACCAAGCACCAGTACTGTGCAATAATACGTCGACAGCTGAACCAGATCGGCTGGAAACTGTTGTGAGTTGAAGTCAGAGGTAGGCACGAGAGGCACTCTACACTACTCTATTTAGTCAGACATCTCGCTTCCCTCGGCACACATGCACAGACAAGCACAGACTTCGTAACGCTGCGTTCACTTGTCTTCTTCGCAATGCATAAGATACTCACTCACTCACCCCCTCCGTACCGCAAGAGCATCCTCAGCACCAAACTGTACACAGGTCTGGTGGTGTAGAAATAACCAGAATCAAGAACGTACTCGATGTTTTGCTTTATTTGTCCGCGACATTTGCCGTTTGCCAAATGTGTCTGCGGATATTTATTTCCAGAAGAAAATGCAGCCAACGACAGTAGAAAAAAGTAGGCGAAATGTGGTTTCACTTATACATGAAATGTTCCAGATTCTCAGTACAAAGAAAGGAAATAATTATTATATTTTTTCACTACAATACAACTGATATCGAATCATTATTACACAAAGTAATAAACTGCGGCGATATGGAATTAATTTTTTTATGACACTTTTTATTACGATTTCATAACAAAATAATATTTCAGAAACAGTGCATATTTTTATTGTTGATAAGAATTGATTGAAACACTGGTATATAGTTGTTTTATGGAGTTATTTATGGAGAACCATGGATTTTTGACTGGTTATTGAGGAAGAAATATTCATGAATTTCGTTAGTTTGCTTAATTGGCGTTCGGCCAGAAGCCATAGATGCTTTAAATAATCCAATTTCAGTGAAAAACGGATAAGACTTGTCTGGTTCAGCTTACGTATACATTGTTCACGTGTTTCAAAGTCTTGAGGGGACGACCGTACAAAAAAAAAATGAAATGATAAACGTTGAAGAATTTAAATTGTGAAATTTGGCCTTCACAAACCCTAAGAGTTCAGATCATATAACGACGACGATAAGCAACTGAGTCAAGAATATTTGATACTTTTATTTGGAGAAGACATACCTTCTTATAAGTACATAACATTCCGATTTTGCACAAATAACGGTACTGTTACTTGCAGAAATGTAGAACACATTTATTTTGTATTTAAACACCAAGTTATAATATACTATACCTATTATAACGGCAATATTATTCGACCGATTGGTGAAATATATATAGTTTCTTTCATATGAATTGATAAAGAAAAAACATGACCTCAAGATGAACTGTCCCGTTTGCAAAGAAATCAGATCGGTCGGATTATTTATTGTAGCACAAAAAAAGTTGCGACAATGCAACAGTGCAGTTTCCTGTATATCCGGCGCCATTTTGAAACTTGTTTTGCGGTGCGAAAAGAGGTGAATCATCTGCAGAGGCAAGCAGCGGCTGGCGAGAAGAGTGTAGCGTATAGGACGTACACTGTGTTCACATTGTGGAACAAGTTTATCTTCATACAGCGCCAGTCAGCGATCCGGGGGTTATCTGTACCATCGTGCGTTTACAGTGAACCAGCGATGTGACAATGCTGTCGGCAGGTATACATGCATGTACAGTGTTTGTTTGCGCTGTGTGTGCGCGCGCTTTGCGATAACTTAATAATTCTTTCCAGAGCCGAGAAGCAATCGAGTTGTGACGTCGCCAGTTACCGAGAACTCGTACAATCTTAACGGAAGTGTGCCTGGCCGATGTTGATCAATAAACCGATCAAAGATTGACACCGAATTCCAAATCATCCGTTGTTATTGACAGATTAATCGCAACTCACTATTTATACGCCGGGTACATATGTGTGTATGTTTATTAACAACGAACATATGTCCACTGTGACGTATTAAATTTCAGTAATTCATTCCCACATTTACACCAACAATTTCACGTTAAATTGACCTGGCTACATTTAATTAGCCACAATTAAACTTATTTATGTGGATGTGAATATCGCCAACTACTAGCTAATTATTGGTAAAGTTCATTTTACACGGCAGTGGTTTAACGTTTAAGTTTAGCCATAAATTGGTTAGTTATGATGTTGTCGATAGTAACTGCCAAATTCAATATTCATATATACATTCGTGTTGATCGTGTTCAATATATGTAATGAGCTGTTATAGGCTGTGCGGTGAAATATTTTTATACCTACATATGTACGCCAACTACAGTTAAACATAATTGTCGTAACCGACATTCATGTTGTTCACTTCTGATATACTATTATGGACTACAGAAATACAGCTAACCGCAATATTCATAATGTAGATTCGGTCAATAATGAGAGCGGTGTTAGTTATGCTTGAACAATTGGAAGATAAAAAATATACCGGATATGATTTCATGACTGAAATAGTTAACAAGTTTTACTTATGTTTTAAAAGTACCTGTGCATGAAATGGAACGGCTAGACACAACAATTTATTTCTAAAATTATGGTACTGCGTTTGTGAAACAAAAACAACAGTCATCTAATAACTTTTTTCATATTTAATTTAAAAAAAATGGTTATGTAATTGAAAGTTTTGATATTTTAAATTGAGACAATGTGTATATTTCCGCTGTTGTTTCACAATTTGTGAAACGAAAATTACAGAAATAACCTGATGGACATGTCGTTGTCACTGGTTGTGATTTTATCGCGACTGACCGGATATATGGATATGCATGTGCACATGAATTCGATTTTAGTTGAAATCTGACATCGAACACAAACTAATTTTACTAGTAATACTTCATGAATATATATTTTCGCGTTAATATGCGTTTCATATATTAATGGATATGAAAGGTACACTTAAATATTTATATGAAGCAGAACTAAAATATATTGTTTATACTTTCTTCAACAGTAACTATTTAATAATTCCACGTCATTGAAATGTAAGTGTTTCTGCATGATTCACATCTCAGCTTAAACGTTTACAATTTTCTAAACTCCAATATGCGCTGCGCCACTGTGCTTGCTGGCTAATGATTAATTAGATGACGCGTACACCGTAGTGTAGTATTTGTCGTTAAGCGTTTTATTATTCTCGCAAGCATTAATTAGCAGTCCTTGTAATGAAGGAAGATTTATCCGTTCGTGCTGAGCGCTAATGTTGTACGGTGCTCTCGGTACATGAACGTGAATGTTACCCGTACGTATACACTGGTACATACACACGTATCTACAACAACAGTGGATTCAACAAGCGAACGGATGGCTGGTGATTCCACGAGCACGATGGTGCCATTACCAGCACTGGTTCGAGTTGTTGTTGAGAGCAACAATGAAAGGTTTCAAGTTTTCATTGACCTTATTATAATAGACGGAGGCAGCCGCAGATATTGGAAAACGTAACACGCAGGTGTGCCGTGCGGCATTTAGCGCGCAAACTAGAACGAAACCAGAACGGATGCAACAAAGAAATGCATCAAATCACTATAACAACAACACACACAGTACAGTGACAGGCGTACCAGCGAGAGAACGGCGACGTTAATGCAATGAACACGACTTTTTCTCTGATGATATTGACAGTAAACATGCACAAGCGTAAGAGTTTCTAAAGAATATGACAATCTAATGTTGTACGCCTAATGTGTCGCAACCAGCATAACACAAGAGAAAAGCAAGCAGGAACATGTGTAACAGATTAACTATCTAAAATAGAAAATTACTTTAGACAAGTCAGCAGACAAATTTAATTAAAACGCGCAACAAGTCTGAAATAACTTTATACTTGAACGTATAATAGTACAAGACAATTAATAAAAGAGAAATATTTAACCCGCTGTGTGCTAGTTTCAGACGGTTTTGTTAAGATATATAATTTATACGTGTTGCTAGTAAATCAGCAAGTACCTATCATGATCATGTTACAAGTAAATAGAAGTCGTGCTGGTCATATTTTAGAAACTGATATCTTACATGCAAACGATACCATAACGAAATCGTTTACATAATGAATAAATGAGAATATCGAATAATTTTATAGTTGAATATAAACATTGTTTCCGTATGCATTTAGAATCAATTAGTTTCGTGTTTCTTACATTTGTCATATCGCAACAGAATATAGGTACATATAGATATGATAAAATGTTGGCGATTTGTAAATGCGGAAATTTCACGCAATCCGACATAGTAACAGTGAAATGTTAATGCTTTTGCAAATTGCAACGGTTGTGATTTGCAATAATCATGGCGATTATAACGGCATTAAAACACGCTCGCAACCGTGCAAATATTCCAGCTATATGCAAGAAGAAGAATCTCACATAACTGAACAACCGGCACAATTAATATGCATTGTCGTCGAATAAAATATATAATACTATAAAATCTTAACACAAGTGTATTGTGTTACTTTTCTTCTTACACCTGTAATATAAGAAACTGGTAAACATGGAAATATATTGCAAATGAACTCAATTTGCTCGGTGAACTTTTATTTGAAATGGCGTGAAATTTCAACCTCATTGTATAATTAAAAGTTGCATTCAATGCAAATTTACTTCAGATTAATTATATATTTTATCTACAACTCGATATGCATAATAATATATTAGAAGTGATATTTGAATTAAACGTTTATACTAATTTAGAAAAACATAAATTTTCTTTACACCGTCTGACAAAATAATTAGTCTATTATAAAAATTAAAAAGCGTAGCTACCGAATAACTGATTAATGTTTCCTTAAATTTCTTTTGACACAATTAAAATAGACTTTCTATTTATAGTCAATACGCCTTCTTCGAATATAATATATTAAAAAAAAATTCAGTGGCACATGATTTTCGCAATTTTAATTAAACGAATCGAATATGAATAAATATAAATGACGTTATACGCGGGTATAATATAACATTGACCTAACACTAAATTACAATAACTGATACTTTTCCTTTCAACACCTTTATAAATATACCTAGGTGTGGCGTAATATACAATGAAATAAAATCTATCCGATTAGAGATATTCTAAACAAATGTCAAATATTTCTAGGCAACAATATTTGCTATTACAGAATTTTTCAATTGCAATTATCAAGTAAATGTTACGATGTAAATCTTGTAGCTAGTAAATTATATGAATATGGATGAAGTTAACATCAAGTATTCATAAGAAAATATTAGCAGAAACTTGTGCACCTTATCTTTTCTGCAAAAGGACAGATAACAATTATTACCGGGTACGAATTTCAGAAAATCCCGTGTTAACGATGTACGAAATTTAAAAGACAATGTAAAATAATTTCACACGTATGGATATAGCAAGTACCATATAGGCGTACATACGTGCTAGATGTATATCGGAAATAAATAACTGTTATTAACAACAATAAAAGGTGTAATGAGAGACATGGGCGTACGTGTGGGCGGGGACTCCCTGTTCCTTGATGAAATGCGATTATTTTCACTGATACGTACTTCTCAGACACATCGATACTGTATTTCGCAGAAAAATCGTGACTCTTTACATACGAAATTATCCTCCATTACAGTAAAAAAACAACAACCAAATTTCAAACATACATGTATGACTGAAATACGTATGTAAATTTTGAAGCAGATACTAAACATTCATATATGTATAGTCCGTATCACCTGCGTGGAAATCACCATATGAAGTTGCCAGAAATTGTCTGGTTTTCTTTAAGTAATAATATTCGTTATGCGTTAACGCACAGATAATGTTAATACGAAATTGACACCTTTTTTGATTTCAAGTGTCCGGTTAATGCCGATGGCCCGGGGCAGTGCAGGCCTCGCAATGCCGCTTGCAAATAACAGTGTTTAGCCAAATTAATACGACACCCAGAACCAGTAGGCAAACACAGTAATTGCAGCCGATTATTCCAGTGAAAATAACTGGGCGCGACACACTTGCATCGCACGCCAAATTATTATTATGGGACATTTACCTGTACCGCAATGGCTGTAGTCAGTCGAGAATTCATACATAACTTCTACATAAATACAATACAAACTCTTACGTACAGCAAAATTTGTACAAGTATGAAGTAAGTATGTAAAAGTTAAACAGATTTAGAAAACTAACTTTATAAGTTTGCAACAAAAGTAAAATCAAAACATGCTACGAAATAGTTATATTTACATATTTAATGTGTTCCGCGTGTAGTGTCAGAATGACAATTCTTTGTTCGCTATTTGTTCGATAGTGATATATGTAAACTCTCTTTTACATATATGGAGAATGATTTAACTAAATGGCGTATAAGGCAAACAGTTTGATGAATTCATGTGGTTATTTACATTACGCGAATCTTTCTCAATAATACGCTACAGAAGATTTATTTATCCGAAAATTACAGGTCTCCGAAACGGAAGATGAAGAATCTGACCGATAAACAGCTTTATTATTGTTCGAAGTAGGCGTGGACTCGCTTTAACAATCTGAGAATTGCACGGGTCACAGGGTCAGACGCTCAAGCACGCACGCACGTACTGTTACCGAGCGCCTTACAGCTCCGCGCAATAATAATAAACACACTCGCTCGCTGGCTCGCTTGCTCGTTCGCTGGCTCGCTTGCTCGTTCGCTGAAAAAAAAAGAAAGCGCTCGCTCCATTACTTTCTGACCACGTGACCGAAAATCTCTTCACGAAGATCGCGAGCCGAGACACTGAATTATACTCGTAGCACACACACACACACACACACGGACAGTTGTGGTCCGCCCTGTGTAGCCTGCAGTACCGTTTCCGTAATATTTAGAACAATATACTATTTAAAATAATTATACAGCATGCTGATATTTCAGTGGCTGACCCATTGATGCTGATAGATTCAGATCTAAAGAATCAACCGGAGACGAACAAAAACAATTCCGACGAGAAATACTAAACACCTGGTGTCTATTGCAGAGTAACCGCGCTATTATTTTATAACCCGGTTGTTTGCCTAGAATTAATTAATAGAAGTAACGGTCCTCACTGTAGTTGATCGCTAATTAGCACATTTGTTTATTATATACGTTGGAAATGATTTAAATTTCTGCAAATCAGACATCATTTATGGCGTAGTGGTGATGTCGTTTGTTGAATTATTCTTGTGGATGTGTGTTGCATGTAAAGCGTGACCTACCTTCGTGCCAGACGCACTCCATATCAGCCACGATGGTGTCATCGTCAGACCACAGAATTTCATCCGTAGACGCCGCGATGCTGTGACAGTCGTCCAACATAGCGTCGCTTTTTTACACGCAACAAACGTGTCTGCTACCGACGTCTGGGGAATAACACTAGCTTTCAGTTCTGCTGCACATGCTGAAAAGATAAAAAAAAAATGTCACACAAATTTGCATACGTCCGTAAATCTAAAGCTTGTCAGAAAAATATCGCGAGAAAAAACTACACACGTTCTTTATTATGTTTCGTAAATGATTTTTTTTTTTTTGGTGTACAATATTTTTGGCTACTCATGTTTTATCAGTTGATTACTAATCAATTATTTCTAATACAGTTAATGATTGTGCACATTTGTTGTACGTCAACAAGTCATTACAGAAACGATTATTTGATTAGATCCTTGATATCATGTTTAACACTTAATTAATATCCTTCGGTTTCTTTTCAGTGAATTATTAGGTCAAGTATTGATATACATGTTAATTAGTGTAAACAAAAACGTTTTCTCAGGCTACGGTTAATTAAAATCTAAGTTGAGACAAAAACAAAATTTTATGTGTTAATTAGTTATAGTGGCCTGTAAAAAAAATACAATCGTTATACGTAATACGTAATGCGTATATATTACGCCAGTGAATATGTGTATAATTATTATAAATTACATGTGTCAAAAATAATTTAATAAAATCAGTGTGGATTTATTAAAAATTTCTCAACACCCAGGCACGCCTCTTTGTAACAAAATACCTATCAGTTATGGATAGGATATACAATATTCACTGACATTATTCCCTCACTATAGAGTTATAGAATATATATGTATATATTGCATAGTTCCCTTACTAAACAACGATTGTCAAAATGTTGCTGTTATGTTACACACATTCACGTATGGATAATTTTTCATCATCATTGGCTTATCATATCGGATCTTTTTTCACGTTTAAATTCATCCATACATCATACCGTACACGCCTTGTTAATCATTTGTTGAAAGCTAATCGGCTAGTAAATTATTTTCAGTAATTATTTCACACATATATTTTTATTTTAACAGTTCAAGACAGATAGAACAACTATTGCTAAATAAATCGGAATTTACTATTTCACATTTAATTAATTTATTGTAATTAACATTACCAACTGCGAAAATTTACGCTCTGAATACTGTACATTCAAAATAGATGATCGCAATTTTTTTTATGTATATATGCGAGATAATAAAGACAATATTTGATTTATTAAATGTAATAATAGATATAAATCATGAATTTTGTAACCAATAAGTCAAGTAAAGTAATTTAAAAGTCAAATATATGGTGAGCGCCTCGAGAAAAGTGTGTGTCCACGTATGCGCATGCTCAGTATATTTATATTTTATGCGCTAGTTGTGATGATCATTTGACAGATTGGCACTCCCCGATTTTCTCAATGCATATTCGTTAGAAGAAAAATCAGTAATACAATATACCTCAAGTATGTAAGTCAGAATATATATGATATATGAAGATAGATGATAACCCTTTTCAATTGCAAAGGCCATTTTGTCCATCCGTCGGTCTGACAGATATGAATTCTTTTTGTATCATCGAAGGGTTAATCCTGATCTGAATATGTTTTGCAAGTTAATTATCCTATTAATAATACTATAACGCGATGTTGCTCTTGTGTAAGTGATAAAATTATCTGCCTAAAACACACATACACACACATACAGTTAGATTTTAACTATGCGGCTGTCATCTTAATTGCCCTGGTATTTAGTCGACCGCGTCCAGATCCGGATTAAAATAACATTCGGCCTTTTGATGTCATTTTAATTTTAGCACAGCGTTATTTTTATATTGAATAGTTATTTTGAGTTGTTAGTATCAAAACTAAATTGTGTACAGTTTAGCTTTAGACTATAAATATTTACGCATAATCTGACGTATTTTTTTTTATAGTAACGTTGTAAAAAAATGGAAAAATTACCAAAAAAGTTCATATGCTATTATTGCGAACGGAGTTAAAAATATACTATGTAATATACATACTATATCATGTTTTGGTAAGTATATTTATGTTATTTATTTACTATTAATGATAATAAAATATTTAAAACCAATTCTGCTCATAGTTGACATAGAATATCAAGAGGTGCTCAATTGTCAAAAAAAACGATTAATCATCTTGGATTGAATTACGTACGAGTGAGGAAACGCCACACAGCCGAGCGTAACGGACGCCTATGATTTCCCTCTGGGAGTGCTAACGGTACACGCATTGAATCTAAACACGTTGATTGACAACTGATTTATTGGTTTTGCAATGTTTTTTTCAAGTATTTCCGTATATACTGCTCGCCGTAACAAATTTACTTTTCCAAATTTACAAATTGTAATTAATGAGAAAATTCGCGTGACATTGATTTTGGACCGATAGAGATTAATACGGGACGCCGGTAGCAGTATGAAAATTACTCAAGTACGTGCCTGTTACGGTGGGAATAATAATTTACGGAAAACATCAGTGTCACAGGTCATTTTTCATTGTGTCCGACACCACAAGCGCCACTTTTGGGGAGGTTGGAGCCAAATATGCCCTGGGGATATGGTGTGTGACATAACTACTGCTTGTGATTTGATATTTGACTAATTAATTCTCCACTCCGGCGTGGTTATTAATTGTTGACTAAACTGGCCATGTCAGACAGTGGTGTGCCCAGGAATTCACCATTATTCATCATGGTGACATCGAGGTGATTTTCTGCTCACTGTCTCATTTGTTTTGAGCAACATATATCAGAAATATTGCTGGGCTCCGCCCGTTTTTACAAAAAAAAAACCTTGTTAAAAATAGTTGTAATTGCAGAATTATACGTAGTGTGTCATTTAATTAACTGAGCTTTATTCTGCACTTTTTCCAGCCGCGTGACCGTAGACAAAAACATGATTAAAGTTATCTGGGTTAATAAATTTAATTATCTTCTCATTACGTGAACTGTCACGTAGCAGACTAGCACTTGGCCTGGCTTGGGAGCTCGAGATCACATTTTAATACAAATTGCATACATTTGTTGTGTGTACTGGTTGCGCCGTGTGGTGTTGAGCGAGATGCAAGATGAAGCACGTGCATCGTCGCCTGCAGGCCAACTTTCCATGTCACTGAATAATGAATTAAAGAACAGAGTTAAAGTGCAATACGTTACGCATATCCAGCGCCCCATAATTCTACAGCCGAAATTACGAGACTCTAAGATAAGCGTTGAAATCGTACGGTGATAAATCATCGTGCAACTTTCTCAGGCTCTCAGGTTTTGTATCTTTTATTCTATATAATCGAAACAAATTGCCGGTGTCCAATTTAAATAGACCGGTACCAATTATTAAGTGACAGCTTCTTGACGCAAAAATATCAGTGAAGAATGTCTTATTACGTTCCGTGGAGATTTATATGCATGTAATTATTATTGAGTCTTGAGTAGTAGTGCAGAGATGCGAGTACACTGAAGTGTACTCGGCAAATAGCGGGTGTTGTAGCGCTTGTCTGCTGCAAGCTCTAGCGTGCACGGCGAGCGTCGCATTACGATGTGTTCGCGGGGAGTCTGTGCTAAACATAGAGAACCCCCAGCATACATGATGAAACATCGAGACGACGGGTCCCTGCCTGCAACAGCATGAACACAGTTAGCCGGCTAGATAGCAGCTCGACTGCTGTATGTATGCATACACATACGTATGTAACGGACATACGAGTAATGAGGAATTCCCCGACTCACTCTATCCTGCTCACACTAAGTTCGAGTCTATTTTAAGCCCAACGAAACGTCTGAGCGCTGTACGTCGACGAACCCGTGGCATTGGCGTCCCGACGCCAAGCAATGACCTCCTGCGGTATCTTAACCAGCGGCGGCTGTCGTGAAAATGTTATATCGATCGCATGAGAAAACAAACTATTTACGTTGAAAAATCGTAAAAACACACACACACACACACAGCCAGCCCACTGTGATACACGTGATTATTGCATAGACGAGATGAAAGCTATGCACCTACATTCAAACGTGTAGTGTTTACGAGCGTAATTACAATTGCATACGCCACTTATCTGGGTGCATTGTATTTCGTATTAAACACTAGTAATTGCTGGCGTAATCGACAGAAATATCACGTATGAACACCAACTTTCCGAATTAAATTTGCGCTAATTCGACTGTAGTATCGGTATAAAATTAACAAGATTGTTTCGTTCAATATTCAGTTGCAGTATTGTGTTACATATTTAACGAGTAGTAACAAGAATATCATATGTTTTAGTTGAGTTTTGTCAAGTAATTAATATGATACTAA
This sequence comes from Carabus problematicus, assembly GCA_963422195.1. Taxonomy (NCBI): domain Eukaryota; kingdom Metazoa; phylum Arthropoda; class Insecta; order Coleoptera; family Carabidae; genus Carabus; species Carabus problematicus. The sequence continues at coordinate 13,080,929 of OY728584.1, forward strand.
TCAATCTAGTTTTGAAATGAAATATTAATTAATACTGAACAAACTAGATATCAGATTAGATACCGGCATCTTATGAAATAAAATGTATTGACTGTCAAAAATTCTCAGGTGACACTGACTGATTTCCCACGTTATCGTTTTCGCTAATTAATTTGAAGTTTCAAAAGCGCAATACAAATATACATTGAATAGGAAATCTAAAATTAATCAACATTTGTGAAATTTGTAACTACCAATTAAATGAAACGGCCAAATGGTGAAATGGGTTTCACGTAAATTGTGTTCTCAAGTATTAACTTGCTATAATCGTTACTAGATTAGAGGGAATTTCAAGAATTTGAATAAACGCATTAAGTAATGATAGATTTTACTGCTACTGGTAACATTTTTCTCTTTGGCTTTTTCAACATTGCGGGCCTGTTTGACTACGGCGTTTCTCAATCCGGAGTTACAGCAAGATTTTACCGTCTTAACCCGACAAAGATTATTAATTGTTATTGGTTTTTGAGTACCGTGAATAAATGTTCAACTTCTTTTACGAGTTTTAAAAATGGTTATTAAACAAATCAACACGCTACTGTCCAGGGACCACTTGAAAATGGATGTTTACGCTATAAAATCGATTCTGTTTGCTCAGTGAAACGGGGTTAATGTGAATACTGGGCATAATCAACGTCGGACTGCATGCGCAATTTTACTCTGCAAATATGTGTTGTCCCACCGCCAAATACGTGAACACAGGCACTAGCTGCAACAATTACTAGCAGCATAGTGACCTGTGTGCCTTTCAATTTAGTTTTATTCTTATGATGCAACCATAGTATTTTTTATGAGAATCTATAAATCCGCTCAAAATGAAACAACGGATTTTTTTATCACACTGGAAAGGATTTAATTATTGGGATTTCACAAACTGAAACAAATGTTACAAAAGGTCTCTAGGCACTAATATTTACTTACGAAGCTGTGTTCACTTCGTGATATTTGTTCATAACCAATGTTTAGAACAGACAGATATTGCTAGCGTCATGAGAAATATGTTTTTGCCTGAAATTAGATCATGCATCCTCTGAGACTGACTACATTAGAAGCCATGTTTTGTGAGCATTAAGATAACACACGATTTAGCACTGGCCGATGCTACAAGCACGAGAATATCTATTATTTTGGCACAAGAAACTGAGCAAATCCCCTGCGCAAGATGGTTCCCGCCCCCGGTAAGATTCCATCTGATTTATATCCTGTTCCATATGCATACACCAACAACTTAACGTCATCACTGAGATAAAATGCACATAACTATTTGATATTCTCCTGGCGTGAAGGCGACTGGGGAGATGGCGGTGGTGATCAGTAATTTATTAATATCCCCTAATCTAACGCGTTTAATTCCTACGAATGACGTGTCAGACACGTGACTAACGGAAGTGGACGGAAATAGCCGAGAATTCCAAAAGAAAACGTTACTCAGGGGGAGATAGAAGCGGCGCGCATCACGCAACTTTAAACGCGAAGAGAGACGCTCGTTAGACATTTCGTTTATTTTTTTACTCCGTGTGGAGTTTATTATTTAAGTCCAGTAGTGTGACGTCATCGACGTCTACAGCGTCGCGATGCTCATGCGTTTGCCACGTGTCCTATTGTCTATTCCAAAAGAAGAAAATCACTATGCCGATATTAATATCTGTCCGTGATAAAATAGCGACGCAGGTGGAAGAGCACAAACTGGTATTTTCACATCGAATAAACTGTGTACGGGTTTTAGATTACATATTTATATATTAATATTCACTAGCAATGTTTGTGTAGGAACCATACATCATTTGGAATTGCGTAAGTTGATTTGAAAGGCGATGTACGTCCATACAAATTCCTTGTTGCAATATTTGAAGTAACTAAGTATGGGTATGTGTGAGTAGACACAATATCTTGTGCATTACACGTTCCCAGTACGGGAGCTAAAATAACCCGGGCACATCCTGTAAGAAGGGGAAACTCGACGGTATTGAGAAAATGAGAAGAAACGAAAACAAAAAGGATGAAGAGTAAATTGAAACGCGCCGATGAAACAGTTGGGGGAAGTGACGGACGTGACACGAAATGATGATGAACAAGGAGAAGAGAAAATGATACTGAATCCAAATAATACAAACAAGAACCATTGAAACGCTGAGGGATACTGTTGTTTAGTCCTACGGAATATCTTTCTAAATTTAATACTTGACGGAAGAGCAAAATATAAACAGATCGAGATACCAGATTTCTATCGTTTCCGAGATGGTAGTTTTTGATCAAATTTCTGAGCACATATTGTCGAATGTGGAACGGGACATATGTGTAGAACTGAAACAAAATTCCCGTTCGGTCACAAGCAGGAGAATGTGATAAATCCCCATTTGCTCTGATCCCCGGTCGACGCTCTGTAACTGTAACCCGGCCAGCTCGTTTATGTTCATCTGTTTCCGATTTTTTCCGCCCGGCGCCGAAGACAAATGAACGAACGGACGAATAGATGGTTGGAGGGTGCGCTTAGCAAGACGTACCCTCGGTGTCGACGTCCTCTGATTGTCAACACTCCGTAAGTGTAAGAGTGCTACAAGAATCGAGGGGGAACGAGAATATTCAAGCCATTATGTTCGTATTTAACTTTTACGAATGAAATGCAAGAAAAATTCTAACACAAATCCTTTGGAAACCCTGTACTCGTAATTTCATTGGCAAAAGTGGACGCACAAATATGTTAATAATATTACGGACTAATAAGATTCGTACATATAAAAGCATGATCTTATTATAATAAAGGATATTGCTTTGAATGAAGGATTTGTTTCTGCACAACATAAAGCAAGTATTGTAACAAAGCTTTTTGTTATATTTGAATGTCCATAGACGTTTTGCGTCTATTTTTGGCTCTTTGAAAATCCATGTATCGGCGCTTATGTATTCCACTGAGACAAAAGAGTAACAGTAGCAGGATGTGCCCGCGTCGAGTGAAACGCTGCGTGACGTCACTTCCGCAAGAAATTCACTTTCCGGTATGTGACAGTCTTTTTAGAGAAGTTTTTAGTCGTTTTTGTAGTCGACGTGGGGCGATTTCGCTTCAAGACGCGCGTGCTCGCGAACAAGTGCTACTCGTGTAGGTATGTAACGTGTGTCTGCTGTCAGATGCTCGCATGCCGAGATTTTCGTCAGAAACTTTAAAACTTACACACGCTATGGTGCTGGCATACGTCATACGATGAATGCTCGCAATGCATATAATTAGGTTATCGACCTTTGTCCAGTTTACATTAATACAGAAATAAAACAATGTGCATTACGTAGTTTCCTCTATTCGAATAGAAAATTTCTCCAACCTTCCTTTCATGTTGGACATTGTCATTCTATATTTTAAACATGCGATGTTACAAATCCTGTATGCATATTCATGTACGAACGCGTTTGGGAATTGTTGCCACTCGTATATTATGGTACATGTCAGTTCTTGGAATCATATTTATTATAAAGTATCTCATTGTGAATTCTGTTGTTAATTAAGGTGTCTGTGATATTTAGTTCAAGATCAAATTTGTAACACAAATTACTCAGAGAAACGTAGCACAAGTTGATGTTATATTATTATTTTTATAATTTATTCTGCTCGTCTAATAATCCAATCAGAATATCGTGACGTTGCCTAATTGGATTGATAAATTAACCTGGGTAAAATACTAAAATTTTGTTGAATATTTACACATTCTTTGTCATCACCGCTATACTTGTATAGTCATTTAGATTTCAAACATTGACGGGTAACCCTTATCAGTGGTTTACATTCTATACCTACACAATTCTGATAAAGAGTGCATGATGTAAAGTTCCTAATGAGATTCAGATCCTCAGTCGTACGATTAATTAAAACGAGGTAAAATCCACGAGAAAGGACAGTAAAGAGGAATGAAGAAGAACTAAAGGAATCTACCGTTAAAGAGTAATCCAGCAATATAAATTAATGTATTCTATTAATTACGGAAACAGATTTGATATAGCATTTAATAATTACCTGACTAATATTAGAGGCGGTGTTGCAGTGAATCACAGATACCTGTGTCAGGAATTTACAATATAGAAACTGGACACAGAATATATAGATAATGGTATAAGTAACATTTAAATAAATTGTTTTATTAGTTTTTAATCTTGTATATGCATACACTGTATGCAGTTGAATGTTATCGTTGGATTTTGAATTATTTCCGTCGAAGAATAAAATAATTAACCGGAAGAGTTTGTGTTTTTAATAAATGAAGATTTACAGTTAGCTTGTGTGTAATAAAATATTATTTATGTTCGTCCGTACGAACACTGTTAGCTCGGTGATAAATATACCATATTTCAGTACATTTTATTAAAATAAAAAGCAACAAAATCCCTAACAGTATCTACTACAGTGCAGTTGCGACAATCCATTTAGCTGTCAAGCGACAATTTATGACAATTTTCAGACAATCGTCCACGTATAACAGTCGCGTTGACGGAAACTTCATTTATTTATAAAATATATTGCCATCACTGCTGTGGAACGGTGCAAAAAATCACTCCGATATTGACAGATTTACAGAGACCTGGTTGGGTAATCGCCATTGCAACGAAATCAGCTGCAGAAAAGTTCAATTGGGAAATAGAATTGATCCCCGGAGAACCTTTTGTAGAGTAAATTTCAAAATCGAACGGGAGTTTTAAAGCCGACCGTGCGAGAGCAACGGAACGTAAAGTTGAATTGATCGTGCCATAGATACGAGTTTGTTGTTGTTAGGTCTTTGCATTTCAAATTCCCGAAAAAACCTCACTGACGGATTTTAAACATACGTGTGATGATGCTTTTGATCAATGGTAAACTTTAAAAAACAAATCAAAGCATCGAATGTTCTCAAATGAATTAACCGAGAATTTATGTAACTTTACATTAGTTCATATAAAATGCATGTAAAATGATTATGAAAATGTTTGGAGGAATATGAAGATTGGCATGGCGGATATGTAATGAAATCTTTCAATTTGTTTTTATAACGGACTGATGAACGGCTGGAGATGCAGCTTGCATGTTTAGAACTCCAACGTGTGCAGAGAGACAAACTGTGATTTTGTCGTTGACACGTGCTACCACTTAAGAAGCGGTTTCGGCACTAACCCCTCCACCCTACACTCCTGTTCACCCACGGCAGCTCTAGGATGGGGCGCGTGTCACTTGGAGTCCCCTCAGATGAACCCTGTGTTCAGCAAGTTCGTTCACCCTAGGCTCCCTCGTCAGATAACTCCGTACGCAAAAAAAAGTTCACTTATTTTTTTTCATTTTTTTTCCTTTGAATCACGTTTATTTTTGGATGTATCATTATAATTTGCATCATAGAATGCACCGAAATACACCTTGAACGTCTGTGATAACTGGTATAAAATATTATTTAGGTATACCAATTCTTTGTAAATAAATCTGTTTATTTTTTCTCATTTAACATTTAAAAAAACAATAGTCATATTGGTAATACTGAGAACTAAAATCTGTATATAAACATACAAAAAAAAATGTACAGCAAATTGAAAATTTCCTAACATTTCGTTTTCAAAAGCTAGAATTCTTTATTTCTACATGATGCATAAATTATGTAATTGCCTATTGAAATTGATATACTGTAGACAGAATTGTTGGTGACACATTTGGCAAATTTACAAAATCAAATTAGGCATTATTGTCGCAATGTTTGTGCCAAGTTCGCAGTGACAATACCAAATGTTCGCACAGTTCTCCCAATTGTTAATTAACCTTACTTGGCCAAATACGTCGTTGTGATTGGCTGCTGGATTATACAAAATGAACCAATGAGAACAGTGATATATTTAACAAGTGGCTATTGTCATGCGGGTACATTTATAAATATATGTATATATTAAACAAAATAATTGTACAACACCGTCGGAACGATACACATAGTATGGGCGCCATACAATTTCTATCATACAAGGTGAATCAAACATTTATTGAATCCCATAACGTTCAACATATATGGTAACTGTTTACTGAATCATTCTGTAGCAGAATCTATTGTTAATCATATTGAAGCGGTAAATATAATATTATGTTATGTTATATTCAAAACTTAAAACTATTCATTCAGTTAAATGATAATTAAATTTTTTTGGCAACAACAGACAAGCACGTTGTTCTCTGTAGTTATTTTCGTATTTAAATGAGGTTTTCTAAATACCAAACGGACAACTACATTGAAAATGTAAGTATATTTTAGGCCACGTATGCAATTGTTAACGAATATATTCATTGGTGGGTTAAGAGGTGTTGTTCTTGGGTACGTAGTGATTTTCATTTTACTGTGGTAAAGTCCGCGATTCGAAATTCTGCGTATTTTATATTAGAACCACGACCGGTTAATGTTTAAAAGTAAATGAGTATACTCTGGTTAAATATTTATCAGTTCTAAAACATCTGTTGATAAACATTTATACAAGACATTTGTTTGATTTGAGCTTTAAATTTAAAAAATATCGCAATATATCTGTCAGTCTAAAAATATATTAATTCTAGAGTTTTCTTGTCATAAAAAGATTGTTTTTATTAAATATAGCGCATTTTATTATATTCGTCCGTTTCAAATTTGATATTATTCAGGTTACATTAAAAATAGAAATGAAATAATAATGAAACAAAACAAATCAACTAACCTTCACAATCACCGTTTTATCGTACGCTGCCCTTTGTTGGAAACGTTCACTACAGTCGCGATAATAATAGTAATAATTTAACTAGAACAATCACTCCTCGTAGATGTCGTCTTGGTTGTTCTGTACGTGTCCGTGCGGAGACGCGCGTGCGTGCGTGTTATATGTCGCGCACGCGACGATGTGGAGCGACTGAAGAGATCCCGACACCGGGATGTATATTTAAAGCTGGGAACACCGTGCCCGCTATATTTAGCACTGGATGAGGGAATTGAGCGAGTTTACATTCCGCTAGTGCGTTTTTTTTGTACGTGGGTGCCCATGTGAGCTTTGGGTGCCTCTCTAGGACTATGACACGGCTTCCATAACCGTCCGTCAGCCGGGGCATCAATAATTTACCACTAAAACCATCTTTCTGGAAAGGGAACAACGTGCTTATCAAATTTCCTATTGCTATTTTCGTAATTAATATAAATTTTGATTTTAGTTAATATATATATCATGTCTTGCTTGCTCGACGACTTAGATGGAACACTAACACGTATTCATTCTATATAAAATTCAAATGGAATATCATGAAAATAAGTATAATATGTACAGGTTATTAACATAATCCTTCATGGCGTATTCTAGTCGAACTGTAGGACGCCTTTCTTCGCCAGACTATAGATTTTCTTCTTGTGGTGCGACTTGTTATGATGTGGATGCTTCTTCTTGAACATATGCGGTGCTTCCTTCGTTGTACTGATGACCACATCTGTACTGGCGCTAGTTGTCTCCAGACTGGAGTCTATGATCGCTGTCCGTAATGGAGAACATTGAAGATTAACGAATGTAGAATCAGGGACTATAGTCATTTGCTCCAGATCACCCTGCAAGTAAAACGTCAATGAGTATTCTCCATTCTGATTGCGGTTTTATTACTCACTATTTGAACTTGTTAAAAATTAGTATAACAAAAGTATGAAAAGTTTTCTCACCGAAAATAAATAGCCGATGATTAAATCAGAGTCCTCAGGGGTGTCCAGTGCGTCTTTCTTCAGAATATCCGTGCGTAACCATTCGCAGTCCACGTAACTTTGGACAGTGCTGTCGTCGCGAACACTGTGTTCACACATAAAGACAAACTTTCTAACTCATTCGCAACTCGTAAAACAGTTTATGTTTTCGTCAAGTATTCTAATTTTACGTCTGTCAGTTGGGGAGTCGAGTCAATTTAAAACTTATTTCATGCAAAGTGAAACAATTTTCAAAGTAAAGAAATACCCGATGGCTAGTTGATGCCATTTGCCATCATCGAGACCGGCGGGTATTCGAACAACATCTGTGCCGTTAGCTGCAGCTGCATGGACTAGATTAACTCCACCATCTCCAGAGAGCTCCAGAGAGAGGTACGCGTCCTGGCGACGGCGGGATCTTAAACTGAAAATGGTGCCCATCTGCGTCTGCAAACGAAAACACATAATCTCCAAGAATGCAGCTACATTTCTGTGAAATTATAAAGAATTGTTAAAGAAAAAATGATTATATTTCAGTGGAAGATATCGTGGAACGATAGTTTCGAAGAAACTTTTAATGTTGTAATATACATTCTGTTTCTGAAACTGTTACTTTTTTACAGTTTCAAGTTTTACAAGTATGATCTAACATACATGTATTTCAAATGTGTTTTTCAAACTTCTATTTCACTCATATTCCAATGCAAAAAGTCGTAACCACTGTGCTTAAGGAAATGGCAGACAAAAACACAGGTAAAGAAATGTATTTAAATTTTATATGCATTTTAACAGATTGCCGTAATACGGTTTGGAATTATAATGGTATTACGTGACTGTGCAGTGCTTACATCGTTATGAAGTCGTAATGTAACGAACAGACTGAACTCGACTGGGAATCGTTGATGGCCGTCCGGGAACAGCTGTTGCGACGGGATCCATATGTAGTTGTTGGGGAGAAGACTCCATGCAGCCGGTCGGCCTGGCACACGTTCCCATCGGGCCTTGGACGGATGGAAGTAGCGCCTGTCGTCCAGTGCGAGTGGATTCACGGTGTCATAGCAGCCGAACAGGTTGCAGTGTCGCTGTTCTACGTTGTACTCCGGACAGGCAGGCACTAGACATTGTCGGGTGCGTTGCTGAATGCCGCCAGAGCAAGTGACACTACATGCGGACCATTCGGACCAGTCACTCCAACCTGCGATATACGATACCATTGACATTGACAGTGCGTGATATTTAATCACACTTCTGTTTGTTCACAGTGACGTCAATTATTTTCTTTTGGAAATATTATTATGTAGATTCTATAATGCTATTATTGGATCGCAAACTCATGGGAATGCAACAGTTTAATGCACGATTACAATTCGCGCATAATTATTACGATTTGCTGTTACTAAAACAATGAAATAATAGACGTATTTATTACGCAAGTACCTAGCGTTTTATTTTCTTGGCATTCCTCCAATAATTTGCGAACACAAATAACATCACAAGTGCTTTGTTAGAATAATAAATACATTTTACAGCAAGAAACATTATGATGGTAAACAATAGTCATATTTTGCGAGCGAAGAAAGATAATTACAATTTTATGTCGGAAAGCAAAAAGAAAAACATTTTCTTTTCATCGTGTCAAGTTCTCGGATAGACAAGATTCACGTTGCGTTGTCGTTAACGATAACACAAGACAAAAGAACAGAGACGTTTCGTAATGAAAAAGAAAATGCTGCAATGAAGTAAAATAAACATTTGCAAACATTTATTTTGCCCGACAACGGAGTTTTATATTCTGAAGATTTAATGAAATTAGCAAAGATTCCTGTTAAAGTTGGTTATAAAAGATTTGGGAGAATGGGAAACAAATGAAAGTTGAACTGGATTAAAACAATCTTCTTTTGACTTATTGTATTTTGAAAATAATGAAAGAAAAAAAAAACAAATATTACGAACGAAAAATGTAAAATACCTAATTATTTGTCAGTTAAGAGGATTGTATGTACAAGTTCGTTATAATTAAATTGTACTTAGAACGTAACTTATAAATTCTTCATCAATATTAATTTCTATGTGTAGATACTAAACTAACACAGTCCAACATTATACAGCAAAAATGCAATGGAAAAATTGTTAGAATTTGGTTAAATTTCGTTGGCGCATGCATTAAGGTTGCTAAGAAGACAATTATTAATAATGAAGTACCCAAATTATAATTTAGCTGTGTTTTGTATTTTTTTTTTCATCTCTGCCGTACGTAAATCATATTAAATTAATTAAATGTGAAATGGTAACATTCTCATTTTCACGTTGCGGAACTTATTAAATATTTTTACCGTCGTAAATAGAATTAGTTTTATTTTTGTGAAAAAATTCAAAAATGTACCAGACTTAATTGGACTAATTTACAATTAAAATTAATGAAATGTATATGTGAACAAAATTCATGTAAATGAAATAAAAAAAATTTCATAAAATTAATAATGGTTTTACAGTATTTAATGAATATGATTATTATTATGGTATATATTAATTCGTAACAATCCACCAATGAAATATAATATTCATAAATTTCATCTTTTAATATTACCGTTTTTTAACCTTTGTTGTTAATGCTAATTAAATGTAATAATGCTTAGTATTAAAATAAGAACTGTTTACTGAATATCGCAAATTATGCTCAGTAGTAAAACAATGAACCATGTTAATTTGTTAAAATCAGTCTGAATATGTAACAAGCTTTGTTACTAGCAATTCTCGTGATCAAATGAAATATTGATGTTAATTTCATTGCATGAAAACAGGTAATTGTTTATTGATTTATATTGGCAAGATAGCGTGATTCGGACATAATTGAATTTGTTCACGAACATGTTTATTTTTTTACTAATTAGAAATTGTATCCACTGTTTTAGGGGCCACCTAACAATGTTACTGGATACTGAATAAAAAAAATAATAATAAACAAAGCAAAATACACAAATGTACAAAATAAAATCCAATAGTTTTTATACAATTGCAATTTGAAGGTTTTAACTTACCCAGGGCTTTCCAAACTCTCTGCTCGATATTTTCAGCCCAGCGCACCACTGAGACGGCCTTTAGGCCCTCTGGGCTACTGGCAGTTATCACTTCGCTGACGCAGAACACTAGGTATTCCGCAGGCACCGGTTCAGCCCCATTACAGTCAGCACCGTCGTCACGTTGAAACGTCACATTAACCTGTCTGAAACATAATGAAATCTGACATTACAACTGAAACACCAAAGAAAGTTGCTTTATTAAAATGAAATAAAGACACCCGAACTTCATGAAACGTTTTTTTCGCCACTAACATATTACACAAGAGTACCTGAATCATGATAGCAAGGTTATTTCGAATTTTAAGTTGACAGGTTGAACAGATAAAAGGCAAAGAACTTCTGGTAATGAGTTTCTTATTTCTACAAATGAAATCGCAGATTGTGAATGGGAATTGATAAGGAAATTGTATTTTAACTTATCTTTTAGGTACATTTCCTGAGACTGGACTGCTGTGCGGAGAAAAATTGTTTGCTGGTACAATGGTAACTGGTGAATGTAATATGACGACTTCTTCAATGAAAAGCAGCTGCACTTTACGATACACGATTTCATACACTTCGCAGAGCAAAGAAAAGAACGTTCCATGCTTGAAACAAAACATGACGACGCCTTTCAGTCTAATGAAATACTCGGGGCCGACGAGCAGTGAACATTTAATAATCCTGCAGCACAGCGCGCCTCTTCAAGATTCAGTAATGACACCTAATGTCAGTCACTGTAATGAATAAATTAGTTGCGTCTTTATCACTTTAGAGAATATCCACTTCTCGCAATCAAAGAACGATACTGTCTTTTTGAATTGGTTTATTTGTTTTTAGATAAGAGTGTAATATCAAACTTTCGAAAGAATAAGATAAAGTAAAAATTGTTTTCGGTTGGGCTAGTATTGATCTAGATTTCACAAATAGAAACATAAAGTACAAAGTTATCCCTTTGAGAGTTTCCATCGAAGGAAAATGAAGGAAAAAGAAAGAATCCTAATGATACTTGCCTTCTGTGGATTCAAGAGAATGTGGTAGCGGATTACAGAACAAGATGAAAGGCTTTGTAAATTAGCCTGCTCGGGAATACATTGAAACAAGAGCAGAAAAATCGGAGCAATTAAATTAAATTATATAACGAAAGAGCGGAGTCGACATAAGACGATGCCACTATTTACAAGTAGGTACGCTGCTACGAAACTAAATCGATTAAAGAAAATAATTCTTACAGGAAAAATGATTAATTCGGTATTTAAAGTGTTTTATGGTATACTTAAATGGATGTTTAAGGTATTACTTTGGAGAAAATTAATTATAGCTGTTGTGCTTATGAAGTTATTTTGAATATATTAAGGGAGAAAATGTTCTACGGCCGAAAATGGATCAGAGAAAATTGAGAACCAATTAACCTAACATGAATAATAATGAAAACGAAAGTAATTCATCTCACGTGCAAGTACTCAAATAATCTCTTTGCAATTAAATACTGCAAGTATATAATTAAATATAATTGTTGCAAACAATGCTAATATAGCTGAGATATTCATTCGTGTACAAATGCCAGGATACAACGTGTTCTTTCGTTGCTAGATGATTTTATTTTCATTTACATAGCAAACTTTGATGAGCAGTTCGTGAAAGCTTCTGTGTGAATATTCAAAGAAAATTTTAAATAATTGTCGCGCACAAAGTCAGTTTTCAGTCGAGCCAACAAAGAATAAAGAAAATGGAGAAAAACAACAAAGTAGCAATCACCTGCCACAAAAAAACAAAACTTGCGTAATTACAAGCACCAACCGATGCGACAGCAACATTGAAAACTCGTTATTATATCTCTATTTATTTATAATTGTTAGGTTAAATTGCCTGAACTTGACACATAATGACGACTAAGCTTCATTTTACACTGATTACATATCGCAGCACAATTATAAAACGACGTAATTGTTATTTTTTTCTACGTTACGTGCAACTGACATTACCATGCATGTACTATTATTGAAATTAATAATTAATTTAAAATATCAGTCGTCATACAGTTCAATAAATTAAATACTAACCGTTGCACAAGCATATTGAATTAAAACTCGCCATTAATAATACGCGTGACAGATAATTAAAATAAAACCTGTATTGCATATTCATTATCGAAAAAAATATGATTTACAGATTTTGGTATTGTTTCAAACAATATTGTGTAATATTTATTTCATATAGCATTTATATTTTCTATGTGAATAAATTATTGCAAAATGATTTACATTACAGTTTCCAGAAATAACAGAATTAATTGAAAAAGTGTACCAACTACTGCAATGACACATTGGTTATTTATTTTATTTTGCTGCGTTTGCTCTGGTGGTTTCAAAGGGTTTAAAAATGATTCAGTCATTCAGCAAAATATTTTTTTTCCACAAAAGACCCAACGTTGATGGAATGAAAACATGTAAAAGAGTCGCTCGAAGCGACCACGCGATATTTGAAATAATTTAAACTCAAGAATTTCGGAAATGAACGAACTCTCAGCCCTTTTATTTTCTGTTTTTATTTTGCGTTTTGTCTTTGATGTGATGAAAGCATGTTTTTTACAGACATTTACTTGGTTGTATCATCAGACTGGGTACTTTGCGCGGCGTAATGTAAATATAATTACTGTTGTTTTGACAACAATCGTTAACTCATGAATATTAAACCGTGTTCCGGAAGCGAGGAGACAACGATAACACCAGTTGAGCTATTGTAAATATTGTCTATTCCACAAGGACGATAATAATCGACGAAAGTAAACATTTCACCAACTACAGAACAATATTTACCAGAAAAAGAAAAAGAATCCATATGCGCTTTACAGTAATGATTAATCAACAGTACGTTAGAGATCTCTACTAAATAAACATATAATAGCAAATCTCTGACATTTGTAATCTTATATGCAAACAAGATCAAAATATGATGAAATTTGTAATGCTCCTAGTAATATTAATTGTCAAAATGCATACATTATGTTCTGCACTGACATGTGTGAAACAGATTTCAAATTGAACTTTTTTGAATTTAGTTTCTACTGTCCGTTTCAGACAGACATAATTTGTTGTTTATCTAGTTGAAAACACACGCGTTGCATGCAAACGAGATTTCAGTGAAAAGTGGCGAGCGAGTGCAGACGAATTTCAGCACCATAGTTTTGTAATCATGTACGAGCATGTATATTGAAAATCTGATTATTACAACTAGTACATGTACCAGCAGCAGCAGCAGCAGCTGAATGTTACAGTATATACTGTCACAAACCCCGGACGTAATCCAGTTACATATAGCACTGTGCAGAAGTGGTTACGCAACTACTATACCTTGCTAATGAAATTTATCGCTAAATTAAGTAATTAACAAGCGCACCGATGTGTCTCAATTTATCGGTACATAGCAGCAGCAATACAGCCTAAAGTGCGTGCTTTATAAATATCTCATTTGTTGCCCAGAAAATACAAAATGAAAGAAATGTACAAAACAAAATGATCCACATTATTTACTGGAATTTTTCATTGGTTACTGTTAGCAACTAAAATATTTTCAAATACTACTTGTGCGTGGCTCTGTATTTACTGTGATGATGGACGCATATTTGGTTGTGTATATTTGAACTAAAATTTTAACGAGCGAATGAGTACTTTGTCCAAATAGAACAATGCACTTTTTCTGTAATGCAAATAGCTCTATTGGAGAATTGTTCATTATTCACGGTAGAGTTTTTGTGTGTGTGCAGAGACCATTCCCCATGCGGGGAGGGGGATAACCGATTACAATATGTGCAAATAAATGTAGCCATGAATTATGTTTCTTGTGTGCAAAGATTAAATATCACATTTATCAGCGGTTGTTAAATTTCATAGTTGAAATGAAATATCAGTGTAATTTGCAGCGTAGCGGACGGGGATTTGGAGGTGTGAGACTATAGACCGAATGAGATATGATACCAGGTTCCCTTTGTTTCACAGATAACGTAATTATTATGTTAGGTTATGTTCTACTAGTCTACATTACAGAGTTGTACATTTTCCAGATAACAATTTCAGAAGCAGACGATGAGGTGTAAACAACGAACATAGCATTTAATGATACATGATAGACAAATTAAAAGTTGACGTCATTGAATAAAATCGAACGATTACGGCTTTTAAGTGTGAGTAGTTTTTATTTTACATGTACAAAGCCAATTGTATGCCAGTAAGTTTGTTAAATTTAAAAGCAAACCGATGTTAACAGTGTTTTAAAAATTGTATCTTTTTCCGTGCAGTTAAACTCATTTTCACTCTGAATTTAATGTTACACTGTAAGTGAAAACGAAAGCACCAAATGTGATTATCTACCAAGAGGAACACATGATGTACTGGCTTTCTTCGCCCCGGTATTATCTAAACATTTGAAAAGATATCTGTATCATAGTTCTGTATTATTTAATAACATTTTTGTTGTTGTTATTTTCGAGCTTGTCATTTGGCGCAACATGAAAAACACGGTGTACAATTTATGGGCATCTCCCGGCTGTTTCGGAAACTTTACGTAGCCATGTTCGACACTCGGAGTTTATATAAAACGATATATCATATATGGAAATTTTATACTCATATTTACTCTCTAAACAAACACGAATGTACGATACGTATTTTATGTCGCGCAACCCAGAGCTGTTTTATTGTAAAAGAAACTTTTTTTTCCTGTTACTAGATTGGTTCGATACGGGTTTGGAGTATTTAATAAAGCATAACGTTCGTGTAACGACGTGTTGGAACTAAATTATGAGATTTTAGCGGCTTGAAAGGAAGAAAGAAAATCTTTCGTACCATATAAAAGCTTCAACCATTTTATTACAAGGCACAATGGGATGGTAGGGAGTTATAGAGAGTAGATGTGGGTATATAAAATGCTAGAAGCACCCTGATGGCGTGATATTAAGAGAGAAAAAAAAATTCAATATAGCATCCGATCTTCTCTATATTTGTACGCACGACGACTTCCTAATAATTGTGCTGGGACTTTACTATATATAGTAGAGGAAGGGATTGTAGAAGAAGAAGCAGCAGCAGTGTGGCGTGAATGTTGAGTGGAGGGGTAAGTGAGGATTCGTGAAGGAGAGAATTGTTTCTGAGTGGTGAAGAGGTTTTAATTAGCGCTCACAATATCAGGCGGGGGTTGGCGCACTGATCTCGTCGTGCTGCTCTTTCGCCTTTGACGCTGTAACGCCTTAATACGAGACAACATCAAAAGATATTCCATCAACAAAGTGAAAACTTATTGAATCTGATATCGAGATCCAAGACCGACGGCAAAAGGAAATAAAAAAGTTGCCATTGAAATTAGATGATGAAAGGGATACTTTAGTGCATAACCCTTCAATACATTGCACTACCCCCCATTCAATCTTCCCTCTAAAGTTTAGAGGGAAGAGTTTAAACTGTCAGATAGAATCGAGGGAGAAATTATCCACTTAAAAGTAAGTCAGCCACAAATTCGAATACTGAAATTCAACTAAAAAAAATATTCCATCGTTACGGTCGTATTGGCCGGCGGGAATTGCTGCTCTTTTATTTAATTTAGTTCGGTAATTTGCACGTACACGTATATACACAGATAGTATACAAGTAGTTTATCAAAGTATTTTGCTGGTAATGTAAATAAATCTTGATATCTCACATCGACAGTTTTAGTACATTTTTGCACAAACTGAAATGAAATATTGCAAGATAAACAAGAATTATAGCATACATTTTGCGCGTTTTATATTTTTGTTTGTGGCGAGTTAACCGTGTGCTATTTTCCGGTTTTGCATATGGAATTTTATTTGTATTGTATTTAGGCAATCTGAGCGGAAAAAGTAAATTTATTTCTGTAAAAACCCAGATGTAATTTTGTTCATAACATGAACGTATGCTAAAAACATTTATTTGTATTTAATCAACTCTTCTGTTTTGTTTGTATGTGAAATTAGCAAATACACGTCTGGATCTTTGTTAGTAAGATCAATCTCGACAGGTTTAGTTTCGAAGCGCACAGATGTTCTCTCTACGACGGAGTGGAATAAAAGAGACAATACATCTAAAACTAATTATCTAAAGTGAGAACTTGATAGTTTTCTAATTTGGTAATGAAAGTTGTGGTTGTAGGTATCTGATACGAACGTCAGGTATATATTATCAAGTACTATATAAGTAACTAACCTGTAGTCATTAGCGTTTGCTGTTGCCATCAGACGATCGGCTCCTTTGTACGTGCTTACAAGATGAAAATGTGCCACCAACGGTGCTCCAGTCATACCCGGTCCTTGAGTGGGTTCTCCAGCTGTCACCAGGCCTTTGAAGATGACTTCCGCTCTGGCCGCGCTTTCCTCAACGCTCACTCGCTTATCGGACAGAAAGTCCTGAAGATCGCAACATTCCACGGCCGTGACCGTAGTCGCGAACAACCACGCACAAAATATGAAAACGACACCCGAAATCATTGTTAATATAACGCGCGTCAGTTACACACTCGGGACAACAACAGAACGTTTGCTTTTCTAACGGGTTTGTACTGGTCTGCTAGGAAAGGGTGTTCTATTTCTTTACGTTTGGTTTGCCATCTTGTCCCACAGGATTAAGGATATTGAAATGTCTCGGTGATATTGGATCTTGTGCTGGAAAAAGAAACCTAATTTCACCACAGGTGTCTTATTTTGACGTAGTATAAAACTCTCCTTTAAAAGGAAATCGATGAAACATGAATTTATATATACGCGGAACGATATAAATATTCAAATTATTTCAGATTCTATTTTTTAAATTTTATCTTCTGAAACTGGTCTGAAAAAATTTGATTTTCATTAACAGCTCGACCTACTCGTTTACATACATTGGAAGTCAATGGCGAACTTTTGAAATCGCGCAAAAAAAAGGAACAGATTTTGCAACTGTGACATGCGACAGGATCTATTTATGCACGATTTATATCAGAGCATGCACAAATTGCAGCGCAATTCGATCGGACAGTGATAGATTATTGAAAGACTTTTATTGAAGTAAATTCTTTACACTGTAAATCCGGACGGGCTTGTCACATGTCAAAAGCCGTATAAAGTATAACATTCCAGAATTTCATTAACGCTCAACCATTTGATTTCCTTACAAATATCATATATCTTTTTTGTACCTAATTGAAAATGTTTTCTACACATATCGGTATATATGATATTGATTATAATAACAGTTCATCATGTGCCTAACTTCGTCAACACTGCTGAATATTCATAGAAGATCATCCGATTACATCAATTAAGTTTGCAAACATGACATTCAGTTCCTCTAATTACCTATCTGACGTGAAGGAAACTTGTGTTTTCCAATAATCTGATTTAAACATTAAGGAACATTCAAGTAGGAAAACTAGTACACAAGAGTAAGTTTCATCGATGTAAAGAATATGCCTTTAAAAAGCTGCAATATTTGCACTTTTAAGTTGTATATTTAATGTAGAAACTTCAAATTTAAATGCCAGTTAGTGTGTAAATAGAAAGTTAATAGGAATATTTCCATCCACTTGAAATTCTGTCAGAGCCGAGAACGCACAATGGCTGGTGCGTTATTGTATAGTCGTAAAGTTAAATGTCCCGCGAACATTATTCGTCAGAGGGGAAACACTAAAATTCCACCATATAACTGAACCATCCGACCGGCCAAGCCAGCAACCGAACAGGAACAAACTCGCGTGCGTAGGGTACAATCGGAATAGTACGTGAAGTTACAGAGTTTAGTTAAACCTCAGGCTCAAACATTACCGCAGAGCATACAACAGCTCAGTAAAGCACAGAACAGAGTTACTGAGCAATTGTATGAGAACTGTGCTAGAGTAAATGCTAATGAACCACTGTTGTTTACAATAGAGTCATTCAGTGACTGAGCGACGCCTGTACTCTTGCCTGCTTGCTTGCGCTGACAGAGGGACAACGAATGGGCAAATCCACGCCCACTCATCCCGAATATTTACACCCCGCCAGGGATCCATTCCCGGCGCAGATTGCCCTGGACCAAATAGAGTCCGTCTCGTCTCTATAAAATCGTTTATAGTCGCAATTTATTACGCGCGCGGCCAACATACAGAATATTGAGAATGAAATATAAACTGATACGAGATTGGATGGCAAATAGTATGCTACCTACAGTGTGCAATAAAGTTAATTAAATAACATTCGATACTTAGATAGTTATAAATAAAAATATAGAAATTATAAAAGAAATATACAAACATTTGTGTATACAAAGGGACACGTTTTGTCACACTCAGATTGAGAATATATTCGGTAATAAATTTATTTACTGTTCTATATTAAAAAAAAAACATCGGGTGTGCAAAATAAAAGGTATGTAAAAAACTGTACAAATATTATGACAGTTCTCCAACAAAATCTGTCATAATTAGTAACTAGAATTAACGTGCATTAATGCTGATTATTATAAATTAAAATACATAAAAATTCATCAGCGTGTTATTTAATTAACCAAATCTGTGAATCATATATTTTCTGCAGCGAGGCCAAGTTTTTGCGGCCTGAAATTTTACTTCTGCCTTGTTTCAATTTCGGAGATTTGCAGAATGTAATTAAAAAAAGAGAGAATGAAAACAGAGTAACATCATAAAATTAATTCTCCGTTTTACATGCACGCGCTCAAAAAATGTTCATAACGTAACAAATACAATGGAATATTTGAATATTTTATTTCATAAAAGTACTCAGCGTAAAGCAATTAAATCTGTAAGTTTTAGTGTTTTTATGAGTTATATTAATCGTTTTTTTTTTAATGACAACATTCTTTTACATTTACGTAACCAATTTCAGTGTGATCATGATGAAACTAATTATAGAAAAACTATATAATGTATAAAAAATGAGTAAATATATAAGTAAGAAACAGTACCAAGTATCCTTTTTTTCTGTGGAAAAGAGTTTGTGGTGCGTGAGACACTCTTGATATATCACCGCTGGATGCCGGGATATTCGATATCGGATGTGAAACTAACAAACTGCTATCGCTTAGTATGATTACATGCTTAATATCGGACGCGACTTGACGGAACACGATTCGGAGTGCGATGTTCGTATCGGTATCGTTGATGTTTACACCGGAGTTAACCCGGAAATATTAGCACTGGTGTATCGACCGACTGATCTGGCAGACGGACGTGTGGATACTGCTGGAGCCGATCCAGCGTCCGACTGGCGCCGTGGAGGATACGCGGCGATTGCGCATCGCTTCAGCAGGACAGCACTCAGGCGGATTCTCCATTAGCACTACGCGGACCTACCTAAACTTATCAACAACGTACTGACACGAGTTACACTCATGCATACAACGAAAGAATCTAGGTCAGTTATCAGTAAACATTTGTATGCATATTATGAAATGGTGTATCATTTGTTTTACCTATAATCTTATGTATTTATTTACCGATTTTGTTTTAAAATAAGGTTAGTATTTTATATTTACATCAAATCAACCTACGAATAAATAAACAAAGGTTTCATTATTTATCGACGGCAATTGATCTTTGAAAACCTACGTCATAATTTCCCACAGGATTTTTATCACGAACATATTTCTTGTATTGACTTCATTTTCTACATTCACAGTCATATACTTTTCTTTAGGCAATTGCTACAGTAATTTTGAAATGATTCGGTACTTACCATGCTAAGTGATATTAGATTATAAAATAAAATCTCACAGATTTGCCAGTTCAATAATTAAATTTCTTGTCTGCGGGAGACAGTAAATACAAACTGAAAGTTCAAAAGTACAAACGGTAAGCGAGGATTTACGTCATCTCTGTTAATAACCTCAGTCTGACGCACGTCCTCAAGACTTTTTATGATTGGTTTTTTGTGTGTGCTAAAACTAAGTAATAAAAGAAACAAAAATATTGCCACAGTATTCGTGTTTATTTTCACTAGGTGATTATTGAAATTTCATAAATAAACATTGAAAAGCAAATATTATGAATAGATTATACCAACTATGTACGTGTTTTGTTAACAAAATGGAGTTCAGTTCCGCGTGTAACATATGTTCATAATTTAACACTGAATTTGTGCATATCATACAAGTACAGCTGTGCTCAATTCTGCAAGCTGATTTGTAATTAAATTACGTAGAAACGATTCTTTGATTTAGATCGTTAAAACCTTCTCGCATCATTTGTAATCTAGAGATATAAATTTCAACCTAATCGGAGGATTTAGTGTATTCTGCGTACTGAATTATAATCGATCTACGTGTTTGTATGTTGTTTCTATGTTGCACTAATTCCAAACGTATTCTGCACGTCAAACGTGACATGAACGTGATACTGATAAAGCAAGATTTAGGCCATGGATGCGTGTGGTAGGATTATCTAATTAATAGTATAGAGTCTGTACTTGTCTATATGCTTTGTGATTACTAAATTGTGATTATTCACGTTGAGTGTCAATTTGAAATTATAGAAAGTGACGTATTAAATATTCTCCATTCGTACATTGTTTCATAAGAATGTGAAACTTGGTATGATTTTGTAATTTAACAGTAGAGTTCAACAACACTTTAATGATATAAATGTATAATCTCAATGAAAACAACATTTATTTGTATTTCATATTTCACAGATACTTTTTCGATATCTTCGTTTCGTACAATTTCTCCTGCTTGTAAGAGGATTTCGTAAATCTTTCTTGTGATATCCGGGTTTTGTAAAGACTTCTACTCACTCTTTCTTAAACTTAGCTAATATCTTCAAGGCTAAAGGGTCTATTGGTACGTTGAAATCACGAATGGAAACTGTTCGAGAATGTTTTCTCTTCGTATAAATACTGTTCATCAGCACACACAAACATACATACACATGTATACACGCACATACATCCATACAGAAAGAGAGTGAGATTCATAAACTTCATCTTTCACCAGCGTGCAGACTGCTCTTTGTGATCGCATTCTCATAATGAGGAAAAAGTCACGGAACCGTAAGTTCGTCTTTCAGCCAACAGGCGAGCACGCAACACAAATATGAAAAGTTTTCGTCGCGTGTAATGGCCACATACATGTGGGTCGTTCGAGATTATATAGAACAAATACTTCTAAATTGCGTAGCGATATTCTTATTGTGTTAAAAGTTAAATATAAGTTTTCTGTAAGTTGTCAATACAATTTGTAAAGTGTAATCGTCGAAGCTACATGGAAGGATTCGATTCCATGTAGCCAGTTTTGTTCTCATTTTCATGTTACCGTATGAATAGTTTGACATATTTAGCTAAAACCGTTATCGTAACGGGGTTATACAATTTATTTTATGTATAAAATGTCCGCTACATGCCGTATAACATTTTTATTTTGCCCATTATAACATTTCAAATGTTTGCTTTTTCAGAGATAGATAATTCATTAAATAAAAGTATCGTATGTTATTTTAATTGCATATTTCCTTTATATGTTAATACCATCAGTAACAAAGCAAAAACGTGTAATTAAATATTTACGCAAAAGCAATAATTCAACAAAACCCATTTTGTTTATCTCGTATATTTAATCAAGACCATAAATCTTTAGTTACAAACAACCCAAAAACAATCCAGACTATAACATTTTGTATATAATAGTGCTGTGTTGTTATTATTAGCAAAAAATACTGTTCCACTCAACTCAAGAACAAAAATAAATAAATATGTTTGCTGTTGATTTCTTTATGCGAATAAAGACATTTCTAAACAATTTCCAAATGAAATGTAAGTCTGCCAGGCTATTAGAATGTGAGTGTTCAGTGCATGTCCATGTGGTTTTGCTGAATACACTATATATCACCATGTGTCAAGCGGGAAATACTCATATATTATAGGGTGAAAGTCAAAGCGATTCAAGGCAAGCTGAAACGATTTGATAAGGGTCGCTATGTCTATAGAGATATTAACAATATAAATCCTGTTTATACATATACCGGTAGGTAATCCTTACATGTTAATTCATGTGTTTCGTAATTATATAATTATCTATTCATCCCTTAGATTGTAAGGTTCAGAAGATGAGAATCGTGCTGTCTAGTACCCGCACTCCAGCAGTGTAACACTGGTTGCTGGAAGTAATTCGCATTCGATAGTTCGTAGCGTGTACCTGGCGTCCGCAGGTTATGTTTTAATAGAATTATTTATAAAATGTTAATGCATTATTGCAGCTTTAATGTACACTGCAGGCTAGTTAATTATAGGAAACTTGATCTACTTTGTCTGTTCCAGACAAGATAATAAAACGAAACAGGAAATGTTCCTAAGAGAAGAAGTATAAATCGGAAAACTGATGAGATTTTTTACGAGTGACGGTGTAGGCGTGGAGGACAAACACGGCAATGTTTATGTAAATAGGTAAAACCGTTTGCAGGAAAACGATTTCTTGGGTAGGGCTGTGCAATTGTATTTGGTATTCAAATTTACACGGACGCCGCTCTTCGAAACCGCGAGAGAACTTTGAGGATCGTCTCACGGTGCAAAAACGAATCTGCACTTTTCTACTCTACGAGCGGACGAAAAGGATAATAGTAAGCACCATTGTGGAAAGCAAAACATTATTATATCTCTTCTTCTGCGAAATGTGCCTTGTACGATCGTTTATATAAGCGATGTTGAAAGGTGGACCAGCTACTGAATAATCAAATCGTCTGCACAAGTAGGCATCTCTCTCTCTCTTTAAAATCATATTATCCATTGTTGTAGAGGTTTCCGTGGAAAGCCATGTATTGGTATACAATTATTATACTATTACAGGCTGTTCGGTGTCGGTATATCTGTCAATATTTCAACTAGAGTTGCACACATATTGTGTGGTATATTTCCACATGATGATGGAATCATATCCGGTGTACAGTGTGTATGTTGCCTGCATGCTGGTATATATATAACCGTACTCCCATTAAACATACAATATTGCCAGCCATATATCAGGCCGGAGTTAACGTCCCAGGATACTAAAAAATAACAGGGATGCCATCTCTCGATTGTTTCGTGCAGCGTTCGACCATGATGGCGGTGGCACTTGGTTGCTGCGTGAATTTATCAAGCCCTATCTTGTTGTCTAGTTCAGTAAAGGAATTCATTGCCGTCTGAATAGAACAACATTAGAGAAGACGTCACGAAAATGTGTTTGTCCCAGTTCGTGATTAATCGAATTTTTTCTCGCTCTCTCTCCATCTCACTGTTCTTGTAATTTTAAGCAGAGAGCTTTCTCTCATTAATTCCCTTTTTATTGGAAAAAAAGCTAGCTCTAATTAGCAAAAAGATATTTTTTTTTGTATTTGTGTAATAAATTATGTTTGAGGTTGAAATTTAATTGAAAACTGCAGAAAGCTGTTTACGCTTTATAATAATCTCTTTGGGCCTTATTTTTGAATTAATCAGTGGAGCTTGAAATGTTCAAATAAACT
Source organism: Carabus problematicus (assembly GCA_963422195.1). Lineage (NCBI taxonomy): Eukaryota > Metazoa > Arthropoda > Insecta > Coleoptera > Carabidae > Carabus > Carabus problematicus. The sequence goes on from OY728584.1 coordinate 13,105,170, forward strand.
CAACACGAGTTTTATGAAAAGAACTGTTATGTTAATGTTTGAAATTATTTTATTAATATATTAATTAAATATAATATATAACCGCTGTAATCATGAAATATAAATTTGTATATATTTGTTATATTATATGCAAATTAATTAAAATTAAAAATTACGCTTCAACTGTGTTTTCAAACATTGTGAATTGAAATACCATTGTATTGATGGCGGAACATTTCTGTAATAAAATAATAATCTGCACTACATTTTTGCCATATGCAACTATTCGCGCATATGACAGACATGTGGTAATATCCGAAAATCAATACTAAATAATTATAGGTAGCTCTCGTTTCGCGCACACATAGCGTAACCGATATGTATTCTATAATGCATACCGAATACGCCATCAGAATAGATAAATGTTCAATACATAAATGTGGGTTTTCCTTTTAGATAACTGTCGTATTGCAATTACCAATATTAATGTCCTTTGGGAAATATATTATTAAATCCGTATAACTTGGATTTTACATTTATTTTAAGAATTGGAAATGTTGCGAGAACTTTTTGAACATTCTAAAATAAAACATAATGTTTGAATGTTCGTTTTAAGATTACACAAATAATACCTCCCGTTGTCCTGTCCAACGTACACCACTGTTTCAAAGTACGTGCGGCCTACAGCGGGGGTAGAAGGTGCAGAGCAGGGCTGGGGGTTGTACGGAGGACCGTTGCTTATCGGTGTGCGAGCAGCCAGCCACTTTGTTCCGTAAAGTTCGGAGCTTTTAAACCGAATACAAATATCATTGGACGTCTGAAAGGACGCAATAATGGTGTAAGCAGGCACAGCACGGTGCGATAAAAGTTGTGAATAAGGTGAACCATCGTCACTGTACTGGTGGGAGGATGGCGGGGCTGGGGTGAGGAATTACTTGCGCAGTTTCATTAAGAGTTTAAAGTGCTGATCTACTGTTTAATTTAATCTTATTACAGTTCGTATTCGAGTGCGCACAATAAAGGCAGATGTGCAAATCAAATTCAATTGTTTTGTACTTTTGATGACAATGGCACTAAACAAAATTGTATTCTCAGAGAATTCGTATTTCCAATTTAATTCAGATAGGCCGCTGGATATTTTATAATTATGATTGGTCGAGAGGCGACTAGTATAATAAATAGAACATAATTGTTCTTCTAACTACTATTGATTGTAGATTCTTGCAGACATTGACTCGCATTGCAATATGTAGTTTAATATTTTATTTGTACTATATAATATAGTCACTAGTATTTTTGACGTTGAATTATTTTACAAGCCGGCCCTGTTAGGAAAACAACAGATTTAGATTTGGATAACGTGCAGTGTGAGGTTCTTGCGAGTATATATTCGAGGGCGCTGGTCCAGTAATTCCACGTCCCTCTGTTTGGCGCGTAATCTCGGCTCACAGAGCACCTACAATACAGCTAAAGCCCGGTGTGTCATTTTAGCGTCTTCAGTTGGAAACACTTCAGTGCCTGAAACTCATTCAATTCACGAGGAACCCGTAGTAAGTCGCACAAAGCACACGAACGGACTAACGGACAGACGGACTGGCGAACGCTATCTTATGTTTCGCAATCAGGCAAATGTTCATAGATTTACATCCAATTCCTTTGATTAGCAAATGTAGAGAGCATGCAATTTCTCTTTGTCTCTTTATGTTCTGAACATTGGTACGTAGCCGGAAAAAAATCGTGGTTCACAATTTTATTACGGACGTAGAGAGATTTCTTTTTTTTTTGGAGGGAGATTTTTACTTATTTGCAGTACAATATGAAACTTGTGCTTACATTTAAATCAAATGTATTAATATGCTTTTAAATCTATAACAAAAAGTATAACAATGTATTATTTAATTTTAAACTATTTATAAACATGCGTTTTAGTATAAAATCAATATACGTAGTTCTGTTTTAAGGCAGCCCACATATATATTTGTCAATCTGAATTACATTTATTGCTGTGAAATCCAAAGAAGATAAAGGTTTCATCTAATAATCATTACTTGGAGTTTATCTTGTGGAAAATTGATGTATCCAAAGTTCATCGCTAACAAAGAATTTCATTTGAAAGTTCGTTGTATTTCTCAGGATTATGTGGCGTATATATTTTTATCTGTTAGTGACGAAACAATTTAGAGAATGGGAGCATTCAGATAAGAACTAACAAACATGATTTTCACGGCTTCAGTTAGGCGAGTCGGTTAGTACGTCTAGAGAACTCGTATATAGAGTAGAAGCTAGAGAAATAGAGTGTATTCCGACGAGTTATATACGCGGCTGGACTCTGTTGTTGCCTGAAGCTGGCGCCACTGTGCACGGAAAACAACACTGCGTCCGAGCTATAAAACTAACAAACGAAATTCTCTCGTCGAATCGAAAGACCAGCGATAAAATGGAACGAGCGACGCGTTAAATAAATTAAAGAAAAAGAACTAGTTAGTTCCCGTTTAAGAGACGCACGTCTTCAGAAACAAACAAACGTCTGAGATCATCAAAGTAGAAGTACGTGAATCGATGATACCGATTTAATAATCATCTAAACTCAGTCTGACAACCCGGTTATCATGTTTGTTACGCTGGTCACGTTGACAGATACATATAACAATTTAGTTGAAAAAACTGCTGATGCTAAAAGAACATGATGATATTTCGCAAAAACACATTTACTGCCGTTTAATGCAATAATATAGCAATATTTTCGAACATTTTGTATCACAGATCACAGAGAGAAATAAAGAAATATCCAGTGCCCGTATAACAACATAATTAAATTAGGAATTTTATGGAGGAAAATGAAAGAAAAAAAATGCGGATGAAATACCGTCTGCAGAAAATAACAATCAGGGCAAATCGCATAAAAAGAACTGCACAGCACGGCACCGAACAAAGAAATATAACGCGCGTCAACATAAAAACGGAAAAGGAGAGAAAAAATTCTTACAAGAAGGAAAATCAATTCTCACATTTTCGTTCTTTCGTGCAGCCGCGGTATCGAGTAAAGCAAACGACGAGATCCCATTATTGGTTACGAAGGCTTGTATGTGTGTGGGTGCGTGTATGTGTACAGCAGAAAAAGGGGTAACCACACATTCAAATGACATGTACGGAAATGTTTAAAACAATGTAAAATATAAATGTACCTACTGCAGAACACCATATTATCAACTGATTAAATGTTTTATAATTAAACTGCCATTTCCGAAAATTAATATTCATAAAGTTACAAATGCTCTCAGTTTCAATTTAATATTTCATTGGAAAATATTGGTTTTTGAAGGGTATTGTTTGAAATGAAATATTCCAGCGTAACAGACCCGTGAATATTATTCCGAATTAAAATAAATATTAATTTTAAACATTAAATATGAGTGTAGCCATTCATATGATTGTTTATGAAATAAATCAGGCCAACGCATATAAAATTATGCTTTATATTTCGTAGTACTTTTAAAAAATTCCGTGCATTTGTATTATTTCAATGTGCTTATGTATTTATTTGTGAATCTGAACAGCATAGATTACTTGTCGCTTGACATTGGTAGGTACAAGAGGCCTAGAGTAAGGGGCAGCGAAATAATTACCATTTTAGGTTAGGAATATTTAGAGCTATACTGAGTTAGGTGGTGGATCTATTTGCAGACATTTTCCGGAGATATTCACACATGTATACGTTTACCATCGACAAGATCCAACTCGGTTCAGTTCATGTAAATACGCCCGCAGGTGTATGTGCGGCGAAGGGAGATTGTGGCAAACAGGTAGAAACATGTTATTTCCAGTCACACGGAAGAATATTAATTCTTTGTTGATTTTCTCCCTTTTGTGAACCGGTCTTCCTACGTTAAATTCCCATCCTAAATTCGATATTTTCGTTTCCACGTTATTGCGGAGAAGACGGCCATTCAATATCCAATAAAAGATCATTGTTATTGTTTAAAGATCATTTAAGCTCGCAAATAATGGAATATGTAATACAATATTTCTTGTTTATAGTACTACTAGCCATCTTGTTCTACCAAAACAAATAACAATTTTAAAGGATATTATCACTGGAACAATTTCCTGCACGAAAATTCAATAAACAGATACAATTCTGACAATATAGTGTATATGCTCACTAAGAGAAAAGATAAGATTTCAAATTATTAGAAACGTGCTTTCAACAAAATATTCACGCTGTTATTGAAATATGAATTAAAGAAATATGTTGCCAATACGATATGAAAAATGTTATTAACTGTGACATTTTTCCGATAGCTTCGCGTGAATACTTTGCAAATGAATTAAAAAGAAAAACAACTTATTATTAGAAAAACTTTGGTTAGAAACTCTAAATTGAAGTTACATTCTCAAAAATTCGTTCGTAAAAAAGTTGGCGAAGAATGAAGGAACTTATTTTCAGATCATTTAACCCGAGTTGGATGGATTTCGAAAATTGTAAACGTGTTGAAATGTTAAATTGACCATTGAATATCTAGCGCTCCCGACGGGAAAAAATAACATTTTCAACAATGAAGTTGCTTTTTACAGCGGCAAATATATCAACGGGAGAATTTTTCACTTAGATGCGCGCCAACCTCATATATCTTCGCTATATAATTAGTGAGTACTTTACTTGTAAACCAGACCGTCAGGTTTATATTACAAATATTAGTAGATTAGACAGTGTGCGTAGAATAATTGTAACAATGGACTAGAGTTATTAGTTGGTGATTGATGAAATGGTAGTGCTCTCAATAAACGCTTAAGTATTTGGCAGTCGAACTCGCATTACTTAAGACTTATGCATAATTCATTCGGCAACTAGAGCTGCCAATCTAAATCTTAAACGAATCGGAAGCAATAGCAGCCACCGTCCGTACCCGCATACTACCGTCAGCAATGCACACAGCTAAAAGTAGTAAAAGCGAACTGTTAGGGTGGCGGGATGGATGGTGCGGAGCGAGGAACTGTTTGCGTAGAAATGAGAAAAACTGGTTCGAACGAACCAATGAAAATGTCCTACCGTAACGGTGGTGCTAGTGGTGGTGATGGAAGGAAATTGACTCCTGATTTCACGCCTAGCGATCACCACAACTCAGGGAATATATATGAGATATAGGGGCCCAGAGGCGTAGACAAAAGACCTATCTACCTACAGAAGATGATGTCTGCATTATTGATAGCGGACAAAAGTGTTACGCACGTGGACACATGCGGGTACGCGGTAACAGAACCTTCAGGGATTAATACCTTTGCAGTAACGGAGATGAATCATCCATATAGTTTTCAAAGTTTCTGAATTATCCGTGCTGTGAGATGTTAGTTCATAATGATCTATAAAAAAAAGACTGAACGAAATTTATTGTTTGATATTAAAGGGAAAAGTAAAATACATATATCACAAACTTGTCTGTATTGTATACATATGTTGATGCTATAAATTCACGAAAGTTCTGGAAGGATAATTTATTGATGATGGGTGTTTGCTTAATGTTTGTCGGGGCACGATGATGAAAGACTGCAATAAAGGCAGTGTGGTGGAAAGGACGCGCCACTGATTCGAAAATCCTTAGCACGACGGTCGGTCGGACGTGCGGCCGATGAGGTGCCGGTAAACGGGCAACCGGAAGTAGATTTCAGAACAAGGGAAGGAAGTTAGTCTGCAAACGGAACACAAAGCCGGCAACCGCAGTCGCAGAAATAATATATATTGGACATATACACATACACATGGAAAGACAATCCTTGCTCAGCAGCTCAGACACCGCGTCATGGTAACACAAATATTGCGAGAAGTTGTAGTAGTAAGAAGCAAGGATACCTACCTAGAACCAGCCTAGCATGATCCTTGTGGGTAGAGGATTTACTTTCAACACAAGACGTTGTTTAGATACCTGACTCCGGAGCAATCAACAAAGACATGGTTCACTACGTTTAACACGCTCGTCGACCTTGTTACTGTAAATATTGCACTAGACTCAGGCAAAATGTATTTCCATCTTTTGTGAAAAAGCCGTCAGCGTAACTGAGAAATTTGTAGGTTTGTCGGGCTTAAATCCTGATTTTCCGTACAGTAGCGGTTCGAAGTTGTCAGCTGGGATGGATGTGAGATTTGGGGCGAGTTGGGTTCGTGTTCAGTATAAGTAAACATAACACATGATAAAATACGAACGTATGGAATACGGATATATCCCTCAGCGGAAACCTGCTCAACTATTTGTCATAATTTGGATACGTATCCAAACACAGCGTATATTTCAACATAATTTCCAGTTTCGAGTTGCCACGGGAATAAATGTAAATTATTCTGTCAATACTAAGTGTAGCAAGGATAATGAACGTAGTATTCTTCTGGTTTCTGTATAGAGTGTAAACGTTAATACAGTATTGATTTATGGGTAATAAGGAAACATCGTGGTGGTTCCAAATGCAGACCGCAATATTGCGAATGGGAAGTAACATTTCCTGCTGCCGCGTCCTCGGCGTTTATTAGATTTGCGCATGAAGTATGCACACGTGAAAGGGAATCGCGTTACATGAAATCCCCTGGTAAATGGATGCAAATATAATTTCTTCACATATTAGCATATTTTGTAGCATTATTACAGAGATTTTAGCATGAAGGAACAATAATAATATTATCAGATTGACAATGATAAAACCAGGATAAAAGGAGTCGAGTGATTTATTTTTAAAATACGAAAATAAATAAAACTAATGAGAATGTGGTTTGTTAACAATTTGATTATTTGCAGAAACCTATTGTATATGTTGAAAAGTAATTTCGTTGAATTTAAATGAAGATGTGAACATCAGACAATTACAACTGCAACCAGGGAATTCAATTACAATTACTTTTGTTCACTCGCTATAACTGGACCACACTTAATGCAGTATGTGTGCATGGAAGTATAAAGTTCGAAACTACGAGTAGTTTTGTTCGTTCAAGTAATTATTTTAAAACAGTGCACACGGATATACAGATTTCTATTTGAAACTGACTAAAACGAACAACTTATTAAAGCAAACTTACGTTAACTAAATCTTCATGCTATAACTTCTATATTGAGTGTTTGAGAAATTAATTATTAAACTTTCCAAATTATTATCGCACGTTAACAAGGAATTATTATGCCCAAATGATATTGTCCAGTTAACAACAATGATTACATCTAAACTATTACTAAATAATAACATTATTGAGGAATTTTGAAAAAAAAGATTATTGTCAAAAAGTGTAGTGCTCTGTATAGGAAAAATGTAGCCAAGGAAACATTTTAAGCTTCAATTTATGTTGCATTATCTATTTGCTAGACATGGTATCGTTTCGTTGAAATATACTCTAAGAATTATATGCAGTCTTGTTGACAAATAGGAGCACTTGAACGTTTCATCTCCGATACTCATTTGTAACATGCGAAATTGTCGAACAGCGTCCAACATAGCAAAGATGCATTTACATTTGTTACATGACTCATACTCAAAAGTTGCACGTAGTACAGGTCTAAAGAAATCATGCAATCACAAATTATTCTGAATAATACAAAGATAATATTAAGTATACCATTTAAACAGTAACGATTAACCAATGTTTTGTTTCGCTTAATGGTGTAACAAAATTAAATTCATTAATTGATTACACAATAATACTGCAATGAATAAGTTTTATATCATGTTCCTCTTATTGAAAGTCAACAAAAATACATATTAATAAAATGTAACTTACCTTCATATAGCAAGAAATAAGGTTTGAATTAAATGTTCAGAGTAATTAAATTACTTTCGGCAGAAATTAAACACAAATGTTTTAATTTATTGCGGTTCATTAAATTATAATTTAAATCACAATTTTTTATATATAGTTGATACAAAATCTGTATTGATAATTTTAATAATTTATATATTTATTTGGCGAGCTATTGTTAGAAAATAAGGAATGAAAGGCAGTTTTCTATATATATATATTTTTTATATTAAAAAAAAAATTTTTTTTAGTGATTGTAGGGAATAAAGGGCCTGCTACCCCAGTAATGGGAAACGCGTGATGTTATGTATGTATGTAATAATTTATACACCATATATTCTGTATCATTGTTATTAACTTCCGATTGATAATTAATTAATGATGTATATGCACGAATGGACATCGACTAAATAATTATTAATTAATTAATATGTGTTATCACTGTTTATTTTACGTTAATTACTCTCAAATAATAGTAAATGACGTGTTACTAGGACGACGATTAAATTTGTACTGACGACTTACATTTCGGTTCAAACACTTACACATGAATATCCTGCAAAATATGTATATATTAAATTCAAAAGTACATAAAACATCTATATTACATACTTAACAATAATTAATTTAATTAATAAACAAACATCTTTGGACGGCATATTGTCGATTCTTCTGCAAAATAAAGTTATATTGCTGTGTAGCAATATAACTATTTTGCAAAAAGTCTCACAGACAAAGACTTTTCTTAAATATATATGTACAATCATTACAAAAAATATGTATAGAATCTTACACTTATATATGCAATTACGAAGAACGTTAGTACTGTATGTAACATAACTTATTGTTAGTCAATAAATTATATACAAATCTATATTATATATCGTTTATATAATGTTTTAACTTTACCTTAACACTACGGTACATATATATTATCAAATATATAAAATGGATGTGTCAAAATAATCATTTACACGCTAAAAACCCTGAAAATTACTTGGCAAAATACGTGTAAGCCTTAGGAATATTCTAGAGATTATTTATAGTTAAAAGGAATAAGTGCCTTATACAATCAAAATGTACATACATATATAGATATTTATACATCATTCAACATTCAAATAAATTGCACAGACAAACATAACAGATCTGTATAACTTAGCTTAACTGAACTAATTAAATCACAATAATTATATTATACGAACCACAGTATTGTCACTGATTCCTACAGAAGACAATGACAATTTCTCAACAGCTTAAACATAAGGTTCATTATCTACCGATAGCAAACGTCTCATGTAACACAGCGTCGAGTGAAGCGATACCGCGGGTACCCGACGCAATCATAGTGACAGCGGTACCAAGCAAGATGTCTAATCCTTTTACACCGCAGCATTATGAACTCGGAATAAGCATCCGACTTGATTTTCCGCCATCTTGGAGAACGATTAAAATGCAAATGAACAAGGAGATAAGCCCTGGAAATTGCGCTGGTGGTTTTGTCCTATTTACTCATGCCACCGAATGCAGACACACCGTCTCGGATTACGACAATAAAGTAAACCGATACGTAGGTACGAACCGACCACTTGCTACGCGCAGCACATCTGTAACCGCTGAAATTGGATAGCGGATTATATAACGCAATATTCATATCTTCCGTCAGCAACAGAACAACAGTTTGGAAAGTTTCAACGCGTGAATATATCAATAAATTAGGCAAGCATATTTTCAGTAAGCCACATAAGCTACAGTCTACAGTTATTTCGTAATACTGATCAACTGTATTAATACTATAAATATTTTCACTTCTCATTACAACGCAAGCATACCAAAGTTTGTAAGTTTGCAGTTTGTAGTTGGCTGGGCATGGTACACGGTGTGGTTATGACGTTTCCTGTGACGTGCCGGTGTGTCACGTGACATTCTTCAGAATCCACGGTACAAACTTACTGACGCGTGTACAAACTCCGGGCAAGTTGGCTTCCGCACAGCCGATTCCCCAGGATATAATACCCGCCAGGAAATAACGACCGTCCTTGCCTCGCACCTGTAACGGCCCGCCACTGTCACCCTGGCAGGAATCCTGCCCGCCATTCTCGTGTCCTGCGCACAAGAATATCTCCGGAATGAACTCGTGTCGTCCGGCACGCAGGAACATATTCTTACAGCGATCATTGCTCACAATTGGCACGGATACCTAGAATAGAACATACACACATGTATTAGATTAGATATTCGAAACTTTGTTCTGGTTTGAATAATTTCTTTTTCCTCGTAATATATGCCGAATTCCACCAAAACGGTAATTAAATTTGACCCTAGATTAATTTAATGTCTAGTGAATTTCATTAGACCACCCTCTAAGCATTCTGCAAAGTCGAAAACATAATTTAATTTTCAATGGACCCAACGGCGTCTAACGTTGCCAAATTACTCGAACGTTTATTAAATAGTCTTTCATTAGGGCTGACACAGAAATATGAATGTAACTCTATTGGTATACTTGTATAATAGTTTGTAGGATATTTACATATTTCTATTACGTGCTGTTCAAAAGTTATTACCAATTTAGTACAAGTGACTGTGTTCTCAATTTTCTAACCGTCTGTCTACGTACACATACATATGCACCGTGGCGTTCTTAATCATTTACAAGGAGACTATTTCAATTGCTACTACATGAAGTAGTTGTCAACTTGTTGCTGCCAGACACGAAAGCGAGCGAACATTTCGTTAACAAGTTTAGTACTTGAAGTTTTGTAACTAACTACTTGGCATCCAGAAACCATCTTCGTTGATAACATAAAAAATTTATTCCGACCACAGCAGTCGGATTATCGTGTGCTTCGTGAATTCAAGAAATAAAATTCCCCGCTATTCATTGGAAACTGGGTCAGGAATTCAATTATATACATTCCTCACAGCCACTCCTGCACATATACCCCACAAACCATCTATCCAATATTATTGCAAATAATCCGCACAAGCCAATGGTGTTCTGTTTTTTTAATTAATATTAACAATTAGCTACACGTCAGGCGCATTTCATTCTTTTCAAATATTTCATTGCGACAGATTGACATTTGGGGTAACATTTTATATTTAAATTCTCGTGACATGAATAAATTTTCATCTGGTGCCTGAATAAGGTCGCGTATATATTTATGGCTCTATGCAGGTTCTCCTAGATTTAATAATAAGTACTACTCCATAGTAGTGTATAGTCTAACGATATTGTTGATTCTAAATTATGGAGCAGATTACTCATGCCATTTTCCATTATCCCACGAATAAATTTTCGATCATAATTTCTCTGCACTGTGTCTAATGATTTATGATCATTTTATGCACGTTTTTGCTTAGCCGTTGCTAGGGGTTACTGTACCACTTGAGTCTTTGTTTCACATCTAAAGAGCGTGATGTTTATGGTTGAAAAGACATCGAAAATTTATGAATTTTATAACGATTTCAACGTCTCTATAAATCCGTACTGTCACTCCACACTAGTAGATTTATTACAAGCCCGAAGCATTCCTAATGGATCCCGCTACAGAGACGTATCAAAAGAATGAATTCGTATGTAGAAATGTTTGAACATCAAACGAATAAACCAGAACAGAGAATTTGTCCATTTCATACGAAATCTACGGTTGCATCTAGTTGCGACACAATAATACATTCACGTGCAGAGAACAGAAAAAATCTAAGACAAAATTTGTGACAAGTTATTCAATACTGTTCCTCCGATTTAAATTTGAAATGTGTCATATAATAGAGAAAATCTACACGAAAGATTATCGTTAATCTTTATCAATAAACAAATTAATCTAAGCCAAAGATTCCTGTTGTTTGCTATTACACGAGGATTAATTAAAATCGTGACGTCAATCGGATGACTGACAGTTAATTATGGTGCATAGGCAACTGACTAATTACATTGATATTAATGAATAACAGATTCGTGAACCTAATTTTGTGTACGTTGAAGGGTGCGCATTTCGCTTGAAGTGTGTTACGCATGCACGATATTGCAATTTTAAATATCGACAAAACAAGCCTGAATCTATAAAGTGCTATAGACATTTAACCAAACTACTATTATATAATTTTCACACGCCGTATGTGCACGGTCGGTAAGGCAAGAAGTAGGGTTTATAAAACGTAACACGCATTATATATTTTGATATTAAATATTTTACGATCCATTGAAAACTTTCATGGCGCAGACACTTTCGTGCCTGCCTCGGCCCCAAGGACAAGAAGTCAGAGTTCAAGATCATATAGCGGCGGTGTGATAGAGAAGGAAGGTAAAGGAGCAGGCACTAAGGGAGTAGCGCGAACTCCTTAATGATAATCATCACGAAGTACTTAATCCCTATGGCTGCAAACTCGCGCTATTATCCATGGACGGCGCGAGAATGGAGCGAGTACTGTAAGGTTGCCAGTGAGAGAACTTTGGTAATCTGAGGGCAACATGTTAATCGGAAGGTTGTGCGGTGGCATTTGCATGTTAATCCGAGCACACCTCCCCACTACCATGAAACCACAACTTCATTCTACGTGAGTGAAAACTTTCTGTGTTGTCCAGGGTGCTGTTCTACCTCACGCGATGTATTCCACGCCTGACGTCGCACAGACAAGAAAACTTTTTATTTCATAACGGATTGCGTGTACAACAGCCAAATAACAAGTGCCATTTCTTTTCTAACCTTAAAAATAAATGTTAGTGAACAGCGAATGACTTTTTGTCTCTAAGATCACAAAACACTAAACACTAAGAGAATTTTAACTGAAACTGCTGCGTCGATTTTCTTTTTTGCAGTTAATAATGAAATTGGTCGATGCGAGAGCTCGTTAAATAAGCGATAAATGGTAAATCAATAGTATTTATTTTTAATATTACAAGCAAAAGTGTCAAGACAGCAAGTGATTATATTAGCTGAAAATGCAATGTTACCAATGAGATAACACAGGCAAAAAAACTAAGCTAATGGTAATGAAATCCAGCACAAAATGTACATAAGATTCTAATTGTACAGAGATATTATAATAGTTGTGTCAAAGTATGATTATTCAGCAGTTTCCGGGCTGAATTCCCGCACATTTCCAACTGTAAGGCTTAGCCGGGTTTAATATATTCAAACATATACAGAGGTTACCTGAAATTTAGTTTTAGACTGTAAAGCTGCCATGTTAATTACATTAACCGAAACGTTGAGATCAGCGAATATATTGTTGTACCTTGACACGAGGAAACAAATCGGAAGAAGTTTTATTTAATTAAAATAACAATTCAAAATTCCACATGAAAAACTTGTGTGTTTAATGAAAATATCCGTGTACGGATATGGTAAAAGCGAGTGGAGGTTATAACGAGACATCGTACGATGTCAGTAACATACAGTGCTGCTAGCGTTGATGTCGGAAAGACTGTTTCACGGTATAATCATATTAGCTCTTGTGTCTCGTAACCTCCATACACATTTTCTACATCATTGCAGTGTGCTTCTTTTTGGGCGAGTGCGTGCAGGAATGAAGACAAGCAGATTCTAATTTCCAGCAGATTTCATTACTTTAATCTTAGATCTTTCAACTTTCTCCACCCCGCAGTGAGAAACAAGGCGACGAATGTTTCTTTGAAAGTGAACTCGACGTAACCCCCACATCTACGCCTGCCATTGAGAAGTTATCAAATCAAGTCTAACTGTGCAGGCATATACCGGCCCATTGTTACGAGTTAGATATTCGACAAGAGTACAAGCACTGTCACATGTCAAAGAGGAGGCATTTATTACATCGGCAAATATGAAAATATTTGTACAACATCCTTCATTCCAATGTGCTCGAATTGTTCAAATTTGGCTGACTGGATGCTATTTTGAATACGTCAATAGTAAAGGAAAGTTAATGGGAGCTGACGAAAACATTCCAGCACATCAGTTCATACTATAATTTTCATCTGTGACTGCGTGCGAATGTGTGTGTGCTGGTATGTTTGAGAAGCGGACGAACCAAGAATAAGAGTGAAAAGAAGAAAGATGAAAGCGAATATATATACATAAGCGTGCCATGAGTCAACGTCAATTTTTCAATACATTCTGTGATCGACCAAATGCCTCTTGATAAAAGCAAGAATTTATCAATGACACTGATTTGATTTGCTCAGCCATTGAAAGCGTAGTGCAGATAAATTTCATTACTTTTCAATCGTTAATGGTCAACATTTACCATTATTTTTATTAAAAACTTGTTGTAGCATGTACATACATTCCAAGGTAGAAAAATATCAACGTTTAACCGAAGAAATGCTATAATAATGTGTTAATTGTTTGAAACAAAAAGCAGCAGCATATAAATGTACCGATTACTTACATTTTACTTTTTGCACTTCGGTTATTAAAGACGATAAAAAAAAATTATAAAAAAGTTTCATTAGTACAGACTTTCGTTTATGTGTTTTTTACATTTCCTTTAATAAATAAATTGACTTTGTATAAATGAGGAACAGTCTGATTTGCATCGTATTTCGTCGCGGCCAATATACAAATGTTGATACATGTATTTACGTAAAATGCATTCAGGCAAGCAACGAATTAGAATTTGAATACGTATAATGTATTCACAAAGTGGTTGGCGGCCTAAATAAATATCGCGTACGTTAGTCGAAATATTCAATGTTGTTACTGGCAACAGACTTATGAAACCTACGGATACGTAACGGTATTTATTACAATAATATCAATATAACGATGGTTAGTAAATGGAATATTGTACACTTACCTCTTGCAATACCGAAGGCAGTGTGCCTTTCTCGCTGAGTCGTCCCCAGCCGGTGACTGTTGCATTTTCACCGATAAGCAAATCGTCGGATGCCGGCAGACATATCGGTGATATATGCGGTGCAAATTCTAAGGGTTTGTCCAATTTAACCAGCGCCAAGTCGTACTCGTATGTGAAGAAATTATACTTCGGATGCACGAGTTTCTTGGCAACGCCACGTTCCACATATGGCAGTTCTTCTTGCACGCTGGAAAAATCATACTCACCCACGCGAATGCGAATTTGCGACGTCAACAAACTGAACAAACAAAAAAGTTTATGACAATGACAAATTGAACTTTTGAGCATTTAAAATTAAAATTATATCAACGGCATACGGTAACGTAGACTTCTAAAGGGCGTAATTCAAAGAGTTGTGAATATGTTCATTCCATCAACTTCGAAAGGAAAATGTCAACATGTGAAGCCATTTTCAATGCTATACTCATACAAATATAATTAATATTTAGCTCGATATTATTGCATAAAGTATCTCTATTTCACGTTTCAGTAAATTTATTCGAGTATGCGATGCCAATTTTTGGAGTTAAACATGTATAGCTATAGATATATGTATGTATGAATGCTTTGTCCGTTTATTGACTACCAACAATGGAAAAAATAAAAACAGAATCGCAGCGAACATTCGCAGGATAATTAATTATTTGCATCATTGATCAGGTGAAATTGAAATTTGAGATTAAATTTTGTTTTACTGCTCACATGGATTCAGCGGATTGCAAATACGTCCCATGTTATATAGGGAACAGAATGCCATTTATACCATTAATAAATGGTAATATCAGAGACTTTGAAGTGTTCTAAGTTTATAAATGCAGTTTCACTTGTAATGAATTCCAATTCACACTAATTTGATTCAAACCGCTTATGCAAACATTTTATTTCTGTAACTTGTTTCTTTGTTCTTGGTAATTGACTTGCATTACGTTGGTTTTGCTACGGAAATATACTTAAATATGAAATAGAAAACCAAGTGAAGTACATAATACGAAAATAACTATATCTCTTTTTCAGTCACGTTTTGTTGTTTTCACTTATTATAGTTTTTGTTCTGCTCTGAACAAAATTACTGTGTTGCTTACGCGGAATAAAGAGTAAAATTGCGATCATATTTTATGAAAGTTCTAAATGTTTGATATTTACTAATAATTATATTCGCGAATATATTATGAAACAGTAAACTTAATTAACATAATTGTGATCATTTGTGAGAAGAGTACATTTCAAGTTAAATATCAATAAAACTTTTATTATTGTTTCCATTTGAATATATTAACTGCTATTAAAATATTTTCCATTTTCAAGTGAAAATGATATATGTATTTTACATAACATTGACCGGGAAATAAATATCGAGAAATACTTACTCGTCCACACAATGGCCTGCCGTAGCGATCCAGTTCTCATTTAACACCGCTCCGCCACATCTGTGAGTGGAGGAAAATCCGAAGAATGACGTTCTTCTAACAGATACCTACTCGCACATACACACGTACGCACAGAAAGAAAAGAATGGTAATATAATACAATGTCTCTTGTGTGAAAATATAAAATACTAAATCTTCACAGCACACTGCGATACTAATATGCAAACGTCAGAAGCACAACTTGCAAAAAAAAATTCAATATCAATAAATTGCGGCAATAAATTTACGGGGGCCGGCATAAAAATTATCTAAGGGAGCACAGTGCGGTCCTGTTGTGATTTACGGGCGGCAAGATGCGGGCAAAATTCGCTAAGAACCCCCATTGGCCAGTTACTGATATAGTCCAACCACTGCCACCCTCCTACCCTACCTCTGAGGGATGAGCGGCGAGGGAAGTGCGGGCCAACTGATATATTGCCCCAGAGGCTGTAATTCGAAAACGCGAACAAATTAAGAGATATCAAGTTGAAAAAATATATACGTTTTATTGGAGCTTTTTCGATTTCGATGGGCTGTAACTCAAACGGATGTCGAAAAATTAAATTGCACAGGAAAAAAAAACGAGAACCCTTTCGGATTTTTTTTTTGTGAACAAACATGTTACACTCTTGTCGAGAATTAAATATATTACTGTAAAAGTAGAAGAGGTCGACAGAAGGATATTACATGTAAAATTAATAGCATAACAAACAAAAACTAGTATGATAAAAACTAATAAAACGTAAGGGTTCGCTAATTTACCGACATGTTGGTTGGTCGGGTGTTTGCATCATTTATTATCGCATGACTGTGTGTGTGTGTGTGTGTGTGAGAGAGTAGAATATAATAAATGATAGTTGCTAGTTGTTACTGACCTGCCAGGGCCACCGGCCAAAGGGTGCATTCCTCCCACCAACAATCCGTGTCTGTGGCTGCGGGAACAATGGCGGTAGTCCACATCCTGCCACATATATCCACCATTATTAACGCTTCATTCATCACTGTACATTAAACATTAAACCTTAGCTGTAACACTACACTAGTTACGAACAAAACTACCGGTTAAAAAAATAACTAACCCAGTCACTTGTACAAAAAAGAATTAAAAAAAATTAAATTACAAAGATCGAAACGGAAGGGTAAAAATGGAGTCCATAATTTTTGAGAGCAACTAAAGAATTCCAGGTCGGATGCAGACATTAGTTCTGCGAGAGAGGAAAAATATTTTAAGAGAACAAGGAACTTCGTTGGAAAGTAAAGAGCTTCATTCTACTTTCTATGTTTGCTCCTAAATCAGCCGCATAATAAGACTAGACGGAACTCTGCTATATCCGGCTGAATGATAAAATTACATTTTGTATTTCTGTTCTCATAAATGGTGCGCGTATAAGAATTTAATAATCTATTCAGTGAATCTCGACGCAACTGGCTATCATTTCAATATATCTCTCGTCATTCGTCCATTATTACATTTCCCTCTTTTCATGTCATTTGTGGTTTAGAATTTCGTTACTTTTGTTGTGTGATTCCCGTTGGCTGACCGACCACGTTCGACTGAATTCTTTGTTGCATGGGGATATTGCGAAGGAAACGGGACAGAAGAATGGAAAGATGGAAAACGACCAGGTTCGTACAAAATGTTGACAAGCGTTCCCGGTTGCAACTAGGGTTGGTCACGATAGCGAGGTACCGGAACACTCTACCTCCGTTATAACACCAAGTATCCAACGCTAACACATTAGAACATGTTGTATCGTGTTGGCAGTAGAAGTCGGTAACACAGTTCATACATAAACGGAAGTGTCCGGTGCAAAGTGAAGGGCGTTAATGAAATTTCACATGTATGTATGTATGTATGTGTTACCAGGAAATCCTTTACGCCTTGTCGCTGGATGTGTAAATGTTGCTGATATAATTTAAGCGTTGGCTACTACAATATTTTACCGAAATTTATAATTAAATTATCACACCGCATTTTCCGTCAATTTCCTCCTTTTTTCAGAAGAGAGTGTTTACTTTAGTGATGAAGTACGTTGGAAAAAAAGAAAATTAACGAGGATTAATGTCAAGAGAATTATGTGGCCACAGATAAAAAGATATTTTACGTAACGTTTTGTGCGTAAATAGCCTAGCGTCGATATAATTATATTTAAACACAATTATTTTTGAACTGCGAGTGAAGATAATTGAAGAGGACATTTGCTAAAGGTACCTACTAATTGTATAGGATACAATGATATTGCTGTGATGTATCGTATGTAGTTGGTAACGGGTAGATTGTTACAATACGGTATTGTTTAATAATAGCATTTCTGATTTGGCAACGTACTATACAGTGGCTGATCGCCAACGTACAACACAACACATATACTAATTATGCACAGCAATATGTTACAAGCAACATGCAAAGCAATTAATCTCAATTACGATAACATCCCGGCGTATTCGACCGAAACTGTTTGCCCATTAATATGTTACGTTAGAACTCTGCACACGGCACATTTGCCAGCACTTCAGTGCTACTACGCGCGACTGCATTTCATATAAAGTACATATCAGTTCATTTCATTTAAAAATAAAACGGATTGAAGTTTTTTTCCATTAAACAAAAGTTCAGGGTAGTCATTGGAGTTACTTAATTTAAATTGAATTTCGAGAGATTTAAAAACTAATTAAATTAAATTTATAACTGTAAGACGATTATAACTTGGCTTGGTTTGATTTAAATAGGAAAATAAGTCGGTGCAGGTTTGTCTGGATTCACTGAGCACATACCTACGGAGTCCTGACTGGCGGGCATCGAGCTTATGGTAGATGTAGGCATCAGGTCCGCCGATAAGTACGCAGGACTTGGTGTACTAGTGGTCGTTGTCGTCCTCGCTGTTGTTGTGGTACGCCTACATGCGAAAAACCATTGTGTTTAATGCACGAACAAACAAGTTAATTAATAAAATAACAAAATTATCAAATTGTATACTCCAAAACAATATTGCTAATTTATACATCACTCGTATTTTGTAAAACAAAAGCAAACCGTGAGATTTAATATTATACATAAATATGTATCCCGAGCAGTACTAACATAGCAAAACTAATAAAAGTATAATTTGTTCAATATAACAAATGTATGAACCAATATTAAAAATAGATTATTAATTATGGATGTGTAGAATTTTGCCTGGACGCAATATGAATATGCATGTAAATTGTAATTATATTTTACTAAAGTGACGACAGAGTTTTGTCTGTATTTCCTTCGGCAGAAGCGTGTTCACAAACTAAATAGATAAAGAAATATCTTTTACTGCAATATTACCGTAGAATATTGCAATAATATTTATAAATCAATAGTGTAACTTATGATACAGACTCTTTAATTAAGATTTTTATTATAATTGTGTTGCAATATTATTTATATCCATCGTTCAGTATTTGCATTTTTGTATATAAAAGAACATTTAGTTATTGAGTTACAAGTGGAGGCTTGAAAACAGAAGAAAGCTTTTACTTTGAAGTAGCAGAATATTAAAATGACAAAAGATTGTCATGTAAAACACAGGTATCACGTACTGTTCGCTGTTTCGAATGCTCCGGCTACAATTTGTACAGCACGTGAATATATTTTTTAAAAAATCCTTTTCCGTTACAAAAGTGCCGGTTCGGTTAAAAGCGTTTGTAAATGGATTCCGGCTTTGTTCCCTCTCACAATAAGGAAAGCTTTGAAACATTCCTGAAAACGTACGTTGACACATCAAACGTCACACCAGTGGCGTAGATGCAAAGTTAAAAATTCTTAATAACTATATTTAATGTCCACTTAGAGTTTTCGGGTTCAAGATCATGCGAATCGAAAGAAAAATAATACGCGAGGACTGAAACAATTTCGTTACATTTTCCAATTTTCACATTTTCTAAGTGTCAAATAACATGTCAGTGTCTAAAAGGGTGGAAAATGCAATATTCGGGAAATATATTTTATGAGACATTTTTATTTCTCATATCGATTTGGTTTCGGTGAATGCAGAGCAACTATTTCAATATACATATATATATATATATACATATTATACAATTATTGTATTCCTCGTAATATTCGTATGAGAATTGATTTCATTTGAGCAATTCCAGATATTATTAAGGATATTTATAATTTATATACCTTGTTGTTGTTGACGGAATGGTTACGGTTGGTCTGGCAGTTACAACTACAGTATTCTTGATAGTACTGTGACTCAGTGTACTGTAAAACGTTGGTTTCTTGGTTGGTTTTGGTTTGTACGGCTTACCACCAATGTTCATCATGCCCGGTTTAGTTTTGGTTCTGGTTATGAAACCCGGTTCCGTAGTTATCTGCCAATGTGATACCGATGGTTTAGAACCGCTTGGTATAGAGTTTTGATTGAAACCAGTCGGTGGTTCTGAAGATCCTGTTACCTATTATTAAAAAAGTAATCAGATTATGTTACAGTAAATAAATAACAAAATTATTATTGGTAATTGAATAATATTTTAGAAAAAAAAATATATGTACTAAGTAGAAAAATGTAACGCACTTTGGGAACGGGCTGAAATCACGGAAGATTGTAAAAGATTTATGTGAAAGAAACCTCCTCGACAGTTAAAATGCGACGTGAGTTATGTTGGTATGTGGATAAAATATATGGACAAGGAAATAAATATTGCGATCTTATAAGTGCCATCTGTACGCGCATTTCCGTACCTCCCATCCGGGTTTCGTGTGACTGCTGAGTGGCGCCGTATATCTCGGCGGTTGCGTCGACTGCTGTTGACTATGTTGGTGATGATGCTGGTGCTGGTGCGGCGTACTGGGACGGTGTGCGCCACTCGACGGCCGAACAACAAAGCTTGTGGACGCGCTAATATCATGGTGATGTGTATTGGCTGAATGATGCACGATACTTTGCGACTGAGAACTATATAATACACAAATAATACATGTACTGTAATCTAACTGAAAAACAATTATAGCCTTTTTAAAATACAAGTCAAATTTAAATAGTGTATTATTGAAGTTTCTCATGCGACTTGTCGTTAAAATCTTTACTCAAGTATTTATGCAACCCGCTTTACGTTTACATAATGCTGGTTATTGCACAACTGTAAATATTACATGGAGAAACTTCATTGTTGTTCGTATTAAGTTGAATGTTTCGTTGTATTTGTTGATGTAGAGAGATTAAATTATGCTGTTTACCCTTGTAGGAGTTCATGTTGATACGGACTGCTATTATGAATGTTATGATTTGATTGCGTGTAGAGGAGACTGGGTGCATTTACGTCCGAATTACTCTGTCCATGAGATGACAGAC
The DNA here is from genome assembly GCA_963422195.1 of Carabus problematicus. Lineage (NCBI taxonomy): Eukaryota > Metazoa > Arthropoda > Insecta > Coleoptera > Carabidae > Carabus > Carabus problematicus. The sequence continues at coordinate 13,126,499 of OY728584.1, forward strand.
TGTTTGGAGGTCCGTGTGCGCAACACGAGCCAAACATGAACGTGTCGACGCACATGCCCACGTGGCGACCCTCGCTCTTGATGCACTCCCATACGAACATACACGTGCCTCGTACACCATCCACTGAACACGGTTTCGGTGTGATCAGCTGGCCTAAAAAACACGTACAGACATGCATGTTAGACAGTCATTATACATATACACATACCTGCGTAATGTTATCCTACAAACAGAACTAGCCACACTTCCTAGACATAATGTATATCATTTACATATAAATATTTATGCGGAAACTTAAACACTTTCTGTCAAATTACGAATAATGTTGTTAAATTTACATATATACAATATCATCATTGCGTGTTTCTGTCGTATAAATACTCGTACATGATAAATAACCACTCGTTTAGTTAATGATCAAATTTGGGAAATTTAATTAGCATTTATAATTAATATTTATTACTTTATGTCATAATTATTGGTTGTAGTAATTTTTTTCTTAGGTAAATACATGCTAAGAACAATCTAAGAGATTATTTCGTAAGAATTATATGATTTAAATATTACTCCTGTTATGATTGAACGTGATGGAACATGTTATGTAGGATTAGTTTTATAAATAATTCAGTTACTTATATAATCTATGTTGATTTTGTATTAAGTTTATAGAAACTTGTCTGTTCAAAAATATATTATACATATGTGTAGCAGACACATTATGTGCCGATAAAGTAATGTCAACTTTGCATGCTATTATTATTAGCCTGTTCTGATTTCAATAGCGGCTGTTAAAGCTCATAGAATGCCATTGCACTCATTTTCTCAGGGGGGTATATTTTTGCACCGATGTTCTCTGTACAGACGTGTATCTGTTGTGACCCGATATACCAAGTCCTACAAACAGAATGGTGGATAACGGTAAACCGCAACGCTGTGAATTATAATTAACAGTAATTTATAACCGTCATTAATTCGCGACAATTAGGTAAAGAGCAGTGAAAACCGGGCGCGCGCTAACATTGGTTTTCATTTCATTGACCTGGTTCAACAGATTCTAATAGCGACTCGCATCGGGGTTTCCTTTGAACCGTAGTGGAATACTAATATATAACTCTATTATCATCGACTATTTTGGAAGCAATATTAGTACATTATACACCAAGGGACAGAAACCTCTCATTTTTGAGGTGTAATTTGAAGCCAGAGGGCTACAAATACATTGAGAGAAAAAAGGTGGTCTCTCCCGAGATGTATATACTATTTTTTCCACGATCGAGAGTAAAAACACACAATTTCATAAATAACGAATTATAGTAAATCGGAGCGAAATTGTAATATTTAGAAGCCTTTCGAAATGTTTCCATGCAACGCGTACCATGACAACAGACATTTATTTAGAAAAACCATTGTTATAATAAAAACTCGCTTACGGAAAGTGTTTTCATCCTTACGGAGTAAATGCTTTATCTCTGTCACGATTTTGACACGATAGAAATCGACTTCTACTCCCGGACGTGTAAAAACATATTTATATAAAACTGCTTCACTTAGCGAATATATACCGGGTGTTAATTAAAAAACTGGCCATAGGCGTTTAACATGTAAAATCAGTTTTTCCTCCTGCATTAGTTACCAAATTACTTTAGAGAAAAATACTTTAAATAAAAGTTGTAGAGAATTAAATTCTGCATCTAAGTGAGCAATCAGATTTAATTTTTGGCATTTCATAACTGAGAAAATCAAGTTTAAAATTTTATAAAAACACATAATATATAGGAATAGCCATGGAATTTAAACAAAATTAAAAACAATTGTATGACATTGTAACTGTCAAAGAAATTTGTGTTTCGTAATTTTCGTTCTATAACAGATATTTCTAAAAGTATGGAACAGTTTTCACATGAAGAAAAGCTTCAAGTAATAAAATGGTTCTATTCTGGACAAAATCTAAATATTCGTGATTGAATAATTTTTTTGACAGCAAATGTCATATAATTGTTTTTAATTTTGTTTAAATTCCATGGCTATTCCTATATATTATGTGTTTTCATGAAATTTTAAACTTGATTTTCTCAGTTAGGAAATGCCAAAAATTAAATCTGATTGCTCACTTAGATGCAGAATTTAATTCTCTACAACTTTTATTTAAAGTATTTTTCTCTAAAGTAATTTGGTAACTAATGCAGGAGGAAAAACTGATTTTACAAGTTAAACGCCTATGGCCAGTTTTTTAATTAACACCCGGTATATATATATATATATATATATATATATATATATGTATATATATATATATATATATATATATATATATATATATATATATATATATATATATATATGTATATATATACATATATACGTATCTTGCATCTTCTGAAGCAAGTTTTACCGATTAATTTCCGCGTACCATTAAAATACAGTAACGGACTGAAAATTAAAAAGTTACAAATTATTTTTTGCTCGAGATAATTTAATACCGTCGTTTCACTGCTGATTGCTACAAAAGTAGATGTCAATTGGTTATTCGTTACTCGATGTATAACGCATGATGCTCTAGCATGTTTCATTCACATTAGCCGGCTCGCAGCCCGGCCAGAATACTCGTATCATATTATCGGTGTCATGTCCGCTGATCGCTCATCTATCAAACCATCATGTCGCGGACAACGTGTACACCGGTTGACGTGTTAGAAACATGGTGTGTGTTACATAACACGCCAAAACCCGCCACTGATGCCTCGTTGCATATACAAATCTATAATTCATTACGGCTAACTGTATTTTCCATAATTTACATAACTGATGTCCATTATTTTGTATTCATTTTTACTGTAAACCGAAATAGTTTCATGAAAAAACGAACAAGTGATTTGCATTATTAATGAATCACGCGTGATTCTCCGCATCATTTATAACACTAGTATGATTATATCCAGAGGTTCTACACATTTATATATCTGGTATAAATAGTTTATACTTTCTTGTCATATGGAAATGGAGACAGAGTTCTAAAATGTCCAATTGTTTAAGTATTTGCCGGAAGGAACACGAGTGTATGTTATTCGATCAAATGTTTTTGTTACAACCTGTTAAGATGGCATTTTTTATGCCCGAAATTCAATCTGTTCAGGTGCGTTCACTTACGTGCGTCCGTCGGTTGGTTCAAATATTAAAACTGTTTAGAAAGTGTAACAGTAGGTCTCCTGTTTTGGCGGTTATTCCGAGAGATGTATATAGATGTATTACTATCGGCCCGATTTTTATTAGTTCATTTTGTGGTCGATTTTTTTTTGTAACGATTTCACTGCATCGTGAGCACACGCCGGACATTCTAACGTACTGTAAAATCATAATTATTAACCGTACAAAATCGTAAAGACATGCATCTAGATTCAATGTTATATGAATTGATATCCTGTGCGAAATTTCTGTGTCTACGCTACTGATGTACCGTCATTGCTATTTCCATAATTGCACGTTTCAGGTTTCACATCAAATGACTCATGTGAACATTAATCAAATGATCACTGTCTTTTAAATGCATGATTGACAGCGACACGTTACTCAGCTTGAACAATAATAAATAAAAAACACAACACATATTTGCGTTATGGATTTTTTTTCTTACATTAAATAAACATTTCCATCAGAGGATACAAGCTTATTATGTAGCTGTCACATTGACGAAATCAAAGTGAAAATATCTTGTAGTTATTGTATTGAAATAAATTGCTTACCTACAAAAATGGCATTGAAGCAATTAAATACAGTTTTTATATTTGAATAATGTGCATAACATAACTAAACACTTCGTCACATCATATAATAAATCTCTTTAATTTTCTCGAAAATATAATTTGAAAATCTATGTCTGAGATAAATAATATTAAAACAGGAGAAATTATAAAATATGCTAACAAGCCTATTGTAAATAAACGTAGATTTGCGTCTCAAAACATAATTAATGACTAGCGAATTTCCTTTCGTTCCGACTATATAAAAAAGCCGGCGTATGATTAACTAAGCGGCAGCTTCACTAAGACACTTTCTTCTTATTTGCATATTTATGATACATCTTATTTGACTTTCGTACAAGAGATATTATCTTGTCATCTGCGACTTTGATCTTTATGCAGATAAAAATTTATCAATGATAATTACTGCATTCGTATGTACCAATGTGCATCTAAAGGTTAATATAACTAGTAATTAATCGAGTAGAAAAACTACAAATGTTAATATTGAATATTCTCAATGTGATAGTAATGCAGTTGATTGTGTTTAGTTATGTGTTATTAGTCAGATAAGACTGGTTCGATATTGGCATGTTTGACATCGTCAAGTTAGAGATCACACTTCAGATATAGTTTCTCCTCCAACCATATGTATGACGTCATTTGTCTTTATTTGCATTTGCGAATGTCATGTTTCTCAGACCGGCTTCATATGCATTAGATGTGGTCCCGTTAATTGTTGAATATTTCTTGGGTATGTTATATAATTGATTGAATTGATAATGATATTATCCTAGTTCATATTTAGTGTGGTAAATATGGTAAGAGTAATATTATTTGATTGGCAACAGTGTGTTTTACCCTGTTCCCGATGAAAGGAGTACAGCGAACTACTACCTGGAGCAGGAAGCCACGAGAGAATGGCGCCCACGACCGGCACCCACAGCATGCTTGATCCTGCAACAACAAACACACAAATATATAAACCATTGAAACGTATATTATTATTTATGAAAGTTTAACTAGCTCGGTGGTAAATGATTCAAGTTATTGTCCACGTGCAACTGAATATGTACGTTATGTATGGTCACTTCACAGCCTGTAATAAAACAAATAGGAACGCGCGTACAATTAATACAATCAGCCAAGTCTTTAATTAACATGAATAAAATTACCGGCTACAGGACATAAAGCGCGGCCATTATCGCAATGTCACCGGTGTTTATACGGGACACACACGCACTTCGTACGTTACGTACAAGTAAATATAAATAGAAACATGATGTTTATTTGTACAACTTTACTATTATAGAGTACGATAAAATGCCATTAATATTTTTTACAGACTATTAGATACTCGATGAGATTGAATGTACACAAACATGCCATAACAATTTTAGCGAATCTATAATTTATTCCACCTTAAAAACAATAATTTCGTATCATTCTTTAATAAAATTTTGATTAAAATAAATTGTACTATTAAATAAAACATAAATATTTACATATTCTTCATGGTATAATTTTAGAATTGCCTGTTAACCGGTTTTGTATGAATTTATTTAAATAATTTATATATATATATATATATATATATACATATATATATATATATATATATATATATATATATATATATATATAAAGAAGTGAACAGTCTGTATACACAGATATCCTATGTTACATGGTTGGTTGGGTATTATATTTTACAGGGTCATGTTTACTCGAGAAGTTATCGTACTTGTTTGTTGCTGATAAGATAAATAGGTTAAGGCCCTAATGTCGGTGTACGCGTCGAGTACAAAGAAAAACATTGTTATTTTCCCGAAACAAAGAAATGTCCAAATCTACTATCTGTATTGTACGTGTTTTGACAATGTTGTCAGTGAGAACACGTTAAATGGAAAAATACAATAATTCTAAGCTTTACTTTTCAACACAAATTACAGCATAAAAGTAGCTAGGGTACCTGTCCACTTTAATAACTTACATTTAGTTTACACAATCGGTAAATATCATTAATTGATTAACTGAAAAAAATATAACAATTCTGTGTAAAGTATTGCAATTTTGTATCTTTGTAAATGTTAAAATTTAATCAATTACGCAATGCATAAAATATTAACAGGAAACTAACATAAATACACATAAGTACATCTATTATCTATATGACAACACAGCTGTGACAGCGGTGAATATCATGCAAAAAGATTAACACATGTTCATTGGGCAGAGTGGGCGGACCGCGGTTCTATGATAATTGAATGTTTTCTCCACAGAGTGTAGCATGCCACGAGCAGAATAGCAATGAGACGGCAGTGTTGTATTAGCGACAGACTCGAACGACCGGTATATATGCATATATACTTACGCCTGTCATTAACGAACACGATGAAAGAATAATTTAATAGCTGGCAATAAAGAGTGTTCGGGTACACGGGCAACGATTAGAAATTACAATGTACTTAACTATATTTAACCGTCGTGATTTATAACCAAGCATTCAATCAATATCATCCATGGAGCAAGTGTCAGAATATCTGAATAAAAACTACTCATTGGTGCTAGAGGAGTGTCATGATTAGGAAAAAGTTATTCGTTACACACACACACGCACGTATTTAGTTTTAATTTCTCACGTAGGTAGTGTAAAATAACCGATAATTAATATTAAATCTTATAACCAGTACGAACTTGTCAAATATTCATCGTCTGAATTGATAAATGCGGTTTATGTAATAGATTTATCCAATACATCATTTTGAATTACAAGATTTTATAACATTCGATAGTAAATTAAAAATAGAAAAAGTAGTAGACTGATTCTCCAAGATTGTAAATTCTATTCTGGAACATTTCCAATAAAATATTTCTCCAAATACGATGTTCCAATTTGCATATGCTAATGCACGGCAATAAGCACTAATAACGTAAATGTACATATTGACAGCAATCTGATATTTATGTTTATTGATATTTTTCAATTTAAATTGCTAAATTTCTTTTCATATTCATCAGAGGTTCATCTAGGCCAAATTTCGCTAGGGCCGACATATGATTTCACACATTCTTTTAATATATTGAATCCATTTCCATTCGGTGCGGCGAATCACAAATACACGAAAAAAAAAATCCCATTCGCAAAATGTTCAACGAACAATCTGTCATGACAATTGATATGTGGCCTAGAATTTTTTTGCCGTTTTTAAATTGAAGCAATGATTAACACAAACACATACATACATAGGCAGACAAACATGAAAGTGGCATGTTGTAATTACAATCCATGATGTACCATCGTTCGACTTTTTGTTAATTCGCCAAGCACACAATTCCATTTATATATAATTAAAAATAATGATTATTAACCACTTAGAAAAAAAAATTAAAACATATTACTGTGCGAAAACACAAACACAAATTTTTTTTATAGATATTTTTTCTGGAACATAGAAAGTTTTCAACGTAAGATTTTAGTTTAGAATTAACAGTTAAATCTGCTTAAATATCATTAGGTTTTTTTTTTGTTTGTTTATGGTAAAAATCTATTAAAGTTACATGGCTGTTAACGATAATGAGAGAAATTAATTTAACGTTGTTTGGAGATAAAACCGGCATAATATGAACGAAAAAAATATTGTTAATTAGTGAGATAAGGAAAGCCATAATGTGAACTTTGGCAAAGTTGCTAATTTAAAAAAAGCAATCTGTCGAGAACGAATGAAATTTAAATGAACAGGTTGGTTGCTGGTACAGCTATCGACAAGTAAGAACCGGTATACGTGAACGAGCAGCGACCACGGATGAACAATGAAATGTTCGCTTAATTCTGTATAATTCTTTTCTAAGAGTATCGTCAATTTGTCCATTAGCTATTCATGGCTTTTGATGACATCGTAACTTGTCTCGTAAACAGCGTATTTGATGTGTTCCCAGAAATACACAGACGGCAGTGTGCGATACGACGAAACGGTAGGCATCTGCAATAACGCACAATAACATACAAACAACATCACGACCTTCATTTGAAATAACGACACTGTCTAATTAACCAAAATATTTTGTATAACTGTTCTGCACGTGGGGAATTCAGATCAATGTTGAGATAGTCCCGAAACGTAATTATCAAAATAATTACATTGACGTAGAATGCAGGTATTTTTTGTCTTACAGTCAATACAATAATAAAGAATGCTGCAGTTAAAAAATATATAATTAATCAAGAGATTCACAGAGAAAAATATTATTTATTTAAGATTAGCTAATAAATTCAAGTCAATAACTAATACTGCTGCCCCACTTGTACGCCTATGTCACGATTCATAATTATCTGTTTATTGCGTTGCAGAACTGGGTCATTGAATCGTTTTGTTCGCGTTTGAATTTTTAATTTTCGGTGACAAAGTTTGATAAATTCGAAGCTTCAGTTCCACTTCCGATTGACCTGTTTAGTACAATAAAATGACTTTCATAGTTTATACCAATCATTATAATTTCATTTCTGGTAGGTATTCTTGCTGGGTTTTTGTAGTTAGATCTGTTTATCTTCTACTGAATTTGATAATATTTCATTTACTCGTCTGTACAAGCGTTAAAGTCACGATATAGGAGAGATAGATATGTTCTATACTCATACCGGGGCATGCGCATGAGTGTAAGAATGATTGCGTGATGTTATGTGACCAGGCAAGCGGTGTACATTCATCACGACGCGATAAAATTATCCCGATACAGTTCCGCTTGGCTCCGTGGACCGTGAAGCCGTTGAGTGACCAGTCCGCGCTGGGCAAACACTATCGCACTATATTTGCAAACACGTTCGCTATCGTCCGGTGTCGCCTTTATCGAAATCGATTTAGATAAACACTACGTTTATCACTGGACGTTTAAATATTGCACACACAGCGCCGTGGGTGGTGCGACGGTTAACAGCTGAACTACGAACATGTGTGTTTCTCCATATGCACTCTGTTTAATGACACTCGTAACACCGAATGTCTAGTAAAAGTGTTTTAACAACCTGACTACCTTATGCACCTGTATTTGTTTTGATATTAAAATGAACGCACTTACTCGCTTGCTTGAACGTTGAAGTCTCTCATTTATTTTCATTCGATTCTTTGGTTCTTGTGTACGTATTTTGCGTAGTACTATATATATATATATATATATATATATATATATATATATATATATATATATAATTATTTAAAGTAAATATTCTTTAAAATACATACATATAGATTGATTAGTTTTTTAATAGTTGTCCTAAATTCGAAAGGTTCCTACATAATCTATTACGAGTAATCGAAACTGGAATCTTGAAATTCAACGCTAGATTTGAAACGGGACTCTGCGGCTACTGGTTTATGAAGACTGGAATTTCCATTGAATTTGGGGCGTTGATTATAAATCCGCCGACAAAACAGCTATCAAACTACTTTCAACCAGCCATGAAGTAATCGTATGATGCACGAATGTATTCTCATGTGAAAACACTACTTCATTGAATAATAACAACAAATACAAGAGACTATTTGTCAATTAAAAAAGAATCTCTTCAGCACATTTAAATATGCGATACTTCAAGTGTTAAGTGTTATAAACAACGAATGTTATAGGTAAAAAATTATTTTATTCTAAACAGAGTACATAATGACTTCCTGCTTGTCGCTGACAAAGACGGAAAGTGTGAAAAATTTCTTTGTTTTAGTTGCGCACGCGTTTACCGTCTGACTGTAGTAAATACTGTACAGTATATATATACTGGTGTAATGTAAGATCTGAATTGTGCTCCATACGCACCAGTCGCACGCTGAACGCGCACATTACCGTTAAACGATGTAAATATTTCTCGGTATCCATTTCCAAAGCAATTTACTCGCATCTTGCACGGTCTCCCTGCTGTTATCAATGAAGATTTAACTCAAACACCGCAAGAATTATTCAACAGCAGACCAAAAAAACAAAACTGTCAACAAAACATATAAACAGTTAAATTTATACTGGATCTTAGGAATATCATATCTACTATGTGCATGTCACTATACAGGTTAATCCGAAATATTATTGGTATTTAGTTTTGATCAATGTATCGTAATCTGTATACATATAGGTATGTTTACATGTGTAGTGTTTAATTTACAGTAAATTTTAATACATATTATAACAGTAAACGCATGTCTATAGAATATCATCACACACACTCACACGCAACTATAACTTCACGATGTCATGTCAAAATGGCAAATTGGTTTTTAAACCGCATGTATTTGCTCACTTTAACGTATTTAAGTATTTATTTTCTAGGCGAAAAAAAGTACCTACTTTACACTGAAATATTGAAATAACTGAAATGTAATACCGTTATTTTGACAGAAATGTCTGGTTAATTTGGAAAATATAATGTTTCTGTGTAGTTTTGCAGAGGCTACAAAATGGTTTGGTTTCCAGTGCAAACATCAGTATCTTGCCGGAAACGTAATACGTATGTAGTGAGCGATGAACTAACGTGTTTCGTCATGTTTTTATTGTTCGTAACACCCAACCAACACGCATAATTAATGTATATATGCGTGGTAAGTTGCGTGCATGCGTGCATGCATCAACGTCCATGATCAATCATCCGGTAGCTGTCAATAATTCTAATTAATACATTTTTATTCACATGGAATATCATGAATATTATAATTTAAATTATCGTCAACCATTGGTTATTATTATTATCTGTGCTGTAGCAATCTTATGTAGATTTGAATAAGGCAATCCGAATTGAAGGAATTATTTTGATAAATATATTTAATATTGCAGCATTGTTTTCTGTCTGCTGGACACTAGTATTAGAGTACAATATAGTTATAAGAGTGCGTGCGGGGATTTAGCCCCATTCTGAGAATAGCTGCAGGCAAACGGTCGAGTATGAACTGTACAGTGTATGTAGGTATAAGTCAGGTGTTGTGTTGCAGATTCCAGTATCGGAGACGAACACGCACGTGACACAACTTTCTTGGTGAACTGTGACAAGTGAAGAATTAGAAATTAAATCACAGCGTGTAGTGTGTCGACACACAGAGAGGAAGAGCCGAGTTACACTGGCTGCACGTGCTTGCAACAACAGGAAAAATCACGAATCAAGGAGAATCATTCCACGAACTAAACCAATTTAGATAATTACTAAAAATGACATGGATTACTTAAACATGAATCGTCGCTGTCGTCGTCGGTCATAAAATTAGAAACGCGTTAATTAGTTCGCGCAAATGGTCACAGAGCATAGTGAATATTAACTATGCCGCAATGTTATGCTGTATTATTTCTACAATATGGCGGCGTGTGTGTGTGTGTGACGACATACTCATGTTCCCTGAGGAAATGAAAATCTATTGTGAACTGTTGATATCAGCGTGACATATGGAAAATTAGCGTTAATAATTTCTACTTGCAGACACGGATATATCACAATACATAAATAATTGTCCTGTCGCTTCGCAAACCCGTTCCTGTTATCCGATTTCTTATTACAAAATAATCAGTTAGTTAATATTCTGTCAGCAGTTAGAATGATGGTGTTTATTGGTTTGTTTCTGGAATCAGTGATACAGGAAAGTGCAATTTCCATTTTGCTTGAAAGTGCACTTAAAATAAACAAATTTCTTCACCTTTGCCTTTCTCTAATACTTGTACTTGTATTCGACCAATTAGTGCAGCAATTAGATCTACTAATTATAATTTCGAAACATGTGAATCTCATCTCATTAACATCGGCGAAATAACTTTTAGTTTAGTTGTTTTTATTTACAAGAACTCTATAAGAAACATACAAAAAGTAGAGTAGTTTTATCTTTTAAATGGATACTGCTTCTGATGATATAATAGGTATCTCAGCGTTTCGTGTTTTTTTTTTTGCGAGTTAGGTAACTTTTATAATGACATGTATGTGAGCGTATAATTTGTATGTGTGGGCGCTTTGATACATGATGCTATCGCGGTTGTCTTCACATTTTAACATTTAGCGTTAATTAACATGAAGTTTTAACAGCACCAGTGTGCTCCATTCAGACAACGTACATTATCCGTTACTAATAATCACTTTACACACATCCACGAACGTACGTATAAAGAAGAAGAATAAAGTATGTACTTCACGTACTACTTACCTTATCATGGATCATTAGAATCAAGTTGGTACAGACGAAGATTTATCCATACATGTGTGTTTCATTTCTGTGCAAACATTGCACTCCATAAACTCATCGTAAATAAAGGACGATTTACACCGTCACGTGAAACAAACACACACACACATACGTACGCAATATTATAAAGTTCACCTACGACGTACACGCACACAAGTGTACAGTCACAAAGTCAGTTATAATAATTATGTTCTTTAGATAACTGGGTCACTTGTTAACAACTTCACACTTCTTTTTAATTGCTAATTACGTTTGTTACGCTACACTAACTTTGCTACAACGTTAATTTAGCAGGATAAATTTCAAACTGTTTCGATAAAATATATTCCGAACGTATTATACTCATCGGTGAGTGGACAATACGAAAAATAGAAATACATATATGTACGCATGTAAATATACATGTATAGACGTGTTAGTGAAACTGGAACAGACAAGTGCACACATGTGTTATTCCTGATTCGTATTATATATTACGATCAGGGCAAAGAAAATACAACATCACATTACACACGCACACACACTCATACACACACACATTGCAATAGATAGGAAATAAAAGTGCTTCGTTAATTGACCATTAAAGTATACCATGAAGATATATTAATTAGTACGGTGCATAAAAGGTATCATTATACCGCGATGCAAAAACGTCTTATTATTAATGACTGATTTTATACTCATTTCAAAGTTTATTCGTCGATGTAAAATGTGTTTAACGATTCTCGTTTCAATTATTCATAAATTATAAATGTTCACATGACGGAATCATATGACAAACAACATTTTCCTTATTCTTGCCAAGATACTGTATAAGCAAAAGGTTCACTAAATGTTATTTTGGTTTGTTTCTAACATACTACATGTTACATGTACACTGATAGATAAACGTTAGGTATGTTCTGGTGTCGTGTAAGTGTTATTGTTGAATCACGAGTGACCTTGAGGGTCAGGCAACTCTAGACACGGGAAGTAAGTTGCAAGTATCAGTAGTACGAGTTGTCAGTCAGTCATTCTCCTGCTCGTCACTACTAACATAGGCTCATAGGCGACCGCGATCTCGACCAACGGGAACAAAAACCACACGAGAAAAATATCGGACAAGCATTGAATTGCAAGTAACAAACCGGAGCAGCACCGTCCGTCAGCACTAACATGCGTTAAGAACTCACAAATGCCACACGAGGAATTTATATCCACTTGGGAAACTAGCCATTACAGAGAAACTATTATCGCTATATACTTGTACCATTCATTCAGATTCCTATCCATGCACATTGGCATAAACGGATAAACTTAACCGGATAAATGAAACTATGACAATGAACCAAATTCAATAACATACAGAAACTTCCATGCTCAATGTAGCTATGTATGAATGATGATAAATGCATCTGTAGTCTGAACGATGATGGTTACAGGGCATATTTACCAAGTGGCATTTACAAATCATGATGGTTAGTGAAACAAATGGTAGTGTATGTGTAAATAACGTCTGACTGACAATTGCAGTGTAGATATTTGTTGTTTGTGGTCTGAACAGTAAGTAAGTAAGTAGCGTTCCTGCTCCCGATACGAATGCACGGCTCTTGTCACGGTTCAATTCCCGTCCGAGGTTTGCCCCTCTCGCGTTTATTCCCGTTATCGGTCCGTGCATTGTTCCAATACCAACACCAGAATAACACATACATTCTGAGGTGTCAACGTATTCACAGATTTACACATACAGCACGTACAACATTTGCAAAATGCACATCAACATAAAACAACACTGCCAAAATTGTAAATGATTTTACCAAACGATAAAATCCGAATTTAACGCTTGATTCAACTTCAAGTAATTAAAAGTGTACGGTATTCTTTAAATGAACTCTGATTACATTGGAATTTCGTTGTGGAACAGTGAGATGGTATTTTTCGTAGAGTATGAAATCAGTATCGGTTTTATTCCATATTGCATTGGCCATTGTGGATTTACAAATGTGAGCGAATTGTTCGTACTATATGAAGCTCGAGTAGTGAACGTGTAATTCATTATACATGCATAGTAAAACTAAATTAAAGATGAATGTTTTGTACAAAGAGAAAATGAACGAACTTGGAAATTAACATAGTACGGAATGTGAATAATTATTAACTACTTTCTAACACGAAATCTTTCACACTTGCTAAAAGAAAGAATATGCGGTGTATAATTAAACATAAAATGATTTATATATATATATATATATATATATATATATATATATATATATATATATATATATATATGCTCTGTATTATTAACGAATTTATCTATGCAACAGAGAACTAATTCCGTAATTTACGAGAAGTTTATCGGTATGAAATGTATTTGTCCATAGGTAGAAATGTTTGCTAAATAAAAACAGATAGGCAATTATAGAAGCTAATGGCGTGAAATAGGAATAATGATGGTGAATGGTGTATGTCGGAGATATGAAATTTCACACTCCAAACAGCAATATACCAGTCCGATATAAGACATTTCTCATAAGGGATTATTGTCAACATTGTAAATGTTACAACACACAGTTCAGCAAACCAGTCAAACTTGTTACATATCATACAGATCAATTTCATGCAGCATGCATAATAACATATCATCATTTATCAAATTATTGATATATTCAGGTGTATACATTTGTATTTGTGTGTGTGTGTGTGTGAGTGTTAGTGTAGCTATCGGCGACCTACATATTACACGTGACAAGTTTGCGTGTATGTTTGGTTGTCTGCACCAGACGAGCCGAAACCGCACCACTACACCAAATCACCAACAGCAACACCACACTAGACACACACACACACACAGACGCGCGCGCGCACACACACACATTTACACTGGACCCGGGCTTCAGATATAAGGTATAGGTGTCGACCATGTCACGGGTAAGGTTGACGGCTAATGCAAGTGTATGTACGTGTGATGTAGCCGCTGATAGGCGAAGAACTGACCGCCGGATCCGGCCGCCGTGTGCTCGGCAGCCGCTATATTTAACGGGAACACAGCTCGCGAGAGAGTCGACGACGACGATGAACGTCTGCTGCTGGTGTAGCCTCGCGCACTCCATAAAACTGCACACCGGACACACGGAAATCATATACTGTACCGTGATCAAATATCAACCTAACAATAACCACATACAAGTACACATCTTCTCTAACTCTTAACTGTACATGTTTATTAGTGATTAGTGCCTATACGAGTTTTACTATTTATTGTTTTGTACACGAATACAATGTAGTAAGAATGTTTAGTGTTGTGCACACATATGTCTGTAATAATAAAATGCTCTGTTAGCGAAACAGATGTGAGAATGGAAAACAGAAAGTATTTTCAAATATGACTATAATGAATTTCGTGAGTGTGCCGAATTCCCGTCGTGTTAATAATGTGTATTGAGCCGCAACGGACATTGGAGATTAATTGGGCGTCCATTGCTAACGACAATGAACCTGGAAAATCAGTCAGTTGTGAAGGCTACACACTACTCACAGTGTAATTAAATATTACCTTCCGCGATACCCCAGCACACACAGGCTTGTACAAATTGTTAATATGTACAACAAAACAAGAATCAACTTGTAACAAATATGCTATTATAATTACATATGAAACAACTATGCAATATATTTTCTCTGTTTAAAACTATGAACAAAATCGGAGATTTCAATGATACATCACGCAACCGTACCTTCTACATTCAAAATATATTTCAAATTGTATAAGGTAATCCATCACTACGATAGTCAAACAACAAAAAGCAAACAGATATTGAATGATAATTTACAACTTCTTATTCTATAGCGTATTTATAATAATTTAATTAGGAATTTCGTCAATAAATTTTACAGTTAAAGAATTATTAATGAAAGTCAGAAGAATGTAAGAGAACATATGTTTACGTAAATATATATAAAAAAATCTATAAAAACTGTGAAAACATTAATCATGCTGGTCGAAAAAGCAAAAGGAAAAAATATTCACCAGTAGAATATTCTTTTTACACGTATCGTGAAATATGATATGCGTACGGTAACCGAACGTAGAAGTGAGGCAAAACAGAGGG
This sequence comes from Carabus problematicus, assembly GCA_963422195.1. Classification (NCBI taxonomy): domain Eukaryota; kingdom Metazoa; phylum Arthropoda; class Insecta; order Coleoptera; family Carabidae; genus Carabus; species Carabus problematicus. The sequence continues at coordinate 13,142,522 of OY728584.1, forward strand.
GGTTATGTAAAGTAATTATTTACGAATTAATCGATGGTGAAATGTAGGTTTATTTATTTTTTATTGTGAACTGGAAACATGGTATATGAAAATGAAATTAAGTTTAAACTTGTATGTAATTAGATAGAGTTGTTAGATTAAATACAGTTAGTTAGAGAAATGTTGTTGACATTTTCACATGCACATTTGAATAGTGGGAATATGTTGGTTATCTAATGAAATTACTGGACTTGTGCGATATACGTATTTAATGTAGCATTTTATTTATATAACGAGTAACTGTTTCTGATAACAATGTTCTTCTCTAAATACGCTCGACTGGTCTGTAACGGACTGTTACTTTATTTTAACGCACACATAATTACAGTTTATTAACAAACCACCATTCACATTTGTCTTTTGTGAAGCGAAACAAAAATATTCTGTAAACTACAGACCAGAGACAAAATAAATCCATACAACTTAAAGTACTTGTTGTAAGGTAGTAAAGTAATCAATCTTCTTAATGATTCATTCACAAATCGGTTGATTTTTATTTAAGAAAAATAAATTAAGTAACAAATTTGAACGAATGAGAAAATAAATTAGAGTTTAATATGAAAATATGTATATGAATGAATATTATTAACATCGTGTACCGTACTAAAAGATTATGGAATAATACTTCTACGTTATGTAACATTTATAAATATGAATAAATGTTACATGCACCATATATAGGTAATATTAATTTTCTTGAATTATTATCTACTAGGTGTCTCGCCCCTATGTCATAACGGTTTTATATTGCACAGTTCATACGTACATAACACACACACATGGATATATATATATATATATATATATATATATATATATATATATATATATATATATATATATATATAAGAACAAGTTTGAACATGTATATAGTATTAATGACGTATGATAATCACGTATGACGTATGTCCCTCTTTCAGTAAATCGATGTAAACGTTCACATGAATTTATAGACATCCGGTACATTGCCTGCTGCTAATAACTGAAATTTACAATTTTTAATTTAAGATACCTAGTCGTCGCGTCGCTGGAATGGCGTCTGTCTGTAATGTTTTTGTATGTAGATAAATGGTCAGGAATTTAAGTATGTTTAAACTCGGTGTCCGTCACTAAATATCTATGGACCATTGTTCTTCCTTACAAAACCGCCAACCTCGTTATCTTTCTCTTAACCCACATTTACACAACACTGTTTGAAATATTCCGCATTAGCCACTAAACTTTGGTTGCGAAACATGTATTTACACTATTGTCAAATATGAACATGTATGAGTTTCCCACGGAGCCTATTAACAAATTGATCATTTTCGTTTTTGCAATTTTACCAAACATTTACCTTACGGCCTGATATATCATCTTATTAGTAATAAACTATTCGTATGACGTCCCTTCAATAAGGATCTTCATAATCAAGTTATTTTTATTCTACAACATTTGCAGTTTATTTTCGAATGTACACCTTACTTATTACTGACTGTTAAAACTAAAAAAAATTCTGACACAACAGTTATACCATACAGAGCTTTGTAAATATTTCGAACATAATAAATATTAAATGTCCGATTCTTCTCTTCACAATGAGTGAATAGTACATAACGTTATGGGCAATTCCCGTCGCATTCCTGCAAAGTCCGACCCTGTCAGGTTTTAGTGCCAAAGGCAGTCATCATCCTCAATTAGAGTCGCGATAACAAAATGATTAAGTGCGAGCGATTGTTCTCTGCGTAGTGGCCTGCCAAGTTTTGGAACGGGCGCGCCCCAGGACAAGCTGCACTTTCTCAAAAAAGAACAAACAAAAAATAATATGTATATCGAAAAAGAATGCCATTACGTACACAAGTACATAAAAAAGCTTTTTACAAACAACAGTTAACGTTTTAATATTTGTAGTAAACAGTGAAGAACACACTCATTGCACGTGTATTTATGATAAATGGTTGCGGCATTCGAAGAAGTGAATTCACTAAAAGTAATGAGAAAATGAAATGATGGAATTCTTCCTCATATGAGTGAGTAACACCTTCATATTAACATTTATACATACAGCAACTAATACGACGTTTTCTCCTCCTAATTGCTATACTATAAATATAGGTATTTAATAGCTAAATGAGAAAAATATTTCAAATATTTTTTTTATGATAAAAAACTAACCGCAAGATTAATATTAGTAATTATCTGTACATGTCCACCGTGTTGAATTTCTAAGTATCCATTTACTTCCTGCCTCAGTGAAAGGTTACTAACATCAAAACGAATTATATCTAGTATCCGTCATTCTCCAAATATGCGGACAAATATACGAAACCGCAGATTTCGACTTTAGCCTGTAGTGTTAAGCCTGGACTACACTACAAAAAATACCAACGAATTCACACATGATTCATTTGCGGTTTTTATTTTAAATGTGTAATTAAATTGTACGTTCATTAAATTTATCTACTAGATCTTATAAATAAAATACTGTAAACCGTACAGGCACTCGATAAATATGTATATTTATTTCTTAAATTCGTAGAGAAGAAGAATAAGAGACAAATGTGACACGTGATTATTTTTACAGTGTGTGTACAAAACACAATGTCATAGATAGATAGCAATCATCGATAGTCATTCATTAATGGATCAATTGATAAAATCGACTATCTATGGATAGTATCTAGCGTAAATTACACGTTGCATTAATTACTTAAGTAACAGTTTGCTAATATCAAGTTAATAGCATCCGTTACCTAGGTATTATCTCTTGTAACATATCACACACACACACATGCATACATGCATGCATGTACATGTGAGTATGACAACTTATAATCAAACAAAATACAATATTCTTCTCAATCATAATCGGTAAATGAAAATGGTAACATTTCATGCACATATATGTAACTCGATCCAGTGCATTTTAAATCAGCTTCATTATTCGCGGTTCAATTATACATGCAGTAATCTGTCATTATGATTTATGAGACTATAAAATAAAGAAAGTGGAGTAATTATTTTCAGCGTTGTTATTACAATCCAATATCGATTCGATGCATTTAATTTCCATACGGATCGGCCAGATTGATTGCACTAAGCTAGTACGGAAAAAAACCTTATAATCGCAAATTAAATCAAGACTTTCTCGTGACAGATTGTATATTGGAAAAGAGAATAATACCTAGTTGGAAATATGTATCAATTTTAACAATTAATATCATTAATGTTACAACTTCATTTGATCGAATGTATAATTAAAAGAATGTTCGCATAGAGATGTGATTATAAGTTTGTTGAAAACTACTTCGAGTGCTGGAGTATATTTTCACTGTCGATACAAGACAACGGTCGTGTCCAATGAAGTGTAATTAGTAAAGAAAGTCGTAGAATTAATCAAAGTAACTATGTATATACCATTTCTTCAATCACACGAAATGTTTCATTTTAATTTAAGTTTAAATGGGTCAATATCATGGGATAATATTACAAATTTGACACGTCTAAATGTTGTATATTATATTTCATGACTGGTTTGTAGAGTGAATTTATATTGCAGTCGCACATGAGCAATTTGTAACAGTCGAAACAATGAACACCATATAACAACCGTTGTCGTTTGCAGACAATGAAAAATTCGTGGACCTAAAATATAAAACAACCATTGCGACACTATAACTTATGCCTTTTTGGCACGCATTTGTTCGCAGCGCAATCGTAACCTTTGAAAGTAACTGAACTTATACTGCGAAAAGGTTGTAAAATTGTGCTGTAAATATCGCCAAAACAACCTTTGGATCAGTCGCTGGAATAATAGTTTATTCTCGGAAAAAATATCCAAACAAGTATGAAAAATAAAATACGAAACATGTGGTCCATGAGAATGTAAATTTTATTTAAAAAATATGAAGACTTTAATGATGCAAGAGGCGAGAAAATGATGTTATTGTTGCCAACTACATATTCGAAGATATGTAAGTTGCAAGATTGCTACGTCAATGTGATACATATTTAATGCGGAACGTTTAGCTTTTACAATGTTTTCTAAACTGATTGCGAGTTTAATTCAATTCTTTTTTTTTTCTTCAGCTGTATGCTAGGCCGGTGAGTGAAGGAAATATATGGATAGCGTGGAGATGTCATTTCTCCATGTTCTTCAATTTTCTCCCAAGCAAAAAATAGATTTCTAATTTAACCCTAGTAGAGAAATCTATCGCGTTAACATGTGAAACCATTTCTTCTTTGCAAGTTCAGCCACGAGCAGGTACTTTATGAGCACACCGGTGACTCATGATACATATTATTCATCCGTCAAGCTATTAAAGATGTTAATTTTCACCTTCCATTATAGCCATTGCCACAGATAAAGTACTCACTTGCGATAATCGCATAATGTAGGTACATATTAGATATTTATTTTAATAATAATATTTAGCAACTACAATTTCTAATATACAACTACAATTTAAGGAACAATTTCCTTACAAAAAAAGCAAATCTGTCACATTATTCTGCACATTATTTATAATTCTAGTAGTTTATGCGTGTTTCATTTGCCTGTACATGTGTAAATTAACACGGCATTTATGTAGAATGTGAGATGTTTTCTCAAAAACATTATACATAGTTAATAAAGATATAAAAATTTCCACTATCATTAAGCTTCTGAAAACAATTTGTACAACCTAATTTTCGTCAAATGCGTGAGAAGAACACTTAGGCGAATAGTTTGTTACTTTCTAGCTAGTAAAAGGGTAACACTAACACGAATTTAGCAAACAATTATCCACTGTATTATCGCGTGAGTTTTCGACCACGAATACGATCATCGATCGTTCTTTTATTTTTATTATTTTTTTGCTTTTCTTTCCCAAATTTTTTGCAGTATAATAGCGCGGATTGAACGCTGATTACACGCTGACAGACTGCGCGTTAAATGCGAATTTAAATATTAATTTCGAATTTAGTGGGTCACATTGAAAATTACCCGTGACTTTTGTATCAGAAATTGGCATTTATCGAGGAGAATTCGCTAACGGTAAACACACACTTGATCATGTTATACCTTTAGGCCCTTAAGTGCGAATAGCGTTCTTTCCATTCAGAATTTCGGAAGTTCGATATTTGCACGTGGAACATGTAATAGTTATAACTATAATCTTACATAGCGATTGTGATATTTGAATAGTAATGTAAAACTATATAAATTGTCAACATAATCAGTAATTATAAATGCATATATTTCTTGAGTCTTAATGACGCATTTAAGTCTCTACGAAAGTTTTGTAAACCTCTTTTTTCATTTAGTTGCCTTTGATGCAAAGTAATAAATATAATGACAAATGTAAATTTTACATTGCAGACAAATAAACTTTTTGTCTATGTGAGATATATATATATATATATATATATATATATATATATATATATATATATATATATATATATATATAATGTGCTATTTTATTTATTTTCACTATGTGGCAAGTTTAAAAATATAGTTAATTATTGTACTCATTAAACGGGATATTTCATATAATGACTATAATTTATTATAATAATAAAACGTTAATTTATGAATACATTAGCGAGATACGAGTTGACGAAAAACCTATTTATAATTTCCTAAGCAGCAATCAATTACAATAATTGATGAGAATTTACTTTTAACGCCCATTAGTCATAATTATGGAGTTTATTCATATTTATACATCACCGCTGATTCTGTATGTACTACTCTAGCAGCAAAAACCACAAATATTTGAGACTATATAAGTAATCTTAATACTGACAGATCAGTTGGTACACCACACATAACTCTATACAGGTGCACACTGAGGAATCCTAGGTAAAAACCAATTATTTGTGCTAGTAAAAGTTAAATTACTTTAAACATCAGTAGCATGCGCATGTGTCTCATTCGATGATTTATTCAGAGACGATAGTTGCGCAAATATTTCAGGAAAATAATCCCAGATGATTACAGACTTGAAATATATAATTACAAGAGTATATTATTACTTTTAATCACAGATAAATCTCGATACAAATAAATTATTATCGTCATTAGCATCATATATACGCTATGATTAAAAAAAAAATTAGGCAGAGAAAATTCGTGACCCCTTTTATCGAGCAATTTTTAATTTGTCATTGATTTTTTATCAACACACCGGCTAATATAATATAAATACTCACTTTCTTTTTTAATATGTTCATATAACAATAAGAAGTAGTGACCCTCTTAACCACGATATTTTTTCGATCTTTCCATGTAAATTGGTTTTCTTCTAATCATTGTTGTCGAGCTATTTAATGAGCGATGCAATTAATTGTAAAAATCTGTCGAAAGAAAGTAGAATGCCATTTTAAGAATAGGGTTAAATTATTATTTAGAAACTTGCATTTAGCACACAGATAAGATATATGTTGATCTGTTTACAGAATATACGTACCTCTAGATATGATTTGCACTGATGTACGTACGTTCTGTTTCTAACCGGAGGTAACAAGTAAATAACAAGATTTTACAAGTTTGCAAAATAACTATATAGTGTTGCAGTTGGTAATAATAAGAATTAGTGTCGCGTGCATTCACTTATCGCATTAGTCGCGGTTGGCCACGAAAATAAAAGAAACCCCGACATGAAACAATGGCGACCGAGAATAACAATGCTATAATTTCAACACATTGTTCAACTTTTTATTACGATTGTGATAAATAATCATCCAGGTTCACCTTTACTTCGTTGTCGTACAACAATCGGGCGTCTTCGTTACAGATACCTGACTTGGAACAATACGTACTGTATTGTGGGGACGGTGCTTTATATAGTTGTGGTTATACATTCTTGGAATATACGTATGTGTAAATGAACCTGTGTATAATGTTCGGCGTCGTTACATTCTTTGCACTTTCACTACTTAGATGAGCGCGTTACATATTTAACGCACACACTAGAACAATATGAATGAAGAACATTGCATTGTTTGACAGTTTTTGTGTTTTTGAACATGTTTACCAGTGACAAATTACCTTTTGTAATATTATACACATGAAAATTGTAGTCTCTATGGAGACAATTATTTTGTTTTAAATAATACACATTTCACTTTCGTATACATGTTTTTGTAACGATGCATGTTACGATCTGTTTATAACGAGTGGTAATTTTTGCTCGTTCTTTAAATTATCACAGTTCTATTATTTAGTTTAGTAACCAGTCATTACAACAGATTACTAAAATACAATAAATACTATAACCTATTATCCTAAATTCTTATGGTGCATAACACTTTCAAGATATATTAAATACAATTATAGAATGCAACAAACTAAAGTTCTACTGAATACCGTCCTGTAACATAATCCTATGAGTAATATCGTGTGTGTGCAGGGAATATCAGTTGAATGCTCTACGCAAACAACATAATGAAATAGATTGATTTACAAACATTCATATGAACTTCCGGCGATGACAAGATGCCGGGATTGGTCTAATTAAATGGAAACATCGATAATTATCAATAATAAATACTTGTATATTATTAATTCGAAAGTCTACGATCAGTGACATTTACTAAATACATTTAACCGACTGAAAATATCTAGGTGGCTGCCATGTATATACATGTATATATGGCTTAATTTCAACCAGATGTATATCTAATGAAACATTATATTAAATGAATACGTGAAGAGAGATTTGCCGACATGGACATTACAAATAGAACAAGAGAATATAAAAATAAAATCAACACAACTAACTGTATCGTGTAAATTTATCAAAAATGACAGATAAACAGAGTATTAATGAAAATCAGTATATTTGTTATAGTTATTTGGAATATTAAATTCATAGTTATTTAAGAATGCCCAACTTGAAAGCAACTGTTAACCAGCACATTATTTTATGAATTATTTTTTATTTGTAACTGCAGAGTTCTGCATTACGTGTTAAATACATATTTATACAAGCTTCTGACAGTTGACCAGTTGTAGAATGATCTTGTGTGACAGTGTCATATACTGGACTGGACGATAGCGCGCGAAATACTGTCCAATGCAAATAACGAGGATGCTCTTGTTGGTCTTGTTGTATCGCTTTGTTACAACGAAACGATAATTGACGTGCCGTTATAGGTAAATACGAGGATTATGTAACTGGACATTGTAAGTGGATCTTGCCAATACAAGTATTCAATGCAAGCGCATAAATACAAACGCATAATCAGTCAGTGTGTACCTGCATAATACCATCTCATATGTGTCCAAAATTACCAACAATTCTGTAAGTATATTACGATACATTTCAAAATAAACGTAGGTACATTAAATTCACAAAATTTAGATATAATCATTAGAAACTCTACAAATTTTTGACAGATAATGACACTGTCAAAAGTATATCGCCGGTAGCAAAAAAAAGTTAATGCGACTTAACCGATCATCGATATATTAATTAAGAGGTTAAAGACCGGAAATTCGATATCTTCGTGGATCAGAAATGATCGGTGTACAGGCGGTATCAAAAGAGTAGTTTGGGAAACAAGAATTAAGGCACTTTTTACTCAACTAAGTTGACGATATGATTTATAGTGTGATTGAATAGTTAACACCTTGTATTACAACTTATATGGTTATATAGTATCATAAAATATTGTCGGCAGGTAGCACGTCTATGTAAAATAGTTTCATTTAAATAGAAACGTGATCAATTTTTGATTAATTATTTTCAAAGTATCTGCATATGATGAAGTGCTTTCTTTTTATTATAACAAATATATATATATATATATATATATATATATATATATATATATTAAGCAAGAAAAGTAGAAACATGGATTCGCACAGGTCCTACACATCACGCACTGAATAAAATTTTATTTATACGTTTCCGCTCCGTTTAAGTATAAGCAGTAATTAACAACAAACAACTGTTTACATTAGTCGGGATGGTTCTGTCTGAATTTAATTATAACAGTAGAACACACATACATTTACTAGCACAAACGTATCATTTCAAATTGGCATACATGTACATGCTGGATATACGAAGGCACAGTAGATACGGGTATTTAGTTGTCTGTTCATACACATATACTTACATACTTGGAGCGTTTAATTGTAGTAGTGATATAATGTATGTTTAACATTATAAATTAATAGAAACTTATAAAGCGCGTGGTGTTAATAGTAGAATGCATACAAATACACTATTTCATATTAAAATACAAGTAATAATGCACTATGATAGAAAGTAGCCACGGAACAATGCGAACAATAAAATCGTTCACAATACGTTTATTTTCTATATGCACAGCTGAGATATATAAATTGAACATATTGAGTGAATGTTCAGAGAGAATTTCACTAACAATTTTCATTTTCATTATTATGGATGCGATGTGTTTTCTATTCTGGGCCAGTAATTAAAAACAACTGAAATGTATCATTTCGAAATACAGCATCGCTGATGTGTGTATGATTGTATGAATATAACGTTTATGTGAAGTCAGTGATTTGAACGCGCGATCAGACGCGTCGCACGCAGATCTCGTATTTATTAGCAATCGCACATGAAGTACGACTATAGTGTTGTTTACATGACAGTCCATCTCGCACTTTTTTTTATTTGCTTGGCAAATATTTAATTTTACTGATAGTTACCGTAGGTGTTTATTTGCTATAAAGAGTAAAAGTTCGGCCAATAAACATTTTGGCACATGGAATTTGCAAATGAATCCGTTTATGTCCATCGTAAAATCCGTACGAAGACTTTCTGTTCAGCGATTTTTTGGGCAATTAAATATACCTATATAAGGAACACATTTCATCAAATAGTAATAAACATTGATACCGGATGTTTAACGCTTTTCAATTTCTTTAGCAAAATTTCAGTTTCTTGTATATTTTTATTTACAACTTGAAAGCGCGTGGAGAGATTTATTGTAATGAAATTTTCCAGAACGTTAATTATTTTTAATACAATTTTAAATATAATTTTCATACCATATAGCAAAACTAAAAGGATGCATTATTAATAGATATTATAAACGTCATATTTTTCCTAAACTAAATCATCATTAATTTTTAATTAAAAATGTGGCTAAATTAAAAATCATTAAATATGTGAATCATCGCCACATTCTTCTAAAACTTCTCCGCATTGATATTAAAAATTCTCTGAAAATGATTTCAACTTTCCTAATTAATTTGGTCAGCAGTAGTTTATGTATTCACGCTTGTTTCCGCGGTAAGAATTACGTGTAGAATACACTGTGCAGAATTGCAAGGTTTACCTGGTTTGCAGTACTCTTCAGAATTCGACTAGATCAACGATGTTCCCTGCGATTTATAATCCACATAAGCCGTTTGACGGTCCAAGCCGCGTCTCACTTAATCCGAAGATTAAAATGTCACGCACGACAATTTAACACACTGATGTTAATCTTCCTGTTGTCATGCCAGATAAAGTTCGTTTAATTAATTGTCGTTTATATAAAAAATGCCACCACTTAATCTCTTGCCACTGTTCAAACAGATCACTGATTCAAATCTAAACTAAATCCTCATGTTTTATATGTGAGGTTTATTTTGTCGTCGCCACAGAAAAGAATGAAATTATTGAATGATTATACACTAACTTATAAATATTTTATTTTATTTTTAAAAATAAATTCAAGAATCTAATACACTATGTCTTATTCCATCTAATACTCAAGTTTGACATGTACGGTAAGCAAGAAATACTAGCACGTGATTGTGACAATCAGTGGTATCCTGACGACAGGACTATTATAGTGAGTGCGCGCGCGCTCGTTATGATGTATTGTTTACACTGACAGAGGTAGACGCGCACATGGAGAAGGAGTTGTTGTTGTGGATGTTGAGGTGGCCGTGACTGACAACAATGAACAACAACTGACAACTGGCGCGAGTGAGTCGCGACCGCCAACTGATACAGCCCGGTCCTTCCACCGCATTTAACGTTGTTGCACTTGGCTCCATGGCACACATCTCTCGCACGCGGAGACAATGTAGGTCAGCAGCGGTGTTTTAACTCTCACCCGCCGCCACCGACGTCGCTGCCGTCGCACTAACACACACACACACATGCGTGACCGGCAGACGGACGGTGCGTTACACGACCACCGTCTCCTTGCTATTGTCCTTCACTCGACACTACCCTACCAGATCTACAGTCGACAATCTGAACAACTCACCGACTAGATATGTTGCAATTCTCATTATTTAATAACTGTTATTTTTACAGATGAATTAGGATTCAGGATGGAATTGAAGAAAGAATAAAATTAAGAATCTTATACTTAAATATTGCAGTACAATTTCTATCAAACAGGATATTTAAAATAAATACAGTGCGGTGAGAATTACCGCGACAGAGATCTTCGATAAACGTATGTTCATTATGTATATGTAAAAGTTGATACATATGTATCAGTTTACTGTCACTGTAGACATAACCACAAGCCTACACGGAATTCGTAATTACGTATACATAATCCATTGTAGCATTCTTCTTCTTCTTCTACTTGAGTACATGCGTTATACAAGTGTCCGCCTCCAAATTTCCCATTTCGTCCATGACTCACACACATCACGGATGTCTGATATACATTGTATGTTTTTTTATTTTGTTTCTTATTTTTCATTTCACCGCTGAGTTGTTCATTATTATGACACAATATTTAGATCGGAGGTATGTACCTAAATGACTAGGTTACGTGGTAAAAGAAATGCTTCATCATTTCAGAGAAATGAAAGTTACATTGGTTCATAAAGTATCGGGTATTTTGTATAATGAAACGGTATTGACAAGTAATAGACTATAATGCATGCTGTCAGTGCGTCATCTTCTCTGCCGGACGCTAATCACACCAATCTACTCAGCTAGAAGCAGGCTGTTACCTGTACATCAATCCGTGCCGGCTGTAACGAACATTTCATATTACATTTAAGGAATATGAAATCATCTACACACTATTCATATATATATATATATATATATATATATATATATATATATATATATATATATATATATATATATATATATATACAGGTGTCCTATTTAAACGGGCCACTACAGGGATCTCGGAAACTATAAGAGATACAAGGTCGGTTAAATTAGACAAAAGTTGCACATTTATGGGCCGCTGTTGATGGCGATTTAGTTTTTTCAAAATATGGCATGGCTCACTAGATAATGACAAAAGTGTGATTTTCTCGAAATTTAATTTTCCGTTATAACTCACAAAGTATAAAAATATTGAAAAAAGTTTCAAATAAATATTTTAGCATACATAAGAAACTTTTCGATGAATCCAATGAAAAATTTTTTTAGTAGATATTTCTGGAGATACACCATGCAAGTTGAATTTTTTAAATGGAAACCATATTTAATTTTTCTCTAGCTAGAAAGCGCTATTTTTTCTGTTTACAATAGTGTATTCGTTTATATAAATATCTTTTTTAGTTTTTAAGATATATTAAAAAGTATGGCAAATAGAATGATCTCCGTAGTGTGCCATGAAAATTTGGTATAAAACATTTGCATCTAAATGTGTACAATTGAAATTCAATAATATTTGGTAAACAAAAGATCATAGACAAAAAATAATTTATGTAGGTATGGCTTCATACGAAAATCTGTGTAATAGTTTTCAGTTTTCACAACGCATTTTGTTTCGTTTATCAAATGTTATTGAATTTCATTTGTTTTGCATGTACTAAACATGTTTAGATGCAATTGTTTTATACCAAATTTGCGTGGCATACTACGAAAATAATTCTTTTTATCATACTTTTTAGTTTTTCTTCGAAACTAAAAAAGATATTTATATAAACAAATACATCATTATAAAGAGGAAAAATAACTCTTTTTAACTAAACTAAAATTGAATATGGTTCCTATTTAAAAAATTGAACTTGTATGCTGTATCTCCAAAATAAAAAGGTAAAAAACAATTTCATCAAATTTTTCAAAAAGCCTATTCTCTGTGCTGATATATTTATTTGAAACATTTTTCAATATTTTCAATACCTTCCGAGTTATAATGGAAAATTAAAATTCGAAAAAATCACAATTTTGTCATTATCTAGTGAGCCATGCAATATTTTCAAAATATGAAATCGCCATTAACTTCGGCCCATAAATGTGCAACTTTTGTCTAATTTAACCGACCTTGTATCTCTTATAGTTTCGGAGATCCCTGTAGTGGCCCGTTTAAATAGGACACCCTGTATATATATATATATATATATATATATATATATATATATATATATATATATATATATATATATATATATGTTATAGCTATGAGGAGTGTTAGTAGTATAATTTAAACTAGTATCAGTTCAAAAAAGGATATTGCTAAGACAATGTACTTTTATAGAATTGGAATGATTTAAAGTATACATGGTGTTCATATCATAGTAAGAAAGAGATAACTGAATACTATGAATGTAACATCACGTAAAAGAGAGTCGACACCGCGACCTTTCCGTGATGTTATCTACGTAAACGGTAGCCATCTTGAAGTGCACATTCACCACGAGAGCAAAACTCGGAACTCGTCAGGAATCTGATAACATCGTACGCATCAAACTTAACGATTTACCTTGCTCCTTGACATGGCTAGTCGGCGAATGTTTTTCACATTCCTCGGGAAAAACTTGAACACTACACATTCGCTGCAAAATTCAATGTTACAATGCTCTGGTACATGTATTGCAGTAGAGCATTTCTACATTCGATTTATGATGTTTATGTTACGGGTAATGAGAAAATATCTCGTGTTGTACCTACATATTGCCTAGGTTATATGAGATACACTTTTTTTATCCAATCTTATAGATTTTCAAACGGATACGTTCCAAGTTTTTTTTTTCAGAGACTTTCGACGAACAGTAGGCATCTTCTAGTGCTCTACTAAAACTGACCAGTCATGCTAATCACCCAAATAGAAGGTGTATGATAATTTAATGAGTTTAAACAGTGACGTGTTCGAAATTAGAATATTACTTGCATTTCCGATAATAGCTAGCTGCAGTATTCTGATGATATTCGACGGTATACAGCATTTCTGTTAAGCTATAAATTGTTATTATTGGAAATGAGCTTGATCTACAAAAATATGCGTAGAATATAATTTGCAGAACGGAATGACAATTTCACGCAGACACGGTTTAGATATTTATTAACTGCAACAATTGCATCGTTCACAAGACCGCCCACACTGTTATACGATAAATGAGCGTTTGATGCTAATAATTTCATCAAATCGGTGAAAGCGGACAGAACGATAAAGCACAGTGAAATATGTGTAATAAATTAAAAATAATTAATTAGAAGGACATGAACAGGCATTACATCGATAGTGCTTGATTCGGTATATTTCATTCTAGATGAAAGGTACATAACAACATGACGATATACAGAATTCATCGTGCGGAACCAACGTTACTCGAAATATTAAAACTATATGTATATAGAGAATATGAATATGTATTCTATACTAGCTAATTGAAATGATACAAGCACAGAATTTGAAAGCGCAATATAATAGTAAAGCAAATAATATGTAATAAAATAGAATGTAAATGTTACAATAATATAACACTAATTGCACTAGACACTGTGTATATGTATGTATGTTCATGTTCTTATATAGAGAATGCACAATTTAATTAAGAGATCGCATACTCAAGTATAATAAATAAAAACAGCTGTAAATCAAAACCGATTTAATTAATCCATACACACATTTAAAAAGTAATATTATGTCGTACTACTTTCATCTTATTACCATTTTTAGTCTTACAATCGCACTCAAAGAAATCGTATGGCTTACTTGTGCACACGGCAAGTGCGTGCGGTATCAACCAGAGAGTTACCAAGTTAATGGTACCGCGGATAGGAAACCACAGTAACCAGTATGTAAAGATAATTCTCTAGACTTTTACTTGTAACTATAATTTTATAAACTTTAGTTCAAATATTATTCGCATGTTTAACGATTCATTGTTGGAAGCGAACCTGGTTAATATTGTCATATAAAGACACTATTTAAATAAACCTGTACATACTTGTATTTCACTACATAAAAGCGAAATTATATGTTAAACTTCCCGCTAATAGTTTAAATATTTAAATCACATGTCCATCAGCGCATCCGAATGCACTTGCACGTTCAATCATCCGGTCAATAAGTATTAAATATCGATCACTCATTTACATTTCAGCAACGTATGCCTTGCCTGACGTAATTTGACATGTAACACTGTGCATCATTAAAACTAAATACACTGTAATAGGGCCATTATCATTCTTCACACAAATGTCAATATTTTGTACGTGTGGAAAAATCAGCATACCTGTGCACAATAATCTGTACAGATGTTTGTGGAATATAGAAAATAAATGGGATAATATTATAGACGATTCATTGAATGAAAATACTAGATATTTTAAAACGTAAATGCTTGTATGAATGTTGATGTCAATGGACAATGGTATAAGTTTATAATTCTCACTTTCACATGTGACTCAAAGGTATGTCACGTGACGAATGAGGAGGAGACGCTTGTATGAACCTGGAGCGTCGGTGCCGTTGGCCGCTGAAGCTGGTGCACGTCGGTACGTGGACAGGTACACGTCTAGCACGCAGCACTTTCACTATTACCCGGAGCTCGGAAGTGGCTTGTACCACACCAAGCATCTAGGCACGTTCATTTCCATGAAAATATGTAAATAACAACTGGCATGTTAGTACTACTTGTACTTGGTACCGGCCACTAAGCATACAGTACTTGCGCGACGGTGTTGCAATGTATTCTTTTACTCATATGAACACAAATATTTAAATTGAAGTACACCTATATATGTAGGTTAAAGAAAGATTATCAAAAGAAGTCACATTATATTACAGTACTTTACAGTTGATAACTGGAATCATCTACGTATAATTTATGCGCGAGATCTCTATTTCGTTATGTAAAATAATACCGAGTACGCTAAATGAAAACCTTTCGATTTTAATACAACATATTTTTAAAAAGTAGAAAAGCGTGATGGTCTCATTTAAATCGACGTCGTTACAGTATCGTTTCCTGCTGGCACGTTTCACTTCCTTCACTCTACCAAATAACAGATAAATCTTCCTTGTGGCCAATTTTAGGTTAACGAAATGCAAAATTTTAAATATATGTTGCATGTTCATTGTAACTAAAACGCAGTTAATTGGTAAAACGATATCACGAATCTTACCTTTAGTAATGTATGCATCGTGGGAAACAACGGTGACAGGAACACAGACATTGTCGATCAGTTGTTCACAACCATCACGCACCACTAGACATATTCCGACGCTGAAAATAAAACAACTATTCAGCCCATATCTATACACAATGTGTTAGTAAAATCAAAACATACGCTCACATAACATACAACATCAAACTGCGTGTTAATTTTCATAATATAAAATTGATAATACAACATACAGTAGGTATAGTCTCGAATTGGTATTTAAATTCTTATTTACCAACTTTTATCTCAATATAATTTCAATACATAATATTTTAATTTTTTCGTTTTTTGCAATCGCATCTCATAAGGGAACGAAAAAATATAATATGTTCAAAACTCATTTTGATATGCATAATTTTTGTCATGAAACACAATTTTTGTTAAATGGTTTGTGCAAAAATACAGTATATTACAAAATAGATTACACCAAATAAATTCGGGCACTGCCGGAACTAAATACGTAGGTTTAATTTAATAAATAATTTGTCACCTTACAATGGCTATTGTTCAATATCAAACACACGATGATAATATTTCGTAATATATGTATGTATGTGTGTGATATATACGTACGTACATACGTGCATGCATATAATTACAAGTGTTGTATTTGTGTTACAGCATTATTATAAGTGAAACTACACTGCTATTGTTTTACCAAATAGAAAGTGTTATTTATATGGGGTGCACTGATTATTGCATTATGATAGACTTAATAATACCGCGATGATTATTCACAGAGTTAGTATAATATTACCTGCATACACAGGTATATACGAGAAAATGCATTATGCTATTATAATACAATGGCTAACATGACTGAACAAGTATGTAATTTATAAAATGGAAGTATAATTTAAAAGAATCACGTTGACAAGTCTACAATTAATTAAGTAGGTACACATGTTGTGTCTGGTCTAGAAGTGAACTAGTTCAGGTCATCTTGTGCACGCTTGTTCAATAATTAGATTTACTTTACACACACACAACAATGGCGACAATCAGATCCGTAATACATATAATTGCAAAGAAAACTTTATATTTTCATACAAAATTACCAAATCTATAAAAATGCAACATGATACAGTTCTATGCACAAGAAAGTATGTCAGAATAAAAAAATATTAATAAAACAATAATTCAATTTTGCCCAAGCATTCGAATCAATGCCAATTAAGACATAATTAATTTAATAAATACTATTTTCACTTAATTTTGAAATTAATGTTCAAGGAGAATATTATTTATTGGTGTCAACTAATCCTTTCTGAATTTTAATAAAATAAAAATAAACGGTACAACATTTTAAAAATTAATATCGTGTTCCACTTGTTTTTCATATCTACCACTTTTACTTAGAAAACGGTATGTTTTTCAAAGACTGTGAAATTTATTTATAACTGGTCTAATAAATAAAAGACTGATGTGACAGAATAAAATTATCATATTTAGAAAAAGTTTCTTCAAATGTATAAATAACAGCAAAAATATATTTTAAGCATGCGAAGTGAGTTTCAATATCTTCTCTTTCGGGTATTTTCACTTATTTTCGCTACTCATGAAGTAGGATTCAACCAGTATCGCACAGATATTATGCGGGTTGCAAATCAAAATTACTTCCAAGATCTGAAGTACGATGTAGGTCTATTTTCTATATAATACATATCATATTAAAAAGGAATTGTTATAACTGTAATATCTATAATAAATTATACTACTTGTTCTATAATTTGTAAATAAACTTGTAATATAAATTACATTGCATCTATATTCACATGCGTTTAGTTTGACAGGTCAGTTTAGGGTAACAACTGCCAAACTAAAAATAGAGAGGTTAAATTCATCTTGCCAATTCACGCTATCAAATTATGTCACTGTGATACCTTATAATGAAATAACATCAATTAAACATACCTGTTTCTTCTATTTGGTCAATGAAATACTGGTTTTTGTAATGATACAACTTATTTATATATTATCTGTTCGTAGTTCAATTTGAATATTATGGTTATATTTACTAATAAAGAAATGTTTATTTTGTTAGTTATTCTCCATCACTTCATGTAATGTATTATTGCAATCAGCAAGTGGTGATGTCAACAGAGGAAATTTTATTTATTGGAGTTTAAACTACAATGGGAATATTCTTGTAAAATTAATTTCACTGTAAGTCTGTTTAGATTTTACAATATATGCATTCTTCACCGCAACTTTGTTTTACAGAAGTGGTGATGCAGATTTATATATTTCTGAGCGTATAGCAAAACCAGATTATGAACCTGATAAATATGATTTACATGCGGCTAGTTGTGGTGTAGATACTGTACATGTACCTAGCAGGTATATCTGTCACACTACTTATGTATAAATCATATACACTATCAAACTTGTCCAATACTTCAATGTTTCTTATATTATATCAGTATATAATGAATATTATTATTATAGTTTCAAACGGCCTGTTGGTATCGGTATATACGGACACCCTTCATATGAAAACAGTACGTATTTATTAGAAATCTACTACAATGATTATGCCGAAGAGGAATACATAGATTTAGAAAGAACAGAAGTCGAACAAACCCAAAATATAAACCAGAAAGCAAACGATGCCAAAACGCAATTCAAAGTCTCCAGAAGTATACTGGTCTCGACGTTCTGGGCGTTAATGGAAATTTTGGAACTTTTATTTACTTAATTTGTATTTATTATAAACTGTTATTAATTGTATATATTAAATTAATAAAATCGTAATGAAATTTAGTGTTAATTTTGATAAACCGTATATAAAAAATTATTTGAAAAAGTATGTTAAATTCAGCAATGCCGGTACACTGCAAAAATGCATTCAAATGGAATTAGAGGCAATGATTGGTGAAATGGATTTTATGTTATTTCTAAATCACGACCTTCTTGATTAAAAGTGTAACAGTATACTCTGTTATTGAGAAGATCGTGCGCGAACCATTCTCTTATTCAATTAACGACCAAACAAATCTCCTTAGTAACACAAATAGTTTGACATTTATAACGTCATGAGTAAAGAAGATATATCATTTAAAACAGAGTATGTTAAATAGAAGTAGTTATATTATATAAAAAGATTGAATCTATTAAATTATATTTTAGATGGGTCAAAGTACCCACTGGTTCAAAAGTAACATTTGTGGGACGCGATGTCGTGTGTGTCGGTACAGATTGTCATCTGATATTCTACAATCTAGTGAATGGACAACAACATATATATTCTGCTAATGAACAAGTCTTTGGCGATGGTGTCCAGTGTTACACCGGTCACAGGCAACTTCCTGTACTCGGATTCGCAGAAAAATGTCTGAATCCTAGGATAATAATTATTTCATATCCTGAATTACACATACTACGTACATTGAAAGGTTGGTACATACTCAAATGTGAGCAAAAATATTTATTCATGATTATAAAGCGCTTCCATTTTTGTTCCTAATTGACTAGTTATTAAAATAATTATAATAATCTATAGGCACAACTGGAGTCGGTTATACAGTTCTTTCATTCTCTGATCATGAATATTTAATTTCCCTAAGCCATCCACCAGTGTTTCAAATCATAGTTTGGAACTGGAGAACTCAGGAAAAACTAGTTTCGAAAAATACAGAAACATATAACCCGTACCAAATAATAAGGTATATTATAATATTTCCTACTGTATTTAATTAATGTATTTTAAATTTAGTTGTAGTGTTCAGTCGGCTGTATCTGTTGTACAATGGCAGATGAAAGCGAAAGATTTTGTTATATGGGATATTTTCAACCGTTATAAACGGTGTCTGCTAATGGAACACAATATACAAATGCGAGACAATGAATTTGCGGTTAATATTATATGGAGCCCAGAAGGGGGACTTTTTGTTCTGAATAACAATGGATGTGTATATATGGTGGGCACTTGATAATATACTTATTAAATACACTTTTAAACATCTTTTTTTCTATTGTGACAAAAAAAACTAGTTTGACCAATAGGATTCCAACTCTCCATGTAGACTAATTTCTTTCAACATATTCAAAATTAGGAGACTACAAAACAGAAATAATTAAATGATATTTTATAGCTCAATTCAGAATATAAGCTCGATATGATGATATCCGGACCAGGCTTTGGATTTGAAATGCCATGTTTCAGTTGGTTCAAAGGGGGATTGATCATTGCCGAACCAAACTTAGATATAAAGGTTATTTGTTACAATTTATTGTACTGTACTTCATCACACATAACTAGTGTGAACTATTTCTAGCACTTCAAACGTAGTACTGGAAAATGGATAGAAGACTGGAAAGTATACCCCACACGAGTAACTCAATTAATAGCAAGTTCTGGAAAAGATATTCTAATCGGATTATCAGATCATGGAGAAATAATGGAACTAGATATGAATAAATATAGTTTCATTGTTAAAAAAAGTTACAAAAGTAACTTTGACGATTTATGCTTTGTTAACCCATGCGAAGAATATTTTGTTACACTGTCTAATAAAACAGAATTGACAGTGTGGGAGTGCATATCAGGAAATAAAGTATACATTTTTCATCATTAATCTATTAAAAAGATATTACATAATACCATTATTTTAAGGTGGGATTTGTAAAAAGTAAACAACAAATTGTTACAATTTCTTCAAATCCTGAATATCCTTACATAGCAACAGGCTTTTCTTCTGGAACTTTAGAATTAATTTCCATTTACAACCCTGAAGATCCATCGTTGCTTGCAAGATTTAATTTGTACAAGGAAGAAATTACGAAAATTTTGTTCAACAATGATGGAAATGTAATCGTCACTGCTAACTTGACATACGGCCTGTTTTTTATCATTCAAGTAAATAAATTCATCACAATATAATCTACATTGTTTAATGTTGCTATTGTATAGGGCACACCGGGACAACAGTTTGAAATTGTCACTTACATAGATTATAGAAGAGAAATTGTGGATATTTGCATAACTGATGATAGCAAATTATATAAATTGTATCTTTTGGTGCAACAAGTAGAACGTAAGGCAGTACGCCAGCGAATTGTTTTAAAAACAGTAATAAAAGCGAACAATGATATCAGAAAGAAAAAGTACTTGATACCAAAAAAGCTGTATTCACATTTCATAGAGATCAATGGTGAATTTTATGCTGTACCACAAAATTCGAAACATATGCATACTTTTAAAATTGTGGTACGTAGGTTTACGCAAACAACTGCAGCCGAAGAATACATTTCTTGGTTTTTATTTCAGAAAAAAGAAATAAAGATAACAAATGATGTTAAAACTGGACATCAAATGCGAGAAATTCAACTTGGATCGAATAATAATTATGTATATACGTATGGTTTGGATGGGTTAATTATTATACAATCCAAGGAGTCCATGGATACCGAATGTGTATTAATGCCACATTATAGAACCGAATGGGGAATTCGAACAATGTCCGTGGATTCGTTAATGCGTTATGTTATTTCGTTGGGGAAAAATGGAACACTGGTTTGTACAAAAATTATAAAATCAAACGAAAACAGAAAAGAACAAATCGAAACAAATAAGAAGAAATTGTTCGAAATGGAATCTATTTTTAACGCAAAAACTATTGGTTATGAGCCATCCGGTTTGGATATTTAATATTATTTTACATATAATTACAAATATATATTTTTTAATACATTTCAGGTGCTGATGACGGCAAAACATACTTAGAAATGAAAGAGAAAGAAATAGTGATGAAACAAACAATAGAATACGCGGAGACTCGCAAAAAAATTAATGATGAATTTCAAATGATTAAAAAGGAAGTTGCGCAATTATTTGAAGAAAATCTGGCAAATTCAGATATGAAAAAAATTAATATTCTAGAGTTTTATTTGCACGCGAAACTGAAAAATTATAAACAAATGATGACTGAAAAAGAATGTGAATTGACAGTGAAGTATTATAAGGATTTAATTAGAATTCAGGATGAAATATGGCGATGGATGATATCCCAATACTGGGATACAATGCTTGTGAAAAGAAAAGTAATTAAAGGAATATTCTCGGATATTCGAGTTGAGAATTATACAATGCCGCCTGACGATGCTAATGCGGAATATAATTACAAATTAGCCATATTGGGAAGGGAAACGGAAGAATTGGGCAGAATATGTCATGAGTTTCAACCTTGGGCCTTTTTGACTGAAAGGTTGATATAATTACCTAATTCACTGAGGAGTATTTTATATGAACCGTTTATATTTTCAGTCATATCAATATGTTACTAGAACGGGAACCAGAGTTTATGGAAATTGACGAAAAGACTAGATTACTTAAAGTTATTGAGAACGATGAGGCAAGCGATTCAAATTTGAATCTTGAAAAACTCGAGAAATATCCGAGTAGTGTAACTGCAGAATTTATTTCCCCTTGCGTTTATTTATATCAACAAGAAGAAGTACATACGTCTCTTCAAACAAATTACCAACGAATTCTATTACAGGTGAATCTAATAATTATAATATTGCATATCTGCATACTTCATAGTGAAATTTTATTTTTAGAATCACATTATAAAGCTCTGTAATTTTCTAAATGAAAAACATGAAGCTGTAATGCAACAAAAAGCACGAGATATGAATGAGATTTTGCGAAAGAATAATCGATTGAAATATATTTTATCAGAAATACAGAATAAGGAAATGTGCATTGTAGATCCTGTATGGCATCCGTCAGAAATTCCAGAAAGTGTGATCACTGTACAAGATCATGAAGTACGTAACATTCTACAAATGTTTTCATGAAACAAATTAACGCTAAATGTGTATGTTTAGATCGGAATTACACCGTACATATCGCCGAGCGAGCAAGCCCTTATAGATGCGGCAGCAGCAGAAGAAGAAAGAATAAGACTGTTGTTGTTAGCTGACGATTTCCGCGAAAGGGCGCTAATAAAAATGATGAATGGAATGCTTGAAGTTCGTTGGGAAGACACAATCAAACAGGACATACCACAACCTAAATGTATGGTAAGTACAGCAATTAATAATTTCAATGATTTATTTTATACGTTTCGACGAATATGTGAGATTATTTACTCTTCATAATTTTGCAGTTAGAAAAAGAACCAGAAAATTATAACGAAGATGACTATCGAGCGGTAAAAGCTTATGAAGAAAAAGTTTCATTGCTGAAAAGCGAGAGACATCGATATGGTAACATGCTCGAACAGGAATTCGCCAAATTATGGCAGAATATCAGAGACAGTTACAGGCATTTCAACAAAAAACTATGTGAATTATTACTTTTAAAAATAAAAGTCGAATCGGCAAGAAACCAACAAAATTTAATAATACAACGTACACAAATCATGTTTCAAAATCTTATATCAATGACAAAAAATGAAGCCAGTTTCAAGTCAGTTACACTATATTCAGCTACAATAAAAACAAAAATAATAATAAATTGTTGCACTTTCTAGAGAAAAAATCAAACAAAGTACAGACAATATAGGACATGTTCAGCGAATGATAAACGAACTGATGGAAGCATCAAATGAATGTAAATATGCAAACGAAGTACTTTTGACGAAAGAAAAGCAGCTAGACAAAAATTTTAAAAAGGATTTTCAAGAATACCCTGCTTTAGTTCAAGAACAAACAATTAAATTATACAAGTAGATATAGATGTTTATTGAGAAATAGTTTGGTGAAAGCATAGCAAGTTGATAGATGTGGACTTAGTAAATATCTTTTTTTAGAAAACATCCCAAGATGTCATTCCGTGGCATAAATAGTGCTTCTCTGTTAAATGAACTAGCAACTTGTTGCGTGACGCAAGAGAAATCTTTATTGTTAACACAGGACTGCCTAGATTATTTACGATCGGTCGACTATTTGGATCAATACATTGGTGTACCAAATACTATCGATGAAACAATGTATAAAATCATTTGTCGCCATCGAAGATTAAAAATTGACAATGAAATACGGGTATTTTAATTATAACCACTTACTTTTAAGTATATATTGATTTTTAAATATGTTGCCTCAGGTCAAAGCTAACGCACTGGACCAAACAGAAATCGAAAATGCAATTCAAATTTTGCAAAAAGTTCTCACACAGAGAAAAGATGCGAATTTAAAAATATTAGCCGATTTAGATGGGCTACGAGAAGATAAGCGTATTTTCTTGCAAAACAAGGAATTACAGATAGTAATTAAACAAGGTTTGGTCGAAGTAAAAATGACCGGTGCAATTTCGGATTTTCAAAATGCAATTATGGTTAACCGGAAAGAAGTGGAAAACATTAATGCTATTATTTTGGTGCGTATTAGTAATGCACGGATACAAGGTTTATTTCAATAATATTGTACACAAATTTGCAGAAAGCCGGACAACTTAAACTGAACGTAATGAATAATAAAATGATACACAGACGAAGCATCATAATGAAGGAATGGGAACATAAGAAAATGAATATGGAAATAGCGGATTTAATAGACGTTTTACATAGAATACAAACTACGAAAGTATGTATTTAAAGTAACCGTCGGATGAAAGTCTGATTGAGTCCATGCTAACATGATTATTATAGGTCACAAAAGAGATTCAAGTATATCTTAAACAATTATCCAAAGGTGAATCGTTAGACAGAGGTATTACATTAAATCAAGAAATTGAATTAGCAAAAAATATGTACGAAAGAATAATATCAGAAAAACAAGGTAAAATACATAAACTTGATAAAGAAACAAAAAAATTCAAAAAAGATAACAAGGTATTGGACGAGCAAATAGCGTCGATAAATGTGGACGTATGTGAACAGCAAGTCAGTCGAGATTTGGAATTTGAAAAGAAAAATAAGGAATCAATTCAGAAACGGTACAGTTATTGGAAACGTATAAACAATTATGCTAATATAATTGATTTACAGCATGACGGCTATTGTTAAACGAAGTAAACTAGTTAAACAAATCCAGGAGCAACATAATGAGATTCTAGTTCTTCAGACAGAACTGGAATTGCTAAGATTGAAGACTTATCCAACTTTAAAATTCAAGACACTTTACTAATAATGATTAGGTATGAGGATACGTTGAAGATGTACCATTTTAGAATTTATTACGTAGTTGTTGTTGTTTATTTAGTAATTGCAAATACAGAACTGAACAAATAAAATTATTACTTACATTTTAAAATTCTGTTACTGTTTGCAAACATCTATCACTGAAAAATTTATGTTTTGCTTTCATTGCTTCTCTATCAGTCTTCTGAAACACTTTGAAGAAAGAAGTTATTGGTGCAGTATTCGTTGATGTACCATTTTCTTCCTTTATATCTTCCCATTCAACATGATACGCATCTTTATCTAACGCATTTTCCGAAGTGGACCAACTGAACCTAACTAAATTAGGAAATCCAAACACTGGATCCATATGATCCACTAAGAATTGTTTTGTAACTGGATCTGTGGAAGAAATATTAGATTTTAATATATGCATTATTTTATAAACAAACTCGTCATCTTATTAACCTCCTGGATATCCACTTCCAAATTGTTTCTGAGTAATGTCCAGGCCTTCCTGAAACTGCCACACTTTTAATGCATGATCTCTAGTCACTTTCGCACAAATACTAGCAGCTGATACAACTGGATATGTAGAATCAGCTTTCTTGGCTACTGTAATTTTGAAGTCCGGAAACAAACTACTCAGATATTTCTGATATTTGTCTGGAGGACCTACGGTGTCTACATAAACCTCAGCTATATTAGCGCCTTCGGCCACTGCTCTTCGTATTAAAGCGATAGCTGAATCCATTGACACCTGATTCAAAGATATCTTCGATCTACTATACATACTGTTGCAAATTGTATTCGGTGATATAACTTCTACAGCCCAACCAATCGTGTCACATGCTTTACATATTTCAGAAAATATATCATCACGTTTTTCTTCTGTCAGTGCCTTGGAGTCCGCACATTGTAACGCTTCTAATAATGTTGCTCTAGACAATGGACAAAACGCAATGCCATATACCATTGGGCCTGAAATAAATTACAATTCATATTCATTAACAAATGTATTAGTTTATTGTTATTGTCAAAATCTGCCGCTAAAACTAACCTAAAACCGGTCCACGACCTGCTTCGTCTATTCCTAACAAACACGGTTCGTCCTTACATACTTGCGATATCTTTGATATGTACGTTGCATTTTCTAAATTGTCTATTTCAGATAAATAACCATTTAAATCTGATAATGAAGTAATATCTTTATCCATCGTTCAGCGTAACACAGCGTAACAAACTTCAGAATTTTAAATTCACCTCAGTTTCCTGAGTAATATATGTATGTTTATATGCGTTTGATGATAGAGGTCTCTCATGTTAATAACACACGAAAGTAGTATTCACAGATAAAGAACACAGCATTTCTTACTTTATCTTTTATTATATCTCCATATATCAAGATGTGGGTAGTTCTTTTACATTGCTGATTCTATATCTAGGTTCCCGGACGTCCCGAAAAACCGGGATTGTTATGGTTTTGAGGTCTAAATCCCGGTAACCCGAGATAGTATATCAGGACGTCTATTTGTTCCGGATTTGTGTATTTTAATAAATGACTTATTAGAAAACAACAAAAAATCGGTCAAATATGTCCCGGTTTGTAGTCTGTAGTCTGAGGCATCTAATATATTTTATTGAGACAAATTTTTATTCATAGGTAACGTACTTGTTAAATACATAGTTATTACATATTTATTATATATTTTGATTACGATTTCTTATTATTTCTAAAACGAGTACAAGCAAACTTAATAATATACCAATAAATAAAATCATAAACGCAGTTTGTAAATGATAAATTGTTAATTTATTATTCCTATCACTCTCATCTTTAAAGGAATAATCCACAGGAACCAAAACATGTTTGATTACATCATTATGTTCTGCTAACTTTTCCCATATGATGAAAAATCCAGTTTCTTGAAAGCGTCTCACTAACAAATTCATTATATGCAAGTACGGTGATCCATCAGCCACTTGAAATGCCAAATACCTTGGTAATGGACTTTCTTTCACCACATGTAAAATAGGACGACCATTTCTATAAAATTGCATTAAACGAGAATAATATGCTCCACGGTAATAATTAATTGCAAGTGGATTATTAAATATTGAAACGAAATCATTCTTTGAATTCTCGGCATGATCAAAACTACTCGGCATCGGTAGCATTTTCTTAACTATTCCATGTTTGGCTGAACCATTTAACGCGTTATCTATGTCATGTATCATTGTACGGTATGCTCGTATTATTAATCCGGAAGCGTCCAATTCTTCCAGAGTATTTATGTCTGGGTAGTACTTTGGTTCCATTAGAATACTGGTTAAATTACTTTGAAATGCCATTGAAAGGATTAGTGAGTATAACATCCAAGATATTGTAAAGACTCGTTCCGAATTAACAATCGGCAATGTTGGTAACGATACATTTAGTGCAATCCGCAGTATACTTAAATTTTCAACTCGCCACAAGCAGAATTTTATGAAATAAATTATGCAGGACCAAAGGACAACTACGCCGATAAATACACAAAGAACTGCACACCACAACTCAAATTTAAGCACCATGAATAAGTACAAATAATATGGGATTTTCCCACTTTTATGTATCATAATAAATAAATCGTCTTTGCCATGTGGATACAGACTTTCAGTTATACCAATCATATCTTCATTTAGCATCATTTCTTCAGTGTTGAGTATGTCTACATGTTGCTCTGTTATTATTCGTTTCTTCATATCGATCATCTTTACACTCAAATCATTTGTTTGTCGCCACGGATTTCTTTCTCCGGGTTTAAGAAAATCACCAGAATTTAAAATCTGTATACTGGCATTTAATTTTCTTATTAAACTCCACATAACTTCTATATCCTTCCCTCTGTAACTTATTACGCCTGTTGCATTATTAACCTCTTTACGTATTTTAGTCGGATCATCATCTTTGAGAATCAAAAACCGAAGAGGATATCCATTCAAATTTTTTGCTTTATTGTAGAAAATATCTCTATCAAATCGTACATCTGTTAAATTTTCTAAACGTTGTTCCTCGTCCCAGAAAGGATTATAAGTAAATACACGAATATCGAATGCCTCATTATATACTGTTACTACATTAAGAAATTTTTTATCCCAACATTGGCGAAACATTTCCACTAATTCTTCAGTGCTTGGACTTTTGTTGAGAATTACGAGAACTTGACACCGAGTTTCATATATAAATGTATCTTGAATACTTTTCAAAGTAGTCATCAAATCTTTAGTCGATTCAACAAATATAACCAATATTGTTAAATGTCCCATATACGGGGTGTGTTTTGCAATCTATAAAATATAGTCTTGTGTAAAAGATATATTATTAATATTTAGAACACGTTAATTGTTCTTTGAAATAATTATATTTGTTTTAGATACGTACCTGATCAATAGTGTATTGTACATTTTGCAAGTTTAAATTTAGCAAGAAAATACTGTTGATAGCACGTGAATTAAAGTACTGCAGCGAAATGTCAACGACTGTATTATTTTTACTGTTAATAATAACACTATTATAACCGTCATGTTCTTTCGAGTAAATTTCGTAAACATATTTAATATACTCCAGTAGAATGTTCGGAGGTTCCGCAATGATAACGTTACCAACGACTCCTCGTGTTACAAACACTGAACATATCAGAACTACTGTGAAATAATTCATAATGCTACATTGTTTTCTGCAACAGCGGTTAAAGTGTATTTCTATAGGTCTAATACAGGTATATATCCTTGTGGCAAACAATTAATAATTTTCTTCAACGATCATTAAAATGTTTGATTATTATCATCTGTGACTAATATATTACTGTACACAATGTAATGTAAACATATCAGGTATAAAATATAAAACCGTATATTAACATGCTTATCTTTCGCAAATTTTAACAGCGTTATTCTTTGAAATAATGAATATCCAATATTGTCGTGCCTGAATTTGTACAGCGTAAATGTACACACTACTACTTTATATATTTATAAATAATTATGAAAAAATAATTTTTAATGTTATAATAATAATATAGGAATACATGTATGATAAATTATAAAATAAGTTGTACATATAATCATAAAAAAATATTTTTCATACGTTTCAACTATAATCAGTATATTGATTATTTATTAGTTGTAGCTTTATGTTTTTTATTTAATTAAATTATTTTATTGAAATAAAAAACCTGACATTGTTATATGTGATTTATTAAAAATGTATCTAGCAACTACACAAAAAAAAATGTTACAACAAAACAAATTTATTGAGAATCATTTGGTTGTCTTTCCTTGTTCCTGAAATCTGTGGTATTCTTTCAGACGAATAGCTTGAATATTAATGAAGCCAGTAGCATCAGCCGGACTGAAATCGGCATGTTTATCCATGGACACCAAGTCCTCATTGTACAGAGATATTTCAGATTTTCTACCCAAGACAATAACTGAAACAAACATGATATATGCAAATATAAGGAAAAATTCAATGAACAACGAAAGATAAATTTCTGGATTTAATATCTTACCATTTCCTTTATATAGCTCTAAATACACGGTACCCGTCACCCCCTCCTGCGAGAGAGTTAAACATTTACGCCCATATTCCCCTTCAGGGGAAAACCAGAATCCGTTGTACACGAAATCGGCCATTCTGTCCCTTAAGTATTGTTTTAGTCGCAGTACTTCCTTATCTAAACAAAACACCTCTAGATCCACATGAGCTGTATGCAGGATCTGTCCGCCCGGTGTCTCGTACACTCCACGACTCTAATACAAAACAAATTCAAAGTTCACTGATCATCAATAGTTAATAGATCAACTACCGCAAACTGATAGTAATTGTGATATTTTTATAATTAATGAAAAATCAATGCAAACCTTCAATCCAATAAACCTATTTTCTACAATATCGATCCTGCCAATACCATATTCCCCGCCAATTTTATTCAAGAATTCGAATATTGTCAATGGAGATTCAAACTGTTTTCCGTCTTGAGTTTTTAAGAAAATCGCGGCTCCGTTTTCGAATAGAATGCTAAGTTTGTAAGGAGTGTTTGGTGCTTTCATTGGGCTGGTAGTCATCTGGAATAAATCTTCTGGCGGTGCCGTAGCAGGGTTCTCTAAAATGCCAGATTCATAGCTAATGTGCATAAAGTTAGCATCCATGCTCCAAGGGGCCTTTGGTGTGACGGACACAGGAATTCCATGCGATTCGGCATATTTTAGAAGATCTTGTCGGCCCTGGAATTTTGTACAGAATTCGTCCATGCGCCATGGGGCCATAATCTAAACAAATATTGATTGTGGTTTAGCACATATTTCAAGTTCCAGGTTTTCGATTAAATTACCTTGACGGTTGGACACAGTGCATAGCAGCTCAACTCGAAACGAACTTGATCGTTTCCTTTACCTGTAGCACCATGAGATATGTATTGTGCATTATGTTCCTTCAAACACTTGATTAGTCCGACAGAAATACAAGGGCGAGCAAGAGATGTACCTAATAAGTATCTCTGCTCATAAATAAGTCCCATTTGTATGGCCGGCCATATATAGTTGGTAACAAACTCTTTTTGCAGATCTTCAATCACGACCTAAGAAAAGGTAATAATTACGTACAGACAAAATATAAAACGAATAGATAATTTTTAACAATCTTAATTTATATTTTAAATTACTATTACAATATCAGTTATTTAGTACTATTAAGTAATAAATAAGTTATTATCGAAATTAAAAGTAGAGAAATATGTAAAAAAATAAATAAATTAATATATGCTTACCTCTGAAGCACCAATTTTTAATGCTTTCTTTTTTGCCAATTCGAAGTCTTCTACCTGGCCGATGTTGGCCATGTAGCAAACAACATTGTAGCCTTTCTCCAGAAGCCACTTCAGGATGCAACTGGTGTCCAAGCCACCAGAATACGCGAGAATTACGGTTTCTTTACCCATTATTTCTCTTACAGATCAAGTTACCAGACCGGCCAGTTAACTAATACTAAATGCAATTAAATTCCATCATATATATTTCAAAACATTTTCCTGATAGCAAAACTCAAGGACGTTCTATGAAATTCTCATCTTAAAAACAATTTTGCACATATTTTTCTAATGAAATTCGTAATTAAATTAAAAACAAATGGATTCTTCAATAGTAAATATATTACAAACATAATTTTATAATAAAATTCAAATTTTCAATCATAATTAATATTGATATCAGTACGCCACTGATGAAAAGGTCAAGACCTGTTTTATAAAACATAATTTTATCTCATTATTCGGAATTGTTCAGAATGTAGGAAACCAGAACAAATTAAACATGGCAAAACCGCAGTTGATTATTCAATGTTTATCTGTAATTAGAAGTTCTGACGATAAGGAAACGTTAATAACTTTAATCCAAGAAATAAATTTTGAAGAAAAAACAATTTAATTTATGGAATGGTTGCAGGGTAATACGAATTATTTTAAGGATAAAAATGAGAGTAATTTTATTTTGACATTTTACATTAAAATTATTTATAATATACGTTTCTGCAGCTACCACTATTTTTACAATTGGATCTAAAGAGACTCAACATGACATATAACAAATGTATTTATAATATTACGTCACTATTTTTACAATAGGATCGAAAGTGACTCCATCTTTGGTTCATATATAATATATGTATTTCATGTTCGTATGATAATAAAGTGAATATCAGTTATTAGCTACATTGTTACGAAAGAATGTTATTTTTGTGAGCAGTTATTCCCCTAGTTACTTATGTAATAACTTGCTTAAAACAAATTGCTTAACTGCACCATATTGCACTTCAGTTTCCTTGACAGTGCTCGACAGTGCTATCAATTTGAAGGTCATTCCAGCAAACAAAATATTTTTCTATACGCCTTTCCTATATATATTTATATATCAGCATATAACTACGTTATTATTTATCGTCATATTTGCAAGTTTCGTAAATAAATATTAAATTATAATAGCTTATACGCAATATTCTATGTTCTTAACCTCTATATATTTTTATATCAATAAATTTATAATATTTTTCGACACATTTATATTTATAGTATTACAGTTAACTATTCCAAAGTTGTGTTTTGAAACATGTATATTCTTGAATGTGAAAAATAAAATAAAATGCAATGGATGCTCGATGCTCTGTACTGACATGTGTGCAAATTACTTTGCACGATGCTTACCAATGTTTACTAGTTCACTTGCAATTTGGTTTTATTCATAAGAAGTACGTATAGTTATCTATTTTCACTGTTTTAGTCTTCGTCTTGATATAATATATGTGTGTTTATTGATATTAATAAAAATACTTAGGTTAATATATCGAATTATTCCGTTTTGTTTTACTTTCATTTAAATCATTTTGTATACGTAATTTATTTATCAAAAAGCTTTCACACTATCTGGATCTAAATATATACATTCTGAAGTAGGGATTCCCCTTTCTTTAAAATATTGTGACTAGCCCAGACTAGCCTGTAATTTACCAATTTCGCATTTTAGTTGATCAATCATTTTTTATCTATCGAGTGTTAAACATTTCATATTTCGTGATGGATAAAACAGAAGAAAGTGATTTCTCAGATTCAGGAAGTGAAGAATTTGAAGGTAATATCTGATATATTGCTATATTTCGTTCAAATAATATATTTATTTTTATGTAGAAATTAATGGGAAACCTGTAGAAAACGTTGGTGATAATGAAAATAATTCGTTAGAAATAGAGCAGTATGTTACAGAAGAAAAGGTATTTATACATTTATACTGAAGGTATTATTGTTATACCTACTAATATGTACTGTGAATATTTTAGCTTATTGAAGAGAGTGAAACAAAGACAAAGAAAGGACATCCTCTTATTTACGTTGATAATGTGATAAACCGTTCTAATATCATACGTCCATTGTATCAAAATGTGACGCCATCATTCGCAGACGAAGTACCTTTTCTTGTAGATGGAGATTCACTTCTAGTGACTGTTATGTTAGATCCGAATTGGTCGGATCAGTTGGGCGGTTCATCTTTGCATTTGGTCTATCTATTCGAACGACATTTAAATGTTTTCGTGCAACGAGGTGGAAATTTTCATATAGTGTTCTTCCAATGCTGGCGAAATGTTTGGAACGAAAATTGGAACATTTTATTCCATCGGTTAATCCTTATCAACCATTTGTCTCATAATACGAAGTATCAAGTGCACTTGTTTGATCATTGCTTTAATGAAAAACTCACTCACTTGATTTCAACTATTCGACCGGGGTTTATTTTAACAAATTTACACATGATAGAAAATTGCTCTCATTTTAAAAATATCAACACTAAATATATAATACACATGAGTAACATATTTGTATTAACTTTCTTACAAATGGATCTTCCGTGCATTGATACCAATTATATAAATGTGGACATTTCTACATTGAATGCTTTCTATCTGGAGAATAATCCGAGTGTTAAATCTCTTTCCACTGTATTTGGAAAAGTATTTAGAAATTACATAACAGAACTGCCACAAGTAAAAGAAATTACTAAATTACCCATAATACCAAATGCAGGCCAATACAATATAAGAACTTGGACCTCACTAATGGCTGCTACAATATTTTATAAAGAAACTACGGATGAAGAAATGTTAAAAAAGATATTTTTGACACTAACTTTAATGGAATCGTTGGAACTTAAAAATCGATGTTGTCCAAAACTTACAGAATCTTTAATTGAGTTAAATTATGTAATGTTTGAATGGCAAAAAGCTATTTTTTTGGCACATACACTACTTACCAACGAACAATGTGATTGGAGCAATGTATCAGATTTATGGCAGGGCATTTTATTCGGTCACGTTTGCCGCCTTACTAGCAATGGAATAAATAATGCTGAAGAGTTGGGCATAAATATTTCTAAACTTTATGAAAAATATATCGAAGATTTCAATAACATCGGTTATAATATTAAAGCATATCCCATAAAAAATTCTGTATTAAATGTAGAATGGTCTACATATGTGCCAGCGACAATTAACACAAGTACGTACATATTATTTATCAAATAGACGAACTATATTGCATCTCTTGTGACGTTACAGATCTTTCTCCACCTCAAGAAATAAAGAATCCATTGGTTGATCAGTTTTGTAGCAGTGTTCTGTATAATATTAAGTGGGTCTCACCGCCAGATTCATTGTTCAAGAAAAAAGAGTATGCGGAAGAACATCATTACCATTCAATGCGAGTACTTCGCGACGAACATGATCACATCAATGCCTCGTTCGCCTTAAAGAGTGATGATCCCTGGGAGAAAAGAAAGTAAGTGATTTTAGAGCAACTGTAAATTAGTAATGATAATTATACAAATATTTTTAGATATCAGAAACAAATAAGCAAATATGCCAGATACATGACTTTGTATGGCTCAAGCATTGAAGGACGAATGTTGCAAAGTAGAGCTATAATTCGTAACTCAAATAATGTATCGGAGAAGAAACAAAAAATGGGCAAAAAGGCACAAGATATTATCAATCAAAATAAAAAGAAAAAGGATAGCGAAATATTTAAACGAGAGAAAGAAAATTTGGATAAAATTGAAGCATTGTGGAAGAAAGTAGACGTTAAACCTGATAGTATCTTACATGCTATCAAGTTAGAATTAACAAAAATTCGGCCAGACAGTCCATTGCAATTAGATTACCTATCGTTGAAATTAAAAGTACTTCTAAAGAAAATAAAAAACAAAACCGGCACTCACACCAATAGGGAAGAAGAAGTGAAGAAAGATATCTTCTTAACTGTGCGGACAGCATTATCTCTATGTGAAGGTAAAAAAATGACAAGCAAACAACAGGAACTGATGTCAAAGTGCTTGGGCATAATTGAGTGTCAAGAAATAGCAAACCGTAATGGTTTACCTGTGGCTGGTAAAAGTAATTTTGATTTGGATGATACATGGATACGTTACCAGTTGGATAAACTTGGAGCGGATCTCATTAGGGAGACGAATGGTGTACCTGATACCAGAGTTCAGGGTTTCATACCTGATCCCTGGCAGCGGGAGTTGTTCGACATTATTGATAAAAAGCAGTCAGCACTGATTGTAGCACCCACGTCATCAGGTAAAACATACGCTTCGTATTACTGTATGGAGAAAGTCATAAGGGAAAGTGAGGACGGAGTTGTAGTCTACGTGTCCCCGACGAAAGCTCTGGTGAATCAAGTAGCAGCAACAGTGTACGCACGATTCAAAGATACACCCATGCCGGACGGCATGTCAGTCTACGGTATATTCACCAGGGACTTCCGAACACATGCGCTGAATTCACAGGTACCAACATTGAACTTTCCATCAAATTGGTAAGCAACTGGAATAAACTATGTATTCTGTACTAGGTGCTTGTGACTGTACCACAGTGTCTTGAGCTTCTATTGCTGTCAGCGCGTCGCCATAACTGGGTACATCGACTCAGATACGTTATATTCGATGAGGTCCACTGTATTGCAAGTGATATGGGGGGTCTTGCGTGGGAGCATTGTCTCCTTCTCATTCGTTGTCCATTCCTTGCACTGTCCGCCACTGTTCGTAATCCGGAACAAATGCATGCTTGGCTACAGCTAGCCGAGGATTACAAACTGTCCCGTCATGCTACTGAACAAAGTGTAAGAAAACCAGACTCATACAAGTAAGTCCACGTATCCCTATATACTTTGGTTACAGTTGGTTTACATTTGATTATTGTACAGAGTAAATTTGGTTATTCACTCCGAACGTCATTCTGACCTAACCAAATATACGTATGGTGATGGTGGATTGCATCATCTACATCCGTACATACACTTGGAATCTGGCGTTATAAAGACGCATGCAGGAATTCCCGGACATATGTTACTGTCTCCAGCAGAAACATTGCAGTTGTACGAAGCTATGGTTTTCGCAAACGCTGGATCAGCAAAACTCA
This sequence comes from Carabus problematicus, assembly GCA_963422195.1. Lineage (NCBI taxonomy): Eukaryota > Metazoa > Arthropoda > Insecta > Coleoptera > Carabidae > Carabus > Carabus problematicus. The sequence continues at coordinate 13,178,944 of OY728584.1, forward strand.
AGGAACTATCACCAGACAAATATTTTTCAAAATTATCAGAAAATGGTAAAATTATATATTTATCTTCTTCATTCTTTCCTAACTTGTTCGTTTTATACTCTTTCAGGTTTCATTACTAGGAATCTAGTACGTAAATACGAACAAGAATTGTCATCACTTTTAATTGATTGGTTCAACAATGACATTACAGATTTTGAAACTACAGTAAATTATTTAAAACCGAATAATATTGATAAAATAGTGGGTGTAGGTAAACGTTATATTGATGAGAATATTGTACAATTTATAACAAATTTGCGAGAAAGAAATATGTTGCCTGCAATCGTGTTTTCGTATAATCGGACACTAGTTAATGAAATGACTAAAATAATGACAAAATATTTCATGAACCAAAAGGTATGCATATTGTTTTATACATGTTAATATAATTCTGTGAAAAATGTACATTTTTAGCAAACTACCGATAGACGGGAAGATAAAAAGAACGATAAGCAGGAAAAATTAGAAAAGAAATTAGCGCATAAAACTGCAGCTAAACAGGGTATAGAAACCCGTACGAGGAATACTAGAGGTAGACTGAATCTTCTATCGGGAGGAGCTGCAAATTCTCTACAAGGTTTACAATAATTGTTTATTCATTTTCATCAACAGTTTTACTAATACTGTATGTTAATATTTTAGGAGTTGGAATGGCTGACTCGAAAGAAATTGAATTAATAGAACATAGATTAATGCAAACCGTTAATTCGAACAATTTTATTATCAATGCTTTGCGAAACGGTATTTGCATGCATCATGCAGGATACAACAACAGAATTAGGAGTGCCGTGGAAATGTTGTTCCGGAAAAAAGTACTCAATGTAGTATTTGCAACTGGCACTTTAGCTCAAGGTTAGTTCATTCGAATTAAATCAAATGGACTAAAACTGTTTTGTCTGTATACTTGATTTGTATTTAGGTATACACATGCCGTGTAAAACAACGGTTATTGCTGGTAACTCAGCGTATTTGAACTCGCTGGAATATCATCAGATGTCTGGTCGTGCTGGACGACGTGGTTATGATACTGCTGGTAACGTTGTGTTTTTCGGATTGAACACACGTAAACAGCACACACTACTTACTGCCCAGTTACCAGATATAAAAGGAAATTTCCCCATTTCTGTTACGTTCGTGCTGCGATTGTTATTACTCGTCGCTGATGTGACGGACAAGGGAAAAGAGTCCGAGGAAGCAAGAAAAATAACGGTGTCCAGAGTAATGACTCTGTTAGATAACTGTCTCATCTACATGGAAGAGCCCAATTTAAAAATACAAATCCAACACTTCTTTAGTTTCTCTGTACAACTTCTAAAAATGCAGGTGTGTTTCGGGAAATGGCGGTTATGTTATCTTTGATTAATTGTTTGTTTATTAGGAATTTATAAATGATTTTGGCGAGCCACTCAGATGGTGTGGACTGGTAACACATCTGCATTATCATGAGCCGGGTAATCTTGCGTTTGTGTATCTGTTGCAAAATGGTATCATAAGGAAAATTTGTACTGAAATGGACAACGAAACCGACATTTTGTACACACTGGTTGTGATTCTTAGTCATTTGTTTACTAAAATTCCGTACAATGATGCATTAGATAAAGAATTTGATAATTCCAAAGTGATACTGGACCCATTACCAGATTTTGTGTATGAGGTAAATTACAATGATGTGATTGCAGTAAAGTGATGTAACAAAATTTTCTATTCCAATAGGCTTTGGAAATTTATAATAAACAGATCCATTTTGTGTTCCATCAATATTTTAACAACGTGTCCATGGTATCAGATGAACCGGATAACATTTTACCGGTTTCATCTGTACGCATTGTTGCTGAAAACACCGGAGAAAATATTGATACAACTGGTATTTTATTTGAAACAATATTGTTAAATAAATTTATATACATATTTTATTTGCATGTTTCAGATAATTTACATAACAAATTCTTAAATTTGTGCACACCAAAACTAGTATGTTCCGCATTCTCTACCCTGTCAGGTAACAGTGATGACGATCTATATACTCCACAAAACTTAATCAGCAATATAAAGCAGTCGGTAAGTAATGGATACAGTTAAATATATACAACATTTTATAATAATGTTTCATTTTCTATACAGATGTGTACAGAAGTAAAAACAATACCAGTGATTGATTTAAAAGCAAATTTGAACGGTTATGCTCTAGATTTCTTTAGACACGGCATTGTCGAAGCCATTCGAAATGATAATGGACTTAAACAAGGTGCAGAATTTGCTTTAATTAAAGATTTCTTACTTCTGATAAGGACAATCGTAGTGGCGTTGGAAGAAATGGAAGTGAAAGATGAAAATGATGTCGTGATTGGACATTTTAAGAAATTGTCTGATAAATACAATGTATTATATTGCAAAGCATTTGATTTGTCTGGATTCTAATTGAATATAACACAATGTATAACCTATAAAATATTAATATTATATTTCTATGGAATAAATATTTTTTTAATATTGTGAAACAAATACCTGCCTGCATGCCTCACGACAATGTTTAATAACTATCTAACTAAAAACGACAACTACAATTGAAACAGAAACTCATCGTGTACGATGGATAAACTCTGTCAGAATATTAAGATGATGCTGCACATAGATACTAATTTAACAGTGTAAATTAATCTTGCAATATATCAAGTACATATTATAATATGTAGTTTCTTAATTCCATAAATTGTTAACAAAATCGTGATTCGTGTTAGATATTTTTCTTCAGTGTATTAAGTTCAAAACTGCTGTATTTCAGACGTTTGTATATTATCCCAGTACATCTCTCATCATTCAAATTAATTTGATATAAATCCATCCTTCCGCGATACATGAGGCATTTCCTAAATATGAAAAATCTAATTTGTACATTTCGCGCCTAACGTTTAAAATTTACTATTGTAAATCAGTTGATACTAATTTCGCATTATTTAGTGAGCATGTAGCTAATTTCACGTAGTTTAGTGGCATGCTTAAACGTCAAAGTACGTTATATATAGCTGTGTATATATGTTTTTGTGTTAAACAATACTTGCACAATTATAACATAAATATATTAATAAACACCTATAAAGGATTGTTATAATTGAGTAATATCAATAGGGAATAAGAGATGGAGACAATTCTTGAACAACAACGCCGGTATCATGAAGAAAGGGAGAGGTTAGTTGATGCGATGGTAAAAGAGATGTTACATAAAAAAGCAAGTGTAAGTATTTAATTAGACATAATGAAAAGTTTGCCGTTATTATAACAAAGTGTTTTAGTATCGAGAGTCAATTAATTCGGATCACAGACTTAAACTTCTTTTGGATCAGTACATGATCAGTACCGAAAGATTAGTGGATCTGTATGAAGATCGAGATGGGCTTCGAAAAGCCGAAGTAGCCTCTTTGACGGGTCCAAATGAATTTATGGAATTTTACTCTCGACTAAGACAAATCAAAGATTTCTACAGACGGCATCCCAATGAAGTAATCATAATTTATCTATTTAATTTGAAATAAATTGAATGAAAATAAAACATCTCTATATTTCAGATTAGTGTACCTATGTCTGTTGAATTTGATGAAATTGCAAAAGCCCGGGAGAATCCCACAGAGGAATTGGCAAGTAAGTTTCGAGTGATTATCTTGTAATCTTCGATGTATTTGATTCTGTTTTCAGATATGGTAGAATTTTCGGATGAAGAAGGTTACGGAAAATATTTGGATTTGCACGAGTGTTATGAAAAGTATATAAATCTGAAAGGAATTGAGGTAAGTTTAGAAATAGTAACATTAATATAATGGAAGTTAACATGTGTCGATATATTTTACAGAAAGTAGATTACATTACGTATTTAGGAACATTTGATCAGTTGTTTGATATACCAAAAGAGAGGAAAACGGGAGAATATAGACGTTACTTGATTGAACTTGTAGATTATCTTCGTATATTTGTGTCTCGTATTAAACCGCTTATGGATATTGATATCGATATGCAGTCTGCTGTGGACAGTATGGAAGCACAGTTTGATAATGGAATGTTTCCTGGCTGGCCGGTACGAAATACGTTATACACATAATTACTTATATTTAATAATAAATTATAACTTTCAGAAAGAAGCAGGTTCCGCTTTGACAAATATCGGTGCCCATTTAGAATTGTCTGCATTTTCTAGTTGGGAAGAGTTAGCGTCATTAGGTTTGGACAGACTTAAGTCTGCCTTGATGGCATTGGGATTGAAATGTGGCGGGTAATGAATCATTCTCTTTAGTTTTCTTTATGTATAAACTGATAGTGTTTATTATATAGTACACTAGAAGAACGAGCACAGCGATTATTTTCTACTAAAGGATTGAAATCACTTGATCCATCGTTACTTGCAAAAAGTAAACCGGGTAAAGCAAGTAAGGAGAAGGATCACATGAGACAGAAAGAAATAGCGGGATTAGAAGCACAAGTGTACAGGTATTTCTAGTTATTATTTCTTACTCGACGTATTTTACATAGTATGTGTTTAGATTAGCAGAGCTTGTATCTGCACAACGTACTGCTTCGAAAGAAAATGTACAGAGAAAACAAGCCCGTACGGAGGGTGAAAGAGATGACAGTGAGGCAGACGATAGCGGTGATGAATCACCAGAAGAAGATAATGATGATGTGCCGTATAATCCGAAGAATCTTCCGCTTGGTTGGGATGGAAAGGTACATTATATGTACTACAATGTTTATTATATACTTACCTAAATAATAAATTAATTTCAGCCCATACCATATTGGTTGTATAAACTGCACGGATTAAACATCAGTTACAATTGTGAAATCTGTGGCAATTATATATACAAAGGCCCGAAAGCGTTCCAGCGCCATTTTGCCGAATGGAGACATGCGCATGGCATGCGTTGCTTGGGCATTCCTAACACAGCCCACTTTGCTAATGTGACACAAATTGAAGATGCTCTAGCATGTAAGTACATAAGTATTATACTTACTTTTCTTTGCATAACAAATATATTATTTGTTTTTTAAGTATGGGAAAAATTAAAAGTTCAAAAGCAAGGAGAAAGATGGCAACCGGAAACGGAAGAAGAATACGAAGATTCACAAGGCAACGTAGTAAATCGTAAAACATACGAAGATCTTAAACGCCAGGGCTTGCTATGATCAGATGCATTTGTTTCTTATGTATGGTTTATTGTTTTGTATACTTTTTTACATTTAGTATAAACTTTATAAGCATTTTCAACAGTAATAGTTTCGAATAATACTGAAAATATTTTCATTTCAAGATCATATACATTTATCATTGTATGTAATAATGTTGTCAAATAAAATACACATTAAATATACGATTTGAACACACAGTTTTGAAGCACGAATACCATGCGCCATTTAGTTGCGCGTAGTTATTGTTTCGTCACGGGGAGAGGAAGCGTTAAGTGACATTTGCCAGCGTAAGTCAGCAACTTACACTGTCATTTGTACATTCTGCACGGCATTGGACCATTCCACTTTAGAGGGGATGAGGTAAAATGCTGGTGACACTTTGGTCCCACATGGACACTGGCAACCTATTAGTGATTGAACAATACTGATTAACAATTACCAGAGTTATATAATTAAATACACTACCCATTATCCAGCTGAACGATCCCAGTTTTGACGAGCATTTCGGACAATGTAATTTACCCTGTACCGTTTGTGTGACATTTTTCATCCATGCAATTGGTTCAACAAAGTAAGTTTGTACACATACGTCCTTCTCCGTGTCACTGGTTTCTTCTTTATCAACTGGTCGATTTTTCCCATTCCAATACAGTTTATTTCTCTCGGTATGCGAAATAACATTTGATTCGGAAGCAACAATGCGTCTGAAATTGAATCATACGGAATGTAAGAGGTTTTTAACATCGTAATAATATAAGCAATACTTATGTAACAAAATAGAATTCACCTGCATTTTTTACAACGATAAACTTTTGGATCAGGCTTTACTTGCATTATACCCGGATCACTTTTTATCAAGTCCATGTAACACTGTGGCAGTATTTTTGTTTTCCGTACACGGTCAGCCGCCATTGATAATCGAAATTCTCTGTATTTAGTGTTCGATTTATCAATGCCGTAACCCATTTCTTCGTATAATTTCAACTGATACACGAAGCCTTCATTTGGGTATACTATTTTTCGTTTTTCTTTCACTCTATTACGATAAAACAATTAAGCATAGAACAAATAAATTCAGTTACAACTGTGTACCTTTCCAATGTCGCTTCGTACGTGAGTTTATATTTTTTCATGATGTATGCGATTACTACAGCACCACTTCGAGACATTCCAAAATAACTGGAATGATATATAGTTACACGAATAATAGTTTAGTGATATACCTGTGTGTATCGCTAAGAATTCATTATTACCAGTGAACTAGTATCACTCCATTTGCAATAGCTTCATTGATGTACGCGTTAGTTTCTTGTAGATGACTTATGATGTCTTCTTTCGGTTGATCGACTAGATGAATGAACTTAGTTTTTAAATTTGGCATATCTGTTATCTTACGTGGTAATGGGCAGGAATCTAATGTTAAAATGTGTGTAATTCCAAGTAACTGTAACGTTTCAACATCCACAGCTGCTGTCACATTTCCTAAACAATTCAAACGTTAAGTATTTGTTTTGAAAATTAGCGTATTTTTATTTACCAAGATATATTTTTGATTCAATGCAATCCAAACTCACTGGACCGCCATCAAAATCATCTCGTGTTAATTGACTCTCTTTGCGGCGTGTATAAGATGTATTTTCCATTTTCTGTGTCATTCGCCCTGAATAAATTAGGGGTTGTATGGTGCAATTTCTGTCAATGAATATTTGAGGTTAGAGAACATGCTATCTCTTTTGTTTGTTTATTAATATCATACATCATCATACTTTAGTCAACTGCGTAACTTTTAAGTCTGGTACGAATTTCTTTTATTTGCGTTTATACTCGTTGCCATAGTGATGTATTTGTCTTTATGCAGAATATTGATTACTCGAAATACTTTATTAATGTATACACGGGCACAAGCTTCATTAGTCAATGAAAGTAGTAATGGTGTTATTCATGTTGAGTCTGCTCAGGAATTTCACATGAAAGTAAATTCCGATACAGCTAAAGTTGAATACGTACGAAATGGAGATGTACTGGATTTAACGGATAGTTTCGTTCCTGAGTCCATGCGGGGAAAAGGCTTGGGGCATCGTTTAGCACAGGTGAGACACATATTTTAGAATTGAACGTTACACAATTAATATTGTAATCTTATCTCTAGGGTACCTTCGATTACGTAGAAAATACCAATTTAAAACTAAAATTGACATGCACGTTTCTGCAGAAGTTTTATGAAGAGAACAAAGACCGTTATAAACATTTGGTTGTAAAGTAATCGTGTACACAATATAATTGTTAATTGTAGTATCATATTGCCATAGATATAGTGCGAGTATCAAAATGGATGAAATAGAGTTGAAATCTAAAATGTTCTTTTATTTACGCGATAAACATTATCATGCCATGCAGACAATAGGTTTGGAGGGTATAGTAAAGTATCCACAAAATGTCACATTTAAATTGCTTAATGCATTTGCCATGATCAAGTGTTGTCGTATACCTGATGGTATTCGAGAATTCGAGACCTTACAAAGTGAAGATGAACTTATATTAGCATGTTTGTTAGTTCTTATTCACATACATAAAACGCAGCCTGCCATTGAAAAAGAAGTGCTTCAAAAATTAGACATGCAGTTGAAAGAAATCAGAAAGAAATGTGGATCTAACGAATTTTACTATGCTGCGTTAATATTATTTGCATGTGAGAAATATGATAAAGCACGTGATTATATTGATAAATGTTTGAAATTAAATTCCGAACATGTCGATGGTATCGTGTTAAAAGGTTGGATCGAATTATACATTGGAAGAAATAATTTAAGTGTTTCTAATGAAATCATTCATTATTTTTCTACTATTTTAAATAAAAACAAAAGATATGCGGATGCAGCTTTCGGTGAGATGGAATGTTACGAATTTGAGAAAAAAATGGAACTGGCATTGAATGCTGCTAATAAGGCAGTAGTCCGCCATCCGAATATGATTGAATCGCTTGTGAAAAAAATGCATATTCAGTTTGGAATTAAAGACTGGGAACAGACGATCGAAACAATGAATCGTATAATTAACATTGATAGTATTAATTTGCACGCTTTAAAAATGAACATTTTGATTCTTTTATGTCGCGATGGAAATTACGATGAAGCTACCGAATGCATTACGTCTTTCTATCGAGTCTTGGAGAATGCCGAATCGAAAAATGCGATTTTATTTTTTGAAAATGCACAATTGTTCAGTCGAATTTGCGGACGTTCGATATCTGTTTTGACAGAAGTGTATAAGTATGCGGAAAAAGCAGTTCAATTGGAACCGAGAAATTCAGATTTTATCAGTGAATTGGGTTATCAAAGTTTATTGCAACGGAAAATTAAAGATGCGACACGTTTTTACAAGTCTGCGGCCAAAGTAAATGAAGCTTCTATTGAAGCACTGATAGGATTAACATTATGTGAACTGGCAGAAAATGGTATAACTGATCAAATACACCATCAGATGGAGTTTATACTTGAAATGCACGGCTCACGAGCTACTCCTGTGTTGCTGTTGATGCAAGCGAAACTTGCATCTACTACACCAGACATAGCAATTAAATATCTAAACGAAGCTTGCGAAATTCACTTGAAACCTTTACAATTCCATCCATATGGTGAAACTTACCTTAAGTTACTTGATCCAGATTTCTTATTAGATGTCACGAAAGAATACTTACATTTCTCTCCTCGGCAATCCGACATAGTCGGTAAAGGTAAACTTGTATCGGTTCAACCCAATTCGGTAGTAAAGAAAAGCCTAAACATTTTGAAAACCATAACGAAAGCCTGTCCTGGGTTGCAAGCGGGTTTGTACTTGTTAGCTAAAGTTGAATTTTTAACAGGCGACTATGCGTCTGCCATGAGCACTCTTAATCATGTTTTGAACGATGTAAACACTAATTCTGCCGATGCTAATTTGTTAATGGCGCAAATTTATATACAACAAGGTTCATATCAACGTGCTTCTCAGAGTCTAGAAATGGCACTGAGTAATGATTTTAAAGTACGCGAAAGTCCATTGTATCATTTCATTACTGGAATGGTGCATAAAAATGAAAATAACATTGATGAAACCATCAAAAGTTTAACTACAGCATTAAATTTAATTGACATGAGCCCAAAAGATATGTCATACAATACAGAGAAACAACTGAGCAGTGAATTAACACCGTCTGATAAAACTACTTTATATATGGAGCTAGTCAACGCGTACACATTGAGTGGCCAGACTCACGAGGCAGCGAAAATCATGGAAAACGCGATGTTAGAATTCAAAGAAGGTCCGGAAGAAGCGAAAATTGTTATTATGAATGCTGAACAAGCATTGCAGAAACGCGATGTGAAAATGGCTATAGAATTGTTGAACAAAGTCAAACCGGAGGAACCGTATTACATTGAAGCACATACGAAACTTGCTGATGTGTACTTGAAACATAGAAGGGATAGATCAGCATTTGTGCAATGTTTTAGAGAAGTGGTAGAACATTGTCCAGGCCCAGAAAGTTATTTGCTGTATGGAGATGCATGTATGTCCATACAAGGTATAGTAAATGTTCCAGTTTATATTTTAAACTTACACCAAGTAAAAATATTTAAAATAATTTTTTTCTAGAACCTGATCGCGCAATCGACGCTTACGAACGTGCTTTAAACTGTAATCCAAAAGATCCGACACTAGCCAGCAAAATGGGCATTGCGTTAGTAAAAACACATCAATATAATAAAGCTATAAATTACTACAAAGAAGCCATAAAATTGACGGATAGTTCAGATTTGAAAATTGATTTAGCCAATCTGTACATGAAATTGAAACAATATGATAAAGCTGAAGTTGTTATGCAGGAGGAATTAGAATGCAACAGAAACTCGGGCAGTGAGGATTTTCTAAATTTGCAGTTTAGATCTAAGAGTTTGTTGTTATTGTCAAAGGTACAGGAAAAATCCGGCAATATCAAGGGTGCCTTGGTTACTCTGAAAGAAGCGAAAGATTGTCAAAATAGATTGCAGAAACGGCTGCCATTGGAACAATCAGGTATGGTAATTGTAGTATGTAGTGTATCAAAATTTATGTTAATATATGACAAATACGTACATTTCAGGTAGTGTGGGTGAACAAGTTCGAACCTGTGTGGAAATTTGTACACGTATGGCTGAATTATCAGTTTCTATGCGTGATAATGAAAAAGCCGCGCAGTATTATAAAGAAGCGCTGTCACTCAATCCAACTAATTCAGCATTGTTGGTTGCACTGGCAAAGTTGTATTTGCAAATGAATTATTTGGAATTGTGCCAGCAGACATGTTCTGTCCTGTTAAAAACTGACCCTGAGAATGAAGCAGCATCAGTTATGATGGCGGATCTTGCATTTCGAAAAGTAAATAAATAACACAATGATCGTGATTTTGTCTAATTTATACATTTTCCAGATTGACTTTGATACCGCTTCGTTTCATTTCAAACAAATTTTAAATAAACAACCGACTTATTGGACAGCTTTAGCTCGTCTAATTGAGGTTATGAGGCGAACGGGAAATTTGATTGAAATTCCTGCATATCTGCGCAAAGCCGAGGAAATGTGCGACAAACCCAAGGATTCCGGTTTAGCATATTGTGTAGGGCTGCACGAGTGGTACTCGGGCAATCCTAACGCTGCTTTACGGTACTTCAACAGCGCTCGTCAAGACGCCGAGTGGGGACAACAGGCTATCTACAATATGATTGAGATTTGTTTAAATCCTGAAGATGAAATGGTTGGTGCGGAAGCGTTTGATAATGCTGATGATCTCGAGTATCGGGATTCACGAACAATGGCTTTGCGAACAGGTACAATTCTAATGGTTTTCTTTTAATGATAATTACTGTTTATTACTTTTATTGCAGCTGAAAGACTACTCAAAGAACTAAAACCTCGTCCAGGTGGTATAGACGACGAAGCGCTAAGACATAGAATTTTGCGTAATTTTCTCATGTTAGCTACAAAGCAAAAAACAAACATTGAAGTAGCTCTTGATGATTTCACTGCGCTGGCCTCACAGGAAACATTCAAGGAGCACATCGGTCCAATACTAGGTGTTGCATCGGCGCACACACTACTTAAACAAACACAACGTGCTCGTAATCAGTTGAAACGTGTTGCTAAAAATGTATGGACATTTGAAGATGCTGAATATTTGGAACGCTGTTGGTTATTGTTGGCAGATATATACGTGCAGTCCGCGAAATATGATTTGGCGATGGACTTGTTGAGACGTGTATTGCAGCATAACAAGACATGTACAAAGGCGTACGAGTTTTGCGGTTATGTAGCTGAGAAAGAACAGCATTATAAAGAAGCAGCCAGTCATTACGATTCTGCATGGAAATATGGAGGCAAAGGGACTCCAGCCGTTGGATATAAGCTGGCGTTTTGTCACATGAAGTGTAAGAAATACGCGGACGCAATTGATGTATGTAATCAAGTTTTGAAAGCGTACCCTGATTATCCAAAAATCAAAAAAGATATTTATGATAAATCGTTAAACAATTTAAGAACTTAATTTTTGGTGATTCAGAAATCTATTCCGTCCATTTATGCACTAAGAAAAGTATGAATATATTTTAACAGGCAATTGTGTATTTTTTTCTTATACCTTATGACATACAATAAAATGAGAATGGAAGTATAGATAAAATGAGTTTTTATTTTTAAACAATAACATATATGTTGATATATTCACAGATAATACTTCTTGCAAACATTTAGTTTTATCTTCTCGGTAGGTTAAGGTATACGTCACACTCAATTATATTTTAGTATATACTTTGCTTAGATCTGTAAATTAACATATTCGGATAATTTATGATAGTAGTATAAAAATATATTAGGTCATACTTTCATAAAATGTCTTGACTGGTCTTGACTTTGGTTAGATAATTAAAACATTAATTTAATGTTTTGTATTAAGCTAATAATACATGTATATACTACAAACAGGGTGACCAGGTCTCAGGGTTTCACCCGGAGTCTCAGGGTTTCAACATCGTTTCTTCGGGCTCCGGGTTATGTTGTAAAATCTCCGGGTTACGCTAATTTTATCTAAAATTAATGTAAATGGTTTATAGTTACGTTTCATATAATCATAGCAAATTTCTATGGTGGGAATTAACATGTAGATAAATTGTGATTATTTCTGAACGATACATTTTAGACCAAAGGTGTAAATAAAAAAATTACAAAGTGTATCATATGTTATGTTCAGAGCTAAAATATTTTTGTATATCGAGTAAATCAATTTTGAAATATTGCATTTTGATGATTTTGATTAAGAAGTCATAAAACAAAAATTGCAGGTTTTTTTTATATATAAAATCGTATTTTCATTTACTTTATGATCTTCTATAATTAATAAAATAATAAATTACTTTTTACACGTCCGGGAGTAGAAGTCGGTTTCTATGACGTCAAAATCGGGACAGAAGTAAAGTATTTACACCCTAGGTACGAAAAGACTTTCCGTAAGGGAGTTTTTATTATGACAAAGGTTTTTATACATAAATGTCTGTTGTCATGGTACGCGTTGCATGGAAACATTTCCAAAGGCTTCTAAATATTGCAATCTCACTCTGATTTATTATAATTCATTATTTATGAAATTAAGTGTTTCTATTTCCGATCGTAGAAAAAATAATATATACTCCTCGGGAGACACCACCATTTTTCCCTCGATGTATTTGTAGCCCTCTGTCTTCGCCCCCGGACTTCAAATCACATCTCAGGAAAAATAAGAGGTTTCTCTCCCTTAGTGTATAATGTACTATTATATAAAATCACAATATTAATTTTAATTTAATTTATATTAATCAAAACACAGCGTTTTTCATTCATAACCTCCTAATCTGTTATTAAAATGTAGATTTCGTGGAACACCCGGTACCTACGTATATGTATTTTTTTTATTGTTTAGTCTGTAGAGATTTTTATAATAAAAAATCCTGTATTTCCGATTTTTTTCAATCTCAGGGTTTACCTAAACTTTAATCTGGTCACCCTGACTACAAAACAAGTTCGGAAATTGATTTCTCAAAAAATAACACTGATTAGGCTGGTGTAAATATTTGATTATGACAACAATTATAATTTTACGAAATTATTTTTTTAACATTTAGTTATAATAAATACTGCAGACAAATAACATATATCGGCATGGTAGCACAATGTTGTAAAAATTAGTTTTTCGTAGACAAAAATAGGAAGAAAAATACCTGTTTCAGTTCCATGATATTCAGTCGAGATACATGACTTGGGTTGCAGAAATTGCACCGCAGAAACTTAGTGCACTGGCCACACATATAACCGCCGTAGTTGTCTGTGTCAAACTGACAATCGTACCCATACAAATGGATAAGATAAACTGTGCGAGAAATACCTACAGATGACATACAAACAGACGTATTCAAACCATTCATTCACCACAAGTAATACGTATATTCACGTATATTAGTGTTGAACTTCAAGTAATAACTGACTTACCATACTAGATACGATGGCAATATCGGTTCCTATTCCTCGAATGTGCGTTTTAGCATTGGTTGTTGTATGTGTGGAATTCACTTCAAACTGGAACATTTCACTCATGTGTATTTGATGATTAATCGTGGAATATGATTATTATATTTACCGTTCCCTTTTCATGATATTTTGAAATTAAAAGATAGGGCATAGTGAATAGAGTAGAGTACATAATACCCGCTGCGCCGCTGAAAACTATTACACCTGTTTTACTTCGTGACAGAGCAAGAAGTCCCATTCCTAAACAGTAAGTTAGCAATCCACCGACGTAAATCCGACGGGATCTGAAACAAACCTAATTGATATTCTCTGTTTTTTATCATTTGCATTTATACAATTTACTTATAATGAGAAATTAATTTATCTATTATCAAAGAATAACAGACGCAAGATAACGAGTATAAGGACATTCCCCAACATCCGAATCGTACTCCTTCTTCATATAGAATTCTACTTTCAGAACCTGGCGGAGCCTAAAATAACCAGTAAACATTGCAGCATTTTTTACAAAATATTTCCATTTAATGTACCGTTGGATTTCCATGAAACACAGATTCTCCAACGAAATCCGTGAAATACAGAGAATAGCAAACATGGGCCATCCATGAAAATAAGTTTGTAACGCATAATATCCTCATGGAACCTGGCATATAAATTATACTGGTTAAATACATCATAAGTGATGGGTCCGCATTGTTTTCCATATTTTCTTCTGCTTCTATTCCAACAGTGTTCAAATAGTCATTTTCTATATCAATATTGTTCTCTGACAGATTATTGATAATTTCATGCGGTACCTGTAAAAACGGTAATTATTACACAGTTTACATATTATAATTGTATTCATACTTGTTCAGACTTGTCTTCAAATGTAGATCCATAAGCAGGTGCCTGTGTTTGCAGACATGATGTGGTCTCTGTTTTTAGAACTAGTTGTTCATTTGGCGAACTAGGCGTCGGTGCGTTAGTTGCATCAAGGGTTTTCATTAGAAATATTTCCTTAAACCATATTGCATTCAACATTGGTAATGGAATTTCTGGGAAACTAGTCATTGTACATGTGACACATATTATAAAGATAAACGTGATAAGTGTAAACACGGCTCGTACATGACCTCCTAGCATTTCACCTGAAAATTAATCTAATTTTAAAGAAATTATACACAGTTGTATTCACAGTATATTAAGTTTGATAGTTAACGTATTAGAATAGTTACTGTGATGTGCAATGAATGAATATGAGCAAATATGTACCATTAATGAAACTAAAAATGAGTGATGGATGATTAAAATGATTCGATGTTGATCCGTTACCAAAAGCTGTATTATCCCAATCGATTCCTCCCAATGCATATCCAAAGAATCCTCCGACACCGGCCATTATTGTAAAAGTACTCAGTCCTTTTGCGTGATCCTCTGTAAAATATTATTTTAACATACATCCTTCATATTATATGTAATTTGTGTTGTACCTTGTACAGTAATATCTAATAAATAAGCTCGTGCAGGACTTTGACATCCGTCAGCATTGAAATCCAGCAGAACCGTTCCCAGAATCGTAAAGAATATTCCCCGGGGATGCCAATTACCGTAACTAGGTTTTGATGGCCTGGTCGTAACTGCACTGGTGCGGTGGGGAGATATGTCCGTATTATTGGTTACATCTGGTGGTATTGGATCACCAAGCATGTAACCGAAATGTTCACCATTCGGTACCAAAATTAAACCTGGAATTTATGTAATTATAAATGTCAAATTTAAAGTGACTGTGTCGTTTAAATCATTCATATACAATATATATTGGCGGTAAGAGATTGATGTAAATTTTTACCTATTAGTACACCAATTGACATCAGAATTATGAAAGGCCGTCTTCGACCAAGGTGCAAAGTGCACCTATCGCTGACGGAGCCTAAGAAAGGTGTTAAGAAAAATCCAATTAGGGGTGAGAGTGCCCAAACTAGTGTCATTCGCGAGTGTTCTACGCCTATTTTCAGCAACGTCGGAGACACAAATGCTGTTTCGGCTGCATACGAAAATTCGATACCGGCAACTACTGCCGATATTCTCATAAGTTCCCATCGTGATTTCTTTCTGTAAATATCGATCGGAAATTTATTTCACCCTATGCACGACTATAGATGAGGATTGCAAGGATTACGTACGTTGTCACTAATTGGTTGACAAATCAACTACATTTGCAAGCAATTTATTTTGTTAAAGACGAGTTTATAAGAAAATAAAGAGAATAATCTATATTAATTGCAATCCTAGCATATTTGTTAGCAGTAAAATAATGTATTAATATGTTGGTCTCTATACATTGTTTATTCTGCTGACGATACGATTAAATTGATTTATATTGGAAAGTAGATTGATTCTCTTGCTAGCGTTCTTAGTCCGCTGAAATCGGATTAATCAATGTGCGCGCAACAGGCATGTATTGTGTTTGATAGATAATTATAAATTGAATTAAAACATGAAATTGCACAATATTAGAAAAACTAGACATAAAACCAGCTTATTGCTAAAACTATAAATAATTTATCTCACAACAAATTTCATATAATCAGATTTTTTTAAGTTGTTATTTAAATATTACAAAATTATTAATATCATGCACATCTATATTTGTTTTCTAAATGAAATATTTAATGTACCTGAAAACATGTTGATATTCATCCTTCAAATCGTCGTGACTCGATTCAGTCCTTTTAGTTTTGAAAACTTGTTTAATACTACCCATAATTCCCTCAGGATGTGCTTCGCGCCATCTGTCCCGGTACTGGCGGATGTCTTCTTTAATAAGATGTGCTTTACCAATCGTTCGTTGGTATTCAAATATTTTCTCTTCTTTACTAGTCATGTTGAACGAACTGTTAGTGGTAGACTTATATTCGTACTTGGGGTGAAATTCACACGTGCTGTTCGTCCGGCTCGCGAATTACAACTGTGCGAAAATACCTCGTGAGCGAAAATATCAAGCTGTGAGATTTAGCCTCATGTTAGTTGTGCGCACCCTCCAATTGTTGAGAAAATTTCAAACGACCACGCAATTTCCAATGAGCAACGGGAGTTTGTTGCAGTTTTCTCATTACTTGAATATGTTTCCCCTTCTATTTTGCAAGATGTTGTCTCGGGTATTCTCTGAAATATACAGTTCTTGTTTTATTCTAAGCTTTGATGGACTTTAAGCAATTAGCCTTTTTGTCTATCGAAGAATGAATCACTGAGGATAGACATGATATGTATTTATGTACTATAATCATGTGGCCTTCATGTTTTCATGTGTATAATATTGTCCTGTCTATGAATTCATTCGTCAGAAGCCGACTAACTTAGGGATGAGTAAGTTAAAAATAAACAGAAAGTATTATCTAGCTACAAACTGAATTACAAATGTATAATTAATTAACGAAATTGTCAATAATATTGTAGTGTCTTTGAAATTATCTACATACATAAATGTTCGTTCGACTGTACACTAAGTTTTACAACTTGTCAGTGATAAACGATGACAGCAAAATTCACTCCAATCATTTCAGAAGACGAATGACAATACTCAAAACATTTTAGTACAAATGAAAATACATTTCATCGCCGTAACGAATTGCCTTTATAATTTAAAAATATTATTTAAGCGTTTGTGAAGTGATTGTGTTACATAATATTCAAGATGTGTACCACAAGCAATTAGTCTGGAAATATCTTATGCACTTATAGATCAGATTATATTCATTAATGAAAACGAAAAAAGCTCATTCCAGCGTAGCGTATTGATGTAGAAAGCACTGCCTAAGTCTCCTAATTGATTAATTAGTGTACAGATTCGCCGAAATGATTTCTCATAGGATTTAATTAATGACGATGTACGGATGGCTTGATTATTTACGATAAATGTCGTAGGCGAACTGTCATATTGGTTTACTAAATAACTAGACATCCGTGAGATATGTGGTTAATAATCGTACACTAACGAGCAGATCATTGTGGCATACAGTTACAGATGCAGTGTGTACAATGGATCTTGCGTCAATATTCCGTAAAACGTCTATCAGTAAATGTACAATTGTTATTTAGTCCGGCGTAGACGTTATTAGGGCAACAAGTATTTCTGTGACATTTCGTTATTGATTTCTTTCGCAACGGGTCTCGAACAGATAGTAAATTCAAATCAAGCTTGTAGCATTTCTATTTCCTTTGCAGGCACAGGATGTCTTGTTTAGCAGGAATGGAGCACTAAATTTATTAGTTGCGACGCAATAAAATTCTTATATTAGATACAGATTTGCCTTAGATATTTTTATCATGCTTTATGTAAAAACACTATAATTAAATCATTTCAATTTTCTGCTGAATACTACAATTCCTGTACGTACAATGAAGTTATTATGTGATGTACACAACGTCGTTTACTCGTTGTATAAATAAAATATAGCTAATGGTGATAATATTTGGCAATTAATATACATAACGTTATTGCCGTTGCCCTTTTATAATGTTTGCTGATTGAGTGCAGCTGATTGGTGTTACTTAGAACAACATAAGTGGTCGAATGTGGTCACATGCACAGGGGTTAATGAGCAGTGAAAACTTCTCTCTAGGTCAGCGCATCTACTAACTGGATTTCATTTCCGTTGGGGCTTCGCTTTGACAAGGTAAAAGGTTGCCACCACGTTTATCAATACACTACTCATTATATGAACCTTCTCTCATGAAAATATCTACATGTATTCTCATCAAATTTTTGACTAGTTTCTTTTTTTATTAATGCAGTTTAATTAAAAACATTACAACGTATCTTTTTTCGCTTGATACTCTACCATGAAAGGATATTATATAGACAATATTTACAGATCCATAGGATGTTCGATTGAATTCGTTGGTGTTAGTATGATATCGGCGTATTGGAGATTGGAAGTACATTATCATCTTGCGGAATCACTCAACGTAAACGTGGAAGTGTTCATCAGAGAACAAATATTTATAGATTTCAATCTAGATTAAATCGTCACAGATTTTGGCCTGTCGCCACAAATTTAAATGGCAATTTTGTATGTACAATTACTTTGTCAGCATGTTTTTATTTTACTTTTGCAAGAGGAGCGTAAACGCCTTAGAAATGCCTCATGTTCGGATTATATTATCCACATTTACATTTGCGTCACTGAAATATTTTACAAAGGAATGTTTTGCAAAGACTATTCGTAGATATTAATAACAGATCCTAGGTATAAATAATCCGGATACGTCCAGATACGTCTGGAATTAATAATAGAAATTATCTGATTTTTAGATATACATCAAAAGTTTATCGGTCTACAATTACGAAAGACCATTCTATTTGAACTGATGGAAGATTGAAACGTGTAACTAACTATTTGTTAGAGTATAAGAATTTGTTATTGTTACCGTTAATTAAAAGTGATTAATCACAGATTCCGTGAATGATGTTGGAAATACACGTTTTTATCTTACATTCCCCGATCACATGATAATTTTCTATATTGTTGGAGCATAGATTTTTATATTCGATAATAATTATCGTAGACATATTTTATCAATTTCACACTAATTTATATGTAATTGGGACGTATATTTATAGGCAATGTGTGTAAAAAAATGTATGATTAAAATAAATACTTTTTCTATATTGCTTCTGAAATAGTAGAGGATGTTAATATTGTATAGATTATTTTAGAAAATATCAGATTATTGATTTATTGATAATTGATTAAATTCTTAAAAATTCTTCCAGGCTCGTGACCTCAGAAATATTGTTTACATTTGAGGACCAGATTTTCCACAACCTTGAGACACACCTGGCACCTACGCATCGTGTAATCAACGTCTTCTCAAGATCAGAATTTGTCAATGCATTTATCCACCATTAATTACAATTTGAATTGTTAATTCATTTGTCATGGTTAGATGGAAACTGCCCAAATTAATTGTGTTTACAAGAATTTGGTAAGCTTTACGTTTAGTGGAATTTTGTAGCAAATCTGCTGTGATGGATATTGGAAGCATTGAATGACGGTTCTTGCAGTTACGATTTGTGTTACCTTCCGCTTGCTGGGTCAGTTTAAGCTGGACTAGTTATATCACGTTGTGTTAAATTATGACAGTGAAACGAAAGACATTCAACCTGTCGATTACGATTCTCGACACGGTGTGGCGCGCATCTTGTACGAAGGTGAACAATATGTTGTTGTTAATCTGTGGCATAGCACGCCCGACATTGACCCAGTCAACACACGCACACACATATGCATATCTGGTACAGTATGCATGCGAATAGAATATGTCTAGATTATTCATAATTCACTTTCAGTTTCATTTTCATAACGTAATGTCACTTAGCATAGTATATTTCTGCAGTATGCAACACATATTTTGTGATTCATTCGGAATCATTTTGCATTATCTTCAGTAAAAGTTTGACGTCATTTAAACACATTTAAAAAAATATACCTTGTATGTTCAATGATAATTTTACTTAAGACAAATATCAATATCAACATAATAAAATAAATAAAACAACATGCAGATTTAAATGTCGTAAAGCAATTAGTTGAGGATAATAAAATAAAATTTACACGTATGTGTGCATGTATGTTAGTGTGAGTATGGTGAGTTGATCGATGAGTTTGCGTGATATAGTGATTTGGTCAAGTTGAACTGGTTACCGATATTGCTGTACATTACCGGGAAACCGGATGATCGGTACCAGTTAACCGTCCTTTCCCGACGGCACCACTCACCACTGCTGTTGCTATTATATTCTACATACATACAAAATGTGTCGGCCGTGAAACAGACAAGGTTATGTTCTTGTCAGTGTTGGAAAGAGGAGAAAGTTGGTCTTGAATCAATTCGCAACATAAACAAATTACTTATTCGTATCAGATTAGAATTCTAGCTTATACCTTGTTACGTAATGAAACATCAACCTAATTTGATTGTTCGACATTGAGTCTTGAAAACGATTAATGACATTTCCTACATTTCCAAAACGATATTTATTTGATTACATGCTAATAGGTGGTCTGGTGTCTTAAAATATCATTCACCGTTTTAGGATATAATCTTTTTATCATGTAAATTTTAAATAGAATCAAGGGCACACTAAATATAAGGTTAACACCGCTCCGGAACTGACCGATATGTTGTTCCGATGCATAAATATGCATTGATAATCTAATTAACATCGTTTTACGTACGTTGGTGTCTGTTACCTAAACCTACATAAATGTTTCGTGTCACATCCTGAGAGCTTAATATATCTCTTCCATACTTGTTATATTTCATTTCGATAATGTTTAAATATAGAAAATAAAGATTATACCAGTTAATATTATTACACTGACCGTTGGTCTCGCAATCACAGATAATAATCCGATTATTTATAGAAACTTTATTTAATTGAAGATGATCATATCATTAATAGGTCGATGACTATAATCACAGTACATGCAGATCATTAAAACTTTAATCAAAGTGGCACACGATGACAGGGCATACCGTACAGTCGTGCCGATAATTTGATAAGATTCGCCAGCCAGATCACGGGCCAATGAGGTGCGGGGTTAATGAAGGCTGTACAGCTCACACCATGCACCACACATACACCGGCACGCACATACACGTATATACCTATGTACGAATCTCACGAACACCTTTGGTCATTAGTAAACATCCAATCGTAATCATAAAAGCATATATAAGCGTGCGCCGGTAACTAGAATCGATTCATTTGCCGAAACAGACCTTTACAAGATGGGTTAGTGTGATTCATTATTCTTCTAGTTAATTGTACAGTACAGAGTGGTGATTGTGTGTTTTGATTTTATTTCTATACAGGTTTAGATTTCGTGGCAGTGCAAGGCGAGGATTTTGAAAGAGCTTTGACAGCAACAGGTATGATTGAAATCAATTTTATTTTATTACTATGAGGAATTATATTCTTTAACGCACTTACTATTAATAATATGTGCAAGTGTCTATAGGTAATTATCTTAATAATATGATATTATCTGTCATACATACTTTGCACTTTTACTATTTATAACATATCTATAATGATTTGTTTTAATCGTTAGCTATTTTAGATTGAGTTGTATTTCATTGATTTATTTTTATATTCTGTAGAGGAATTTTAATCTAAATTATATTGACCAGTATTGGAATTTCTATAATTTTTTACATGGTTATTTGTTATTGCATTATATTTATTATATAGATATTGCATTAACAAAATATATTCATAATATATTTATGTATTTGCAGGATACGGAAAATTCCACTTCTTGCTGCTAACAGTATGTGGTCTTATATACATGAATACAGCACTCGGTATCACGATCCTCTCGTTCGTCCTTCCTTCAGCGACATGCGACTTCCAAATGTCCTCAGAGGACAAGGGGTTGCTCACGGCCGCGCCAATGCTAGGTCAGTGTGTACATGCACGTACCCATTACCTTAGATACATTCTTATAAACTCATAGATCATAGATAAGAATGTTATACTTGTACAAATAAGTGTACAATGAAAGAAAATTCAATGGAACTCTTTGACATTCGCATATTGTCTGACAACGTAGGCTGTTCTGTGTTCTGACCCCGACAACTAAAGAAAACATACTTAAATCATTCATACTTAACCTTGCACCAGCTTATATTTTATTATATCGCTTCGAAATCGAGCGAAAAATAATCAAATGAATCATCATCATCAATTTAATACTTTATGTGCACATGCTTTTAGTTAAAATGGGACACTGTGTTGAAATCATGAAATTATATTTGTTTATTGACACACTTGCATTATCAGTGACATTATTTTTTATTTATTCCAACAATGTTTAATATATATTTTAGTGTTACCTTTAATAATACACATATCTTTTTTAAATTTGTTTTTGAACATAACTTATTAATGTGTGGGTAAAATCCAAAAAAACGATTTACGTATTTAATGTACTGTAAATATTGTAGGAATGGTTGTCGGGTCGTATTTCTGGGGATGTTTAGCAGATACAAAGGGTAGAAGAATTGTTTTGATTGCTGCCTTGTTATTGGATGGTGTTTGCGGTATAGCATCAAGTTTAACACCGTATTTCTCTGTTTTTATGATGTTCCGTTTCTTTAACGGTTTTGGGTAAATATTGAATGAATACTATTATTATAAATATTATCATTTATTAACAATTATATCGAATGTTTAGAATCACAGGAGCTATGGGAATATGTTTCCCATATCTGGGTGAATTTCAGCCTAGTAAACACCGAGAAATGATTTTATGTTGGATGGAAATGTTTTGGACTATTGGTATTATAATCTTACCTGGTATGTTATCAACAAATACATCTATAGAAATAATATTTCCAGCACGTTAATTGTGTTTCTTTCACAGGTATTGCATGGATAATTATCCCTATGGAAATACGTATAGAATACCAATATTTCAGATTCAGTAGTTGGAATCTGTTTGTTGCTATATGTTCATTACCTAGTATCTTTATAGGCTTGTGGCTTTTTTGGTTCCCTGAAAGTCCAAAGTTTTTGCTAGAATGTGGCGAACCGGACGCTGCATTAGAAGTGTTACGCGATATGTACGCAATGAATACGGGCAAAGAACCTATAGAATATCCTGTAAGTTTATAATTTTCTATCGTACTAATAATTTTATTTTTATTACATTTCTTTAAATATATATTTCTATTATTAAATATATTGCTTTTAGATTATTAGTTTACGAGAGAAAGTTCGAACAATGAGCGTTATTTCTCAACAATCTCAAAAAAGTGTAAGGAATTTGAGTATGAGAAAACCGAAGGAATTAAAATTATTAATGACTGAAATTTGGGAACAAACTAAGGCATTGTGTAAACCACCACATTTGCGCTATACGATAATAACCTGTCTTATTCAGTTTGGTTTGACTTCAAGGTAAAATCTTCGTGAAACATTAATGAAAAATCTAAATTATAATATAATGAAATCGGTTTTCAGTTACTATACATTGATGATATGGTTTCCTGAATTATTTTATCGTTTCGAAGAATTCGAAACAGCTTATCCCGGTAGAACTGCGTCGGTGTGTGAAGTATCTTCTGTAGTGGTGGGCGCGAATATGACAGATGTGGATCCATTCTGTGGAGACCCGATAGACGATTCGGTGTTTTTGCATACTTTGATAATTGGGCTAGCATGTATTCCTACCAGTTTTTGGTTACCACTTTGTGTTCATCGGTTAGGTGCCAAATTCTTCTTAGGTAAGGAAATGAACTGTCATATTTTGTGGTACCTAAAAGATGAGGCTGTCATTTCAAAATAAAACGAGATACTTTGAGTTCTGCATGTTTCGTTGAATTGACAGTTCTCAAGTAATCGTATGATTATATTTATTTGTTAACATTTACAGTGTTCAGTTTACTTGTGGCCGGTGGTGTTACTTTGGGACTGTATTTTGTACAAAGTGCTACAATGAATCTGGTTCTATCCTGTATTTTTGAAGCACTGACAAGTCTTGGAATCAGTACAGTGTATTGTGTCATGGTTGATCTGTTCCCAACAAATTTACGGTAACATATTTTTATTAGCACTTATGCAACGCTCTTTTCTTATCCACTTTATTAATTATTTATTTCAGAGTAATGGCTGCTGCGCTATCATTGACTTTTGGGCGCGGAGGGGCATTAATTGGAAATGTGATTTTCGGTTTTCTCATTGATTTGAACTGCATTATTCCTATTGTATTATTCGCGATCATGTTATTCGGTAAGCAATTTTATTTTATACAAAAATATTTATTATCTTACTGTTTGTTTTATTGTTGTAGCAAGTGGATTATTATGTCTAATGTTACCCAGCACAGGCCACAAAGAGTTGGACTAAAGGCTTTCACTTTATTTAGAATTTAACGAATGTATATTATTCAGTGCGAATGAGAGTTAGGAACTATTTATATATTTATAACGAGTGAATGGTAACTGAACATGTAATTTTGACTGACAATTCTCCCCGAGAATTTACTGTTATACGATATTATACTGTTTTTATACAATGTAATTAGCGAATAATTTATATATGTATTTAATTGTTTATATGATTGTGTATAAATCTTCTGTTCTTTATGCATGGCGTCCCTAGATATATTTTAAATTAAATAATGATATCCTATTGTATAAAACTTTGTTATAAAAGTTCTTTTAAAACTGATTTTATTCCATTGTGTTGTAAAAACAAAAATAAAATTAATTTTCAAATAATGTATGAACAACTTTTGTTTCTAATAATGTAAAACAAGTTATGACATGAATCAACAAATTATAGTGTTTATAAAACGACTTTCTTTTAATCGAAAACGTCGTGGTTTACATAACAGGTATTTATTGCATCTGATTATTTACAAAATTCGATTGTAATTTTATCCATTAATAATAATTAAGTGATTAAGAGACGAAATAATGTCTGACTGCATTCTCACCATCGTCAATTATGGCCGAGTGGTGCGCTAGTGTAGTGCAGATAATACAGAAACCTGCTGTGCACTGGACGCGACGTAATACGGAGTAAACAACCCCTGTCGTCGTTTTTATTTGCACTACTGTCAAATTCAGCGCTTTGGAAAGTTCCATGCATTTGCTAACACTCAGGTACTTGTCAAATTCTAATTAGGATCCTAGCAGGTCTAATTGTTTGGCACTTTACGCTTGCCGTTGTTCACACGCTGGATTTATGAGATCCAATTTATAGATTTCAGAGAGGTTCACAACTCCAAAATTAATATCGCTTCATTTTGATGACAATGAATTAATTGCACAATATGGTCTTATAACCGAATACCAATAGTTTTATAAATTCACCCACTAAGGTCTGTTTAAATACGGCTTACGAAAATCTGAATAAAAATATCAACACACGCGGAACATAATTGAAACGCAGTAATCCATGTTTATATTTATTATGAAAGTTATATCACCGTATTATTTTATCTTTATTAAACATTTTCAATACGAGTAATTTTCTAATTGAAACTGATTTATTTTGATACAATAAAAAATTTAAAAAAATTCATAGCCATTCCTTGCAATTTTCTTCTGGAAGACTTACAATGTTATAAATGTGCAGCATAAATATATATACTTACGTGTACTGAACGAAGGAAAAAACAAATTGGGATTCTGAAACAGTATTAAGCAACGATTGACGTGTAACGTTGACAATTTAATGCGTGGACGTGAAATCGCTATGAAGAAACTTAACATGAAACGTTGGCGTGAATCAACGTCAGTTCGTTCTGAATAATTTGCTTTTTCAAAACAAGTGTTGGAACAATGTGGAGTGCATGTTAGTCGCACTATACAAATGTATTGAAACAATTTTTCATAATGATCGCTTATAAGGAACAAATTTGTATGTTTATCCTCATATCGGTAATTATTTGAAACCGTTACCAAACATTGTTGCAGTTGATCACATTCGTGTTCAGCGTGAAAATTCGTGTTTATGATTGTGTAATTGAATTACATAATTCGAATAATATGTTTATTGAATGTTTGTTTTTAAATTATACGTATACACACAACGTACTACAAGATTGTGCAAGATTGTTCATGAAATGAAGCAACATACTATAGTATTTACATAATAGGTATTTATTACATTTCAGTAGGTACCTACAATTGTTATTCTATGGATTAATATTAGGTATGTACAGAGTGCATTTTGACGTGCGTAATGTTAAAAAGTAAGTACAATTTTCGTGCGAGTTCGTTAGTAATTCAGTCAGGACTAGTTGATAATGGTGTGGTGCGGCGACTCGGTGACGGTGCTCCTCCCGTCATCGCTACAGTAGCGTCTTCAAGCGTCGCGGTGCCGTACATGCAGCCGAGTGGCGCGCTACTGTAGTACGGTGCGAACAAAGCAGAATACTGTTGCGCACTGGGCGCAAAGTAATGCGGTGCAAATAGTCCCTGTCGTTGCGCCATCTTCAAACGTGTCGTCAACTGTTTCTTCCATTTTGTCCGTCGGTTCTGAAACCACGTTTTTATTTGCACTTCCGTCAAATTCAACGCTTTAGAGAGTTCCATGCGTTTGCTAACGCTCAGGTACTTGTCAATTTTGAATTCGGTTTCAAGTCGTTCAAGTTGTTTGGCACTGTATGCTTGCCGTGGTTTCCGATCCAAACCGGGTTTGCGAGATCGCCGGTTTGCAGATTTCGGAGCTGAAATCAAATATAAATTTATATGGACATAACATCACGATTTTCTCATTACTGTGGTAGCAGATCTTTTTTTCCTCATTACAAATTATATTAAACATTAATATATAATTAATTACATTGCAGGTTGAGCGATTAACTAAATGTTCGCCAGGAACATCATTTCCATTTCATTCCCTATTCCCGCCACATCCTTTATCTTTACATAATTCTCTCGCTTCGATAATATCCACACGCATCTTGTGATACATGTTTTCCTATTATTTTTGCTAATAATTTTACGTTCAAATAAAAACTCCATAATTAAAGTTGCTTCATTCCTATGACGTACGTAAATTAAATGCACAATATTGTCTTATGGCAGAATTCTAATAGTTTTAAATTTAGTCAGGTTGGTTGCATGCATTCATATGTACGAGTATGTTTACCGGGTGGCTATGGTAAACTATATATGTACGTAGGTAGTCTGTGTTTGCACTTCTTCGAATTTGTGCTGCACACGTTAATTACACACAAAGGGCCAGCTTTAACCGTGTTTATTTTTTAACCGATTGACACTGTGCGTTCGGCAATGAAATGCGGGAACGAGAGGTGACAGTTTACATTGGTAGTTGACACACACCCGTTACTTGTGTACATTGTTGCAATAACCGACAGACGCGTAACCAATATTCTCGTACCGACCCGCCTAAACAACACGTACCAATCGTTAAAACGAACTACCTAGGCACATTGCATTATTTTCTAAAATATTATTCATTATGTATAAATACGCATTAGCATTTGGAATAATTTCTTAAAAACTTGTGCGATGGTTATATAGTTATATTCAGTGCATGTTTCCTGTTTTCATTTTCTTGTATTTATAAATTCTACTCTAAGAATTTGAGCATAGATGAAATGGTATTTAGAAGATCAGTATTTGATACAAAATTGTAATACTTTATATATTCGTATTTGATAAACAATTATGTTGGTGTAAGTTTTGTAATTTATTGATCTGTATGTTTGTCCGTGCATTGGTGGCTTGCTGTCTTGTCAGCAGATTGACACCAAGCCTGTCCAGTCGATAAATACGTGCTAATTAGTATTTGCTGAAGTTTAATAGCGTTCTGCATAAGAATGAGATGTTTAAAATGTGTATACTGCGATGTATTTATGTGACAAATCTATATTGATACAGTCAGTTACCAGATGTTTACTTGTAAATTTAATTAGTAGCTATGTGATGACCGTCGCGACTTGGCCATCTTACTCTTTCGAAATTATTTTTTAACATGTATCATTGCACAGTTTTCATATGTACATATGTGATCGAACGACTATTGTTTATACACTGTATGTGGTTATGCGATTTTGCTAAAAGGGTTTATGGATTCCCTAACATGTGTATTCTATTCAAACGTTCACTAATGTTTGTACATATAAAACGGTTGAAAAAAATCAACCGTATCTTAAGCTATATTGACATTCGTATTTGAAAAGTTTGTTTTAAAAATTGAAAGAAGTATTTTCTATTTTTTCACACTCGAATATGGTTCCAAGAAGTCAATTATTGAAGTGACAGGCTGAGAGGATTTATGAGTTTGTACAGTAGTTTAAACATCGCCAACTATTAAAACATGTTAACACATGTATCTTATGCATGCATGAACACAGAGGACGGACAGGCAGGTACAATCTTGTATGCTGGTTTATGCTCGCCTACTGACATCAGTGGCAATTGTGTTGCTGTCCACTGATTGATTACTGTTACTGTGCTAACGAATGACAGTCGCGCTCAAATAATAATTAGTAAAACAGCAAAACACTTACGACTTGTTAATTTACTTGGCCTTAAACACTGAATTATTAATGAATTATATTTGTTGTCACCGATATATACGCATTTCATATGATTTTTATGTACAGTATGAAGAAGAAAATAAACATATGCTCGATAATATTGTTTCCTGGCGTAGATATAATTAGAAATTCTCTTTATATTTGTTTGCTTTTAAATATATTTAAAATATATTTATATTTATGATGAGTAGAAGATTATTTTTATGTAAAATAACCATAAAATTATAATTGAAAAATCACATTACCTTATTTAATGAATAATATGTGTATGCACACAAACATACCTTGTAATCCGAATAGTTGTGAGGAGTTCTTGTGTTCGGCGGATGAAGTGAACCAGCCGTTATAAAGAAGCGACGCTTGCCCGGAAACAGCACCCAATGGATTACCGTACGCGAGGGCATAAGAAGCGGCGGCAGCCCCGGACTCAACGGCAGAATGTTGTCCACCGGCTCCGGAAGCCAGTAATTCCATAAACTCCGTTTCCCTCGAACTTGAGGCATTCGTCCGACTGAGGGACATCTCCAGCAGGTTCGGGTAAATGGAAACTGTACCATATAACAGGTAAAACATTCCAAAGTAGAACCAACATGTTTTCAACGACGGAAACACATCCAATTTTATTTACTTAAGGATGTAAAACAGGGGTGAGCAACATACGAACAGCGGTATTATTTATATGAATATTTACAGGATAGTTTGAGGGATTTCTATAAGCCAAATTTGCAGAAAGTGGCCAAAAAAAGCACCGCATTTTTTGTTTCATAAAAATGAGTATTTATGATAAAATAATATTATTAATGTGTGTTAAATTATTTTATATTAACTGTAACATGTTCATATGATGTTCTCCTTTTGCTTGCATGTGTTAAATTGTAGTTTATAATTTATTTTTATTGCGAATAAATAATATTTGGTGCAACTTTGTCTATAAATTTACTAAAATGTTTATTTGCCGCTAATATAGGAAATAGCATTTTTTATAATACGATTGTACAATTATATCTTATGTCAAAGTAACGTACTTGCCCTGGGTAGTGCAGAAACTGGCGTCGGCCGCAAACACTTCCCGTCCTTCGTCTCATATTTCTCATCGTCATTTGTGTTCCTGTTGCCATTCTGCAGACCCAGTATCCTGTCTATGGAGAAGTTGTGCTGGTTAATCTCTTCCTCGATCCTGGACTGTTTCACTTCAGGTCCTGCAGGTGATCGGTCTGCTTCCGGTGACGAACTCAACACATCGACACACTCATCTTCGTCGGAATCACAGTCTGTATCCTCCAACGAGTGGAAGTTATCCTGCTGGCATTGTATCCTTGTCAATGGGTCGATCTCCATGTTTGATTAGCACTCACATAATTATTTTGCCGCGATACACACAAGTATATATGTTTGTACTGTATGTAAATGATTGGCAGGTAGAAGTGTAATATATGTTTCAGTTTCCACTACCGGGTTCTGTGTTGTTCTACTACTGCTATAGGTTTGCTACGGTCCATTGGACTTGCAATGTCCTCTCTGGTGCCGTAGCGACCGAGAAGTCTAGGAGCTCCGCCCCAAGATTTCCGTTGCTTGCTTATTTGCCCCCCACCCCTCCCACCTGGCCCGTGCACACAATGCGCTAACAGTTGCCCATCTCATCTCAGCAGCCGCCGCCACAGATTGGTATTTCGCGTGTTTTCAACTTGCCCTAAAATCCATCTTCACACCTTTACACTTCCTATCTGTGCTTCCCAAACGTCTACAGACTACACAGACAATACGCTCATTTCTGTATACGTATAGACTTTACCAACAATCTTATCAATATTAAAATATGTACATATATTCAAAACAATAAAAAATGTAGAACTGTAATTTTGCAAGAATAGAACAGGAAGATTTAGTGTTATAATAAATTTTATTAGTACATTCCATGAAATATGTTTTTTTCTCATTTCTTTTATTTATAGTTGAAGTATAACAACGTATTCCTTCGTTATTTCGTTACAATATAGACCCCTTTTTAAAAGTATTTTCAGTTAATATTTAAACATTTTAAAGTATTTACTATGGAACATTTATATTTGATTTAATTTGAAGCCAGTAAATTAATACACAATGCTTGCATGGATATGAGTACCTATAAATATTTCTATTGATATTATATGTGTATACATGTAGGTGCTAGATGTAGCTAGGCTACTTGTGTTCTGATTTCCGGGTTGTAGAACATGTTGGCGGGCACTGACAGTAGCCACACGTACCTATTATAATTCTCCCACACTACTCAAGCTGCTGAGTTTTTCATAACACCGAGATATAGCCGCATTAGTGGCCATTGTGTTAGTTATTTAATGCTCCCTGGTTAACAGGATTCAGCAAATGGGGTGAGATAAATGTATTGTTAAGTGGTCGATATCATTTTACTCTGTGTACACCATATAAAATTGTTCGTCGCGCTTCTCATTTTTAATATACAAATAGACCGTACCATACCTTACCCTGCCCGTGTCCTGCATCCTCCTGATATTGTTTACCGACATCAAGCTGTGATGTGTTTTCTCTGTTGCGTGCGCAATGAACATTTGTGACAGTTGGTTCTTTGTCTCATAACAAGGTGATATCAGCGCAGATAATGCCGCTCTTAATTAGATTCCTTATTAATTATGCCCCAGAGATATTATATTGATCAGATGATTTTCAAAAAACAAAGCACTCCAAATTATACGATTATATGCTGGATTAAACATAAAACTGGTACATGTTTTCAACAAATTGAAATAACAGAGGTAGATCAACACTATTTGCTGGGTAAAATGATAGCAGTAATATTCACAAACTTGGATATAATGCGTTTATTTGAATGTGATAGCCTCGTATAAATTGTAAGTGGTTATTGTTCCCCGGCAGAAGATATAATTAGGGCTATGGACGCGTGGAACATACGCAGGTGGTAATGCGTTAATTCGAAGATGACGTGTTCCGGTTATAAACTGTTGGATATTTGAACTGATTGCGTTTTAATCTAGTCGTGATTGCCGATTCATGGTGTTGAAGGGCTACCGTGTATTTGTTGTGTTCATCGGTGATTTATGTGTTTTCGATTCTATTCAACGCGATGCTCTTTCCTTGTCTTCACACCGCATGGTGGGACTGTTCACACATTAGACTTCCCCCTCTAATACATGTACATACACACACTGTATACCTATAATGTTCCTGCCCACTACTACTAAACACCTGACACAGGTGTTCCTGACATATACGCATTCTCATTCTTGCGTTTCAAACGGGCTACAGATGCTGTTATGTCTGCCCTGCTACTGTTGCAGATAATGCATCCCAAAAGATACATATTTGTTATATAGATATATCTCAACATTTAGATTAGTTGAACGCCAAATTTTGTCATTATTTCATTAAGGAAATTATCAATAATATAAGAAAGAAATGTAATATTAGTGATACTGATTGTAAATGACACGATACGATATTTGACGACGAGCGATTATTATGAATAATTGTTTTGTAGTACATGTAAATATTGTTTATTTATCTTATATACAGAGGTTCCATTTATATTCTAGCAGATGAAGTATAGTTACTTGGTTGTACCTCAGTGGAGATGGCATTTATATGTTAATTTGAAACCACATCTTATCTTTTAGTGTGTAAGTGACGCTCCTCCGTCCTTACTGTGGTATCGGCCCCTCGGATGAATGCACAGCATCTGATTGGCTGTTGGAGATCATGCGCGATCCTCTGTGTTCTCCGGATGGCTCATCTTGCTAACCACTTTTACACCTATTCGCTATTTTGCTCCATTGTCGTCGTTATAAATGGTCTTTTGCACCATTTCTGATGTGAATTCGTTGCCTTAAAATAGGTTATACTTTCCGCCGTGGAAGCTTTCAAAACCGTCTACGTTAAAGGCGCAGTAAATCTTTTCACCTTTTCCTCCTTAACATCACGAACGAACGTGTAAAATTTTTATAACATATACACAACAACAATGCGAAAATATCAACGGTACATCTGTTGTTTTATTTTCTTTACATTTCTTACTACTAAAAGATGAGCTTTTAATAAGTAAGTAAATATGTTCAAACTTCTATAAAATTTGTTTTATCTTTAATACGTTCAGAATTGAAATGAATTTTGATCTAGAATAAAATTCATTAATAATGAAATTACATAACTAAACTGCCATAAACGTGATATCTGATGTAGTAGAAGTTTAACCATGAACAATGCATAGTAAAACATTCTTGTCTTCGAGACAACTAATTAAATGATTTTACGGTGGCTGACTTCTTATTGTCGCGTAACCATGTAACTGTAACAACTAAAGATGACAAAAATAAGTACAAGTATCAGCCGGTTTGTGTCTATGAGTACGTGTAAAACAATGGTTCAGGGAACATTTTACGCTAGGTAGTTTGTAAAATTGTCATTCAAGTTGAAGGACCTACGTACGTACGTATGCACATCGCTACAGTAAGCAAATTGTATATTATTCCGTCAGTTTCTCGTTAATCGTACGCTCTTACGGATGTCATATTTCTCAGTAAGTTCGTTTCTGTAGAAATTTTCTCATTTGTTGGCGAAATGTTTTTCCTTGCGTTCCTATTATTGTTCCGTGCCACAGTTGCTCATAATTTTATTGATGTAAATGATATTTTAAATGTGGATTACATGCCGGGAAGTCTGTTACTATTAGAAGGTGCTAGTGACGATCAAGTTGTAGAACGTAATGTTAGTGTGAAACATTCAGAATATTTTAGAAAAACAAGTGGATCTATTAAAGACGCATACAATACTATGGGATATCACAGGTACTAGTCATAATAATTATTAAGTAATCTCATTTTAAAGTAAATGAAATTATAACGCGCAACGAATTTATTTATTGCCTAGGAAAATGATGAACGAATATCTTTGTCGAAATTTTGTTGCCGATCAGATATTATCGGATATGTCTATAACAAGAGTGAGAAGAAGACTTGGTACAGCAGTTTCACGGCGACATTCCACATCTAGCAATTTACCAAACCTGAGCAAAGATAAAGCAGATGTAGCACCATTAAGAAATAGTTTATTATTCGACGAAGGGTCTTTGAATTATAAACATTGGCTGCAAAAGTACGTTACATATTTTATATTTGATTTGTAACAATAGTAGGTGATATTTTACTATATGTAGGAGTGCAACTCTTGAAGATATTTACCGTCGTTACGAACAAATGGAAGACCGTCAGGATGATCATCTACCTGAGGAAGATGATGCGGACCAAGATCGAGAAGAATATGACGGAGATGTGAGTGGATACGCTGTACAAGTACCCCATACGCCACCGAGAGCTACACCCGCCAAGCTCGGCTACGGACACTCTGCTCCAAGTGGATATCCTGGGGGATATCCGGCAGGAAGTGGTAAATTTTGCCAGAAAAAAATAATATGATAAGGCGATTTTTGATAATTTTTTAAGGACATTCTGGATATGGAAGTTCCGGTCAAGGCGGAGGGTATGACTTTCAGCCCCACCATGTTCATTACCATCAGGGTGACTATGGTGAGAGTGAGGGAAAGGGCGATAAGGAATTAGTTCTCGCTGATCTGTTCGAAATCGCATTGACTGCGATTGCATTTCTGTCGTTTGGTTGTTTTGTGTTGCAAGTGATCATGTGCATTTCGATGGCGGTAAGCATTAGCTAATGTTCTTGTGATGCACACGAATAATATGAACGGTAATTGGTACAGAGTAATACAACGACCACAATGACTGTCACCATGATGCCCATGACAATGACAATGATGCCAATGTCGGATGGCGGGGACGTAGACACGGACACCACTGGTGAGGATGGTGATGAGCCAACACGAATAAGGTACACTACAGAAATTATGAGCATTATTAATAATACTTTATTGCTATATAATTCGTTCACATGTACTTTAATTGCTACATAAATATTTTAAATGATTTTAACATAGGTATAAGCGGGAAACCCCGATGAATGGAAATTCTGCAATAAATGATTTAGCGCGTAGAGTGTTACTGTCCATGGAATCCGCCTTAGTTACAGAAGATGATGACGGAAATTGTCTTCGCCAGAAACTTTGCGAGAATAACAAACATTCCAGATCGTTATCTAGCAGTCAAAAGCTCTGGGTGCCTGTATGGAGGTAATTGATAATTGTTTGCTTGCGCTGATGATTACATTTAATTTTAATATTTGTTGCAGTTTTGCAATGAGCTGGCTGACGGGACGATTAAATTCACGTGTACCGCCCGCCACTGCAATGTTGGATAGTTTGAAAGCATCCATATTGGGCTTGGGAAACGCGAATTGTAAAATAATGTACAACAATTGTAATCTTAATAAACTACGGGATAACAGAAGAAGAAGACGCAAGAAAAGAACAGCAGGAGATGAATTGTAATAGAAAGTACATCTAGACATTTTATTTTACAAGCTATACACTGTACTGGTTTGTACATTTTCTATAAATATATGTTAAATGTCTTTCTGTTTATTAATTGGTACCAAATGAGGTATGCTGTCTTCTTTATTATCTTCATCTTTTTGCGTTTCAAATCTGTAAAAGAACAATCATATATTAGACTATATTCTGTATGTATATAATATAGCAATTTAATTTTTAAATACTATTTACATTAAAAGATAGTATACTATATTTCCTTACACATTATACTCGAATCCGTAGAAGAATGGTTTAGGAGGTACTTTTTCTGTCGTTGTCAACTGTTTGGTTTCTTCACAAAACGCCATTGCACATATTATAAAAATAACGCAGAGAATCTAAAAATTATTTCATACAAAATATAAAAGAGCAATTATTGTTAGTTTGTATAGAAAGTAACTGAAAAATTCGTTTTTTTATACATTCATATAGGTATATTATGAATGTAAAAGTACTTACATATTTAATATGCATGATGTAATGTGAATGCTTATAGTCTTTTATAATTATTATAACTTTGTTATATTTGTATAATGTTGACACGACAATATTCTTCTCTGTACTGAGAGAAGAGACTGCGATTTTCAACCTTGAATGTGCAAGGATGACGAAATCTATGCTAGAAAAACTTGTTCCGAATTTTTATTATATGCATAAATACCTAAGTTGAAAGATGAGTAACCTTAGAAATAATTTTATATTAGCGTATTGCAATGGGAATTATTGTAAGCCTTTTAACTATATGTAAATGTTTAGAATGTAATAAAAAATTGTTCTAAAACATTGTCCCAAAGCTTTGTTATATTGTTAGATAATTTTGGTAGCTTATAAATTTGTTGAAGACCAAAGGGTTTGTTGTGTTCTGGAATATTCTAATCTCGTGGCATATCTTATGCCCGCAATATCTAGTAAAAAATTAATCGAGTTCATCGAAAAATATTTATTTGAAGCTCTTTTTATGTTTTCAATATCTTCTAAAGAAAATTAAAATTGGATAAAGTCACATACAAATTCAACTGTATTTTAAAAGTGATACAAACAAGTATACGAATATTTTGTTTAATCCTGATTCAAAATATTTAAAATAAAATTTTTTATGTCAATATTCATCAAAAGTATTTAATTTATTATTGATCTTTTTCATTTTAATAAATGGTAACATCCGATAAGTGGGTGACTGATTTACAAATAAAATAGTTTATATAGTTTTTTATGGTGTTAATTTTCTTACTCACAGTGAGTATTTTGATTAAATTTTTAATAACAATATTTAGTTAACAATCGAATATTCAATGCATTTTTATAGAAATGTAATGCAATATATCTATAACTATGTATTAATAATGAAATAGAACAACGTATTACAATTAAGACAATGATAATATTAAAATATTATCGTCTTTAGGAATTTTTCACGTTATTGATTATGTCCAGCTGCCATCTCTTGGGAAGTTCTGTAACTATACAGAGTCTCACGATAGATTTCTCCTTTCCATTTCTCAACTAAAACAGCTTTTAGTTCATAGAGAGCGCATACTATACCAATTTGATTATTTGCACTTAAATATGTGTAAAATAAATAAATTAAAAATTAGAAAACAAAACAGAGGGCTCATAAATTAAAAAATTATAATAGCATGTCGTATTATAAATAATATTTCATATACTATTACATTTGAATATCTAGAAATGTATCGGATTTGAAATAATTTATTTATATGAAAGAATAAAGATATTTTATTGAAAATTAACAGCAAACTTGTTTGTAGAGATCTTAATTGCAATATGTAAAGTTTTATGTAATTTATCAGAATTAAAAATTGTATCTGAAATTAAATTTTTTTTTTAAATTAAATACTTTGTAACTGTAACTGAGTATTCATTGTACCGATATTGAAAACATTGGACATTTCTCTAACTTTTATCTCTCTTAATTACCTGAATAAATTACTATTGCCTTGCTCATCTATTTTATTAATAATTTCATAAAGTAATTGATAATACTAATGTGTAGCTATGCTTAACGACACACTTGAAATTTTAATTTTTTAATCCATTAAAGCATGTTTTTATTAGAAGTACTGACATTTACGATTTTTAACGAGCGCATTTTAATTGCATCTTTGAAAGCTCCATGAAATGACAAAGTTGAAATGTCGCCTGAACATTAATTTATCGTTCATTCATTCGTTGAAATGGGACCACGGTCGATTTAGTTCAGAACCACAATTCAGCTGCACCGGTCCTGTGTAATGTTGATTCCAGGGCTGCGGTTTCCGTCATGTCAAATAGTCCTGGCGACCGTCCCAAGTGTCCCTCACAATTCCCAGCAACATTACTCGTCAAACTGTCATGCCGCTATTTCACTTTGTACATCGACTCTTGCGCTGACTAGTTCAAACAAGTTTGCAGCCAAGCAATCAGCAATAATATAACAAGTGTTCAGGCAAACTTGTAAGCATCGTTATGCAGGAGCAAATATTCAAATTCTCCCGACAGTATCGGTCCAGACTGTTTGAAGACAGTAATGGAAGTGTTACAATATCATACCATATTAGTAACGAACTTGGACTCTGGCAAAACAACATAATTAAATGTGGTATATAAATCAAACTTACTCCATAGGCAAATTAGATTTAGAAAATTTGCTGAACGAAACATTTCGCCTGTGTCAAATATCCAGGAATGCTGACCAACTAGCTATAATAGGTTTCAATAAATTAATGCGAGTTGTAGGTTTAAAAAGAAAAACTGTGGTGTCTCATATTCCCTAGTTCCCTACGAATATTCTATTTAATTACTGAACTTTTAAAAGAATCCGTTCCCTTGCAGCATTTTATGTCTTGTGAACTTCAATAATGAACCTGCAAACATAACGGCAGTAGCCTGTAGAAACGACATCAATTTATTAATACCAGAACCAGCGCTTGTAAGCTACGTTCCAGAAAAAACTAATATCATAATTTTTAAAATGTACAAGCGTACACCTGTAAAATTGTAAGTAATAATTTTTGTTTAATTCTGAAGCAGGTGCAAGTACATAATTTATTTATTTATCATCAATATAAAATAAAAATATTTAATAATGAGTTAGTGTATGAAATTATTACGTGGCTCATAAATGAATACATCATTTTATTAGTAAATATATTTATATATGTTTAGAATTAAAGTCACATATAATATATTAATAAAGTAACACTTTATTATTTACTTTAAAATCTATATACTTACACATTTTCGTAGTACAAAAAATGTTACTTATACATACATTACATTGATAACATGGCACTGGTATTTCATTAATGATTCATGTTATCTTCCTTTCTTCTGGTTCTGTCCCTTTGTCACGAAAATATTCTGCGATTCGACGTTAATTTCCAAATAATCGTTCGGTCTCGGAGTTGTTTTAGTTTCTTCGCCGAACCGTCTTTGTTCCTCTAACTTATATACAACTTCCAGAGCTTCCTCGGTGCAATCTCCGCTAACCAAGCCACATGGTTTCACGGGCCGTATTGGTTTTATTGTCACGGCTTCTTTATTGTCCTTCAGTTTCAGGGCCCGTGCATTCGTGTTGCTTCTGAAACTACCAAAATATGTCTTTGTAAAGTTTGTGCGACATCCACTATACTAGAAGAGTCGTAAACTCCTACATAACTACAATCCTGCAGTTCTGCATCGTTCATTGTCAATACTATTTATATGATGCAAAACTTGATTGCACTAATAAGTTTTAATATTTAGCTACTCATTTCTTTAATAAGTGTATTTCAATGAACAACATATGCTCTTCAAATATTAAGACATGGTTTAGCAAGTTCAAGGACATGCGATATCATTTGTTTTTGTTAACAGAGAATATACTTTTACAATGATGTAATATAAATTTTTATTTATAAAACACTTCTTTGCAGTACCATATATACGAATGGATTAATCTTTGTTAAATGTAATTTAAATTCATGCTAGAAACATTTAGTAAAAAAATATAGTCACTGTGTCAAAAGGTAGTTAACCTTTTACGCGTATCATATGAAGAATGTAGGTTGGAATTAGCAACAAGTTTTTTTTCAATCACTATTACGTTTAATAATAATATTTGCGTGTTTAAATTATCAGGCAATGTTTTACATTTCAAGATATTAGTACATATTCAAATAGCATATAAAAATTATCAAAATAATTGGTTTAAAACGCAATGAAAGTACTAATTAATTTAAACATTAATTAAAAAGAAATACTTACTCAGAACCTGATCCTTGTATTACAGTTGCTGTGTTTTCCTCAAGGGGTTTAGAAAATACATTGACGAAGTTTAAAATAAGGAATACAATTACCTGCAATTTATAAAAATAAAAATATGTTATATTAACACTCATATTTTATTAACTATTGCTGATTTTATAAATAAAAATGCTATTTCTCGGGGCACAAATGTTATACAAAATCACAAACATATTTCACAAAATGCAGATCACGCTTGCATTAGTTTAAGCAAGGACAAAGACATTTTTGTTGTATCAAAACACTGGAATCAACTTGCCATATGGTCAGCAAAGAAACAATAAATGTAAGAAATATTTCAACCTTAGGTGTACCGGATAAATAACATTGATTTAGTGTTAGATATTTTTAACATGCTTAGACAATAACCGAGAAACTGAGAACTGAAATTTGATCGCTAGTGAAGTAAGAGGCGCTTACCAGTTTTTTGTCCATGTCTGTTGGAGTCTGCTGACGAATAAGTATAGGTTCAGTTGTTTATATAGCTATCTAATACAGAGGAGACAGTTCTGCCTTTCACTTATTCAAATTTCTATATCTCTCCGTTAGCCTTGAGAGAGATGACGAAAGTATTAAATATTTAAGTATAATTTAACTAATTTTTTACAAAAATACACCCACTAAAATATTATTCGTATAATGTAACTATATTGTCTGATAATTACTCTATCCAATTAAAATCTGTTTGTATGCATTTATATTTTATAATGAATTATTAATTGAAATTATTAATGATACGCTTTATGAAATGAAAACAAATCTGTTAAACTCACAAATGAATATTGTTTTCGTTATCAAATATTATTTTTGTGAGATGAAACGTTTCAAGTGGTTAAGGTGTACTTATGTTGTTTAAGGTAGATATTGGAAAATATAATAACATACTTGTGAGTGTTGACATCGGTGAAGGAGTGTTGGCGATATTGGTAGATTCATAGATCTACACGCCCTCGTTCTGTATTATTTCATCATTGTTGTGCAATCTTTTCTTTACGTAAATATATCGGCTTTCCCGAGGACCGATATCAGATGTATCGGGAAACACAAGTGAACGAAGCAATCTTGTTTCAATGCGGGGGAGATCATCGATCATTCTATTTTTGTAAACAGTGTGAATTACTTGACTGACAAT
This sequence comes from Carabus problematicus, assembly GCA_963422195.1. Classification (NCBI taxonomy): domain Eukaryota; kingdom Metazoa; phylum Arthropoda; class Insecta; order Coleoptera; family Carabidae; genus Carabus; species Carabus problematicus. The sequence continues at coordinate 13,219,685 of OY728584.1, forward strand.
CCCGATTATATACCCCAGAAATAAGATTTCAATGTTTTCACCAAACAATGTAAATGTTACTACAAATATAAAATATAGGTTCTTTGTAAAATATCTATTAACTATTAATATATTTTACTTGCGTAAGACGTAATGAAGTCCTCGGGTGATTATTGGTATATTATAATAATTGTGAATTCTGGCAGAATATCTTTGCTTTATCCAGTAGTCACGTGGACTCTATAATGCAAATTCTTCTTCTTTGGGTGATCAGATGACGGGCTGGTCATGAATGATTTATTTGAAGATTGGGAGTTCTAAAACCTGAAAATTTCCCTTATACTCCGATAAAATAGACATACTAATTCTACAAATTAACACTGAAATTGTTCATAAAGTACGCTTATTTGTATCTAATTAATATCCAATTACAAATATTAGTTTTATAAAAACTTTGTTTCGTTGCTTTCCACTATGTATAAAGTTTTAGTGATTTACGGTACATCGGTAAATTACAATGTGCTGTGTTAATTACGAAGTAAGAGGTGTGTATAAGAAGGTTTTGTAATAGGCTGTGTGTGTGCATGTGCGTGTGTTCTAATTGCTTTAGGGTTTAACTTGATTACAAGCTCTCAGCCAACTGGCTGGAATGAAGTGAAGTGCTAGAAATTAAGTAGTTTACGTATCATATTGTTTGAGGTAGTTTATATACTTACTTACGTGTAGTAACTGTTATAATTCTCTTAGATCTGTGATGCACAACCTTTTTTGTCTTTGTAAAGGGCCACATATAACATTGTTTAGAGTCGGGGGCCGCAAAATTGTTTTTGTTCTACTTTTTCCGTTTTCGGCTGAGGTTATTTTTGCTCATTTTCTATTATGAACATTTGAAAGCGGGCCCCAAAAATTTGAAAATGGGCCGCGGGTTGTGCTCCATTGTCTTAGATTAATAATAAAACGTGAAAATGTTGTTGATGTTCCTTATTTCAAAAGAGTATGAACAGTAACTACATTAATAATGAACTTTATTAGTATGATAGATAGATAGATAGATATTTTATTCCTGCCTTTCGGCTTTGAATCTTACAAATTTCTTGTCTGCACATTCCCATTTATGACATTCCCCACTTAAATATTACATTTTAAAGATACATATACTTAGAAATAGATTTACAGCCTTGACAATTCTACATTGTTTTTTTTTTTTTTTTTAGTGGTCTTTAGTTTTTGTTTCCCTTGTCTTCAGCAGTTTTATCATCCACTCGTATCCGCTTCCATCATCTCTGAGTATGGTCTCTCTTGTCCTTTCTTCTTTCTCCCCTTCTTCACACTCGTATAGCATATGCCATAGAGTTTCTTCTGCCTTGCCACAGAGTCTGCATTTTTTATTTTCCTTCCAATATATGTTCGCCTTTTCTTCATTTCCACATCTAAAACGTGCTATTGTTTTTATTTTTCCCTTTTTATTTTCGTCAGTTATTAAATATCTTGGTAGTCCTTCCGTTTTTATGTTTTTATATATTTTGTTATAAGTTGACTTCCTTATTTTGCTTTCTTGTTCTTGTTTCTGTACATCCTTGTCTCTTATCGTTATTATGTATTTAATATTTTCTCCTTGCGTTCTTCTTCTTTCTACTTCTAATGGCGAGTATCCATTCCTTTCATAATATTTCTTTCTTTTGACTTCCCACTTTGTCATGTCGGGTGCGTCTCACCAGTTCCCTTTCCCATTTGTTCCCTTTCCCATTTGTTCCCCTTTCCCATTTGTTCACATTCCCACGACTTCGAAATGCATCCCCACCACATACTAATACTATTGCAATACATACATGTCTCTAGAAAGAGTCCCCCACTACATTTCAATGTTTCTCATTAGTTCCCCTTTCCCACAAGTTCCCCTTTCCCATTTGTTCCCCTGCTCCGTAGTGCAGTTGTCCCGTTATACAACGACGTGAGTTTGGTTGCCTACGCGCGGCGGTTTAAAATCAAAACAAATAATAGATACATATGTATGTACATATTAAATAAGTATATATCATTGTTATTATTATTATTTGAGGTTTTGTACTGGCTTTTAAATATTGCCAGGAAAGTAAATAATTCGGGGCTATTCTGTACACCTATCCTTAGCTATTAGCAGCTATTAGCGATCGCTAATTTCTTAGCGATCGCTAGATCTGAAATGTGCGATTCTGTACGTTACTTTGTCGCTTGTTTGCCTAGCGACAGTCGCTTATTTGTTTATTTTTAAGCGACAGCTCACTGGCAGTCTTTTAAAAATTAGCGATCGTTAATAAACTGTCAAAATCAATAAAAACGAACAAATATCTATAAAAATAGTTTGAAATACAAAAGACAGATATTCATACTTGTATTAATGCATTTATTAAAGAACGTCGAAATATATATTGCACTATACTTATCTATTTTAGGTGACAATTGCAAACAACATCGCCGATTGTGAGACATAAATTTATGTTGAAAATAAATTTTTGAACAATTTAATTTCACTATTTATAAAAATCTTTTTAACTTGAACGAAATGTGGTAATGCTAGAAAAGTTACTGTAATTCCTGTTGCCAAGTATCATGTTCATTACGCTAGTTTTATGCCAGTGATTTGTTGGTTTAAATATAATTTTTATTAAATTGATGAATGAATCTACATAAATTAGAGTCAGTAAATTAAAATAAGAAGGTGTAATGAACACTATAGTAAGTTACAAGCGACTTTTATTATCCTCTTGGACAATTGTCTATTGAACTCTTCTGCACATAAGTAAGATTCGTCACTTCGCACTGTAACACACGAAAATTTGTAGAAAAGCCTATAGGAGTTTTCAAATCAAGAATCATATATCCTCTAAAACATCATGCTTTGCGTTAATATTCAATTAACACTGGAACAATTATACGTGTCTCACTGCATTACAATTCTATTATAACCTAAAAATATAACCAATATATATTGACATAAAAACAATTCAATTAAGTTTACTTACTAATTTCCATTCTTTTCGTTAATTAATTAATTTTTTACACGTCCGGGAGTAGAAGTCGGTTTCTATGGCGTCAAATGCGGGACAGAAATGACGCATTTACTCCCTAGGGACGAAAACACTTTTCATAAGGGAGTTTTTATTATAACAAAGGTTTTTGTAAATAAATGTCTGTTGTCATGGTACGCGTTGCATGGAAACATTTCCAAGGGCTTCTAAATATTGCAATTTCGTTCCGATTTATTATAATTCATTATTTATGAAATTAAGTGTTTCTACTCCCGAACGTGGAAAAAATAGTATATACACCTCGGGAGAGACCACCATTTTTCCCTCGATGTATTTGTAGCCCTCTGGCTTCGCCCTCGGGCTTCAAACTACACCTCAAGAAAAATAAGTGATTTCTCTCCCTTAGTGTATAATGTACTAATGTAATTAATCATTTATTTATAATAGATATACTTAAAATAGTTGAATTTGTTTATTTGACATTTAAGCAAGATATCTAGCGATGCTTCGTTCATACGTATGAGCACCGCGTAAATTTGTAAACTAGCGACAAGTCTGACGACAAGTAGCAACAGAATCGCAATTTGTTTGTTGTCGCTAAAGCAATCGCTCAAATATAAGCGATCGCTTGAAATTAGAGATCGTTATAAGTTAGCGACAGATGTACAGAATAGCCCCGATTATGTATTTAATTACTACAAATTATAGCTAAACAACACAAACACACATATATACATACAGACCCTATCAGTTTTATTGCAATAATCAAATAACATCATCTCATCAAGCAGCCGTACTGGTCTGGTTATGGCCTGCAAAATACTGCCCTTGGTACAGAAAAAAACTGTGGGTACTTGCATCCTTTATCCCGGCAAATCCATTAAATAGAAATTTTTCATGTAAACTTTAATCATTATTAATCGTAGCACGAGCATTCTTTATTCAGAAATTTATATTTCAATAATCAAGTCAATTTTTTGTGTTTTATTAGCACTGAACGTTCTAGTACAAATTTTATAACTATATTTAATTACCCCCAAAACAGTACATAAACTAAGGTATATAAATAATATATATAACTAAGATGTATGAAACCCAGGGCACTACCCGTGTATAGGTTTCAGTTAGAGATGGTGTATTCAACCTGTAAACAACATAGCACATAGCTTCTGTGCTGAGAGGCTATACAATTGCAGTGTACCCATTACATATGTAATGAAGAATATATTAAGAATATTATATATACATAAATATAATTTCTATAATATACCTGCTGTATACTGTCTATTTTTCTATATATATATATATATACGTAGTTACCGACACATTGAAACATTAAAAGAGAATGTGGAGAGTCTGCACGCTTGTTGGATGAATGATATAAATTCGTAATGTGACCGCCGCTAGAGTTGGCGGCTGTTTTTGTGTTGTATATTTGTTGCAGACGAAAAAGACGTCTCAACAACACTTCACCAGTACGGCTTCTTGATGAGATGATGTTATTTGATTATTGCAATAATACTGATCGAGTCTGTATGCATATATGTGTGTGTTTGTGTTGTTTAGCTATAATTTGTAGTAATTAAATACATATTATTTACTTTCCTGGCAATATTTAAAAGCCTATACAAAACCCTAAAATAATATATACTTATTTAATATGCACATATGTATCTATCATTTGTTTTGATTTTAAACCCCCGCGCGTAGGCAACCAAACTCACGCTGTTGTATAACGGAACAACTGCACTACGGAGCAGGGGAACAAATGGGAAAGGGGAACTTATGGGAAAGGGGAACTAATGAGAAACATTGAAATGTACTGGGGGACTCATTCGAGAGACACGTATGTATTGCAATAGTATTAGTATGGGGAGGGGATGCATTTCGAAGTCGTGGGAATGTGAACAAATGGGAAAGGGGAACAAATGGGAAAGGGAACAAATGGGAAAGGGAACTAGTGAGATGCTCCCGTCATGTCTAGTCCTCTTTCTTCTTTTTTTCTAATTTCTTTCCAGCATTGTCCTAGTATTGATTTATCTTGTTCTCTCCTTATTTTCTCTTCGTATTTCATGGCTCTATTTCCGGCTTCTATCTTCATCTTGTTCCTTTTTGTCTCCTCTATCACTATATATTTTGGCGTTTGTCGGTCTAGTCCCAGTATCCACCTTAAATATTTTGTTTGAATGTTCTCTATCTCGTCTTGTTCTTTCCACCCCCATACTTCTGCACCATACAGTATGATTCCTTTTATGAGGGAGTCAAACATCATAATTCTTGTTTTATATTTTCCTCCAAACTTCCTTTCTCCTATTCCCCATACCTGGGCCATTGCAATCATTGCCTTTCTTGTTAGGTGTCTCATATGTGTGTCCGTCCCGTTGTTTTGTTGGAAGTAGTATCCTAGATACTTGTATGTCTTGACCTTTTCTATTTCTTGTTCTTTCCATTTCCAATTTTGCTCTTTTTCTCTTCCTCCACCTTTTCTGAAACGCATTATTTTTGATTTTTCCGTATTCAGTATCAGATCTTTTCTTTCTGCATATTTCTCAAATCTTTTTAACATCGATTTCATTTCGGTTTCTTCTTTTGCCATCACTGCCAGATCATCTGCGTAAGCCAGCGACCATATCTTTCTGTTCCCAATAACAACGCCTCCTGTTTGTCCTTTTTGCAATGTTTCTTCCAGATCTGACGTATAGATTGAGAACAGGGTCGGACTTAGTGGGCATCCCTGCCTCAGACCTCTTTCTGTCCAAAAACTGCTAGTATTTACTCCCTCTACAGTTACTACGTTTGTGGTTTCTTCATATATTCTCTCTATTCCTTTTGTCATCTGCTTACTGATCCCTTTTCTAATGAGCATATTTATTAATTTTCCTCTATTCACTGAATCGAATGCTGCTTTTATGTCAGCAAAAAATACATATAGTTTCCCTCTTTCTTTCTTTATCTCTCTTTCTATTACGTAGTTCAATATGTATACGTTGTCTACTGCACTTCTTCCTTCTCTAAACCCGCTTTGAGTTTCTGGGATTATGTTTTTCTCTTCTACCTCTCTTTTTAGCTTGTCTCCTAGTACCATTGCGTAAAGTTTATACATCGTGTCCATTAACGTTATTCCTCTATAGTTTCTGGCGTCATTTTTATCCCCCTTTTTGAATATCGGGAATATAATTCCTCTCCTCCATCGCTTCGGGAAAGCATCCCCGTGCCATATTCGATTAAATATTCCCGTAACGCTCTCTATTATTTTGTTGTTTGCGTACATCCACACTTCATTTTGTAACCCGTCTTCTCCCGGTGCTTTCCTTTTCTTCAGTTTTTTTATTTGTGTTTTTACTTCTTCTTCTGTTATATCCGTTTCTATTTCTTCACTGTGTACTATTGGTTCCCTTGTTTGCTTTGTCGTTTTTCCTTCTAGCATTTGCATGAAGTGTGTCTGCCAATCGTTCATCTTAATTTGACTGCTGATCTTTTCTTTTTTGTTTCTTTCTTTCTTGATGTATTTCCATACTTGTCCTTCCGTTCTGATATTTCTAATTTCTTCTTCTACTTCTTGTTTCTTTTTCATTTGTTTGTCTTTGCAGGTCGCTTTATATTCTTTTCTCATTTTGTTATATACTTCTTCTGAGCCTGTTCCTCGTCTCCACTCTCTGAATGTTTTCGCTAGCGTTCGTTTCTTCGCTCTGCATTCACTGTCCCACCAATTGTTGCGCCCCACGTTTTGACTTTTTCTTCTTACTTCTTTCTTGGGTATTGCCTTCTCTATTTCTTGCACTTTATTAGTATGATTTATGCAGTATGTATGTGTGTATGATTTTTAAGAAATTTAAATAATACTGTACATTTTTTATTTAAAGTTTTGTGAAAGGCATTTATCAATTTAAATAAATCAAGGTTAGGAACTGAAAAATAATCAACTAACGAAACTATACTAGAAAAAACTATTTCTTGAATATCATTTTTATTTAATTGATAAAAAAGTATATTTTTACCTCTGAAATTTGCTATTTGTATTACACAGTAATATCTGCGTGTGCATACAAATATTTATGTCATATTTAGAACCTACGTTTCATTTTGCTTAAGTATAAAATTTTCACCGGATATTTTGAGGCTTTACATGATGGAAAAATATACAAGTAAGGAAGTAAGTCGACGAAATGTGCTAAACTCAGCGGGCCACATGTAATCCAAAATCCAAGTCGGAACTTTTTATATTCAAACTTAACGCTAACGCTTGAAGAACTTCTTTACAAATCTTTTACCAGCCGGTACTATGTTGTACAAACATACACGAGTAAGTTGTATGTATACACAACTAAATACGGTAGATATGTATCGATTGATTTAGTGCAAGTATAAAAGATACATAGGCATCTATCACTGTATATACGAGTAGATTACAAACTTCCATGCAGGCCGGAGATTGGTGTCACAAAATAGAACGTACCTTGTATGACAAGTTTTCTATGTGCTTCTGACAATATCCCATTCCTGACATTCCATTTCATATGAGATTCTATCTATAAGTATTCTTACCTTCATCACATGATGATTCTCCCCCTGTATGAGATTCTATACTCTTCTATTCCCAAACCTGTAACGTAAACTTGTATATTTCCTGTTCAATTTTCTTTAATATTGTCAGTCTACACTTGCTTACTCTAGATTGTATTCTCTACAGACTAGATACTGAAGCTGTTCTATTTGATACTGATTCGAAATGCACTATATATACGAGGTAAGATGAAATTTAATTTCAAGAATCCGGTGTTCCAGTTCAATAGATATTATTAAACGATTCTTTAATAAGACTTTTCTACCTGACAATAAACGAGAAAAATTCTAAACTTTTTTAATATTGGCACTTAATTAGACTAACGAGAAATTTATATCAAAATGTCAGAAGTTGCTAAATAATAATTAGTTAATTATATTATCAATCTTAATGAAATTTGCCATAGACATTTGAAGACGAAAATTGTTTGAATCAGTAAAATTCGGGAGCAATTAGTTGATTGAAAATTGAAGAATATCAATGAGAAAATTTAATTTGTAGCTTATAAAACTACAGTTCTGTAATATAAGTTACGAAAGTATATTTGCTATGTATATAATGAAAACATATTCCTATGTACTGGATTTTGTGCTTTAGTTATAATTCTTCTCACACCGAGACATAAATCTTGCATGTGTTCGTGTTATTAAATAACAGTTCTATATTTCTATCTGACCAATGGTTTCTGAATATTTTACCATAAAATTTGAACAATCCGTCGGAAAGTGTGGAAAAATGGAATAATCTTTTGACCGTATATCAAATTCTCAAGAGAGGCGTGAATTTCTCGGTAGAATATGGGATTACTGCACCCAGTGCCTGGGATGATCGTGGGTGGATGTCGCTAAAGTGATTTCGTTCTCTTTCGTACCAGGCTTCATGTGTGATGCTTCTAAAGTCTAAGCAGTGAATGGTTTACAACGCAACGCATTTTATATCTTTTTTGTATTGTATTTTTACTAGTGACGGAATATCAAATCGCTTTGATGTTAAAGTAAAACGTAAAAGGAAAATGTGAATACATCAAATGGTGTTTGTGATGCAGTGTAGAACAACATGTTATAGGTGTTTGTATGTTGGCTACAAATTTAAATATAGCTAAAACAAAAGAAAGCGAACATGAGATTTATGCGGTCATGGTCTGTTGTAAAACTATGTACATAAGTTTCCGCTGTGCAAGAACCATAAGATGCGCACCTGCTTTTTTAGTTTGCAATACGTCCATTGTAATGTAGAACACCACACTCTGACACAAATGAATGCAATACTAGTTTTATTTTACTAAAGTTGCACTCACACGATTGAATTGCACTGTTTAACATTTGATAGACTTTTCACAACATGTCTGTTGCAAACATTCATTTAGTACAACATGCATGACATTATCTTAACATGGTACTACCAAAACATGCACACGTCACATTATATTTCAAGGGAAACTAGCACAACTTTGTAGACAGTCTACGTACTCGTACATACGAGTTTGTGCAAGTTTCGTTATTCTATATTTGTTTCTACGTTAAGTTTGACGTATATTGCATGCATTTAGAACTGTATTGCGGATATCAAGAATTCATTCGCGATATCAAAATAGCATGCAACGTGTCAGCAATGAAATATAAATTCAATCTGCGCATTTGCACTATTAAATTTCGTTGAATACAAGTTCTTGATGGAAAATTGGTTTAGTTCAATTTTACAATTACAAAGATTTCCATGCATAGATAGTGTAACTACATAGTTCATTTTTCGGTTTTTGCTGTAGCATGGATGTACATATGTATGACTGGTGGTGGCTGGTTAGATACGACGTCTAACGGAAACGGCCGAATGGTGTGCCGAATGCCAGCACGAAGATTCCCGTTGGCGGATTTTGCGATCAGTTTGGTTGTCGACGTCGTTACGTTTGCGTTGTGCGTGTCGTGTGTGCAATGCCGCCCAGCGCCGCCGAGACGCTGCGGGTATGGCTGCTGAGCGCCTTGGTAGTTCACGGGGCCGTCGCCGGTAACCCCGATGCCAAACGTCTCTATGATGACCTCCTCTCCAATTACAACAAACTTGTACGACCGGTGGTCAACACGTCTGATGTTCTTCGAGTGTGCATCAAGTTGAAATTATCGCAGCTAATCGATGTTGTGAGTAGTCACTTGATAGTAATATCATTCAACAATCAAATTAAACATTTGGAAAAACTCCCAAGAAGAATTTAACAATGCCACTTTGTATTCCTCACGCATATCGATGCAAATCATTAATATTTACAAGCAATTTAATCCTATGTGAAAAAATATATTACAGATTTGATTTCTTTGTAATAAAAATTGCTCATCACAAATTACGCTATAAAGAAATATAATTTCTCTGTTTTCGTTTCATGCACACACCGGTGCTAATTACTTCAATGTAATTGTTTGCCTTTGTCTGATTTCCATCTCTGAGTTTCGAAACAAACTTTATGATATAACACTTGTCATTTGTCATTCTCTACAGCTAGTGGATAAATAGGATTAGAATAAAATATGTATATACAAATAAGTTACGTAGTACAAATATGAAAACGCAATTATGTAACGCACACACACGCACGTTTTTGAAATTTATAATTTTATTCTGCAACTTTTTTGAATAATAAATTATAAATGAAAAACGCTTTATATGCTAAAAATTCTCTACTTTAGGCTTTATAAAATGGTACATTAGCATATAGACCTTAACAGATTGAGATAAGTATGCACAGCAGTAGCTATGGGACAGTATCAGATGAACGTAGTGTGTTCAAACATCATCAAATGTAGTCAATTATTTTTTTTTTCAAATTACCCATGTTTTGTACAATACCGGCATATTGATTAGTGCTAATTACAATGTGAATCTGATAGACTACACATATGTATGACATATTAATTTCTTTTTATTGGTATATTTCAATTACACAGGAAAATGAACAATATATTGCGGGTATATCAGCTTTATTGGCAAATTGAAAAATTTTTCTTGCGGGAAATTAATAATTTTGTAATTTACGTTGAACAATATAATCCCACATATATCAGCACGAATTGTTACCAAGTATTACGCGATTTATATAGACATTAAAATATTGTTTTGTTATTTTTAAATGTACATGGAGTATATTTGGCATTCCCCTTCAAATAAATGTATAGTTAACCAAACACAAATGTTTATTTGTTGAATCTGTCACAAAGATTAATTTAATTTGGTTGAGTGTTATTAATTCATTTGGTTTATATCAATACTTGTCATTTGCATTGTTTATGTTTAACTTGACTTTGCTGCAGTACTGCTGTACTGTAGTGTAATACGGGTTGCGTTCCACATTTTCACACATCTCTTTAAGCAACGAACTCGCATGCTTCGCGAATAGAATTTTGCAATTAACATCATATTTTCGAGAACAACATATTTCTACACCCTACTCTCCTCTCATCATTCTATGCTATTATTGACGGAATTTTGCTTGAAATTACATATTTCGTGTAAGCAAAATCACGCTGGCATTTTGTCAATACAGTCTCTTCCTTCCATTTTTAATATCCACAGTGAAAGAATATAATTTCGTTTACGAGACTCATCTCGATGCTTGGTTGGTCTGCGGCGTGCTGTTCCGCTTTCATTTTAAGCTTTTACTCAAGTTGATATTAATTTCTGATAGCGGTTTCTTGAACATTTTTTTTTTGCTGTGAAATGAAGTTTCATTGTGTGACCGTCCGTTTAATTTACATTCTTAGTGATTGCAGAAAGATGGCGAGATGTTTGTAAGCCGAATAATTCGGTCTGGTATACTGTAACTGATCGTTGAGTTTCAATGACATGTACTCGTATGTTGTATATGTATGTATGTAGTGTGTTGTGAATTTTAATTTCCAGGCTGCCGTGATCGCTTTAATCAGCCGTATTGTAATAATCACTGAGCATTGTGTTTGTTCATTATTTCAATGTGGCTTAACAGATACTCGTGCTTGATCACATGTATGCAGCAGTAGCACGATCTACGTGGAATATATTATCTGAAATTAAACTGATCACAGAAAATACTCGCACCCTCCTTTGTGTCAGAAGCATTAGGCAATTGTATGTATGTGCAGTGCATTCATCAGTATATACCTTTAATTTCCTGCATAACTAATTCATCAATGAAGGCAAAATTTATGAAATAACCAATGGTTTTGAATTGATACGCACGTACACACAATTTTAATTGAATTTAAAGTTAAAAAAATATTTATATGCATTGGTAACTGTACAAACAGTTTTTTTGTTTTTGTATTGTTTCGTTAAAGCAAGGATAACAAAATGCAAACAACATGTATGCAAATTATCTGTCAGTAAATACAAAATTTATTTCAGTTGGTTTAATTCAAAAGATTTAGTTGGAACGGGTAAAACGGCGTCGCTTAAATTCATTGTGCACCCTATAATAAAGGTTACCATTTCAACAGTTATAATTCATATACACTTTATATTACGTACGAATGTTTGCTATTGTTTTAAGTTATACCAGTTTCAACATGAATTATTGTTGTGCGAAGTTTAAGTTTATCGATGATTGTAAAATGGCCGAAATATGGGCGCGTATTTTTTCTTGCTAAAGTTTGATAAATGTTTTCTCCTGCACACATTATTTATTCAACAGTGGTACATATATAATTTCTGAACGTAACTTTGCTGAAATTTTTGAGCACAGGGAAGCTTATTCTTTGTCAAGTATTCCAGCGATATCTTCGCAGCATTATTGATTGGTTAAAGGGATAACTTTCATATCCAATCGAACAGCCTCAGCGACTTTTCTTCTACTTCTCTTGTCCCTCTTGTTACTGTTTTGGGAGATGAAAAAAAAATATCGACACACTGCTTATTGATTTCGTTTTGACATGGTTTAGATGTGTACATTTTAAAATGTAGCTTTAATATTTTATCATTTTTCACTTGTCACTTTGTGCTTTACTTATCCGTACTGAAATCGAAAAAAAATCACAGTTTAATCCAAAATAATATTTGACACGACATTGACGTGTTTTTTTTTTTGTCATGTTGGTAATATAAAATGTATTAGTAGTCTTAATATTTAAATTTAGTGAACATAAAAGACATGTAATGTTTTGATTGTAGCAAATTATAATTGGAATTTGCTTGTTCATAACATGTGTACTTACTTTAAAATTGTAATGAGTCTGGATGAATAACTGCGTTATTTCAAGTAGAAGTTAAAAATGAATATGTAGGTGTCAGTGGGGAGAATTCAGGTAGAATTGTCGTCCTATATATCAGTGGGGTTCGCACGAAGCGAGAAGTTTTGGAATTCTTGAGATTACTACAGTTATACAGGTCGACAGAACGGCCATTAATCCACGCGGCACATTGCCCGACATCCTCAAGGGCGTGCCCATATTAAAGACTCTGATGATATAGTTGTGTCAGCCTTATCCTTGAGTGAACGACGCTTACAGTGTCGCTGCCACGCGCGTTGGTATACTTGCCAACTAAAATACCGGCCTACAGTGATGCCTGGTGTCACTGACAGCACTGTACACTGGAGTATCCTTCTACAGTTCCGTATTTCACTCAATGTCGGTCGTCCTATGACGAAAATGCAATTTTCTCGGTAGACGTTGATAGTTTCAGGACATATATGTTTGCAGTGGGTACCAGCATGTTTCGGTCAAATGTAAAAGATGAGTTTAGTGTTTTGTGAGGTCAATGTTTGTTTGAAGTGTACTGTGCACCGAATACCGGTATCAGATGTCCTTTTTGCTGGAGAACATCTGTGCGACAGAACTTGCATGTGTACATCTATATGTAGAGTCATCATCGTAAGTACCTAGTACTTCCCTTGGATCACTTCCATTTCCTAATGATAGTAGCATAAACTATCGCCAGACATATATGAACCGATTCTGTGAACAGACGTAATATGTAGTCATCTTATTAAAGTTGATGCCACTTTAGTAATGCTCGTTTTTATTACCAGATAAATGATTTATTTAGAAAGATAAATATTTCAGCTTTACAATTATCTGTTTGCAATTTGTGATTTTACACAAGGATTTGGTAATACCACATTTTGCTCCAATTTCGACGTTAGGAAGAAGATAATGTGATTACAATAAATCCTCGGTCTCCCTAATCCTCTGAAATTCGCAACGTCCATTATATGTGGGTAGTCTTAGAATACGAATAGAATTGAAATTAATTTCCCTAATTTGAATCAAATCTACATTCTACTGGTTTAGAATCAGTTCTCTAAACGTGAAATAATTTAGTTTCAAACATCAGCACATTGTCGCTAGGATATTGATCATTGTAAGATCTTACAAATATAATTCACTAACATGAATATATATATATATATATATATATATATATATATATATATATATATAATATTATATCTGTTTGTAACATATTAACATATAGAGTTCTGTTAAATTAAAATACTGTATGCAATTTTCTGAGCGCAAATATTTTTAGGACTGAAATGTTCCAAGCCATAGGTACCACTAATTTTCCGCTAGGGTAGTATAGAGGATTGGTTTTTTTTTAATCAGCTGTTCGTAATTTCCACACTGATCACAAATTCAACTCTTCCCTTTCTCTACATCCAGATTCACTCTTCTCCCTCCATAAATCCAAACATAAATCGATTGTCCAGTTGTGTTGTCTGAAAGCAATCATTTATATTTTATAGAAAAATCTAATGGAAAAGCTGGATTATGTGATAAGTGATTTGAATTGCAGTATAGAGTTGAAAAACGTCAGGCTAAGCATTTTACACGGGCCAGGCGTTAATGAATGATCCAATTCGCGGCGAGTTACCGACACACTCTGTGATTCATTACGTTTTCCTTTAAACTGAGAGTACGGATTGATTATTCACGGGCTGTGATGACCTGGCGATTTGCGATACAGCTCAATTGAATCGGTGAATTAATGAGCATTCCCCAATTGCTCTTTGCTCGCAAATACGATTTTCATACATATTATTAATATTTAATTTCTGCATTCTCTGCTGACTCTGGTAAAAACATGATTATAACGAGTCAATACATGTTTGTGGATGTCGACATATACATGTTTGAACATGATGATAAACATACGAGGGTACCGGTATGTTTATTTGCTTGTAACCAGTCGATTAATTGGTTCCCGGATGATATATGTGACGTTTAAAGTCAAAATTCGCGATATAATCATATCAATGTGACATTAACCAAAAAGGTTTATTCGTCAAATTTATTTATTTTTCGAAAATGGCATCTAAGGAATTACTATACTCGTATATATATAAATTATGGAAACAAAATTGAAGAAAATTCAATCAGAACAGTACGTAATATTCGTATTAATTTCAATGAAAATTTGAGAAAAGTCATTCTGTCCTCTGATCGATTTTGCTAAAAATGTTTATCAATAACAAAATTTAATTGCAAATACCGTAATTGAAATTGGTCAGTGAAAAATTTTATGTAAAAATGTTTCACTAGCTACAAAAAATGTTTTATTAACTTTTGTTAAAATCTGGTATAGCTGCAGATCGGGAAGGCTGTCGGATTTGTTTTATTTTAAGAACGGAATAGAGCTGTTAGAATTCATAGAGTAAACGAGCGCTTTTTTTTCCGGGCAGTGTTGTTATCGGGGGCGTGTTGTATGTTGAACGCTGAATGCGAACACGACACGTTAGTTATTTACCGCATCGTGCACTGACAGCACGGTACATCTGTGTCACGTGACTCACAGAGGTAGTGCACTGGACAACTGCATGCGCCCCTCTAGTACATACATTCATATGTACATACGTACGTACAAACTGACAGGAACGGATTAGGAAACAGATATTTCTTCAGGTTTATCCCATTATAACCAACTGAGTTAATAAGTTATTATGTTAAAGTGTAAGTATTTATAAAAACATTTAAAATGCTTCTTTGTATAAGCCTTAATAAATAATATGTTAAAATCATTATACCACCTAAATTTTACATGTTTTTATAACTAATGGTTCATGGGTTACTGTTATATTTATTTACGGCTGTATTATCAAAAGTCAGAAGACATGTTGAAATATTTAGAAGGGCTAATGCGGACCTGGCACATGTCCACTCGTAAGCACCGTTGGCAGGGAGACATTTCTATATGGACGGATGGACGGACTGGATGAATGGATGACGATAAATAATTCGCTCGCGATGTGCCTTCCACCACCCTAGTCCTTTGATGTACGCCCCTAAAATTCGAGACTGATTTTAATTAATGATTAGCAAAGAACCAAGACTTATATTTTAGTTTCAATTATAGATGAGACCAATTTAAATGAAAACATGAAATGAACGTTAGCGATAATCTTTAATGCATAACTTGTATATAAAACACAACGTTTAATTGTTAGTAACTTTAGTTCTGCCGATTGAAAATTCTAATTTTCCATTCCTTTTTTTTGAGTTCAAATAGAAAAATAAAGTTTAGCATATTATTAAAATATTTCTGGTCATAGAAATCCATCATAGATAAATTTTTAAATATGCAAAATTACTTGAATTCTTACCGTTCATGACATTATTCATGTTAATACATTCGTGTATATAATACACGTTCTAGTGTTCATATCCATGCGATATTCTTTGGTGGCCATGTCCACGGCACACATTTAAGCCTAGTAACGTGAGTTCGCAATCATACGGGCAACATGCTGTTGACAAGTTGAATGTTCCACGGCCCGCTGAGTTCCATGTAAATGTGATTACCGTAAAATTAGGACGCATTAATTCTTGCGCTAATTGCATTATGAAGGTAAGATGGTCATTCGTTGCATTCTTTCCGCATATATATGCTTTTAGTTGGTAAATAATCACGTTAAAAATATTACGGCTAAAGTACGCGGTCGTTACTGCCATACCATGTCACACAATAAAATTATCTATACAGATAAAACTGTATATGGTCGACGTGTAGGATTCGCGTAAATATATTTCCAGCAGCTGATTGTTTCGTTTTATGTCCTGACTTTATTATATTTCCGCGCAAATCCGCGGCAATATAAAAATATCTTGTTTTGACGTTGTCATTTCAATTGTAAAGGGGTGTCATAAAAATACGCAGCTAAATCGCATTAAAAAGAACAAAACCACAATAAAAAATAATTGCCTAACAGGTCGGAAACACTATTGCAGATTTACACGATAATTATTGCCGTACATTTTACAGAATTTTTTTTTTTAAATTGTAGTAATTCCTCTATTTATTTGTAGAAAAACTGAAATTTGGTACAGAAATTGGTTGATACTAAAATGGAAAATGTGTGTACTACAAATATTGTTTTGGATTAACTACAACAACTCTAATATTAATATATATTGAAACATGTTGATATTGTTACAAATAAAAGCCTACATACCGAATATGTATTCAGTTTTGCATGGACCAAAAATAATTTCAAATATCATAATTACTTCTACGTGAAACACAGACGAATTTTATTTGAGAGCATTAAATATTTTATCACATTTTCTACAAGACTGACGAATAAAATGTACAAAGTTTTCATGTATATTGCTACTTCTTTCGGATTTTGTTTCAACGTTTTTATTTCTTTCTCGAATGAGCAATGAGGCATGGTATTTTGGTAACCAGTGTTGAGGCGGTACAGAATGTACAGCATGCTTCGAAAATATCAATTTTACAATTCCCACATCGTTCTTTACACTCTAAAATTAATTAAACTATGTTTACGTTGTGACTTGTACATTTATACATGTATTTTTATGACAAATTCAATTTAGAATCACATACGAACAACAACTCTTTCTTGAATACATTTTTACTTATTGCCTCTTTTATTCTTTGAAAGCGCTGTAACACCAAATGACACTATTAAATACACTGTCTTTCACTGTAAATGTCGCTTCTGCTTGTCGTATTTTCGCATATTCCTTCTTTCTTCTTCTTTCGTCTTGGTTTTTCTCGTTCACGAGTTTTCATGTCGTACCGGCGCGGCGTACGCATGCAGGTAGGTAAGTGCCATATAAATTCCAGGTATATATCGTATAAGGTTACGTAAATTCGACTACCCTCATCTTATTTACACAGCTTCGATTTTCTCCATCCTGTGATAAATCTCGTTATCGAATTTCCACCATTTCTCCAAGTGTCGTGGCCATCGAATTCGGTGTTATTTGCACAATCCCTCGCCTGCTTCGGCACCTAGCAACACAAGTTTGTAATAAATAATCCTTCAGATTTAAATTCTGATTGTAACGACTTTCGCAAATACAAACTTAGTCACCGGACTTTCGACTGAAAAACAACCCATACTTTAACATGCATACATAGCTACGTGCGTACAAACTTCACAACGAATCTGTTTTTTAATTATACCATTTCATCAAACTTGTTCAGAAATATCTTTGACGAAAGTTTCACAAATAATAATTATGCTGAAACGAAAATGCAATGAAATTAACTGAAGAGTTTTACGAAACTTTTTGCTGTATAATGGAAAAAAACAGTAACTGGGCATTTATTCATTTAAGTTGTTACTTTTTTAGGTATATTTAGGAGTCATGGGAATATTATATACTAATTTTGGAATACAAATTCACTTTACTCCGGATAATATGTAGTCCTAGCTGGTATGAATTTTGATCTAATTTCCGTTTTCAGTTTGCTACGATTCTAAGCCTTCATGGCTCATATGCGTTTGACGGTCTTACACCCTTAGATTGAGGGTACGACATATATTTCCTTATATTCATACCTTTGAACACAGTATATATATATATATATATATATATATATATATATATATATTTCATAATGTGTAAATAGTCCTGACGACATCTGTTGAGCCAAAAACAAATAAAATATAGTTCCGCTTTTCCTTAACATATACTGTATTTCAACTAGATGTATCATCATTAAATGTTAAATCCAGTTAGGCATTCATAATTCACAGTTATTTTGTCATATGTTTAACTGCAAAACTTTGTGTTACATATGCGTCTGGTCCAAGGTCGTGACCATATATCTGTAACACTCATATATTACCACGCCGAACTTCTAAAACTCTACTGACGTACTTGTGAATGCAAATTGAATTGCGCATTGAATTTCGTTCTGCCTCGATACGCTACGCTGCACTATAAGCCAGTCTTCAATGCATTTTTTCCACGTCGATTTTTAAATACTCTATATTATTTATGTGTGTATGCATGTTGATTTAGGTAATACCACTATCGCTGCCAAACACCATGGTAGATTCGCTCATTTATATTTTCCAATTGGCGATTGTGAAACCATTGTGTGCTATCATCATTAATTGGTGTTTAAATGGTGTGTCCTTGCTGGTCATTGCCAAGTGGCGCGAACGTGTATTTCTACCGTCGTCGTCTTCTTCGTCGTCGTTTTCGTAGCATCCTCCTGGACCGACCGTTTATAAAATCGATATAGGCCATCCCTTCACGTGACAGTTTTCGTAACTAGCGAGACGCCAAACCCTTCTTCTTCGTCTCTTCACACTCAAAGACTCATTCAGTCTTCCCCTATTTCCCATACTTCATTGCCACCGAATCTCCCAACCAAACAGTCGGCGTTATTCTTCTTCAGTAGCATCAGTAGGTACTAGTACTATAGATGGTATCTGGTGCTTGCCCATTAGCATATTCTCCACAATGAGATATCACGCCAACTCGGGAAAAATATTTTTTGATGTCTGTTATCTTTTTCCTTTAGAGCTATACCTCGCCTTCCCCACACAATGTTACATTCAAAACCCATAAAGTTAATTAGTCTTTGTATATGAATTTATTTTAACTACGTTTTCGTAATCTCATTTCTGGTGGATACTGTCATTTGTTGATTTTGTAAAATTTATTAACCCACACATAGATTTAATGAAGGTTTAATTATTGTTTTATACTGGCTCATAAACTTTATATAAGCAAAACCTAAAATGAATATTCAAATAAAATTATCTATTGAATTAAATTAAAGTACGGATGTTTTTTTAAATCAAATAAAATAAAAATAAAATGTTGAATTGTCAAAGAAGACAATTTAATACAATTGTTTTCGTTCGTTTGTTCACAAAATGTACATTTTGACGGATATAAAAGAAGAAACATTAATTTTCTTTCTTGATTTTGAAAGCTTCTCTGAATATGAAATAAAATTCAAGTTGAGGAATTTATGAGTTTTGTGGAATTTACTTCATTTTGTTCCGTTTCGGTAACCGAAGATCTGACGTGACTGGCATATTTAAATTGCCTACTTGTATTGAAATCTATCTTATTTTCTTTCGGCCACTGAAATTGAGAACATTTATGACAGTTCATAATGTAATCATTGTAGGCCTAATAGATACCTGTTCAGTTACAGATCAATAACTTTTCTATTCCATTCATTTCAATCTGTATTCCAATCGATATGAATAAGTGAAATGTTGCACTAAATCTTAATTCGTATTGCGCCATTTTATGCATAAATCCGTAATACATTCATAAATGATTTAAAGCGGTTCCCGCCGCGCCCCTCGTCAGACCTTTCACTAATGTATAATTTACGTGCCGTCTGGTTTGGCTCATGAAGGGTCTCTCTGAGTGCAGACCGATCAACTTCGGACGACCGCCCTTGTTTGGTTAGTTGGTTCGTTGTGTGTTTGTAGACTGACTGGAACAGAAGTTCCTTCTGAAAAAAGTACGTGAGGTGTATACGTTTTTAAGATCGTTTCGCATTTCAAACATGTCTTGGGCCGCGGAAAATGGAAATGCGTTGGCATGGAAGAAGCTATTACCTATCTAGAAGGATTATATTTCGCAAAGAGTTGACTTCTCAGCATTTTGCCTCGGGTCCAGGATGGATTATATGACTTGTGAACATCGAACTGAACCCGACGAAAGAACTCTTTCTAATTCCGCCTGGCATGGAATATAACGCAAGTAATAAAAAGTTGAAATTTATTCATTTTCCTGTAATAACTGTTAGGAAATTGAGATGTTATATCTTGTAGCGTGATTCAGTAGAGCAGCAAATTTGATACACTAGCTGGAAGATGAAATCAAATTAATTTATTACCACTTTGAGATAAATTAACGTCTATCGTCAAATTAGTTACAATGTGTCCGTAATGTGAAACTGCGCGTATATTCATGCTAGTTATTCCACTCTGAAATGAGCTGTCATTTCCAATTATTCCTTGCAACATATTTCCCCGAGGGTCTGATTGGATTATCAGATCAGAACTCATCAATACGTGTTATTTTCTCTTGGCGATATCATATCTCATCTTTATGAATTTCAGCGGATATTGCATCATATATTGCAACATTATGTCGCATGTTTGTATCGAGAATACACGGTATGTCTGTATATGTGTAATGTAATTGTGAGTTTAAAGTGACAATACGCCTTGAGCTTGGATTACTCAACGACGTTCTTGGTGCATTGTTCATGGCCGTTAACGATTTCATGCAACAAAAGCTACATTGAAAGTAAAATACGTTGTACGTATAGTAATGGAATAAGTAATACACTTCTTCAGTGATATCCTTTGTATAACAATGCTGCTGGCGAGCAAGTTGTACTGATGGGGAGTGGTATTGGAGGCAACGAGTTAGCGACCAGTTTCTACACGATGTAGAAAATTTTCTTTGTGAATCCGTTACGCGGGTTTTGATTGTGATGAACGCTCCAGGGAAAAATTTCCCTGAGATACATAAAGTAGAGCAGTCCCATAAAATTTCGTTTGGTTCGCTGGCTTCGGGAATCTTATCGCAGCATGCCGAGAAATATTTGCTACGGTTTAAACACAGTGAAATTTTATGTACATGTGTCACAGCTTCTCGTTATTTATTTGCTGCATGTAACACAAAAGTCTCTCAAACTGAAACACTAAACTAACTTTGACAATGCGATAAAATCTGATACAATGTATAAGAGATCATACGATGTGCGAATGCAAATATTCTTCTGTTAATTCATTCAAGTTTATCGAATAAATGTTTACGATTAGCGTTTAATATTCAAATGAATTAGCTTGACGAGAAATTTTAGTTAGAAGTCTGTGTAATTTTGCAGAAGATATATGGACTCCCAGCTCCATTAATCTTAGAACTTTCGGAGACAACTTACAGATTAACCTAAAAGTAACAACAACACTTACTAACTGGAGCTACTAAAGACGAACTTTGCTATTCGTAAATTTAAATGGACTGTAGTGTATGTAGCAATCATTTACTTTAGCCAAATTTCAAATGGTACGTTTTACATTGTCTTGGAAACGATTTTAACAAAAGCGGGCTAAACAAATATGAATACACAATTCATAATTTAGAATTATTGAGTTCATTGAGTAGTAATAAACATTATTCATAAAAGAATTAGAAATAAAGCATGTTTTCTCGTTTTATTTTTCTTCACTTCAACTGTTCACTTTTTTATTTGTTGCACATACTTCTCACCTATTTTAGTTTCAATAAACGTGAGTCCATTATGTTTTCCGCCAACTTCAGGAAAACTTAGGTTTCCTTGCACGCAACAATGAACAAAACACATTAAACTTTCTTCTAGCTCTTTCCTTGTCAGTCTGCAAAAATGCAATTTTATTTTGTACATCTTCGGTTCACACGCAACTGAAAACAATATAATGAAATGATATTTCATTCGTTGTGTCAAAATTTTTTGGACCTGGAATGCCAGCTGCCAGCACCTATACGTACTATAAAAAATTAGTTCTGCCAGATATATATACAGGGTGTAACACGTACACCGACCACCGCCATTATTACCTTTATTATTATATTTACAAAAAAATACTATAGAACAAAGTTGTAGGGGACCAAGGGGGACATTCTTTCAGAGAAGAAAATATTTTTTTAAACCAGTGGTTCTCAAGTTACAACACAATTTTTTTTTTCAAATGGGATTCTACATATTTCTTATGCCTATTCGATAGCATATTTTTTTCTGAATTCAACCATGTATTAGTTTTATATCCTTACATAATAAAAATATTGCAAAAAATTCGATTGAAATTTAAATAAATTTTTATTTTTAATATTATTGTACAGTAGGCTATGGATGAGAAACAAGAGTGATATATTTAAATTGAAAATTAATAATTGTTAATTACTCCTTATAAATAATGTTCTATTTGATTTCCATTATTTTCTAAGCACAATTCTATCAGTAGGCTGTACAATAATATTAAAAATAAAAATTTATTTAAATTTCAATCGAATTTTTTGCAATATTTTTATTATGTAAGGATATAAAACTAATACATGGTTGAATTCAGAAAAAAATATGCTATCGAATAGGCATAAGAAATATGTAGAATCCCATTTGAAAAAAAAAAAAATTGTGTTGTAACTTGAGAACCACTGGTTTAAAAAAATATTTTCTTCTCTGAAAGAATGTCCCCCTTGGTCCCCTACAACTTTGTTCTATAGTATTTTTTTGTAAATATAATAATAAAGGTAATAATGGCGGTGGTCGGTGTACGTGTTACACCCTGTATATATATATATATATATATATATATATATATATATATATATATATATATATATAAACTTTTCTATTTTACTGTAGTGTAAGATAGGAACTGTGCAATAAAGCAAGAAACCATTTATTTTAAAAGAGAAACTACTCAGTTGTCACCGAGTAGGATGGACGCCAGTAAATTGCCACAAAACCTGCAATGATCGATGGCGCGCCGAGTATAAATACGAACTAGAACATTTGTTATAGTTACTCATTGTCGCACCTGCAGTGTTTTATTTGTTCAAAGCAATCCATAGACAACCATTTGTATTATTATCAAACTTCATACAGCTTTATGATATTAGTTTAATAAAAGTATCAAACTTCTTACATTTTATGTGTTACGAATTTGGAAATTCAGCAAACCCTCGTAATGTCAAATTGAATAATATGTTAGGAATCACTTTGGAAATACTATGTAATGGAAATCAATAGAATAAAATATCTACGGAAAAATATATATTGGAGTTAAAATATTATTTTGATTAGTGAATTTGTCCAATGCATTAAAATTACATAAATTATCAATATATATATATATATATATATATATATATATATATATATATATATAATTTATGTAATTTACAATATATGTATGTATTTAGCATTTATATATATAAACCTGCTGTGATTTATGTGTAAATGCAATTAAATATCATTTAACAATTATTTTGTGGTACGTTTTAAAACAAACTATAATTAACGTCACAATTAGTCAGTGCGTAAACAATAAATTAGAGTGTTTTGTTTAGCATTTATTAAAATATGCACAGCTTTCAATAAATGCACACGTAAAAATAAATATATTAAATGGAAAATAATTTATTTCTTTGTAGTTTCATCGTTCCTGGTTGGTAAACAAGATGGAATCATTACTGTTAAAGTAAAATTGTTTTTACATTTGGTCTGAGACTAGAATAACAGTCGGAGCAACATACCTATCTGGCTTTTTTTCCTAATTCGTATAAAACGGGATCATTCCCTCGGGACATACCTATCCACTAACCCGTACATTGCCATAGAAACTTTACGGAACTGTATGTGTACCCCGTACAGTACCGTATGTGATGTTAGTGTTTACGGGTACGACCGCTTTCAGACCGGGCGACGCCACTGGGTGTGGCGACGTCCCGACGCCTCGCGTCGTTTCTTCCTCTCTCACTTTCGATCTCTTGCTGCGCGTATGCTCTCTCCCAGATCACTATCGAATACACACGCGGGAGAGTCTGGAGCCGAGACCTAGGGGCTACTAATCCTGGAATTTCGGCCAACATTTAAACTTTATTGTCCTTTATATACGTTAAACCATACGGTTTCTGTCCAATACACTACCTTTCAGTATTTAGCGATCAGTCTTTCACACTGTCTTACTTTCGGGATCCTGTCACCTTCGGTTATATACAGGGTGAACCAATTTGGAGGGTTCGCGTTCATAACTAGGATTGCAAATTTATGTTGTAATTTATGTGACGTAAAAGTCCCAAGAGAGTAATTTATTAATCTACTTTAAAAATACGCAATCCTTCCAGTGCATGGCTTGCAACTTTGCAACAAGACACCGTACGTCTACAGGCTATGAAATTTTGTTACATAATTACTTATAAATCACGTAACTGTAATACACGCAGAAAAGATTCTATTGAAAAAAGCACATTTTAAAATAGAAACAATTTCTCTCACTTGCATATTATTTATAAATTCTCCTGGATATATTGAGTTCAGAATTCTTACTCTATGAATGCTCACAAATGTCACGAACATTGCACGTGTCTCGCGGTGTTTCGGTAATAGCGTTATCGCGCAATAACGGGCAGCTTTCTATCATAGATCTATATATTTTATTTTGAAAATATGGCAAACTATGGAGCAGAAAATATGTTTGACGATAATCGGTGGCTCGTGCTGCCGCCTGCTGTCGTATATTAGGGTTGTTGGGTGACGTGTCGCGTGAAATGATTGGATGGTTATTTTTATTGTTGCAGACTTTCATTGGTTGATGGCGGGTGATGCTAACTGTTGGGGGGTGAGGGTCAGGGACCCTGTCAAATATTGTCTTTGCCGTACAGTGAAGCAGAACGTCTCGAGAACTTATATTTGAACAAAAAGTAGATATTTTTGTGCGGGCACAAATGGAATTTCTTTTTTATATGTTAACTTCGATCTTCCCTTATCGCCTTTCCGTCCGCTTGACGGCACACTTTTATGTTCATCTCAGTTAATTATACGGGTCTAAGAAGAAGACCATGCCATTACTATTCTGCTACCTTCGTCTCGTTTCTAAAACTCCTCACTCGATATTATCATCACTACTGCGCATACAGATTCACTGATTCCATTAATAGTTTAATTCTTTTCGTAAAACATGCAATTCTCTCTGTACGTGCTGATAAACTTTGAAGCTAGAGAAAAATGCAGAGTATAATGTTGTAAAACTTCGGTCCTTCATTGATAGATCAAAGTTCGTGTAACGCTCATATTATATAGATTGTATCTAATCTCAAAGGTACTAGAGATTCTGTGCTCAGCTACAGTATCTCTTGCATCTAACTAATAGTAATTGTCAAAGTTAGTCCTAGAATAATATTGTGTAAAACAGCTCGAACTAACCGGCACTTTACTGCGACTTAGTTCGTAAATGTTGAATATTAATAGCTTCACTCACCATTATACAGTAGGTACGTATGTACATCTAAATCCTGCTATTGTTTGGCGAATGATGCCAGGAATAAATTTCACGGGAAATCTTAACTTTAGTCTTACGATATGACGCACAAAACTGACTGATGACTGCAAGTTTAGTGTAAAAATTAAAATATGTAAATGAGATAAAACAAAAGCGATTCATTTACATTTGTAGAACAAAAACATCCTGAAATTAGAGTTAAACGTCAACAGTGTTTATGTATACACGTGTTGAGTTTTAAAATGAAAGTCAGGTTATGTTTGGTTGATATAATGAAATTTAAGTTAGAGTTAGTGTAAGTGAGTTTGCTAGCAACGCTGAACTAGTTTGTCGGATATTGTTAAGCGCACCAACTCCTTCCGAGGCTCCGTTTCCGCCTCAGGTGAATTTCGACTGTCGCTTCGCCGCTGTTCGTCCACCTGAATCTTACGGTCCGTGAATTCTACATGTCTTTTATTTTCCACTGTGTTTTACTGTTCCTCGCTTTCTGTATTTTGCATAACTGTGAATTGAACCATTCCCCCTATGTTCTGTCATGCATTTTTATTTTGCATTTTATTCCATTTGGTGCACATGGATGAAAAAGTTTCGGAATGAGCAAAAACATAATTGAAATATTATTTTATACATTCATAAATTGTTTTCTTTCAATCTTGTTCGTTATACAAATATTTACATATTGATGTTGTTGTATGTGTATGCTAATTCATTTCATCAATGTTTACTGGAAAATTCAATACAGTCAAACCTGGTAATTAATGTTAGTACTTGTAGTGCTAAAATACATTACTATGTGGCAGTTAAATACGACCAATAGTGAACTGCCAATAAGCAATGTACACATTAACAGTTGGAATGATTAGAGGATTAGATAAACAAGGATAGAACACGTTACCATGGGAATTAGAATCGATCTCAAAATGAGGTAAAAGCATTTCTATTAAAGCCATTATATATCGTAAGGATGAAAGTGTCTCTAACATCTGATTTTTCTTTTTAATATGAAAACAAAATTAATACTAATCCAGCAGTTAAAAATTTATCATTCATATTTTACGTCCGCTTTACACGTCAATCGTTACGTTGGAAATAAAGAGATCTTGGATGACTATGCTGAAACACTAATTGATTTTCAATTATGCAGTAACCACTATTGAAATGGAGTATTGTTCTGTTAGCATTATACAGTGACAAACATTGACAATCTGACAATTTCTTCTAATGCATAATTCACGTTTTGTAGCGAACAATTCATGACGTGATTGTTCTGTTTAAATTAAATTTACCTCGAACTATTGTTGTCGATTAATATTGAAATTAATTATTATGCTTTGTTGAAATTTCAATTACAATGTTCATTCATCAACAGGCAATATTCAATATGTATTAGTACATTGAATGCAATCAAATATCAATGTATTTCTTTTCGTCTTAATATAATTACACAGTAGATAAAATACATTCGCATTCTTTTTTCTTTTAAAACAGTAGCTGATTTAATTGGAACACGCAAAATCCATTGTTGAATACTGCGTTCTTATTGAATAAAACAAAACACAAAATTGGTTTTTATTTTCATAAAAACAGGTAAGAAATATTCGGCAAAAAAATCTGAAATGGAGAGTATCAAAATGATGGATTGCCAAATGGTAAAATATGATGTCCGCACGTACACCACATGGATACACGGAGAAGTGAGATATGGGGATATTGGAAGCACCGTATTCCTGGTTCACCTTGTCGATGTTCCAGCTGGTTATCCTGGAAGTCGAGTGTTTATATAGAATATAAATGCACTGTTGAAGTTGTTTGTTTTACCGACTAGGATTGATGTAAGCCTGATGCATCGCACTTGGAAAACAGGTCAAAGTTTCCACAAGTTCTGTTCGTTTTGCCAAAACTAACGGTTCAACAAATTCACTTGGCACATGCTAAATGAGAACAATTTATGCACTTGAGTGTAATTTTTTTATAACGTTAAATGGAAACGCTTTCAGCTAAAATAAAAATAGTCCGTTTTCTAGAATAACAGGAACTTCGTTCTCACTAATTAGCACTCTCGTTCATTTTGCCATTCATATAATGGAGAATATTGTGCAGACATGCAGAAATGCCGAGATGGGTACATCGTGTTTATTGTTGAAAAGTGTATTTTATTTAAATAGAACGGGACAATTACGCCGGGAAGTAGTAAAAGAAAGTTCAGCGTTTAATGGACATCTTGAGAAACCATTCTTAAAGAAGAATATGCTAGCCTGACGGCAGTCGTGCATGAAACTGGCAGCGAGATACTTGGAAATGGCGTCGGAATTGACCATTTTAACTGAACCGAGGATAGAATATATACGAACGTACGTGGGTGTTTCTACCATAACTCTCAAATTTCGCACCAACGTTACTTTGATTTCTTTCAAAATAATCTACAAAATATATTTTTGATGATCCTGATTACTCGAGAGTACTTAGATATAAACTGAGTGTATTTTCTGGAATCGTATAATTGCCTGAGTTAAGGTCCTTCCAGAAATATGTTGGTATCCCTGAAATGTGACTATACAAGTATACAAGAACTTCATTTATCTGCCTTGGGACACATTTAAGCACGTTCATATTTCACAAACTCTTGAACGTGACGTTTTGCACGAAGAAAAGAAATTTAAATGCTAGCATAATGCGTATTCATGTAGAAAAAGATTCAAGAATTTGTCGTCACAAGTGTGCCTCGTATTTTCCTTTAAATCACTGAATGGTGAGAGCAGCAAAGTACTTTGTAAATGTTTACAGGCGAAATATTTACAGACCTACAGTGTTTCTAATTCATTACTTATATGTTTATTTACTATATTGATCTTTTAATAAAAAACATCCGTACATACATAAAGTCATGCTTTTTCAATATCTGAGATTCCACTCATATTTTTCATAGTTTTGTCGGATTTATGTAAATATTAATAGAGTAAACTACATGAATTTTTTTAAATAATATAATTTTTAATGAGATTTTATTTTTGTTAATAAATGACCACAATTTCCAGCTGACTTTTTAAAAGTAAATAAGGAATAATTAATATCATCAAAAGCTATTCAATGTTACTTTTTCCATTACTTTATAATCTCGTATTATTAAAAAAGTTTTAAAATTTGCTAAAAGCAAACTCTTTTTCTTACACGAAAGAAACAAGAGTAGCCCAAAAGTTAGGTCAAATAAGTACTGCTCTTCAACGAAACAGATTTCGGGAAAACATACAAATTTGTAAGAAAACAGCAATTTTATATTGAGACTCTTTTATCGAAAGTTGCCACATGTTGTTGGGCGAAGTCGTCGTCGTCGTCAATGTGATTCTCTGATGGAAAAGTTTCATAAAAGTTCTCACAACATTCTTGTGTGACAATTCTTGCCATTTGAAATATGTCCCTAAACTAAATTTAAATGTGTTTTTCGAAAGCATGTTGTCCCGTGCAAAATGTTACTCTGGTAAATTTAATTTTGCAAACGTTAGAAGCAATTATTGAGAACTCATTTTCATGTCATTTTCATTTTGTCATCAAATTTTAATTGTTCATTCTACTTTGTGTTACTTTGTTCTCCATCCTACACTTTACTGC
This sequence comes from Carabus problematicus, assembly GCA_963422195.1. NCBI lineage: Eukaryota > Metazoa > Arthropoda > Insecta > Coleoptera > Carabidae > Carabus > Carabus problematicus. The sequence goes on from OY728584.1 coordinate 13,249,080, forward strand.
AAATAAATATTGCACCAGTATTGATTGCGTGTCGTGTACTGCGTTAAGGTAACATAATTGTACTCGAAAGCTTTACTCGAAACCGGGAAAATTAATACAGCACAGTCCATAAAACGTGTAACGACTTTACGATTAAACCCAAGAGGAGCGCTGTAGAGTTGAACTTATAAATCGACGGTTACAAACTTTTATATACATTGTCATACAAACCAGCAGAGTGTGTGTGTACGAGTATGACTGTGCATTAAATATGTTATATATGTACGTAACTTTATATTACTCGGTGACAGACATATATACACAAGTGCTTCTATATATTAGTGTTAAAAGCATTTCACCGGTAGTATAATTTAGCCAATTTTGTGTTTCGTCTGAGTCACTCGTCATTGCTGGCTGTGATTCTCCAACACTGGACTGGTTCTAACTTGTACACAGAATCCTCTATTACGTATATATGTTGAAGTGTGATTAACGTCTGCGTGCCTGATGCATATTCAGCAACTTCCCCCTGTCTTTCTGCCCGTTAAATCTCGTCAACATATTCATGTGACACGCACACACACACACATTCCACTTCACACTCATATACAAGGGCTAACTACGCGAATTATATTTAATTCTTAAATGGTGTGCTTGAGAAAGTCAAATGAGAAAGATGCGATTTCATTTAAAACAAGATGTTTGTTACGTTTTGTTTGTTTTTGGGTGTTGCTCCACTTAATAACTGTTGAAAACTTGTTCGCTTCTATGCGCTGTTCATTAGTTAGTTTAGTATTTAATTAGTTTATTCGTAGTTATGAAAAAAAATTTATAAACCACGGATGCCCTGAAAAGTTTCATGTTTCATTTCTATTTAACAGTTATGTCTTCTACATTCTGTTTCTAAAAAGTTTTCCTTTAACTATTAACTTTTGTAAGATAAATTCACGTAGATAAACTTATCTTTGAAATCTACGGTGCGAGAGAAGAGTCAAATACATCTGTCGAAAAGGTCTGTAAAAAAATTGTTAACCTCAGCTATTTGTCACAATAGGAACAAAGTTTTTCATTTGGTACATGTATATACTGCTCACGAGGGTATTATATATGTCCGTTTCGTATATTTGTCTTTTAATAAGTAAAAAAAAAAAAAAAACGTCACTGTATCTGATGCAACCTCAGTTTATACAAATTGACGTCAGTAACTTAGATTGTAAATTGATATCCACTTTACAGTTTTTAAAAGCTTCACAGAGATACACAAACCTTCATCGAAATGCGTAGTTGTGAGAATTGAACGTTATAATGTATTATTAGATTTATACTTTTCAACGAATGAAAGCATATCGGGAAATATTAGTTTGTGAGATGTTGGCTATCAACCTAGAACACTGATTCAATTTATAAAAATCGTTGAAGTAGCTTTCATCTTCTGGCTTTTTATTCACAAAAGCAAGAGTAATTTTTTGACGTGCTTCTGAAATATGATGTATAAACGTTTATATATTAAAATGACGTAGGCACAGATTGAATTCTTCCATATTCGATCAATAAACGTGGAAGTTATTATTGTAAAGTGACGCGTTATGTCAATTTTCATTAACCTACTGGTTTGGAAATCATATTTTTATCAACGCTGCGCTGTTCAGTTTGGTTTTCACAGTTTTGTGAATGTTGATGAATTATTAAATTTTGTTGTATATATGAATTATTTTATGCACTAGTAGCAGTATATTGCGTACACACAGTGTAAAAATAATAAGTTATACTGAATAAATTGTAACAATTTTGGTTGATGAGGGTTTAGGCTTCAGCTGGTAAGCTAAAACAGTTTTTGTTATGAAATAAGTTAAAAAAGAATAATAAAGTTCAATAAGAATGATTAACTTGTATGTCAAGTTAAGTTATATGAAAAGAAAAGTATGAAAGTATATTTGTATTAGAAGTAGTATTAATGAACAACTTCCACCGCATGCTGTTCACGCATGAACGAAAATATATTGTTTAAATATCCCGTAAAAATAACGTCGTAACAAGGACTGAAGCGTGAGCTTCGGAAAGTTTCGTTTAACTACAGAACGTGTCCTGAGTATAAAGTACTGTGTATATATGTCGAGGACGAAGGACATCTGCAGCCATATGTGCACACTAATTTAACCCTTACATATATGAATGGCAGCAACCCGCGTTATTGTTATGCATTGCATTAAAATCTACTTGCACACAGACCACCGTTGCAAATAATGAAGATATGTATTAATATTCATGAGAAACACTAATATTGCCCTAGTCTCGCCAGTATTATTATAAAGTCGAAAACAATAAGAAAATTATTCATATGTATTCTAACTAAACATAAATAATACATAAAAACTACAGATACTGGTATATTACTACGCAGTATATTCTCTTCCAATATTGTACTTGCTGTATTGTTAAACGCAGTGTAACATGATATAAATTTTCATTTCGTATGCTTATTGGACTTGCAAGTTAAATAGGACGTGGTGTATTTTATTTTCTAGAATACATTATAAACTCAAGGGTTTAACAAAAGCGTATAATCTGTACGAATGTGTAGGTGCATGAATATACATATTATAGCGCATGTGTCGTCACAAGGCAATTTATTTTACTCGTATGTGATGCTGGCTCCTCTCTAACTGTTTACTTTGCCTGTATTTTAATTACTGAACCAGGCGGCTTTTAAACAAGCAGCCCTGTAATCGCTAGTGAAAACGTACGACAGGGTGCAATTTTTTTCACAGCATCAACTCACCAGGACCGTTTTAAGTTGTTTTCTTTTACTCCGTTGCGTATATATGAGGTAATATATCTCGTTGATATTTTATAAACTTCCCCCGGGATATATTTATCTTAATTTACTTATAATTAATTTAAAACAACCAGTTCAACTTTGTTCAAGTTTCCTGGAAACATGTAATAAATGTGTTTTGTTTACTATAAAAATAATCGGAAACACTTTAAGTGTATAACAGAATGTTGTATTCTGCCGTTGGCTTTCCAGATAATACGTTTAGTTGAACAGATGTTCACAACAAACTGGCAAAAGGGAATTTTGGCTTCCCTTTATTTATGTGTCTGGAGACTCAAGTGATTGTTTAGCACGTTCCTGTAGGAGGATACGAACCTGAAGCACGCACGTAACGTTGGTTGCCTGCCACTCGGCGTTGGCTTAGGGTGTAACCAGGTAAACAGTATTACTGAGTTCCCCAGGGCAGGATTAGTGACGAATGTTACACTTTTCAACGATATCCCGCGGGTCTGTGCGACATGCGCATTTAGCATGACCCATTTCGTTTGTTTTTTACCTGAACAGTCTGTTCTTCTGTGCCAGTTCATGACATACAGCTATTCGTCTCTTTGTGTTTCTAACTGGGACTTCGATCTGACCACATGCCAGGTGTATCGGTCCTCTGTTCGCTGTATTTGAGCGAGCGAGCACTGTACACTGTGTAGTTTGTATATTCTAGTGTCCCGTGTGTTTGCATGTATGTGTCAATACGACAATTTACTGGTGACCTGATCTGTTTGGAGTTGCTTTGGAACATCACGGGACACAGTTACGATCCGAATGAATTATTCACCATGGATTACGACCTGTGTATACGCTTTAACACACCAACTGAATACACACTGGACCTCGTTTAATGACTGATGTCTGCTGTTGTTGCAGCTACTGCAATGTTGGGACGATCGCCGCAATTATTTATACTGTTTATTGTTTTACTTCAGTACAGTAACTTGCCAATTGTTGATTTATATATTTGTTCGATTCCAGACTAACTGCGGAAAAGATTTAAAATGTAGGGAAATTTATGTGTCAAAGGAAATCCCGTCGATGGAAAATAACGATTTTCACGTGCTTCTCTTGCGACAGGCTTTGTGTTGTATGTCACACGCTATGTTCAAATACTTCCAGATATTATGAAGATGCGACGCTCCTTATACGGTTTGCCAAAGACTTTGCAACGTGACCTAGTTTCAGAAACTTGACATTTGTGCAGTTGTGGCTTCATGTACCTATTTAGTTTTATTGTTATATCTCTTACAGTAAATATTGATGTACATGGAGTTAGGTATTACAACGGTATAATACACATATGTTTAAGAAAATAATAATGATGTTTGTTTTACAAAGTATAATCATTTAAAATATTTCTGATTAAAGGTTAAGATATTCCAATGCAGTCATAAAACGTAAAATCGTAGATATCACGCTATAGATGTACTGAATATTGCATAAAAGTGTTTTTTATTCTTTATTTTGATTTCAAAATTGCTTCATATGTATTATATGCGGAATATACGCGAGCTTCGCGCGAAACACCGTTTTCTATCTTTATAACGACATATTTATGAAGTCTCAGCTAACGGATACACAGTTTAATTTTCTTTTTACTGCAATATGTTAATGGTTCGCAATAAAAAAATCTATTAACCTTAACGAACTCTAAAAAATACGATATCATATTTCCGCTTTAATGCATTTGCATCTAAACTCAACGTTGTTTGTTACAGGTTATGTACATTGTAATTGTCTGTGTTCTCCATTAAATGCTACAACATTTAAATAACATTAAAAAGTTTTCAAGGTGTTATAAAAGTTTTAGATTTAATACTCATACATACAGTTTAAATAATAAGAAACAAAGTAAGCAATAAAAATTCGCAGAAAAGTTCAACAATTGTCTCGAAATACAAATTATGTATTAATAAAGTATTTGTAAGTAATTTTATTGTGGTACATTGCAGCATACTCCTGTTATTCCTGATTTGTCATCCGTGCATTGCTGTGGAGAAAATCGTGAATTTACTGGGCAAAACTAGATCAATTCAAAATAGTACACTTACCGGCAACTGTACTTCTTCCGAATGAACTATGCCAACGTGTGATAGGATGCCGTCGGCGGTACAGTAACTATTCGGCACGCATATCATATCAGCTGCACATTGCGCGACAATTCTCGACATGTTTTCAACCTCAACTTTCTCATTTCCCTTGGTCGTGACATTCGTCTGCCTTGATTCGTTATCGTTGCCGTCAATCACAGCAACGTCAGCAGCGAAGTCACGTGCATCTTGTATTATTACAATTGTTGGGTTTCCATCTGCAAAGAGTTTGTGTAAATGTTCAACATTTATTCGCGACATCACAATCGGTGGCGGACGTTTGACGTTTGCTAATTTACTTCTGACAGAACGTAAGATTGCTCCTATTGTAGCGTTCGTTCTAGATGAGTTCCTGAGTTGTCCAATTTTCCCATTGGTGTCCCTCAAGGAACCCGCCAGTCGAGGGGTAATCGTACTTGTCGGTACAGGTGAAGGACTGGACGTCGCTTCAATCTTGATAATGTTTTGCGTAGACGATGACGACGGTGCTGGCGAAGAGACTGGGTTATCAGGTGTGCCAAAAATATTTTCCAATTCAATTCCTTTCAAGAGATTGTTCACTGATTCGGGTTCTGTTGAAACTGGTGCTACAGTTGTGCTTACAATTGGTTTAGGTGTGCTAAAAGTCGTTGGTGCCAATGTTGTTGCATCAGGTTCTTGTTGAAATTGGTTAGTCGAAATTGTAACTTTCGAAGTAGTTGATTGCGTTTGTGGTGATAAAGTAGTAGTAGTACTGCTAACTTCTGGAACTGTCTCAACATTTGTTATTTTCATATTTTGATTCATTGCAGCCATTTCACTATCTGGTAAGGGTATTATTTCAGGTTGTATAGAATTAATCTCGTTATTTGAAAAAATAAAAATATTATGGTCATCAAGTTCTGGAGATTGTAAAAGTGTTAAATCAGTAGTTTTATTTAAGTTAATTTTCTCGGAAATTATCGGTGTAGGTGTAACATTATTTTCATCACTTTCGGGCACATCACTATTTATATGTTCTGCTTTTAACTGTACCGACTTGGCCTTTTCGTCAGTGACAAACACAGTAGATGTAGAAACCTTAAATGGCTGTGTTCTGATATATCTTGGGTCTATATCTGCGGAAGTATAATCATATTCTTCGGTTTTATTACTCTTCACATTCCTCTCTTTTTCATCCTCTTCAATGATTGGTACTAATGGTCTTCTTTTATTTAGTATTTTTACTAAGTTTCCTTGAATTATATACTTTGTGATATTGTTGCTAAGCGTATGGATGGAAGAGTTAGAAATGTTATTCTCGATTTGGTTACTTTCTTCTTTCTTCGATTTTTGTGCTTTGGGGTATGTTAATAGACAACAAGTGTGAGTTATTTCGTTACAATGGGTCGGCTGAAAACAAACATAAAGGTAACAGAAACATAGTAAAATGGTAAACTAATATTTATAGAAATGGCTGTGTTTGAATATTGGATTATAATTATCTACGCGGGTTTAATGTTTACAGTAAGAGAGTTTTACATTATATTGGAAAGGTCTAGTAGATTTGTACAGGTGCTATTCATTGGTAATTAAGTTTAAACTAAACAATAATATCTGTTATTATGGTTATTGTAATAAATATTGACAGAATTTCTATAGCTTAAAGAAATGGAAACTTTCCCTTACCTCGGCACTAGCGTGAATTCCAAAAGTCACATATGCTATTATGTTTATTTCACCTTCACTGCAAGCGTGTCTCAACAGGCATACATTCTCCTCTGGACATTTTCTAATTGGAAGTTGGTGGAGTTCAGGACAGACACAGACAATTTGTCGTGTTTCTTCGATCAAAGTGTACTGATTACAGGGACAATCTGTGTAGTACATGGGTAGAGTACTGGTAGGTACTAAACTAGTCGCTGTATTGTGTATCCCATTGTAATTAACCAGTACACCGTCTTGTCCTGCATGAGGTCCATTTAAATGTCTGTAAACATACGGCACTGATCCGGGGACTTGCTGTGGAGAAACAGCGTGGTACGTATTGCTACTGGCACCATCATAATGATGATGATGATGCGCAGGTGTATATAATCCAGGCGTTTGTAAACTATAAAACGGCATCTGTCTCGGAAATCTTTGACTTTCGTACGGATTGTAACCATAAATTAATGGCGATGTTAATAATAAATACGACAAAATCAACCCAGGCATTTTTAACATAATCTGCAACGTCAAGTACATATTAGAATACTAATAAAAAAAGATGGAATGCAACAAATCAATACTTTATTCGTTGAAAAATATTAATCGTTTGTATATTTTTTTTTTTTAATTGAAAAGTTGGAGACTCTTCAAGTATTGATGAAATATACTGATATATCCTTTGAAATATTAATGAGACGAGAAAATATAATTGCTCCCAGGCAATACTTTATAAATTCAATGATTTTCAGGAGAATAAAATATGTAAAGGCTTACCTGATAACTAAATTATCATCAATGCCACCATCTACAATTTTACACTGTGTACGGAAAATGTTTGATATTTTACTGAATTATATTTTTAATGATATCGTTAAACACACCGCAATTCCTCCCACCCCCCTCTCTCTGACTATTAACTGAATATTCAACGACGTCATAACTTTGGGATTTTACATGAACTGCATTCGGTGCCTGTATTCAGAATCTATTTATAAATGAGTAATGTGTAGCCGTAGTCAAAACTAATTAAAAATTGGTAATTTAATTTTAATTGTTTTTTGAAAGTACATTTAATGTTTACACTGGCTATTTTATTAACAAGTTTTATAATTTTTTTTTTATAAATAACCCACTACAATCATGTGAAACTGAAAAATGTAATAAACAAAAATTAGTTGTGAAATATTATAAAAAGTATATATAAATAATGATTTTTACTGCACACATTGTTGGAGTATGATTCCTAGATAATTTCAACAATTTTCCCAGAAGGCAATTTGTTGTTCGAATGGTGCAATATCCAAATCAATATGTCCATTCAAGAAGTCACTAATTAACATGTTACGTGTCAGTAATCGAATCAAGCGCGTGGCATATTGATGGAGGCTCCATTAGTAAATGAGCGAGTGGAGAAATGGTTCGCGACGACGACTATCGTTTCCCGGTTGCTCGGCTGATAGTAATGAGTGTCTACGGATATCTTGCACGCCTGTACTATAGACTACTTTACTCACATTATCGCCGCACTGATTGCATTTACCCATGCTGCACAATGCACTGCGCTCGTACACGCACACACTCTACCTATATAGTACTATTAAGCGTGACTAAATGCAATTTTCAGCCTGCATTACTTCATTCGCATATTCCAAACTTTACAGTAAACAGTTGTACACATCTATCCAACTGTTTCATTTCATATTTCTACTTATTCGTATGCATACCGTGACCGCGGGAATTATTCAAAGCAATAATAACTCACAACTTTGTGACGGATGAGCGTAAACATGTAAATGTTTTTCAAGTTTTAGTATTTCTTCATTCAAAACAGATATTCTGCATTGTGAATTTATTTAAAACTCATTGTAAGAACAACATTAAAATCTGTTTCTACGCGCAATTCTGTCTCTTAAATGATAAATTATTAATAATGTAGTCAAATTTGATTACAATCAAAACTAGTTGCTAGTATGAAATGAAAAATATTGAATGAAGCATGAATTATATTGTAATTTAGCAAGGTAATTTCGTTCCAATATCATCTCTGTTAACCTCAAATATAACTCGTAGATTTCTCCAAGCTTCATACTATCTATCGTATATAGGTAATGTCTACATGCATTGAACATCTTGAGAAGACCAATTTATTTCTTTTGTGTAACTGAATCTCAAAAACCCAATTTTCGCACAAGTCAATTTCATTTTATAGCTTCTTCTTTATATTACATTTACTAACAAAAATTGAAGTTGAACTAGATGTAGTGTTACGTATCTGTAACAAACAATAGATTTATTTTTATCCATACACCTATAATGTAGACTTATTTGTTCGTACTAAATAATTGTTCTAATACTCCTAATCATATCACAGCACCATCCAAATATGTTGCAGTTATGTAAGTATCTAGAGGTTATCTTACTCGCGCACAGCCATAAAGTAGGAGCACATAATGGGTTGTAATATTAGACGTTATACATCGAATAATAACCACTATCAGCCACAGTCTCCCACAAAGCTAAAACCTGTAATGAAATATGTTTATTGCTTTCTAACAAAGTTATTCTCTATTGCAGTGGTTTCGAAGCTTTGCAAACTGGGAAGACTCATTTTATAAAGGAAATATATATATTGCATAGTGCTTTTAGACTGATATTAATTAATGTTTATTATTAGAAATTAAAAATACGTATATACTGCCTTTTAAAACATGCGGTAAAAATCCGATTAAATTAAATTTATATAAAAAGAACACACAAAATGTCAAGTATTGGCGGGAATAATATTTCAAAAGAGCGACAAAAATTAAAACGCCATAGAATTTTCTGTTAAATCATTTTTTTCTCTGTATGTACATTTCCACTACTTTTTGTTATACCTTAAATTTAATCACGAATGGAAAAATTAATTAATAACCATGTGCGCGTAAAACTCACGGTACGACAGAGGAAAACAAACAAAGCAGCTGTCGATATGCGCATTTATTAAATATTTTTTGTATTCCGGTAGCGTTATTTTTTTTGATTGATGTCAATCTCAGACGAATTAATCACGAATAAATTAATCTGAAATTGACACTGGGTGTACACACCTATGGCAGTATTTTTCCTGCTACGGTAAATCGTAACGTGACGCTGTGCATGGACGACTATAAATCACGTTACGCAACGTTACGGGTACGCGGTGCGATTGCGTACGTTGCGTCCGAACTGGATCCGAACAGCGAATAGCTACCGGTATCGTAATACAGGAAACTAAGTTCCCAATGACATCGATAGTATCACACAGACGATACAATTTATTGCTATTATTTGCCACAAGTTTGATTCTGTATTGTCAGATAAATCTAATAAAAGCGATCCGTCTTTTTTCGGAACGATTGTGTAATTTAGTTTAGTTAAGCTACACGATGATAATATACATTGCGCTGACAAATTAATTTGTAATGCAAACACTCTATTATTCCTACCCTGACGTTCACAGTAATAAATTACCTTTAGGCTTTATCATGGATATACAGGTTCTCCATTGAATTGTTAAGAAAACATTATAGAACTGATTCCTCTTAATGCATGTTTGTCTTCGGTTTTCCAAACAACTAAATATGTTCTTTTATCTTACAGAATCTCAAAAATCAGATAATGACAACAAATCTTTGGGTGGAACAGGTAAGAATATTATTTTAATATCTCTTCATTTTCTTTACTTGGTTTTTGTTTGCGGAGTCGCCTCAGGCTATTTGATCAAAGTTGAAGCACATGGCGTAAGTTTTAAACTTGCTTCCTGCTAGAAGTAAATCAATCCGAATGATTTTATATCGATAAGTAAAGTTGATTGGATAATTCCTGTTTGCAGTCTTGGTACGACTACAAGTTGCGATGGGAGCCGAAGGAGTACGGTGGCGTACATATGCTTCATGTACCCTCGGATCACATTTGGCGACCGGACATCGTGTTGTACAACAAGTAAGTGTTGCCATTGGTTTATAGTTCTTACATCGTTGACAAATGTAATGTGCGCGCGCACGCTTATTAACCTCCACTACCTGTCGACAAATACCACTAATGCTTACTTTACAGGAAAAGCGGAAAGTTCGCGTGGCACAGCTTTCGTTTTATTCTCCTCTAACTTTTTTTTTATTTAATTTTCTTCCATTTCTATTGGTTTTCCCTTTTTCTTTTTCTTCTTCTTCCATTCTGTCTCTTTCGCCTGAAAAGATATTTCCTGCAAAACTTAATGGAATAACAGGTTCGTAGTTCAATTATTGCATTACGAATTGCATTAACGTTGTCATCGAATGTAATGAGATTTTATATTATTGTCGACAGTTGAGTTCAATCTCTCTTAATGCCAACCGATAAGCTTTCAGCTATGCACAAATGATAATACATTTTTCAATTTACAATGATTAATTCATGCATTCATTTGGCCAGTAATCAATAATACAGAGCAAATATCAGTTTATAATTTTCACATCATTTATTATAATTAGTAACGCGAATAATTAAAATATTTTTCACAAACCAGAAACTAATTTATCATAGTGTGTAAATAGTCCTAGAGTAATGTAAAGCACAAACATGAATTGTTATACCTATAGAAGTGGCACTGCGTTGTACGGAATCATTCGTTATCAAATGATTCGCATGTTCATACGGCGTTAGTCAAGTGGTTGCAAAAGTGTAATCTCGTACGATCTATGCTTTACATGCTGTAAAATTAGTCGGCGAACAAATCTGCCGTCACGGTGTTTTAGGAATGGAAGCACTTAGGCTAACGAACACACCAGCAATCTATTCTGTACCGGCGTAAACAAGCAAGCACACGGTCTGAGAAGCCAAGCATTGGTAGTCGACCTGCGCCAGCTTGGAGCAACCGCTTGCGGTAGCCGCATGGTATCACGTCGAGTTTATGCAATTTATTTCTACGAGTAATCATTTTTCATCATCCTGCCGAGCTTGACTGTTTACGTTATCGTTGACAAGTCCTCGCCATAGCAGCGCCACAGCGAAGATGATCGTGTTCTTCTACTTCTCGGCTTCTTCCTTGGCTTTGCGCCACTTAATGCCGCCTATACGAAAGACTGGCGGCCCTGGTAAGCACGGATCACCGCGTGCGCACTGTGGCTTCTATGTTTTTTTCTTCTTCTTTTAGTGATGCTGTTTCGGTCTCGTGAGCACACTTTCTACATATTTCATTTGTTCCACGTCCGAAGGCGCACATATACAATGATATACTATGATTACGCAGTCATTCCCTATTTTTCGTTTACGCTGAATTTCCTCGCAGAGGATTTCACACTGTTACTTCTCTTTAACATTGTCCCATATTGTTATTTAATATACTAGTACAGTAATACCCCGCACAGTACGGTTAATCGGATCCGCAAATATGCCGTAGCATCTGAATCTGCACTAATCGGGGTATACGATATATACTAAACATAATAAGTTTTAATTGTCAGAATGACACCTTGATCCATTGGTTGAATCAAGGAAGTCGTATTTTGTGGAAGAAAGGTAATTTATACGTTCTGATTAAGGTTACAGAGACCACTTAAATATTGATGTAGTGTTGATTGTGTGTTATTTTTATTCGCATTATTCTAGATGAAATATAAATAAAATTTCGTTTTCCGTTATTTACGCATATTGATATTTACTTTCCCATGATTCGACGCTGTTTTCATATTCTCTAAATAAATACGAACATAATTGAAAGTGAAATAGCGCGTGCTAGGGTAACGGAGAGAGTGGATTGTGTACTTAATGGGGAGGGGGTCAGTTGGTGTTACTATTGGTATTGGTGCCACTCACAGCAGCAGCTACAACTGTCTCACTGGCGTGGGGATTTGGCCAGGCCGAACTCTCGAACCCCCTAGTCCACCAAACTCCCCCTAACTCACGCTTGTGCATGTGTGTGTGTATGAAGTGTCCGCAGTGAATTGTGTGTACATGCGCCCATCGATCTAGCAACATCTATCGTTCTCGATTGTGTGCTTCCTATAGGGTTCTAGGGTTTCGAGTATCCACTTGATCGCTCCCGGGCTGACGCGGCTTCGCTCAACTTCCAATTTTCTTTCTAACGAACGAAGCGCTAGTTGGCACTTTCTTGCCGCTTGCTCGCCCATCACTCGTATGTCCATCTGTACGCATGCCTACTTGATAATTTTCTTCCATTGTTTATGCAAAGTTCCTGCGGTGCATTTTCTTAAAACGTGCCACTTTACTATGAAAGTGTGCTGATATTTTATTGAAAACTGGCGAAGCATTGAAGCAAACCTTGGGGAAGACGTGATTGATATTTGACTTGTATTTCCCTGAGGTACAAAATGTCGGAATACGTCCTGTGGACAATGTTTGGAGACTCATTTCATTACTCCTCTTGCGTTCCAACGAACGGATACTTCGTGTACCGTTGGGAGTTTTCTCTCTGCACTCCTTACACTTCCTTCATCACCTACTACTCTCCTGTGCATCATGCGAGAGCTCACTTTCAACACGTGATTTTATGGATTCATCAGTGCGGAATACCCATCAGACTTCATTCGGTAAATTTCTCTTGGGCCTTCTTGTTAGCGCGTCATTTGTAGATACTTCCGAATTAAATAAGGCATTAACAACAAATTAATAGGTGGAGACAAGTCGTACAGTAATATGTCGACTAGTGAAGTCATGCTTGAAAAATATTTGTCACGTAATCTTCTCATTCTGAAGCAAATATCAAATATTATTTCCCTAAGTAGACAAGACAAATATTATCACGGGAATTAAGTAAAATAAAATTATCTTGACCATGGAATGATATTCTAAAAAAACAAGTGATGTTTAAAGAAGAATTATGCAAAACTGGTTAGCAGTAAGTTAAGTATCCATATACGTTAATGGTCTGGATGGATGTACAGATTAATACATTCTGGTGAATTTCGTCGTCAATTGCATCTCGATGTTTAAACATTCGTACTTAGATCGACAATACTCGTAACCGTCAGTTCCGTTTTCAACTCAGCAAGCAATAGTTTGGTGATGGTGACAGTAGTAGTGGCCTCCTTGGCACGAGTTATTAGATGTGCGTTGCCGATCGGCTACGGCCGCTCACTATATTACCGCGGAGGATCGCGGATAGCACTGCGGTACACCGCATAATCTACGAAACTTCTGATTTTTCCCCATTTCTGTTTCTCTCTTTGCCAGACCTTTATCAATTTGATAGCTCGAAGTTCGAAAGCAAAAATAAAACGATCGAACAAAACAAAAACCGGAAAAAGTTTTCTAGTAAATCGAGGTCCTGAAGGTATTACATAAAGTATTTTTAGTGCGCGCCATTTTGATATTTTCTATTTCACGTTTCACAGAATAGAAAAAGGAAGAAAAACTTTTATGAAATGAAAAGCACGAATTATTTAATGCGACAGAATTCGTGAATACTACTTGGCATAATTTAAGAGTCGTGTTTTCTTATTTATAATCAATGATTTGTTATTTGTTGAATTTATAGAAACATAAAAAATACTGCTATACTCGACAAGTATTCGGAACATGTGAAAATTAACAATTTGGATGATTTTTAAGAAGTACTAGTTCAAAAGAACCGGAAATTAATGTGGTACATGAAACTTGGCAAGAATTATAACGACGGTTTGAAACGGGCATTTGATGCTATATGTATTTATGCATTATCATTTGCTGATCGGTACATGCAATACGTCAATCTTGAATTGCATGCTGAATTCTCAAAGACTTTTAAATCAGATCTACATCAAATATGTGCAAATATATGCAATAATTAACAAATATTCTTTATCAAGTATTTGTAATTTCACCGAACCTGAAACAGGTATCATTGTTTATCAATGTATATACTAATAAAGTTTATATAATTAACAATTATTGACAATTTCTTGCAAAATGTATTATTTAAACCGGTATAAACCAGTTTCACATTCATGAAAATATTATTATATATTCATACATTTTATTTACACATTCTGTTTTTACTCATCTTCATCATAATTATAATTAATTTACTTTAGTCTCACATGCTGTATATCAGTGTTAAATAAATTTATATAGTGTTATTTGTGGTAAACCAACATTAACGAACGGTAACCAGAGGTTAGTTGGTGTAGCTGAAGAACTTTCAATCACTTACCGACTTACCGGACTTTATACTCCAAACTTTCTAAAACTTTATTCGAGATTTACTTGTTTTACTAAATTTGTCGTAGAAATGTATCGAACTTTACTCAGAATCTTGTCGTTTTAAAATAAAATTATTGCCCTGCGTCCTGAAGTTTTCTATAAGTTGTTTTGCCTGGCAAAATACTGAAATGGACTTAGTAATTGATTTGTGTTTGTTGTAAAATCCAACAAAATTAGTAAAATAGAATCAATAAATGTCAATTTATTTTTTATTTTTGAAAGGAAAAAAATGTAACAGGAGCTTTGTAAATTTATGTGGGTCGAATGTTCATTAATCGGTTTACTTATCCACCAAATACGCACAAGCTATGGCAGAGTTCCGTCAATTGCTATAAAGTGTATTTTCCAAAAATTTCTAAATGAGCAATAGAATACCATTAACAACAATTTGTTATAAAGTTTACTTGAATGAATCACACACATTGAGTCCCCGAGCGTACTTTGCTGAAGCGTCATTAAGTGTAATTAAATACATAAATTATCTCTGTCGCAGTGGTACTTACGTACATCTCAGTCGGCCGCTAACATTCAAGTTTTCACATTACTCTCTCCGTCACTCTCTATCGCCCTTTCTCGCTCCCTCGGTGCATATGATAAATGGCTGTTTGGATGTAGTGCGTAAAAACCCCATCTTCGTACTCTGATAGCACGAGCATTCACAACTGAAATGAATGCCCCCATTGTTTTATGTTTTTCTCTGCAACAGAATCTTTTATGTCAGTTTTGCATTTTGTACGTTTCCGAATCACCGGACCGCTCTTTTCTATTTCCTCACATTTTCGTGCACATGTGCATCATAATACGATGTTTACTAACATTGCTTGTAACAGTTATTATTAAAAGCACAAGTTGTTTATATACTGGAATACACAAAGAAAAAAAAGTTGTATACTACGTAGAAATGAGTAAACATTGTAAATGTAAAATCCCAAGGTTTTACCTTGTAGCAACGTGTTTCTGTGATATGTGTTTTGTAGGTTATGTGTGCATCATTTGTCACTGTGGCTATGCACTTTACAACCTCACTGCAAACAGTGCAACATTTACTTCCGTTCAGAATATAAAAGGAATGTTCAATTCTGTGAATTCGAGCGTCCATTTCAGTGCAAAAACTTCCATAAAACATGGCATCAGTGCGAGACCACGGACGTACCTCACCGCTCCTGGTGCGAGCACATTTGCAATATACGAATTGGGCCATTTCATCAATTTTATTGTAGATATCCCTCATAAAATATATCGGCCAGGAGCGAATACTCGATAACTCTGGTTATGAGATATGTGACCGTTAAGTGTAGCGAACTTTACACGGTTGTTATCATCAACGTTAAAATGCCCAGACCGCACTCGGAATCCACAAGAAAACAAAAGTATCAACGTTGTAGCAAATGGCAAAAACTTATTTGTAGGCTCAGCAGTTTTCGGCCTGAGAAACTTTAATATCTGATTCGGTAGCATGAATAGCTTCTAATTCCTGTGGGTAACAAATGACATTGATTCATGGAATATCAAAACATTCGTCACAATCCAGAGGGAATAATTAAATGCACATCGAATTATTCTATTACTACCATTCAGAGATATTCTCATGTGACGAATTATGTATTATTTATTGCTATATTTTAATATCCCCTATCACTACTTCACTGGCCTTCATCAGACCGTCCAGTTTTATGTTGAGCATTATACACGCACATCAAATTGAAGACTTCGTAAAGCTGAATAGGGTAAATTTACAACATCAATGGCAATATAATGCCTCATTCACGTCAAATTAATCTGTTTATAAATCCTGCTATAAGCCTTCTCGTGGTTGACCTCAAAACTTTACGGTATTTTATCAATGCGCGGTTTAAGTTACTTCATTAGTTTTCATGATAACAAACAAAAATCCAGTGCAATATACAATATATCACAGTGGTGTACAGTGTCTACATTTTCTCGTTATTCCCCAGTGTGTGCAAAAGTAATGCGACCTCTACTGCGCTACCGGATACAAGTGTTACAGTTATGCCTTCATATATTTACATTTTCACCCTCTCACAAAGGACAGGACTAAATTTTCGTGCAAAAAATCTTGTAGCTGCCTCTTTTATCCTATACAATCCACAGGGCTCCATAAAAACGCGAGACCACATGCATAATCATACGTACGTGCAAATAGAAAGTCTTATTACTGTGCCGGCAGCCGTATTAAAGATTAAATTGTGCTATCAGAAGTCGTAACCAGGCATAGTGGTTTTCGTTTATCAGAAAGAAAACTGGCGTATAAAGGAGTATTATAATTTCTGTCCGTAGTATGTGTTGTTCTGTGCGAACAAATCTCTATATACAATCTGAACATGTAATTCCACTTAAATCCCTTATTCGTGTACGATTATGCTTCTTTGTATCCGATACGAATATTTGTGTAACAGTTCGGTAACTATATTTTATAAGACTAATTGTATAAAATATTTGTGGACATACCTACAAGTCTACCATGTCACTTTAAGTTTCTACCATCATAGAACAATGGCAGCATGTGGCTTTCAATAAGAATGGAAGTAATGTTGCATTGTTTCAATGGCTACTTCCTGTTCCGCCGGTTGAAAACGCTGATTTCGTCTCATTGTGAGAACCAGCAATGGATAAAAATATCAGGCTGACCCAGTTGTGATTAACCAGTCAGAAAATGAGCAAGGTGGGACAGAGATATATGCTAGAATCAACGATTAAAAAAACAACTACCATTCACGTGCTGCTTCGGGCTGATAATATTAAAAAAAAAGACAAAGCCTGAAATTTTCACTTTTTATATTCTTTTTAATTATACATTCGTAGGATTTTCAGCAGTTCATTATAAAACATTGTTCTATTTTGTTGTATTCGGATTGTCTTGTGACGTTATTTCAAAAATCACGTCTAACAAAAACATAAATGAAAAGGAAAAGAAAAATGCATGTACTCGAAAATCTGTAACATTTATTCGTAAAACATTCAGTATCGATTTTATTATTAAAATGGCATAAATGCACGAAGCAATAAATCATACAGGTCGGCACATGTATTTCGCTTTGTTCATTTACATTTATATGCACGGTATGTGTAATCTTGATAATAATTACAACAAAAAATCGGCAGTATTTTTACACATTCGTTTTGATTAACCCGTCGGAAATGGTCAATTAATCAAACGTGAATTAAGTAAAATTTCACACGAGGAATAAATTATTCTAAAATATGCTACAAAGTTCATGTAAGAAATTATATTTTGTAAAATCTTTAGAAAAGAAAAATCATTTGTGATAAATTGTTAAAGGAAATTTAAATTTGATCACGTTGATTTCTGAATATTATTATCAGTGAGTGTTGATCGAATATACTT
Organism: Carabus problematicus; assembly: GCA_963422195.1. Taxonomy (NCBI): domain Eukaryota; kingdom Metazoa; phylum Arthropoda; class Insecta; order Coleoptera; family Carabidae; genus Carabus; species Carabus problematicus. Next base: position 13,267,207 of record OY728584.1, read on the forward strand.
ATGTAGTAGGGAAATATAAATATTCTCGTCGTGCTAATTTGATTTCGATGTAGTAAAAGTTGGACGCGGTGACCGTGATAAGTAACAAGAAACAAGAGCGAACATGGAACGAACATTTGATTAGAGGCGACCAAGCGATTTATTACGCCAAGTCCTATGAGAGGTTTTTACTCGATTGCTTCTCGACATTGTGTTCGGTAGCGGTGGCGTTTGTGGTCCGACCTCGGCGGTTTTGGCGCCCACTTTTTCTTCCACTGCCATTTTGCCCGTCCGCCCTTTTGCATACATGCCTGACCAACTTTCCGAAAACGAAATAATGTGTTATTTACATTATTACGAACTATAAACCAAACAACATACGCATTTGCATAAACAGCTTTGGCAAATGTTGGATTCTAGTATAAATGTCAACATTCTATTCTTATTCAATTAACTCACGAGATGTATAAACTTACATATGCTAATGCTGCAGTATCTTGCAAATAATCGTAATTCTTCGAAATTTGCATCAAGGATTTTGTGAAGTGATTGAGAATTATTATCTTATTCAGTAATACATTTTATTTTGGAATATATGTTTGTTCAAAACTTTCTGTCCGCACAAATCTTCAAAGTACTGTGCCGTTTTGTCATAGCAAAATCTTGATTGATGACACTCGGTGCAGAATCATATTAGATCTATTAAATTTATAACGTTTCCTATGAAGAATTTAAAAGAAGAAAAATTATATTATCATTCTGACATGGATTTATACCAAACTTCACATCCTGTAAGACCAAATACATCACACCGATAAATTCTGTGACCCGTTTTTAAAAAAGCAAGTAATAAAAAAAGAATAATTCGCGGAACATTCACGTTGATTGCAATTTTATTGATCAAGGCAAAAACAAATGATCATGCAAATGTTTAACAGTCTTCATGGCAACGGAACATAGTTCCTCTAACAGACTTTAGTATATTCACATGCAGCCTGACGTGGACGAATGTATCCGTGAACTAACGTAAATTACAGGTCAGTAGAAAAATGCAAGGACAAGAGAGTAGATGCCACACTTACAGGATTGAAGAGCTCTTACACTTTTCCATTCGCAGTTCACGACCAGAATGAGGCCAGGGGGTATTTCACAAGACAGCCCGGCGCCATTCTCCGTGACAGAGTTCACCGTGTCAGCAAGACTATTGCCGGTCTTCTGCAGACCTCGCCTATATGCACTGGCTTATACACAAGCAAAACTCCGTCATGAAAAGAGATAGTCGCCTGGCTCTCTAATACGTAGCAAAGGGAATGCGAACGGACGATAGAAAAAAGAAACATCTTAGCAGAGCAAAGTGTTGTTTTCAACATAAAAGTTTGTTAAGATACCTCTTTTGATTTACCGTGATTGTTGCTATAATTGTAACATTGTTTAAGAGGGAGGAAAATGAAAGGGAATAACGCAGATAAAGATAAATCGCATGTGTTCCTTCAAAAAAATTTATATTTCTCACATGATTGTAAAAAAAAGTTAAAGATACATTGGCTACAACCTTTTTTTTTTTAGAAAAATCGTTGTCCATTATTGATTTGGTTCTGTGATATGAATTGGAGCAAGTCTTCATGTAACCTTTGTTTAAGTGCACGTTTCAGTCTACAAACAACGGTAATTGTCGTGTCATTCACGTAGTTCAATCAGTTGGGGGTTTTTATGTTGTTTCACTGGAGCAAATGTGGGTGTGGGCAAGTAAATGGATTGTTGTCGGAGTATGGTACAATGCAGTGAGCTAGTTTCGGACTGTGACGAACCGACGGTGCTCCGTATCCCACGGCTGTTTATACTATCAACTCTATCCAGACACGCGTTTTCCATTAGCCGGGGCGGAAGATGATCCTCAGTCATAAGTCGACGACAGGATCGGATTTTAACTTCATAACCACGTGATTTACTCACCGAATGAAGAACCGCTAGCCACGGAATAAATTGTCCATGTTGTGTTACAAATCTAGATATAACATGGACGTTCCCTTTTATTTGTATTAACTACTCCACAAGTGATTTGATCAATTATATTGTAGAACATTATTGATGCGTTAGCTCTTGTAAAGCGGCAAGTTTTACGCTATATAATGTGGCCGCTGGTAGTGCATCAATGTAAATACAATATAATGTGGAGGAAGTTAGGAAAATGATTGCCGGTTCCTGCGGTTACCAGAGGCAATTATCTTCAGATAATAACATAAGCCAGGTTAAGTTAGAATGACAACTGTGTTACTCCAACTAATACTGATATTGCTTCGCAGTAATACTATTTGCAGGAAACTAATTTATGTTGCTGTTTAATATTCCTTGCATTTCTCGTAATCAAATGTTCTCGTGCATTTAATTCAGCACGATGCAAAGCTAATACTAACTAATATACAAATCTGTATAACGTAATATGTATGCCATCACTATTTCTCCGGTTAATAATTCTAATACCATCATAGATCAGTACCATGTAAACATGTTCTGTGCATGATCTTTGAGTTTTCTTCAAATTACTGCCTAAATCTTCACAGTACTATTAAGCTAATAAGCTATTTAATTACCATGAGAATAAATCTAGTGCTTCGGTGGTAGAATGAACCGAACTATTAATACTTTAGTACCATGCAGGATTTCTGGACACCGAGATGTAAGTACATTGTGGTTAGCCGTATATCGTGTACCACCGTACACTGTAGATACCTACAGGACTAACACAAAATCCAGTCTGTACATTAGAGGGTCTGATGCTGATGTCCTCATGTTTGTTCGTATTCACTTAAACCGCTTAACCGATTTGGATTAACTTGGAGCAAAACATTGTTACTCTTGGACTGTGACAAGACAACCCCCGTATCACCCACGTAATCTCAGCGCTGGATTTGAACAAGAGATGTTCATCCGAAATTGTCATTAGCCGTGTGTTTACATATAGCAGATTGTCATTAAGATTGTCAAATTATATTACTAGAACCTGCTGCACAACAACATTTTGCTTTGCATCTGTCGACTTTGACAGAACCGTTAAACTTTGTAAATTCTAGGTTAGAATATCTATATAGTACTAACATAATTCTGATTTTATTGTCTTACTGAGAGAAAAAATCGTGACTGGTTGTACGGTGATGGCCTTAAAGACATAATTTTTATAGCTGAATGAGTCGTCCCCATTTTTTACTTTTAATAACACCACGTTCACGCCCTCATCTTACCGCAAGCGAAATTCCGTTTGATTTATACTTTCAGGAGCAAATATGAGAGGGTTTGAGGTATTTTTAATACCATTTAGTGCCGCTTGAGTGTTCTCACAGAAAAATTAGTGCTATGATTTATTTCTCTGCAGAATTCCATGCAAATAACGCTTTTACTTTTACCGCAAAAAAATTCTTGCGCATTTATGAAATTTTATTTAACGCTTGTAACATAACTCTGATACTTTTGTTTCGTGTTTCAAGATTTTAAAATCTAATTAGATTCCTGGAAAATTTGTTTTCTCTCAGAGGTATTCGTCACTAATATAATTTCCTTACTTTCCGGGGAAAATGTAAGGTAGAATAATTATTTTGTAAAGAAATTAACAAATAATTTATATTCTTGTTTCAGTTTCAAATAAGCTAGTTGAAATTCTTCCTTATCGTAAACTAGATTAACAAGGTTCATTTGAATATTTTATGAATAATTTCACAATACCTACTATCTCCGCAGTGCTGAATGAATAATCACAAATGTAAGACGCTAGCTTCACTAACCCTCGATGTATGTGTTATCGTGCTGACTAAATGTGCTGAAATTCTACAATTCTCACTTCCACGGCGGAAATTAAATTACTCTTTCCTTTAGCAGTCTAATTTTTTAAGGTAAATACTAGCAATTTATCTCTGGAATTTATCTAATACGCAAAAAGTTTTCTTGGGTGGTTATTTTTTTGTCGGCATAAAATCCTCGCGCATTCCTTTCCATTTTCCTTTAGGTCTAATTAGCATATTTCACTTTAATGCACCTCATTTAACATGTATAAGATTAAATTAGAAATAATTTCTTCCAACACTGTAAACCACAATATCTACTAATTCTTTGTTATAATTTTAATTATAAAGGTTTTTAATTTAATTAGAATCTCTTCCATTAGTGCATCCTTTGTATGGACAAAATTGGACAAAATACTCAAATTGTTAATTCACTTTAATAAATTAGAGAAGTACATATTACCTTAGGTCTTATATTCGGTTGTAATCCGAACGTCATTAACCGAGGACGTAGTAGAAATTAATGATTTTTTTAAGTACCAGGAAACTATAATATGCTCGTTACCGTTTGCGAATTAATTACAGTTCCCTTAGTAGAAAGACTGAAACCATACATACGTACATATATGCGTAGAAAGTACGCTGTTTTGCACTTGAATGTGCTTTAATCGGTGTTTCCATTTCCTCAGCCATACATCTACCTGATGAGGTCCGCATTGCCAGCTAATATTACCTTTACCGCTGCTGCTGCTGGACATGTGAAAATGCAATTTACAGCACAGCCTTCATAATTGCCGATTCCCCATCTAGCCGCCCAAGTCGAATAATCACAGCGTAAATGACCGTGGACAGTTATCTGAAAATCTGCTCACAAAATTATTCGTTATTAAATCGATTGGTTGAAACTCCATTCAACTCTAATATTACTTCTCATTCTACTGTTATTTCCGAAGGGATTATGCCACTAACAATGAAAATTACAATTCAGCAAAGAAATTTTACCATTATATCATACTAGTAGCATTCTTTCTAATTTATCTAAAAGGATTTCTCTATTAATTCGTTCCACAAGCTACAAATGTATGTGTATGATCACACAATTTTATGCTGATATTAAATCTTACTTCCTTATTAAAATTTGATAATGTAATGTATAGCCTGTCAATTGCAAAATAAATTAATTAATTCTGAAAAACACATCTACTCTTTTGAAAATAAACATCGAACGCTGGTCCACGGAGCTGTATAAATTCACGTTAGGGTAGAAGAAGTATCGGAGAATCGTAGATGATATCGTATTTCTTTTCCATTTAGATATACCTACTTCAGTTTCCATTTCACACTAAATTAAAGCTAACACTACTTTCACAACTGGCAGTGTATGTGGTAGATGACTATAGATAATAGTATCGATTCGATACGATGGAACCTTTGTTCTGAAAGTTCAGTCTGCAGAGGTTATATAGCTAGTGTAGCTAACAACGGAGTAGCTACAGGATTATATGTGCGTCTTGCCTTCGTATCCATACGTTAGAATACTGTACATCGTTGCCATGGAACTCTGTAGTAAAACCGCACAGGATACATTTTCCATCATACCACCTATGTACATAGTTACCGTACGTAAGTGTGTGTATGTGTATCAACATTATGCATAGAAAGGAAGATGTGAATAATTAAATTTGTGAATTTGCATGGCCTTGGAGCCCGCATGTGAAGAGCGCGATGTAAGGATCGTGTTCAAGCATGCCCGGACGTCTAATTACTTCCGGTGTTAATAGTCCCATGTGCCAAGCAACCAAGAGATACTTCAAACGGACATTTTTATGATAAAATCATTCTGAAAATAAACGAACCTACCGTTATATAACAACATGCATATACGCATGCGCACCTCGCTCGCACGTACACCGTGAAAAACAATTAAGTAACTTCACTCTTTGTTTAACTCCTGTAAGGAAATTAAATTGTACCCCGTTACATAACACCTAGAGTTGTAACACTCTTCATTAACGCTAAATAAGGTACAACAAAGAACAGTTACGTTCTATGGAGCCTGCAGTATGGCTCGACTTTACCCTTCTCGTTAGGGAATAGGTCGCTGACAATAACGAAACACTAGTTCATCTAAAATCTGTGTATACGCAACATCAGCCAAATCCACCAACGGATGCGGAATTGAATTCCAAATTAAAGTAGGCTCGAAATTGACTGAACTAACGTTATTCCCTGCCAAGCTCAACATCGCATGTTTAACATGCAACCGGAATGAAAAATAATGCAATCTTCAAGTGTCAGTAATTCAATTTGTAATTATATAGAATTGTGTTACATTCCGAATGAAATATGACGTCTCCCTTTCATTATTTGTCGCAGTTGCCAAATATTACTAATTTGATTTCTAGCATGCAATTTAATTCCGTGTTATGTTTGATGAGTAAGCTTAATGGTTTGTGATAAATATCATCAGTCAATATTTGCATGAACGTTTCTTGGTATATTGGTGATGTCAGTAGATTCGATTACTTGGCTGGGATATATGAGAAATTACGCGCATCACATTGCAATTGACAATCGAAGGCGGAAAGGATAATACTTCGGTTGAGAACTAATAGAGTTTACGAACAACAGACGTTTCCTTATTACATTTTGCTGGGATTCCGTTGCAAGCGGTCGCAAGTGCGGAACAGTTTTCCGAGAATCCTGAGTAAGAAGCCAGTGTTTATAACGCTACATACAGCCTGGCGGAGCCTGGGTCGTGACTGAGCACATAACACCAGCGACTGCATCGCATGGAATCGTGAATCGATTCGGTAAATGACTCGTCTTCTGTTCCATCTGGCGCACTTATCTATACACGCTTCTTTCCCAAATAGGTATTTCATAAAATAATTGAAACAGATTTTATAATCTACATTTTTATAAAAAGTATACAAGTAAAAATTGTAACACTTTTCTACAACTAAAAGTTACCAAAAAACAATCTTTTCAAATGTAAAACTACAAGGCTTACAAACTTGATGGTTTTTGGTAATAGTGCACTATCCACGGAGTAGTTACGATAACGAAGCAAGGCCCGACGCATTTATCTCCGGCTATCTGGATTGTCTTATCCAACCAAACCTATGTAACCAACCAGAGAAAGTGATAAATATCACGCGCTCACGCAATGTGTCTCTTTGTTGGTTGTTGCTATGCATGTGTAGACTCGAGTCAGCCAGGACTCGACACGTCTTACTGCGCATGATCAAATTCTCTTACCCTGTGATACGATCGTTGTTTGAATGTTTGTATATGTGCGTGGGTGAGTGCGCGCGCGATTGTATACATATTCACTCTGTATCTCTACTATCCACGTTCCATATGTTTGTGTTTATTCTATTTGTAGGCAGATAAGAAAATAGTATATTAAATTACGTTTATAATATAACACATATAAACTGTGGGAGGTAGCATCAGTATTGTTATCACTGTATTCGAATACTTCTATCTAAACGTAAATGAGATATGTTTACGAAGTGTAAGTAAGCCATTACATTTAATAACTCATAGTATTTCGTTGTTGAGAATAATTATAATGATTCTGGTATATAAACAGATAATTAAAAGAAAATTTTTTATTGTTGAATTATGCTGCGTCATATACTCACTTAATATTTATTTATTTCTATTTATTATCTATGAAACTGAAGATAATTTAAAATACAAAACTGGTCTTTTTGTCATTTTACAAGTAAAGTAGCAAAATAAAAAACGTGCTTTGAAAAGGATATGTTTTAAAAGAAACCGGGTGTCGTCCATTTCTCAGTCAAAACACAATATTGCACTTTTATCAAATACACGTGTACATTAAAAAAATATATCGTAGGGATACTATTTTTGCTTTGAACACACTTTGCTTCAGTAGTGATCTTCACATTACATAGAAATAATTTTTATTACTTTCCCCACATTTATGCTATTATACATGCATATAGGAAACTCGTAAGTCCCTGAACGCACTGAAAACATATGGTTCATATACGACAAGCAGTCAGAAAAAGAAAATATGGATGAAATTCAGTAATCATTCTTTCTCATTACGTGTAGTTTAAAATCTACGAAACTAGTTTCTGTACTTTACATGTATAATTGATCCATGCTAATTACATTGAAATTCACTAAAACAGCAAACATTTTCATGTAAGATCTCTTTATACGAATCTGAACAATTTTTATTTTTTTACTTTTACTTTTGCGTAAATATTCATTCTGTGCCATTTACATTTTCTTGTTAGTAGCACTTAAAACCAACAAGAATTTGCATACTTTCTGTTTCTGATTAAACGTTTTCTATTAAAACAAAGATGTTCTTGCAGAACTAACAGCAGTAAAATCTTTCGCATTTACCAGATATGGGTGAGTGAGTTGCGGTGCCGACTGTACTAAAGTCAAATACGCAACCAGAATCAGCGGGACCCTGTACTGGTCTGCTGGTGGTCGATAAATGACATTTCATTTCTTAAGCGCTTAATGGACCCTATAAGGGCGGTTCCACTTAATTGCTCGTATCATCTGCGATCCATAACAACACTGATATTTCACAATCTTTGTCCACTGATATAAACAGTGTTGGTTCTAGGAATTTTTATCGAATTAATAGGTGACGATATCAAATTATTAAAACTCAGCATATGTTGTTTTCGAAACAGAGCAAAACCTTAAATAGGTGTTGTAGAAAAACGGACCAACCATTTAACAATTTTGCATATCTGTACTACAATTTACATGTTATCGCACTATCTATTCACACATTCATATCCGCTACTACGGCCCTAGTCATGCAAGGTTTGTTCCAAATCTTCTATCACCTACAGTCGAGCAGAATATTTTCCTTCACTTCTAATCCATTTATTTCGCTGTCAAACATACGTTCCCTCATATCAGTAACCTGAATCTAGTGATATTCCCTTCTCACTAGTCCATCATTCCCAATTCCTTCTTCTTGACCAATCTCAGTTGACAGCTGTCCACTCTTTTAAACATACAGTTCATTCAAAATATTGATTTTGTCCCCGTGCGTAAAACTATGGAATCCATTTTACTAGAAGAACTAATCACTGGCGAAGTACAATCATTCTTAAATATATTTCTCCCCTGGAGTACTGTCAAAACGGAATGGAAGTAAATTCTAATTTACGTCTGATTGAAAATAATGCGATACGGTGTAATTCTAACTGCGTTTGCTAGAAACAGCCGAGAGCAGCGAAACAATTTGTTTAGATTATTTCAAACTGAACGGACGGTTATCTTTCAGGACCGGTCGTCGGTTTGAGGCCGATATAACTGCGGAGATCGCGCTGAGGCTTTTCCAGCTACGGTTTGTGCCGAGGTAGTTACAGGACGGGTGTTACTGTAAGCCATTTCAGGTTGAGCGTGGTCTGAATCGACAATGCTTTTCCCCCTGCGCCCCTTAGATTCTCTACTCTTAGATTTACGAATCACCGCACTGGGATGCGCTGGACGGTTTTATATTTGTGGTCTTGTACTTCTTTTCACGTATCGGTTAACTCTGATATCTGTAAATAACAATACTCCTAAATCTAAAACGCTGAATCCCCTCGGATCATTTTCTTTAAATACGTACATGTGAGAAAATATCGGTGCGATATTTTGTTTCAGATAGAACGTGTACGAGCGCATTTTATCGAAAAGTAATCTGCTGCACATACTTGCTAAATATTGCGCGTAACAAGTTGAAGAACTGCAGTTCAATGATGTTAGAAAAGAGCTGCTGCACCTTCTCTGTGAAAGGAATTGTTGGAATAGTTCCAGCGTGCTACGTGCTCATTGTGCTGCATTATGTTAAAATGAATATTTTCACTGGGAGACGTGCCAGAATATTGTGATCGCGATTATAGGTGGTATCCAGACAGCAGAAACTAGATTTTCCGTCACGTGTTCCAAATATCGTTAGACGTACTGTCATTTTTTTTTCCGGCTCGGTCGTTTTTGATTACTGCGACCTTTTGTTCGAGTAGAAAATCACAAATCACTACGTGTAATCGATCAGCCGGCTGATCTAAAGGTGTTACAGGGATGAGGTTGAAATGAGAAAGCTACATTCCGTCCTGTCGCACGCTCTGCCTATATGATATGGTACACGTCTCCTGAGAAACCATTATCTCCTTATCAACCATCCGGCCCGGCTTATATGTTAGTGCCACATGATACCTAGCGCTGCTCTGTTGTTACCGTTGCTGTATGTATCGCAATTTGTTTTCATCACTGTCACGCAATGAACCTAATAAATCACAGTTTACGTATAATATAGTCCGGTACACGCCTAGGCTTTACCATTTATTGATATAAATCAGCACGGTTAGCTATATCTCATCACTACACGCCGTCACATGGATAATCTATTTCATACAACTCGCCAACCAGCCCTATATACTTTCCTACTGAGAACCTACTACTATAAATGCACCTCTCCTTACTATTTATCGATTCTAATTATTCAATTTCCCTATGCTCTAATTTCTCTGACGTTGCCTGCGCATTAATTCCGATCCAAACGTTAAAATTAAATGAAGAACATCGCATTGGTAATTAAATAACCATTCCTCGTATAAATAAAGGTACTGCAACCTGGTTGTCTAGTACTTAATGAAGAGACAGAAATAGAAACCTGCTTCCACTTTCCTAGTTTCAACAAAATGTTTTGTATTGTTATTTTATTTGAGTGCGTTCATTTCTATTTGTTTGCGTTGCACAGCGTCGCCGAGAATAGAACTTGTAGTAGATGATGTTCACGACGAAGCATGAAACGGTTACTAGTATTGTCGTTGTGTGTTACAGTGTATGACTGTGTATACTGACAGGCAAATACTTGTCTGTCGGGTGTGTTTGTCACTATTGCTGAACAAACACACACTCACACACACTGTGTTTCTGTCTCTCTGATGATGATGTGTTGATGATTTGTGTCGGTTGCTGGTGTGTCGTTGATTCACTTGCAGCGCGGACGGTAACTTCGAGGTGACGCTCGCGACCAAAGCCACCATCTACCATCAGGGCCTGGTCGAATGGAAACCGCCAGCCATTTACAAGTCATCATGCGAGATTGACGTTGAGTATTTTCCATTTGACGAACAAACCTGCGTACTGAAATTCGGTAGTTGGACCTATGATGGGTTCAAGGTAAGAGCATGATAGCGTGTAACTTGTGTGTGCACTCTGAGAGGGCTGAACTGAAGCCTCCCTGTCATTTCTCATTGCAATACAGTCCAGCTCACGCACACAGTACACGTCACGCATAGGCGTGTCAGAACTGGTATGCGTGCCACACATACACGGCACGGACGATTTAACTGCTCGAGCTGGGCTCGTGTCGCGTTCCATGAGCCGTGTGATATGTATATATGCGTGGCTTGATGTGCTCTGTTACGTTGCAATGAGAACTGATGGGATGGAGGGGTTTCCGTGTGTGACGTCTCTGCTACTTCTACCAACAAGCTGCTGGTGCTGTTGTTGCTGACCGTTGCCGTTGCTGCTGCTGTTCTACTTCCAGAGATGCTGATGATGATGACGGTATATACGTGTAGCTACGTATATATTACTAGGACTGCAGACTCTACCGACACCCATGTACCATTGCACTTATCTATGTCCGTGGTGTTGTTATGTGTCTGTGTTATTTGCAGCGCCGATGGTAACTACGAGGTCACGCTGATGACCAAGGCGACGGTGTACTACAATGGCCTGGTGGTATGGCAACCCCCGGCCGTGTATAAGTCGTCGTGTGCAATTGATGTAGAGTTCTTTCCGTACGACGTCCAAACCTGTGTTTTGAAGTTAGGAAGTTGGACATATGACGGGTTTAAGGTGATCGATCGGTCGATCGGCTAATACGTATACATATGTTGTTGGTTTGTTTGTTTAGAGGATTGCCGTGCGCTCCCTGTACATAACGACTGTTCACACTTGGGAAAGGTATAAAATTGTTGTATAATCAAAAGAACAGACACCTCTGCTAAACAATCTTTACACTCTTAGACACAATTAAATCGCATCGGACTCCACTACGGACGATGTACAAATATGTAATATCTGTAGCAGTAGTACACGCGGTCACTTGTGTCACACAATAGTAGACCAGACATCCCTAAACATACCTACACATGCAAAACTCCACACCAAATCGATAGTGTAACTGTGTCATCAGTGCTTAGAGATGCTCTGTCCTGCTGACCCGTGTGCACTACTATACACCAACTCTCCCGCGGGACACACAATTTTCTCGTCAACTCGTTCATTTCGATCATTTTGTGTTTCTGTTTTGGTTCATTGTTTCATTATCATTTTCCAAATCTATTGTTCTACACTCGTAGAACGCATGCATGTTCCAGTTCGACTTCGCTTATGCGTCTGATCAGCATGATACGTTTCATATTCGGAATGGTTTCATACACTCGCATATACACAACACGATCATTTCTGTCAGTCATTTCATTTCCTGCATTGTGGTTTGTATTCGTTCATCTTATTAGATCTATTTATTCACTTATGTTTTTGTTCGTATTTTGCTGCTGACTCACCAGGTACATAATTCAGGGTAAAGAGTACTTAATGTTTAAGATAACTACTACACTACTGTTCTGTATAATCGCAGCTCGACGTTGCAAGACTACTATCACTTGTCTATTAGCAAATGACCGGCTGAACGATACAATAAGTTTACATTGGCGTTGTATTGCGACCGTATCTCGGAGACAACTTCCTCGTCCGCTTTCCCGGTTAATAATGCAACGCTATAATGAAATTACCGGAAGTGAAACCAAGCGAACGAGCGGGCGCGCACCTTCTCTTATTTGAGAGTTAGCACACTGTTTCCGGTACGGGTCCGTTGTTGCCGTTGGTGCCTCTGCCCTTTGTTCTGAACATACAACGAGAGAAGAGTAGAAACGTGTAGTACTGACGGCGCCGAGTAGTGCTTGTGTGTACGGCTCCCCGAGCGCATTGGCCACAGGGGTCGAAGACATTCGTAAATCCGCTTTGTCTTTATCTTCCACCGGGAAGAGTTGCTTCCAGTTCAGATTTAAACCGCTGTCATTACTATGCGAACCGTTAGTTGTCAGGCCAGCGGTACTAAGTGTCTACCATTTAACCCACTATGTCCAGTCACGCGTTCCACAGTCCAGTCAAACCAATGAACGCGCGTACTAATCACACATATGTACAAACTGGCAACACTTGATAATGGTCAAATGGATAACGTTCATACATGAATACATATACCCTTTTACTATCTGAATTCGTATTGTACAGAACTGTTATATTTGAATATTATGCTATTATTGTTACAACATTTTGTGTTCCCAGTTTCACAGCCGGATCTGATTACTTATCTTTGATCAAGCGAGTCCGTGTTAGTCAATCACAATCGCACAATATCGCTACTAGGTGTTATCAAATTGTGCTTAAATGTAACAACCAAACCTAGACCCTCACGTACACTAATTAATAGCATGGATATCAATGTGAACGTAATTTAACCAATTATAATTGAATCTTGTTGATGAGCAACATATGTCAATCATCATGAACGTAAACACTTCTTCGGTTAATGTTTGTCAAGAGTTTCGCAATATGAGCAACAGTTGTATCAAATTATACAAAGTTACCTATTTAAAAACATCGTGGATATGTAACATCAACTAATACGAGCATATACATATCCTCAAATTTATATTTGCTTCTCTCAAGGACGAATATAATTCTTTCACAAAATTCCTTTCTACCTTTGCAGGGAAAATGTATGAGGAACAAGCAAAATAAATGATGCCAATCGTAATCGTGCCTTTGAACATATCTACACTAACTGTCTTTATGTAGAAAGAAAATTCTCTGCCGTCCATTTCTTAAGAATAACTTATTTGTAACGTCGAGAAAGAACAGAGAAATAACAAATTCACAAAATATTCATGATTCCTCGGGTTTTTCATTATTTGATCATTCCTAAATATCCGATAAATGAGAATCGTTTCAAATCTAGTTCTTTGGTAAGTAGATATTAATAGTTTTTATATTTTCGGACAGTATAATACATATTCCATTTCTACTAATCTATAATCAATAGTGGCATTGTAACGTATATTCATTATCCTATCAGGACGTATGTTTATATCTGTCATAATATAATATTCTAAAAAGCTTGTTGGGACACGTCCACTATTCTGCCGGATATAGCGGTATGGTAGGGATATATGGTGGATACATCTCTATTAGGGGATCAGTTTCAAAAGGAAATAACAGTTGACAAAGCATGGTACACGTGGGTTCCTCTCGACAATTCATAACACTCGACAAATAAAACATTTCTGACAGTCTCTTCAGAATCGAGTGCTTTCTCTGGATATTTCATCGCATCGTCTTCTTATCATTCATTCCTCTACAACGAATTCCGTTCTTAACTTTGCACTTTACCTTACGGAGCAATAATTTATAGAAGTATATCTACTCGTACAGTTTGCTCTTGGTATTTTCCATTATCCGACAATATAACAAGTTATACGATAATTAATTTTAACGACCAATCATGTTCATATTTGATACATAATGTATATACACTTATAATGTATTCAATTATTGGAAATATAGATTAAAATTATTTTATTTTAATTTATTTGTAAAAAATCGGAATTAGTGCTTTATATATTAACAAAATAAAAAACGATGTAATATTATACCGGATTTTGCTCTTGCATTACAAAATTTAAGAGAATTTTTATATACTTGATCTAGTTAAAACAGAAAATAAATAATTGGGAAGAGCAATGATAAAATCAATGAAAAATATTTTTATTTACAGAATGGATCCGTATTTTCATTTAGTTTTTATTGGTCGTAAATTTGATATTCGCATTTGCATATAAATTTATCTGTAAATATCTCCGTCGATATAAGAATGAAATAAGACATTTACACTCAGTTACTGCAAAATGAAACATTGTATAGATTTTCTTGTTTCCGGTAGCTGTATTTCTTTTCAACATTACCGACAGCAGCAGTCGTATCTGAACAAACACAAATGAAGAATGAAATTCATTTTAGAATGAATACTTAAAGCCAGTAAATCAATACTATACTCCTGTCATACATCACGACAGAAATAAGATATCAATGTTTCGTTGATAGATGATTACTTATCTTCTGCTATGAAATATGGTGTTTCTTTTCAATTTCTTCTTTCTTGTCGTTCGTTAGTATGAAAAGAATACTTTCATTCATCTTTCCTTGAAATATATCGAAGAAAATTCATATATCATTATATAAAATCTACGTACCATACATTAAATTAAATAAATCTACAATTATAATGTTGACAATAGACAAGAAGAGTTCCTGGCATAATGTAACCTTTCTGAGAATCTACATTTATGATCATTATTTCATGTTATTAATATGTGCTGGTAATGTAGACGAGTGGAGCTCATTGAGTCCTTTCAGCGCAAATGTCAAGCTTTACATCCCAGTTGATGGCTTCTGAAAGATTTGTGTAGATAATTAATACTGTCGTTGGTTGCCATTATCTTTGTTGAGGAGTGACAATATTGTTGAATTTATTTGTTATATAAAATGATAATAATTTGAATCGGAGTACATTATGGCAAGCTTTTTCCATTGAGCGGGCACAGCGGATGGTCGTTAGGAGTTTTGCCTCAATTGATATAATCACTTTCACAGACGGTTGCGCCACGCGGTTCTCTTCTCATCCGGCCTATAAAAGTCATCATTGTCGAGAACGACTGGAATTTAATTAAATTGTGTTTTCTGCACAAATCATATTTAAATAGGACTTAATTAAATATCCCGAATTCCTACTCCGACTTAAAGCAATACAGTGTTGTGTAGATAGAGCAAGGAACGTTTCAGGCCACTTTTGAATGGAATATCCAAATAGCACTTTCATGGTAAATATTTTATGTAGTATGTGGCGAACAACTGTGTTGAAATAAAGGGTCTGGTACCCAAGTAATAGAAAAGGCGTGATGTTATGTATAAATGTAACTTGAAATTATACATCGTCGTTGACTTTTTTCCCTTCCTGAAATATTTCGTGTTGAAGCAAGAATGTATGCTATATTCAATGTCACCAAACTTCCATTTGCAACGTATATAACGTTTCTATCATAAATTAATTTTAATCTATTCATATATTCGATAACCGTTTACTTGCTATTCTGAGATACACAATTTTTCATCGTTTACGTGTACTTTGTAAAAATATCTTTTGTCATACAACGTAATGGAATAAAGATGATCTCATATGAATATATTTCAAACAATATTTAAACTAGTCATTCTGTTTTCAACTATGTGCAACATAGCATGGAATTCATTCCTAGTCACATATTTCAATTTGAAAATTTACATTTTAAAATAATATAAAATAGTTTCGTGCGGGTTTTCTTTTGTTTTTAACAATCTTATGCAAACATTCCAGCGTGCACTGTGCTAATTATATAAATGAAATTTCATACGTACAATACAGGTGCAAGCAGTAATTGTAGCTGTAGTACAGACATTGTAATACAGCTCTATACAGCTGTAACTCCATTTTCAGGCCGGAAATACTGACTCATATTTAACTTGTATCTTGTGACGCGTGCCGAGGTTAAATTAAAACAACATTCTGTCTAGAGTTTGCGTTTCGCGGTAAAAAACAAAATGAAAAAAAAAATACATTGTGTGCAGTATGACATAAACGAAAATAATTAATTTTCCAGTAGAATGTTTCAACACTTATTTTCACTGTAAAAAATAGAGTACTTTTTTAAACACCACATGTACAAATTTGTTACTTTTTTTTTCCTTTCGTATAAAAAACGATAAGACGTAAAAAAATTGTCTGCGAAGTTCTGCAATTACCGATGAAAACGAAGGGAGTGAAGAATTGAAGGTATGGGGAGCCGATTAACTGATTGATTGATGACGGAACAAAGGTTATAAATGTAAATAAAATGAATACGAATTACAGTGTCAAATCGGGTGCTGTATTAATGCTTTCGATTTATCAATTGGAATTCTTTACTACTGCATTAAAGCTCTTTATATCAGAACGAACAATTTATGGATTTTTATCACAATCACAACGTGAACTTTTTTTTACATTTTTGAGCATTTTTTATAGAATTACGATCACATTGATCATAAATAAATATTAAATATTAGATTTTCACTGACATTTTTATTAACTTGAACATCCTTTGATCGGGAAAATCTTGATATAAAAGTCTGCCTTGTACGTAGCCATTTTTACCTTTGTAGTAAGTACCTCATTTCGCCTGATATTGCGTTGTCGGTATTTTTGTTGCTTATATTGGATTGCAAAGCAACCGATAACAGCTTTGAAAATTGTATTACATACGTATATTATTCAGTATGATAGTACAATATTTTGTTAATTAAAAATGTACGTACATAATAAAAACATAACCTATTCATGTTCATTCTATATTCAGATAAATATTTATTTATCCTAATAATGTTATCAAAATGTATAAACCTACATTAACTTGATTTCATAAAAAATAGTAATACTGTGCATAACTTGTTATTACAAATGTCGAAATTCTCGAGAATTACATTTTGTACCATACCTGACAATGTAAATGTTTAAAACAGAACCTCAGATTTTCATTCCCGTTCGCAGCATGAATGCATTTCGCATGTCAGGCATTAATCAAATCATCGGATAGCGTAGAATATTTAATCTATCTCCGAACTAGTCGCTACCCGCAAATCACGGCAGGTAACTAGAATTGTAGCAAATATTTGCGGTTTCCTGGCACAACAGCATTCTACACAACACACCAGGGGGTCACAAGTAGAAAGGGCAAGAGAGCAGTAGTTGTAACTGCCAGAGGAGTATTGTTTTATGACGTTGGTAACTCTGAATACAGCTTATCTACTACTTCACTGTTGTTGTGAAACACATTTTAGTTTAACAATAATTCTATATAATGTCACCTGGAAGTTTCCATCAAAGTTTGTTGTAGCTATTGTTTGTCAATATACAAAGTGTTGCTTTCAATATTACGATCGGAGAAATTTCTTCTAAATTATTACATTGCAAAAATGTATGACAAGGTTATATTATATTCGCATATAAGTGCTTGGTATGTGGGATGTAAAATACGAGTCTATTAGTTCATTGTTGTTATAAATAGAAATACAAGATATGACTAGTAGACGTTTCAACTGATCGACTAGCTTGTCTAGTTTGATTCTTTTCAAAATCGGATGATGCAACATTTCTCGACTGAACAAAGAAAGCACATCGATTACATTTACCTCGCATCTCAGTGAAGAAATGGCGAAGAAATTAAATTTCAAATTAGATTACCTTCTACTTCATACTTAATCATTCAGCAACTAAAATATTGTTGCTATAAAATGAGTATGTATGTACCCTCATAGAATATTCTACATTTTGTTTGCTTACAAATAACTGAATTACTTATGTTAAATCAGCATGTTTAGCTTAGTTTAGACAAATTATAAACATTAGCAAAACATACGTTGAATTTTTGAGAAACGATTTTGTTTGTTACGAATTTTTGTTTAGATGCTTTACAAACCCTCACAGTAGTTTCTACGATTTTTTGGAAGCGAGAATATTTTTGAATTTTTGCGTAACCAGTGCAGTACCGATTTTTGAAGCAGCACAAATTTTATACCTTTTCCATGAGGGAGGTTAGTGTTAACTAGTAGGTGTTCAATGTTGTAGGTTGGTGTTGTCATACGCATTACGCCATCATAACCCATAATTCCCATATGTTCGTGTGCGCTAGCGCACGCATTACGCCTCGCCTACGTCCACGCTCGACCCTCTAATATATACATATATTATCTACGATATAAATGTGCCCGATCGATGACCGCAGCCCTTGTAAAGTATAACAATATTTATATTTTTTTTTTCATAAAGTTCTTCATCTCTTAAACTCTTTTTCCAAATCTCTATTTTTGAAATTTTCTCTTTCTATTTACACAAAATTATATTGGCTCTATTTCACGTTTTTTGCATGCTTTTTATCTCTATTTTTGAATGAATTTGCCATTGAAATATAAACGTTGCCTCGCCGGTTTTGAAATGAATGTGAATTCATTCAAAAAGTATTTTGAAATTTTTAAAAACCGTTTTTCTACTATGTACATATTTGAAATGCGTGTAACCACACTGTGCATGGCTTAAATAATTTGACGTTTCATTACACTTGATTGAAATGGTTGTGTGCCAATTTTAGAAAGTATGGCTTTGCCTGTCAGTATTGTTACAGCTTCCAAACACCCTGCGACATGTACGCAATCCATTATTCGTGACATTTAAGCTCAATCCTGAAATTTATTTGTATATCACGTGACCATCAAATCTAGAACACATTACACTATTTTATATACACCGCACAGTGACAGAACATTTGGTTGAAACGGTGCGTTATAAGTTACGTAGCATGTACAACCATACCCAAAACTATCATTCTAAAATATTATTAAATACATTTATACATAATATTTTTACACATATAAAAAAACTAATCTAGCATATATTTCAATTGCAATCTTATACTTTAAATGTAAATTATAATAAAATATTTTAGTGTCTTTTTTATAATGCAATTACGAAAGTAAATATTTCAATTTTTTTATTAGTTATGAACCTAGAAAATAAAGAATGATATCTTCAAACGTGACTATAATATAAAAACTATAAAGAATAGGAAAAAAATATGATCATATTGACAAAATGTCTATGCCGCGCCCGAAACGTCAGTAAAACTTTATTGTCAAGTGACGCAATTCGAATAAAAAGAAAAGGTAAATGTCTGCAGTAACATACATAAACTTTTTGTTCACGAGCAAAGTAAATAAAATAAAATCTCGCTATGTAATTTCCAAATGCCATGGTTCATTATTAAAAGGACATAATAAAATTCGGATATATTCCTTGTACGGGAAAAATTCCACAGTATAAATTCCTAATTTCTAGACGACAAAGTTCTTCGTTCGCTGTCAAATATGTTAGAAAATTGTTTTGAAAATAAATGAACGAAAGCTCTTTCAAATCGATATCTTCTCAGCGTGTAGACACACGCTTATCGCTGTTCGGTTCAGATGAGAATTTTAAGACGCTATAAGAATCTTAACATTTTTCTTAAAACAATCATTAGATTCACCTTTAATATCTCATGTTTAAATTCTAAATAATTATTTCTTCCTCGAGGCTTTTCAAATATGTTATCATATGAATTGCGAAGCAGAATTATATGGTTTTGCCAACGTATAATTATGTTTAACGATTCTAAAACACCGTAGTCATCTATGATAACTACACTACTGTGGATTTCATGTATGTTCGCTCGTAATATTTGGCAATTTCTCGAACATTGTACACTAGCTATAGGTATATAACGTTCTAGGACATACAATTCCCGGATTCCAAATGACCGAAGCACACTGTCATCATTGGTGATATACAAATAAATTCCGTTCCGGTTCGAACGTTATGTTCGTAACCCGTAATAGTTGTACCACGTGTATGAGACTACAGTTCTCAGACTTTAATTGCAATTTCTGACGCCATGTTACCATTGCACACCCCTCGCACTACCCCTTCCGCGGCAGTGGTATGACCTTTACACGAACCTTCCCTGTGTACACTCGAATTCACCAGATCTGTCAAAACAGTTTTGCCTTACATGTGAAATTGTGCACAAACATATGGACACATGCATAACTGATCACATTCGTACATTCAAGTTCACCGTTAGAATGTCAATAACGATGAATAAAGATATTCCACGAAAACTCAACTATCTAGTTCTGGTTTTGAAACTAACATTTCAAATATTATTTATTGACATTTTATTACAAAACTATTTTATATTGTATAAAATTACATGTTGCGAAATCAATTTCCAGAACTGACAGCGGGGGTTTCTAGATTTAATTGCAAATAATCGTACAGAATAATTAAATTGAGTGCTTGTCAAATGTATATACTTGGTAATAATTAAATCCATCAGCTGTACAATAATTTACACATATTGACAATTACAGGCATTAATGCGATTTGTCATTACTATACCGTTAGTTCCGTACTGACACGTAGTTGAACTATATTCGATGTTTAATTTTATATGTTTTTTATAAAGTATATTACAATATGATTGTGAGCGTCATTTTCCAAGAAACAACTATTGTTAGATTCATTGAGATGTGATGCTACCGGTATAATGTGTCGCTTTGAATTCGAGTGTGCACATACTATTCCCGCCATCTGTTGTCCTCTTGCTGTGCTCTTGTGTATTGCATTTAGCCTTAACGATCTATGCATGTGTCAACGGACTTTTCTTCCTTCTTGCATGCCCTAACATAAACATCATTGTTTTTATAATCATTTTGTATATTTAATTACACCAGAATACACGAATTAAAACAAATTACCAGTGTTTCTCAAATCCATGTATGTTCGCAATATTGAACAATACATACTTTCATTTCTGCGAAATTATGGAGTTTGAGAAACGCTAATTATAAATGCAAAACACACATAAAATATATTCCTTAATCATTGATACTTCTAAAAGCAGTACAAGTAGAATTGGGGCAATCTTTGAATCAATATTTTTATTTATTGATCAATCAACAAATTGTGAGAACGATTAATTTGTATTTATTTACTAGCACCGAAATACGGCAGTATAATTTGGTGAGTGCCTTTACTAATTACAACTATATAAATCAAATATTGGTAAATAAACAAATTAAATCTGTTTGTATATTTGTCAAGATAGCAAAACGGTAAACAACTATGGAAACAGGAGAAAAATATTCACACTTGTCGTTTTGCAATTTCGTACGCAGAAGATGTATGACTTTCAATTTGGCGACACCGCGCGTCTTGCGTATCGATTCGAATTTCATTTCTTTGACAAAACAAATGTTCATAGATCATTTACATGTCAAAACTAGTTTGCAAACAAAGCCCACACATACCGACGAAATAACTCGAGCGTCTTTTTCTCTCTCTGTGAAACTGTATTTCTCTTTCTTGATCGTTCTACTTCACTCCTATGTTCTCGTGAACAACTACGGTGAACTACCACTGAACCTGTGCCAACTTTCCAACAAAAACGAAATCATAAATCACAACAGTTCATTTCGCCCAGCGATGCAAGAGTACTAGTATCTTTCTCATTATTGTCGGTTGCATCGGAGGTACGATTCATGCTAACCTTCATTTCGCAACAGCCAACAGCAACTACCAACAAATATGTAAATTCATGTGTTTTTAGCAATCTTTTGAAACAAAGATAACCTTCATTTAATACCAGCAAGAATGTTTCTTATATTAAAACAAGTATTTTCTTAATGTCATATTGCTGTTTTACATTTAAACATTTTATATTTTTATTCGAGAGTTTTAACAATTTTATTTTTGTCGACGAATAAAATCTTTTAGTCTTCCGTATATGTACACACAATATACATCATGTTTATAGTTATCCCCTTATATATGTAATGTAGGGGTCAGTGTTAGGAAACTAACATAAATGTCCAAACAAATCTACCAAGATGATCTACAAAATGCACCGTCTGGAAATAAAACTGTAACTTTAGCTTGAAGAATGATTCAGTGGACAATTTATTTCTGATATATGTCTACATATTTTTTATGAAGAAAGTGCAGAAGATACAGGATGTTGTATAGTTTGCAGTTTATTTTACACTCCAAGTTCATGTTCTTAATATACATTGTACAGAATTAATTACAAGTCTAATGATGCTATTATGTACTATAGTGTATACGCGCAGTAAAGTTTGCTTCTAAGAATTTTAACGGCACTGAAAACCATTTTAAAGATGCTTGTATGCTTACATTAATGATTTCTTGGTAAAGATACATATATTTTTAGATCATTTTCCTCCACCGAGAAACTGCAATATTAATCTTGGTTGACTTTATTTAGCTATGCTTTTTGAAGCTATAACTGAGGCCATAACATTTCTCGTTTTCGAAATAAAAACGAATAAAAAATCTGGTAGTTTGTTGCGTGGAGTTTCATTGAAAGCATTTAACAAAAGTACTTTATTATCACGCGTTGAATTTTTCAAGCATTGTTCATATTTCGAACGTGCATATTTTTTTAACAAAACCATTACGTTTCATATTTATGACGGTAAAATTTGCATGTATCGATTTTTCATTTACGTGGCAATTGTATTGTGTAAGGTCACAGAAAAAAAGTTGCTGTTTGTAATCGTGATAGTGATAATGAAGTTTCACCTTATCAAACAATATAGCTTTGACAAACAACAGATTTCAAAGGTCAAAACGGTCCCTAAGTGGCGAAAGATAAGTGGAACTGAGAAACCATAATTCTTTAACCCCGTATAGTTCAGATTAAGTAACACTGTGGGAATTGTATTATAATCTCTAGTACAAAACTAAAGTAGATATGGCTGCTGAGTTTCCAAGAACAACAAGAAGAACTTTGAACTATGAAAATGTGTTTTCAGAATTGATTTAGTTATTTATCAGTACGATAACTATACAGTTTTACTCTGTGAGATCTTTGTTCAGAAGTACGATGGTGTAAATCATTTTCTTCATTAATCAAGCTGACAAAAGCAGTGATGAATTCAATTAAAATGTGATCAATACCTGGAATCCTGTAAGGTGTTTGTAGGCTAAATTATGAACAACCGGGACGTGTTAATTTTAAAAGTTACAAAGCCATGTTCATCAGCGTGCCATTGTTCCATGAGTAGTAAATAGTGTACCATGTATAAACATACCTGGTACATAATATACACAGTAGGGACCTACCCTATCTTTAATACATGTTGCTGACTCATGTTCGTACGATTTCTCTTTGTTCTTGTTAGTACAATATTGAAGTGAGACAATTTCATACACCTATAAAAATACATGTATAAAAAAACGGTCTGATTTTGAAAACTTTATAACTTACTATAGACTATTCTATAGAGTCTATTATAAAGAGAAATGATTTTTGAAATTAACTGTATATTAAAGAACAATTAATAGACTTTAACTTATACTATATACATGACAGTAATATTATTGTATTTAATAAAAGCTTAATATATTATTTAACTTTAAAATCAATTGATTCGATTGAAATCTCAAGTTTTGTTCTTCTTTTTCCTGCAAGAACATTTAATTCCATGATATTTATACATAATAAGTACGAAAGGGATTTTAAGAGCTGATAACATTTGAACTATCATTTGACGCAGCAATATAAAAGGCAGCACCTCCAAATAACCATTCGATTTTTCTTCGCGCGATTACACAGCAACCGAGCGCGATATCCCGTAATATAATCGCGTTCCGCAGTGACGATATCCCGGTTGATAAGTTTTAGAACACGCTATCAATATTTTAGATCATGGTTGTTGAACTTCTGCGGCTAATATCGTACAATAAACTTGAATAAAATAAATTTTCATCTACACTAAGAATTTGACGTGGAAAATTGTTTGTAGCTATTCTCCGGCTCTTTCTTGAACGCGAAAATCGTGATATGTGAAAGAAAATGGCCGAATATAACTCCAGCTGTGTCCCCAACGGTAAAATAAAAACTAGGGTAGCGTAGTGAAATATTTAGTTGGCGCAATATTGCTGTAATATTTCTTCAACTCATTCTCCCTTGACTGTACTTTGTAATAGCATTATTTATACGATGCGATATTATATTAATAATAATTCTAAACATTCAAAAACAATTTATAAAAGAGGATATTACTAATTTAGCTTATAGCTTTAACAGTATCTATTAAAATCATTACTTATTCTAACTAAGCCTTATAGATTTATTCGTTGAAAGGAAAATTAGATGTAAAGTTAATTCGGTATTCGGTCTATAGGAAATCGGAAGTGACGTTGATGCGTTAACATTTTAGTGGACTGTGTACCGGATTGATGATGTTTGGAGGCCCAATGGAGAGAATAGGTTTGAAGTAAATGGTTTCAATTAAACGAGGTGTCATGGAACGCGGCGTAGATAATGGTGCGTGCACAAGAGTGTACTTGGACATTTAACTAGTAGTACGTTCACTAGCTACTTCTATCTGAACGACATACTGCAAATGACGAATGTATTACAGCATTTCAATTTGAAATTATGAACAGTTCAGTTATGAACTTGCGTTTATTTTTATACACTCACAAGATTAATCTTAAAATTACAATTATTATTTTAAATACTAAATACTAAAATTGAATCGTACCACCGACTTATCATGTATTCAGTATTAATATTACAAAACGCAAGGCGAAATGAACAAAGATAAATAAAATGAATAAACCAATATGTATAAATACTAACAATGTATTCTGTGTGTTTCATCTCTCTTCTTTGGCTGTAACCGTATACATGTTGATAAAAACATTGAGGTTAATTTATATATGTTCGTATACGTATTACTACTTATAAATATATGTGTCTAATGAGGTACCAATTATTTTGCATCCTGAATTATTAGGAGACATCATCATGACAGGAAGAATTTAGTTTATGTTGTATGTTGTGTTGAACTAGTAGTTGTGACGTGCATTATAACATGTGTGTATTACCCAGGTGGACTTGAGACATATGGATGAGAAGGCTGGCAGTAATATTGTCGAAGTAGGCGTGGACTTGTCAGAGTTCTATATGTCCGTCGAGTGGGATATATTAGAAGTACCAGCAGTTAGGTAAGTTATAATTTCACTGCAAAAGTTATATCATTAATTTCGAAACAGATGATTTCCATTAAATTACTGGAGCAAATATATTTTCTAATAATTTTAGACACAGATGGAATGTAATCCAAAATTAAATTGTGGTAGAGAAAATAATGTATTTATCTAGCCAAAATTAACACTAAAATTTCTATGCGATGCGATTATAATTATATGTCTCCATTTATATTTTTAATTGCACATAAAGTTGTGACAGGAAACTATAAAAGGAAAATTGCATTTCGTATTTGCCTTGCGCGGTGCAATAATGGCACACTCCACTGACTATACGAGCCACTCACTGTGACTGAGGAATGAGTTAAGTGAGTGTATAGTTGAGTATAACCTACATTCAGTGTTATCATCGAACCACAGAACATTGCGCGGTCGCCCCCGAAACTCATAAAACTAAACTAACTGTTTTAATCGTTTGTTCTCTGCCACTGTCTTCACTTGAACTAGAAATATATAGCCCGACACCACATTTACATTCACCGACTCATTCTTAACCGTGCAATTAAATCTTTCAAGTATTAAGAAAATACTGCGTTATATTCGTAATACCGTCACATTGAATTGCAAATATACAACGAATTTTCATTTCTTCTTCTAAATTTTATCTTCAAATTCCAAATAAATATATCCCAAACTCATATTTGAGATATTCCATTGGTAAATAATACGCAGTCATGTATATTTATTAGTTTTATTGATTCGTACCAATAAGACGAACATAACTAGAGATCAGTCAGGCTTATATTCCGTCAAATTCCATTCATATTCCATATATTTGCACACAGAATTTTATCAACTCACTTTTTAGAAATAATAAGAATTTTAATATTTTCGATTACAGTAACGTACGAACAAGTAAATATATTTTGTTATTTAACATATCTCTTGCATTATTTCATAAATAAAACAAACGGATACATATTTATTGTCTATTTGGGGATATATATCATGTAATAAAAACATACTAAATTAACAGTATTTAACATATTGTATGGGTATTTATTAAAATGAATGATATAACATCATTGATGATTGCAAATAATATTATAATTAATTTTCATTAAAGTAAATGTTTGCAGCCGGTAAACATGTACGCAATCTGGTATTATTTTTGAGAAAACATCCCACTTTATATCATAATTAATATTTCATTTAATGTTACAAATATTTAAAATATAATCGAGGCAATTCAGTAGTACCTAGCAAGACATATGATTTGTTTTCCAGAAATGAAAAATTCTACACGTGCTGTGATGAACCATATCTTGATATCACATTCAACATCACGATGCGCCGTAAAACACTGTTCTACACTGTCAACATCATCATTCCATGCATGGGCATATCCTTCCTCACCGTGCTGACCTTCTATCTACCGTCAGACAGTGGCGAAAAGGTGAGCGAATTCAGTACTACGATTGTCCGTGTGTTTGTGAACTGTACCATCGGATACAAACGGCGCTCGATGCACTGTTGGACTACTGTGAGTTGATACTGTAACTGTATGTCGAGCGGATATCACAAAGTGACTGAACATTTTATTAGAAATCCGAGATCCACTGTGTTTATGAACTCGCCATTATACATATTTCATTTCTATTTCTCTCTTTTTACGTAAATATAATATGCTGCAGACGCATACTTTCAAGTTTGTTAATGAGCGTGTTGCTACAAAACCAGTATTAAATTTACTGGTATCTGTAATTACTTTTGGCAAGGTGTTAGTTATACACTGTAATTATAAATTGAGAATTACACCTCGCCTTTTGGATAAGTTTAGTGTGAACCTATGCTTTCTGTCATCATGGAAATGAAACTTTAGACAGTTCACTAACCACGCAAAGAGAAACTTGAACGGTCTTCCACTCCCACAAAATCTTCTGAAAGGATAGTACATCTTATATTCAGTTTTGAAAGACACACAAAAATGCAATAGAAAATTCTGGGCTGAATTGTATTGGCTTCAAACTAACTTGTAGGACTTTTGTCTTTATCATATATTGCAAAATGCACATCAAGTAGCTGTTATGTGAGTATGTCAGCTAAAATGTTTCTGTCAATCGTTCCTTTCTCTTGTATTACTAGAATGTTGTCAAATATCCGTCGTATCTTTCTTTGACACATTTAATTACACTTACACCATAGTAATCACATGCTCCATGTACATATACATACACTTGTCTGTCTTGCTTCTTGGCTGCTGATGAGAAATCTCAGGCGTCGTTATTTCGTACCACGGATGCGGATCATATCGCATTAATCCGTCTGATGCTGCTGCTGCTGCTGGTGGTAGTACTGATGTTGGCCGCGCTCACACAATAAAGCGCTGAACGAACCGTCGTAATGTTCGTTAATGGATTCCGCGACGAACGCGACACTTTTCACATCTAAACATTAGTGGAGTTTTTCTTTTTGCCGTCCTCCTTCTTCGACTCATTTCGTCCTTCTCCTTGCGTTCGGCTAATGAACATGGCGGATCACTTCGCAGAAGAACTTCTGTGCGTGACGTTGCAGACCTTTGTCCTCTACGTTGAAAAATGGTTTCGCTTACAAATTCAGTCCCAACAGAAACGATAGGAAAAAATAAGTTTGCACTTGATATAGGCGTCACGCGTAACATATATATGCGCTAACAAAATCCTACAGATAGTCTGTGTACGCGTGCGTAAAAATGTGTGTCTGTGAAGTTTGTTAGTTGAAAGTTCTTCTTCATATTGTATGAAGGGTAGAAAAAGTGGCATTCGCATTTGAATCGCATCAGATGAAACCTAGAATTATTAGGAGTAGAATTTACGGAACTGTAAATTAATGAAGAGTGAACACCCTCCATCAGTTCATTAATTTTGTAGGGTTTAGTGAAATTTTCAAAAGATTACTTCATATGAGTATACTGGATGATATAGAGTTACTATATTACATTTTCACAGGGATGAACTTTAATCTACCTCTGTTTTACATTGCTGTAGAATTTTAATTTACTCTAAAATTAGATGATATGCACAGGGATTCTGAATCTCATCCCTGTGCTAATGTAGGTCACATTGTAGAGGAATAGAGAAACTTTATAACGGTAGACTTTGTTCTTTAATCTTTTATATTACATTACTTTTATATTACAGGTGTGAAGTTAATATTCAAAGTTAGGAATGTGGCACATATTATTAAAAATATATTTCTCTAATTATTTAATTGTATTTGCTGTCAAAGTTATTGACATACTGACATCGTTTACGAAGTGATTCTTTTTCATTTTGTTGTTTTTGCGTCGAGTAGTCATTACCAGAAACTGTACCCATAAGGGCTGTACTATCAATGAAATTCCGAAATTATCGATATAGACCATTTGACAATATAAATAAACGGCCTATCAAAAAAATTGGATTCCGGTTGCCCTGTCAACTTGTTCGATTGAATGATCATCCCAGGGGCTTTTATTTACTGTTTTTGTACATAACCGTAAACTTCATTGACAATAAAACGTTTTATATTAATTTGACAGTAATATTATTGTGTATTATGCTTTGTTATGCCTTGTATTTGGAAACTAGTGTTGCAATAACTTTATTCCGTCATAAAATTTACAATATTATATACTTTTATATGCCATTTTTCATTTATGCTATGACTCTCTTTTTTAAGCTAATATTTCAGACCCAACTTGATATTACACAATAAAGTAAATGACAAAATTATTAATTTGACAACTTGACTCCTCCTGGAAGGGGGCCCGATAAATACCCATGGCCTAGAGCCCTTACAATTCGTAAGACGGCCCTGACTCCCTGTATACAACTTTGACACTCTAGACGTAATAGAGAGGGTGAGATGTACCTGTCAGATAACCAATTTTACCTTAAATAGCTGTATATTTTATTTTACGCAGTTGAATTGTGTGACATATCTTTCTACCGCAGTTCCTCTCATCTTTATACATATATCATTCCATTGGCGCCGACTTTTTAATTTTGCTATGGGGGCAAAAATTATAAAAACCTCAGCAGAGCAAAAAAAATATCCTCCTATCTCATTATCAGATAAAAAAAATATTTCAAATAAAATTCTATGGGGGCCAATTGATACTCTCGCCCCCATTTATTTGTTAATGTGGGGGGCGGTCGTCCCCATTGCTCCCACGTAGTCGACGCCTATGTTCATTCAGTGTAGTTGTCCCAGAAAGCCATCCCATTCGTCTAATGGTTCGAATTTAGCCGAGATGGTTGCAACGTAGATGTTTCATCGTTCTGTCACAGCACACACCAACCTCTAAACCAGTTGAAACACGCAATGCCTACAATTACATTTTATAGTATGCCATTCTGTTTCCGCTATAAACATTTCCAAAAGACTTTGCACGTACATACATCTGTCAGTCCTTGAAGGCCGCAAGCTGTTCGTCGTATACTATCGACTCGTAAAAAGGATAACACTTTAAAAGGACAAATATTTGGCATCGTAAAGCGGCTACAGACATATTTCAGTAGCATGAACCGAAGAGAAAATGATAAAATATCTACGGTACAATGTTGTTAATACAACAACTGGCTGTGCATGTATATGTGTGTGCACATTTACACATTGTTTGTTGGTTATGTGCGCTGGTAAAGTATGAAACATGTGTCCTTATGTACGTCTATATGTATTGTACGTGCCCAAATGTTGACAGACTGCTGAGATATGAGAATCCATATTGTGTTACTTGTGTATTCTATCGCATCATTCTCCTTACTACTCTACACACGATTCGTGATTCCGCTTTACGACGCTGTAATTATGTTCTACTTCTACAACATACAAGCACGCGACGAAATTCCAGACTTTTTACATTCTACTTACAAATTGCTACAATAAAACCAAAATTCACTTCTTATATTATCCTCAATTAAAAAGATTTTGAAATTTCTTTCTGTTTACTACTTGAAACTTTTTAATAATTAAGATAAATGACATTTAAATGACAATTAAAGCTAACAATAACTCGGATAGATTTTACTGAATTTAGTACAATGAATATCGCTCACGTAAGTTTATAAATCATACTATATTTGCACGTAAACAGAATACAATGTTAAAGGTTGTAATTAGCTGCATAATAATAATGTTCCCGGAATTCTGGAGCTAGTTCACATGTCGGCCGCACAAAGCGATGAAGCTCAGCTTCAAACGTTCAAGGCTGTCTTCTAATCAACGACAATATAATACATCACTATCTGCAAACATTCCTAGTCTACGTGAATACATAAAATATTTGCCTACACATTCAAGCCAAATAATGATTTGATTTAACTAACAGTGAACACTACAGAAATGAATTCAGCTACATTGAAAATCAATTCGAATTTCTCAAATCAGCCTCATACGTTTTCTAGTTCATCGACATTTTACCATTCATCCAATTTATAGGCATATAATTTATATCCGATTATAATGAAAATGTTGATTAAGAAACGTGATACGTGCAGCTGATGTTGTACCTGTCCCTGTGTATGTACATGTGTATCTGTTACAGGTAACATTATCCATCTCCATTCTCATTAGCCTGCACGTGTTCTTCTTGCTGGTAGTAGAGATTATTCCACCCACGTCGCTGGTTGTTCCGCTCCTGGGCAAGTACCTCATATTCGCGATGATCCTCGTATCTATCAGGTAAGCGTAAATATTATACGTTGCACACGTAACGTAAGACGAAACTTTTTCTCCACGAACAAAAAAATTGTCACCTCTAGTTGCCAAATCTGACAACTAACTTTAAATTGCAGGTGCCGACAAGCATTTTACATTAATTAACGTTGATAAATTAATACGTTTTTGTTCATTTTAAAACCGTGCCAGATATGATACTCTTTTCAGAATCCCGTTTTTCACAGTAACATTTGCTTTTTAACATATGAAGATTTTTGTGAATATGCATTTTACTAGATTTGAATAAGTGTTTTTTTTTTTTGCTAAACCCATAAGAGGATTATGAAGCGCATATTGTGCAGTAATATTTAATCTGAAATGCAATATTCGCCCACAACGTTTCTACGTTGCAGACAAGTGGAATTTGAATGCACGACCCTATATGATAAGATTCTGCCGCAAATTACGTATTATGAATCTTATATATCTGCCAGGTTAATTTCTAATTATGTTACGAACTCATTAAAAAACTTGGAGATCAGCTTAATCCATTCCATAAGCAAAGTTCTTTATCTCTTCCGCCTTCCGTTGGCAACAAATTTGTTTCGTATTATATATATATATATATATATATATATATATATATATATATATATATATATATATATATATATATATATATATATATATATATCAGTGTACCAATCTCTTTTGAAGTGTACACGACCGTTGAAACGTTTTATAATAAATTAAATTACAAATTAAATATTGTCCCGCCTAAACTGTGCCGGGATACTTCGGCTAGTATTTTTAAATATAAATCTTTCAGGACACGCGAAGTTTTACTAAGAGAGTTTACGAAGAATTTTGCTGGAAATATTAGGGCGCATTAAGAAGTCCTTCGCCATTACTTTTATGGCAGTTAACTACTTCTGATGTCTTGGTCGAAAATTTATGCGGTCGACGTAATGAACATTTTTGTTATTTGCTGTGACACTGAAAATGTTAACCGAAAGATCTAGCGTCCGGACGCCTTCACTGGCACGTTATTAAACTAGATTAAACTGTTGGACAACTTTTGCCAGGAATGATTTAAATTTTAAAATAAAATATTCCGCCAATTTATATAAGAGAGTGGAATATTTCGGAGCAGACATTTCTCTGTTAACGTGGATGAAAACTTATAGGCAAGCATCGTTTCTGATTTATTGTTAACTAAATCGCAGTATGCGTCTATATAAATGTCTCGATTGGACTGAGATTACACTCCGGTTGGTTGGTTGTTTGCAATGTTTTTGTTAGTGTAATATATTTAACGCGGAGACTAGTTCACAGTAACCTATCTGACATATTCAGAACTAATATTGCTTTGCCCACCAATCCTTTTGTTTCTTTTCAAATAAAATCTTTCTATTCCAGCACTGTACACACGACAAATCGTTACCGTCTTATACCGTTATTTATAGCCAATACAATAAATGTATTTCCAGCACACATTTTGTAAGAATTTCACCAATATTCTTCTTACGTTCATTTCGCGTAAACGAACTATAAGAAATACTATTACAAATTATGATTGATGCCATCGTTCAATAACAAAATGTGTATACACCCTATAAAAGAATATATATATATATATATATATATATATATATATATATATATATATATATATATATATTACATACAAGCATACAAAACCCTTTCAACCAGAAAAATATTCCGATCCAAAAAGAAGAAATTTCCCGCGAGGCTTACACTTTTCACCTGATGATATACATACAAATATAAATTTTTCATATATGTTTTCAGTAGCAGAATAAAAAAAATTCACATGCGGTAATCATTTCGTTTTTCCGTTCGGAAGCCCCTTTATGCTTTCAATTCGTTGCGTCGCGTTACGCTAAATTGCAAATATACGTATATGGTAAGATGGAACGCGCACCGATAGCTTGGTATTGATCCATCTATTGTACTCCGATCCAGTACCAAGAAAATTGCACTGAATCGATGAATTGTGATAATGTTTTATAATGTACAATAAAACTGATCAATGCTTTTTTTTTCATAATATTCACTAGAAACTTTCTCGGAAGAACAAACTCGTCTTACATTAAAATTCGTAAAGGATTCAATTCTTGGAAATCGTAGCCATTATTGCTTTATTTAATTGAAATGCTTATTAGTGTGAAATATTTTACTTACTCTTTAAACGTAATAGATTCTTCTTAGGTTTTCGTATAAAACTATAAAGGTGACACAAGAAATACTATTAACAAGTACATACCTACTTATTTACATAACAAGTGGCCAGAAATTCGTGATAAAAAATACTCTCTCTTATCTGTTTCAAAAGCTCCAGGAAAGAAAATTACTTTGCAGTACGAATAATTTGCTACTCTGCACGGTACGATAAGTTAAACCATTTTTATCCAATTTGTTTCTCATTGGACTGGAGAAATGTATTCCAATTCTATGTAAATGCATACGAATAGAATTACAAATTCACCAAACTAGAGAATAAAAAAAAATTCCGTATATTTTTGTTGATATTATTAGTTTAAAGTTTAATAATGAAGCGGAAGCAATTATGATACAGTTGGAGCATGAACTATTTAATTGTGACGTTAAATTTCTGTTGATTATTTTGAAGTCAAGTTTAGTAGTTTAGAGTTCCTGAAACAGGTCGAACTTATCCAAACGTCAGTTGTAGGAACAGATGATGTGACTGGCGAACGCCAAATATGATAAAACTTTATTAATTGTTTATAATGCACAACTCAGCGAAGATTCTGCGCATAATAATGAATATATATATATATATATATATATATATATATATATATATATATATATCCATAAATTCGTTCAAATTTTCAATAGCTAAATATTTTTGTTTAATTATATTTCTATTTTAATTTAAAACGAAATATGATACTGCTAGAAAAAACCTTTTTAATATACTTTTAAAAATACAAACAATCGCAATATTGCACTCTTGTATATGTAATTTTAGTCATGTAAACAAAAACATTAAATCAATATATCCGTCATGCTGAATTAGTTGAATTCCATTCGCGATAAAAACAATTAGTTTTATTACAGAAACAGAGTGCATTTAAAATATATATTGAAAAACACTATCACATTGTATGTCAGATATCTAGAAAAACTCTGAAACATATATTGCAACGTGTTTTTTTTTGTTTTAACATATTTGTATGTAAATAGTAGCATGTTATCTGGGTTGGGTTAACATTTTTTAAAACTGCACACGTACTTGATTTTTTATATTCTAAATAACGACGCGTATACACATATCAC
The DNA here is from genome assembly GCA_963422195.1 of Carabus problematicus. Taxonomy (NCBI): domain Eukaryota; kingdom Metazoa; phylum Arthropoda; class Insecta; order Coleoptera; family Carabidae; genus Carabus; species Carabus problematicus. The sequence continues at coordinate 13,301,716 of OY728584.1, forward strand.
ACGGGTAGATATCGTTATTAATGAGCAGTAGTACAAGCACCATGATGGTATTAACATATTTTTATATGCCGCTTCGGTCGTTTTATGTGCACGATTTACATGAAATTTAAACAAATCAGCAAGATACAATGATACAGAGCACGTCTTTTAAATTGCAAAATATTCCGAGAGGCCTGTACAGTATAAAATATATACTTTCACTCTTCACTGAAACTTGTATAACTTCTCTTCATTTCTCGTATATCTCGAGTGTTTCTCCTGTATACAATCATCAGTGAGAGTATACCATGGCATACTACGCACTCGAAGAGCTAACAACTTATATAAAAAAAAGCTGTATTCGCACTTTCAAGTTTACATGAAGCCCTGCAGCAGTGACACTAAATGCCGCTAAATTCAGTCCAATTGTGAAATTTCGTTTGACGTTAAACCTACTCAACATTTGGTAACTGTTCATCAAACAATTACACGGCAAAAATTCAGGTTCATATTCCCGTTTGATATGTTCTTATCTCCGGAAGGATGAGAAGAATGTGTTCGTTTTTACCGGTGCCATTTTAAATTGCCTCATTTGATGTCACATTGTGATAAACTTCAGCGTAAATTACGCTCCCAATTTGTCAGTGACAGTTGAAATTAACTCTTCAATAAATTCATTTGCAGCACCTACATGGTACAAAAATGCCGACGAACCATGTTTGAAGAATTTTAATTTGCATATTAGGGATTTACACTCGTTCATACCAGCGGGTACATTCTATTGGAAAAGTACATCAGACAATATAATTATTTAGAGTTTACATCATTGAACTTAATGTAGTTTTTCTTTGTATGTATATATAGAAATTTTTAATACTGATCTATCCCGTCCATGTGAAACTTGGGCATGCAGTGAAAAAGGTTTTCCAAATTCTCCGCGTTTCACTGTACATTATAATTACGATGATAATGTGGATTTAATTACCTCCCAAATATGACCTCACACATTTCGAGTGTTTAATTACCCGTTAAATAATAATTGTAATTCAAATAATACCACGATAATAACATTATATGAAATAATTTCATGAAATCATGTACCCCAGCGGACATTTAACTCATCAACATCCTGTCGAAGCGCTATGTCCGGTATGAGGTCTGTAGCATTTGTTCATTTCAAACAAAAATTCACTTTAATTTCAGGCTAACCCCTGTATCACGAAATGTCTCTCTCATATTATTCTCTCACGTTTTATTGTTCCACAAACGCCTCCCATGCTAACCAACCGATTTTAATGATTTTATTTTTACAAATACGTATTTTGGTTTAATTGTGCATGTAACGTCTACCTTTGCAAAATTGTCTTTAGATCTTAAAAAAATATATCGTTTTTCTCCGTTATTTTCCACTGAATTTTATTCAAAATTGTCCTACATATGCAGGAAATAAAACATAATTTTGTCATAGTTTTATTTTCGTAAACAATTTATAATGAATTTGACCGCACAATTTACACACCAAAGCTATATTCGAGGATCGATGGAAAAGTTTTAGGACTGACAGTATACAGGGTTTTCAATGAATATTCGATTATATTTCGATTAGTGTTTAGACTAAACTACTTATTTTAATTTATTGCTATTCAAGATAAATATGTGTACGTAAAACACTATATTATAGCCATGTTATTTTAACAGTCATTGAAACATCCACGTAAAGTACATAAATTTATTTTAACATACAAAATAAATATTTAGACCGGCCGGAACACGTGTTCTGGTTCCCAAGGAACTTTTTGCGGAATAAGTCCTAATTTGCAACACGGAGCACGTAATTTATGAGACAATTTTACAACTGCAGAACACGCTAAACACGGTTAAGATTGCCGCACAAGGAGTGTAACCCGGAGAGACCGAGTGTCACCGGCAAAAACAGAAACGAAACGATCCCACAGCGTCAAAAAGAAAAATAAGAAAAGTTTGTTTTTACGTGTGTAAATCAATAACAGTGAAATACATAAATCGTAATATTTAGGCAGGCCATGATATCTGTAATAAGCAAAGGGTATGATAATGCTAGCACCAGGCAAGCAAGTTGAAACCAGTACGAGTGCATGTGACACGTGGTATATGATATATGTGTATCCGTAGCACGAGAATTATATGGAAGAGTATGGAAACTCCTTCAAACACGACCACGAATATCGAACAGCTGAGCTTAAACCGCTAGCATTCAGGCTACACCACCAGTACTGGGAAGCAGCTCTAACGAACGACACGACATTCTACTGTAGCTATTATCAAATATTTGTTACCCAGATTATGAATCACACTTACCTCCGATTATTTCACACAATGTGTAAGAGAGAGAGAGAGAGACATAGAGCATGTACGCGTGCACATTTTAGTATAGTTTCATTTGTCAGCCGAGAGAAGAATCGTTTGTCGAGGCAGCCTATGAAATTTATTAGTTTAGTTCGCACGTATGGAATGTTACACCACTTGTTACAAACACTACCACCCTTCGTATTGTTGTGGTATAATCTGTTGTTATTTCATTATGATTATTGTCAATATTAACGAAGGTAACGCGCACGTTATTGCCCATTTTGTAAAGATATTCTAGCAGCAAACGGAAAGGAAATAAATCATTGTGTAACAAGCACCCAAGTACAAAGTCTCTTATGATATATTCATCCTTTGAATCGGTTATTACTTGTAAACAACGGGAAGCACGTACTGTCAGTACCGGACAAATAAGTCCCGGAAGGATTCTCTGAAATACATCGTTTCACCTTTATCATTGTACCCGTGTCATCTTAGCAACACTGCCAGGAGCATAATGTTTATAACTGACAATTCTACAACTCCGCATGTATTTCAGTAAATCACTTTATACATAATACTCCATAAACCTTTCCTAATTCCTACCTACTATTAAATTCCATTCGTTTAATCAATATACCGTTTTATAATCTCAATCCTTGTTTAATCCTAATTTTACTATCCTAAAAAATGTTCGTGCACCAAATTAATTAAAAACGTAGTGATGGTTATTAAAAAACTTCTCGCGTAAATAAAAAAGTTTCATCTTCTGAATTACGCAACGAAAATTTTTATAGAAGATAAAGGAACAAAAAGTAAGAAAAGAACAAAAAGAAAGTTTGTTATCTTATATGTTAAAATGCTGACCTAGTCGTGATTTCCACAAATTTAGTACGAATGACACCAATTTTTTTGCTACATTGCACTCTAAAGTTCACACGTGCACTTTATATCTTAGAACGTGATTTACCGCGAATGATACGTGCCATGAAATCGGAAGTATTGCTCATATAAACGTATACAAAAAGTTATCACCATATACAAGCACACATTGATTGAGATATTAAACGTTTCTAAAATTACACTCCTGTAATGTCAAGAAATAACGCAATCAGCGAGAAACAAAGAGTTGTTGTATTGCAGTCGTTTCTGATCTTGGCAATTATTCTATCCATCCCAGCTTATCTTGAAAGCTTGTGTTGTAATCCTTGACGAAACTTGAAGGATATCCGGTGCTCAATATTGATTACAACACAGTGTCGTACCCAGGCGTTTTCGTATGCACATCGCGAAATGTCACCGCATTTACGTGACATCGCACTCTGCCAGATACAGTTCATGTTCTATGTTCATAGCATTACATCCGTTTAATTTGGTTCAATTTTACCGGTTGTACTGTGTTGCATCACTAAAACCAAATAAACCTGAATGTACCAGTCTAATTAAACTTTCATTCAAATCATCAATTTATTTGCATGTTTTTTTTTTAAGGGGAATAACGTACGTTCTCGCCGCCTACCGCACAACTGATGAAAGTTTTTAATTAAACCGAGAAATAGGATATTTTTTAGTCACGGAATCCCGGAAATGTTGTTTGACGCAAAGCAAAAATGTTTCACAGAGAAAAAAAAAGAGTTTTTATCATATTAACAACGTAATTTGAAACTGGAGTTAATCTGTGTCCAATTTCAAGCAATGCGGAAGTAAAATTAGATACATTACCATTTTAAATGACTACATTTTTGTTACAGCATATGCGTCACTGTAGTCGTATTAAACGTCCATTTTCGATCACCACAAACGCACAGAATGGCACCGTGGGTTAAAAGGGTCTTCATTCATATACTTCCACGACTTCTAGTTATGAGGAGACCGCAATATCCATTTGATGCTCACAAGTAAGTACAGTTCAGCAATATATTATCTAATTAAATAATTATTGTAATAAAAAATGCTCTCGAGATAGGCCTATATATATGTATATATATACATATATATCAGCTCATATGGAAACCTTGTTGGCATTCGGGCCAGTCCTCCCCTGAATGCTGCATGTTTACATATTTCTCCACAATACGCCGATAATTAGTAAATTTATTCATTAATTAGTACCTGAATTTGACACTTCAATGAATTTACAAAGCATTTCTTAAGAGAAACGTAGGAGTAAAACGATATTTCATAATAAATTACACTCCATCATTACACCAAAAATTAACAATTTTTCAATGGTTGCATCATTCTACATCAACAAAAAGAATACGACGTGCCTTGTGATACAATGCGTGTTCTTACGGCAAATGAATGTACTCGTGAAATGAAGAGTTTCCAGAAATTTCAGTCGACCTGCTAATCCATTAAAAAGTTCTACATACTCCCTACAGAGTTACGAAATTGATGTAAATTTAATGAGTCATCATCAAGTCACCTGTTAAATTCATGTAGTAAAACTTTTGTATCGATCGTTGTGAAATGTCCAGTGTATGCTGTAACGTGTGGTATTCAACGTAGGATTTGTGTTGACTGGAGTGTAATTCAATAGATACGTGTCGGGGCGAGCAGTGATACGATGCGTCCCAGGTAAAGAGATTCCACCGCCATGTTATTACCCATATCAACCGACTGCCCAAAGCGACGATGAATCATGCAGTCCAAAACGCTACAGCAGCAGAACACCTTCGAAAGAAGATCTCTCACCAAACAGGTAGATGCCATCGCCGGCATTAAACATATGACTGGCTTACACAACATGCAAGCTGGTAAATCAGTCGGCGTACTTTGTGTGACGATAACATATGACCAAGTAAACCAACTTTACATCCACTCCAAAGCTTACTTGTCTATTTCTAGTCGTGTTCATGTGTGTGAATAGAGTTTAATTTTGCTAACATACCAGGAATCTAATGGTCTTAACTGATATTTACTTCAAGTTTTAGTGAAATGTTCTAAACTCAACTTGTAAGTAAATTAAGATTTTTCTTTTTCACATTACTCCCAGCCAAAGTAAATGTTTATTTACTACAAAAGTTTTTCAAACAGACTTTCGGAAAATTAAGTGAACTCGTATATCTGCAACACAATCAAAATTATCTGTTACATTTTCGTGTTGAGATTATGATGAAATATGATAAGTAAGTGTAAACAACATGAATTGAGAGCAGAGTTAACGTAAACAATCTTACTGACAGTAAACAGTTATGAAATACGAGTTGTACCTACACGGGGAAATGTCGTAATCGGGCCATTAATCAATCTTAATTATTACCAAGTTTGGCTGACGGTGGACCTTTTGGCGGGAGCTGTCAGATTCACGGCCCAGTGGGAATTCCTCTCGCAGAGTCGGAGGATATGACAATGTCTGCACCGGAGGATCGTGACATTAAGAGTCCCGTGCTGCGGAATCCTGCATTTTCACACTCACGATGTCCGCCCGAGATACACAAGTCATGTTTCTGTGTGCGATTCATTGCAGAACACACAAAAATGCTAGAAGACTCCACAAAGGTAACAAATCCATGTAGTAAAAACGCACTTCAATTAATTCTCATACGGCCGGCAAACCTAAACGTACCTTCATATTCGTATCCCGTACTTCATCTATTCGTTAAACTAATTGCATAGACGTTCAAATATTTATTGGATATTCATTTTCAACAGCCTACGCAAATATTCTCCATTATTCACAAGTGCTTTCCGATAGCACGGCTATTATGAAAAGCATATGAAGAAAAATGAATATTACTCAATATTGATCATCGTAGCGAAGCACTTTAACAATTTGAGCAAATCTTTACGGTAATTGATGACAGCAGTAAATAATAAATGGCATCGTAAATGTTTCATTATTTACAGCATTCAGTGATCACTGAATTATATCTTTACGTGTTCCACACAATAATAACAGTAGCTAAACAAGTAACAGTCAAACGTTACCTTGTTATTACATTATCCATCATCACTTGTGTCGAGCATGCTTTCACGGGAATCATGACATTATATATTTATGTAACTTTAATCTTCAAATACTACAAAGAATGTGTACTAGAACATTATACCTACATTGAACAGTAAAAATACTGACATATTGTAAACATTACATTACCCTAGACACTTTTATCTAATAATATAAAATTTCCTGTACAATGTTTCTATTGTATGCAGTGTTGCAATCAACACGGATACAGTAATGACTTGTTTATTCGTGTTTCACACAAGCACACTTACAACTACCATGACTATAAATATTTAATTAAACATGAAAGATTATTTGGCGAAAAACCTCCCTTTAAGGGGTAAACTAGATATTGAAACGAAAATAAAATTCTTCGTTTCCATAAATATTGAACGTGTTCATACTAGTATCAAATGCACCAATTTGATTGTGACTGCATTTCTCAACAACTGACGACTAAAAGTTACAGGTTTCAATTCACATACACCAAATGCAAACAAGCAAGCAAAATAGTTGTTTTACTCTTCCGTGCAGTTGTAAAACTAACTGTATTTCACATTACGACGACGGTAACATCTCTCGTGGCACCCATTAGAATATGTTTGTGAATTTGAACCAAATTAATGTCAGTCTAGTGGAGTAATTATATTGTCTTGTAATTTACGATAATCAATAGACTATCTACATAGAACCGTGTTATGCACGTATGTATGTTACGTCCGTTAGCATTGCCGCCAATGGTGGCGCACTGGCCACTGATAAATCAGTTGCAGACTGTTGTGAATATATTTATAAACATTATAAACTAGCGTACGTTTCCGGTCTGTCACTCAGTACTGGACACTCTCCATTATTTGGTGACACAATTTCAATACACTAGCTGTAGAACGAATGGCGAGTTTCATAAACTGCGATGGACAGCCAGCCAGCCAACCGATGCTGGGAACGCAAATATTAATTAAAAATTTAATCTAATATTTCATTGTACAAGTTTGTTTTTGTGCTTGTCGACTATATTTGTTATGATTTGATCATGAAATCCTCTCACGACTTTACTGTAAACATCAATATTGCATCTTTAATCTAAACTAGAAATTGACGTAGAAAAGATATACACGTATGTTAATAGATCCTATCTCTAGGTAAAAGAAGACTGGAAATATGTAGCCATGGTGCTGGACCGATTATTTCTGTGGATTTTCACATTGGCTGTGCTGGTCGGCACAGCAGGAATCATTCTGCAGGCTCCCACGCTCTACGATGACCGAATACCGATAGACAAGAAATTCTCGGAATTCGCCACAACATTTGTACGCTGCCCTCCTCAGTAAATCAACTCGAATAAAAAATCATCGAGAAAGACTTTCCCATATCATCACCAAACACATGTACATATAATATGCATTCATACATAAGAGTATTGTATAAACATGTACGAACCACACACACATATATGTACCTACATACATATATGTATATGAACGATGGAAGACTTCTGACAGATGGTCCATTTTATTTCCGAAAACAATATAATAAATTATTATACTTAAATGTATGTGTACATCCTAACCTGCTATTCGTAATAGCAACTAAACTTCAGTTCAAATAGTAATTATTTACAGGAATATTGTTCAATGTAAAATAAATGTTAAACATAAAAAGCTTCACACGGTGTTTCATTGTTGAGAAAAATTGGTAGAGCTATCAAAGACCAAATGTCAAAAGCAAGAACATCCTGAAGATGTTGCATTTATACAATTTACACCGGATTTTAGTTTTCATAGAAATTTCATTTGTACAAATGTCCCATACAAATATTACATTATATTCAATCGAAATCCCTCCTGAATTTTCAACAAAGTTTTTTAATATAATATATAAAAATTATAGAATATAAGAAAAGAATTTCGAATCTTTATAGCATAATGAGCTTACAAACCTTTCAGTTGCTTTTTATTTAGAATTTATACTGAAAGAATGTGAAAATTATAAAGTATTATATGGCGTCGTGTCCTTTTCAATACTCTGTATGCATATGAAATGAAATTAATTTTATTAACATCTATCAGAAATATTGCGAACTAAAATTGCATGCAGAGTATAATAATAAGATTGACAGGATGAAGCAATAAATCATACACTTTTCTACTGTCAAATCTTGTTGAAAAAAGAAATGTCACTAGTTACAGGTATTCATTCACAGGTATATTATGTTTTACTGCGATTTGATCTCTGAAACTTGGTGTAAACAATAAACGCTGAGAACTGACTAATATCACTCATGCGTGGTTTATTCGTTATGAATAACTCCTTTGCGCTAATGAATACCTGTAATTTTGGGAAGCAAACGACTTGCACTGCTTACATGTACATAATTGATAACATTTTAGTATTTATTTTTTACTGAAAATACAGGTATATTATATATAAATGAATACGCACATGAACTAAAATGGTATAATGGATTAATTTGATCTTGCACAAATCGAGTGCTCAAGTACATGTGTTTCGAGCGACTGATTGTCCCTTTCCATTGCCATAGCTCAAATGTTTTTACACAAAACACAAAGATTCACATATACGAATGTAATGCATACCTATACACACAATGACTATTGTTTTTAAACGTATAAAATCACCAGTGCGACGGTTATTTGTAAAAGAAACCTTAGGTCAACTATTTGCCACTAATTACATAGATGATATACATATAAATATAATGTATATTATTATGATATTATACATATATAGATGAGACAATAGGTTATTCTAGATTTGTCTATAATGGGCAAGTGTATGGGATCACAAAAGTTATTTGTAAATAGGTTGTTAGTAGATATTTTAATGATATGGTTAACGTCACAAATGGATTGTAGTTTAAAATGTTGTTATACAGAATTGTTGCTTGGTTTTATAATCTTGCTTCATAAATAAATTGTACGAAAATCAAATTAATTTTACTTTTCATTTAACATAATTGTTAAAAACATACATACAGGCTTACAAACATGTAAGTTATTCATGGACTTCAGGACCGTCTGTGTTTCAAATCACTTCGATTATTACGTTAGCAATTCATATTAACTAAAACCCTGAATAAATTCAATCCAATATCCTAAATTAATAGTAATACAATTATTGCATGAACTGCTTCCATAACCATTCTTAATTGATTACGAAATAACATATTAATAATACCAAATACATTTATATCTACACACCACTTCAATCTTTCGGAACGAGCTCATATATACAACGTATATATTGGAGTATTACGTGATGTCACATATTGACTAAATTATTACCTACTACATATTGACGTTTGTTGTTAGTCTAAATTAATTTCTGAATCACACTCTGCCGTGTAATTTTCTGGAATATGTTTTGAAATCAGCGTAACGAATCTGTCAAATGGACATAACTCGGAACAGCCTGGCATCGTCATGAGATACGGATCGTCTCTCGTCTGGTTGTGATGAAATATCTGCGCATAAAAGGTACGTGGAATTTATATTGCATAAGTTATATTATTCACAAAAATTCGAACGAAAATGTATACAAAGGACATCGGAATACTCGTCATCATTTGATGTCGGGTCATTTGTTATTCCAACGTTGTACATCAACGTGAGTATTGATGTAAACATTATTAATCATTAACGTTACACACAATAACAAAATACGTATACCCGTATATAAAACCGAACGGAAATTGAACTCGTATTGTTTTGAAAATCAGCCAACCGGAAAACAATACGGCTATTGATTTTTATATTTCTTTTTGTTTTATTTATGACAAAAAATCCACAAATTGTAAGTCAAACCACGGATATAAATCTTCTCCGGAGAGATCTATCCGTAGAACGAAAATACCATCAATAAAATGTGTGACGTGCTATGTTATCTACAGAATGGCACGTGTACTAATATTAACAGCTGTAGAATTCAAGGTCAATAATATCAAATTCTTATAGTAATTAAATTATCCACATTCATATCAGTAATTTAGTCTCAGTCAGCTATCATTGCGCCTGTCAATCAGTATTAGAGATTTATTATTATTATCATCAGCCAGTTCAAAGTACTGTTCTATGGTATTTCTAAAATATAACAGTGAACCGTGTATCCGTTTCACATGCGTATTTATAACTTTCCGTATCGTCTCGTCCTTACTTTATATCCATATTGTTCCGTTCCAGGGAGCCGATGTAGCTCAATGATGACTGCACTGCTGTATGTCGGCACATGCGCCGTAAATAAATTGAGGGCCGTCAACACGTTGACGACGTTATTCTCGTGACCGGATGTGAGATACATTTTTCTACCCTTCGGTAACAGTTCGCCTTTTATCTTGGCCTTTCCGCTCTCAATCACCAGCTTTAAATGATGGCCTAGAAACGTATATCGCCTTAGATAAAAGCGAACAATAAAAGAAAGTACTCGTCGTGGAGTATATTTAATCAGAATTATTTACTTACCGCCATTTAAACGAATAAGAATATCATTGTAATTTTCAAAACGGCATTGCATGCCAGCCAAACGGTGCAACGGTTCTGGATAAACGAATTTTGTCCATTGCGGTAACGTAAGATTCTGCGAAGCCTGTTGAAATGATTAATACAATTTTAAAAATGTTTCAACGAATATTCAATTATGTTTACTTACTTCAGAATGTAAGTTTTGGTATACATTAAACAAATCAATCGGTTTTTTCATTAACTTTCCTGTCCATTTTTCAACGTACTTGAAAATGTGTCTATTCACTTCTAAGAAATTGTGCACATCTTGAGAATCAAGAACCTTTTGTAATTCCTTCAAATATCGTGGACAATAATCATTGGGCCTTTGAATTAGCTAAAACAAATAGCATAATCTTCTCTACTGATCATAAATATCATCTTCCATACGTAATCATACGCCTTCGGCTTATAATTGATAGGAATGGGTTGCCATGAAATGAATTGGTTCCATTGTTGAATGGAAGCAGGCGGCCATAATCCAGCTAATACCAATAACAAAGACATTTTAGTTCTGTCAAAGTCAGTACTAGATGCAGTTAATGCCTCTGGTGTATAAATTTGTCCAAGAAAATCAGCGTACCGTTTTCGTAACATTGTACCCAAATTGTAACATCGAGATTTTCCTTGCTGAATAAAACAAAATTTATTTAATTTGAAAAATTTCATGAAAAAAAAAACACCTTACGTTTGTTAACTGACCAAGACCCATTGGATAGAAGGAGTAATCCTTATAAGGATCTGTTGGATAGAAATCCTTCTTGTCTGGTGTCCTATCTCCATGTCGGAAAAACTATTTTTAAATATACTATATTAAATATATTTAACATACATTTTAACTTAATTTAAATTTGTTGGTGGAATTTGTTTATTCTTTCAGTCACATTTCTATAATATATTTATAAATTAAAGTAAATAAAAATAAGTATTCATTATAGTCTACAATCTATATTATGAACGCGTTTATAAGAATAATTGTAGTAATAAATACAGTAGTGACAATGAACCTCTGATTAGATTAGAAAAAACATGTCACAATAACTTTTATTATAAGACAAACATTTTGAATACGCAAATAAACAAGAAAGTATTTACATGGATTAAAAAAAAGAAGAATACAACTTACTATATGTACAAGTTCCAACGTAGACACATTATCAGCCACCGCAAAACTAAACCAAAGACTAGCGAAAAATAATAAATATTTGACAACAAACATGTTGTGTCCAATGTCGGCAAAATAATAACGATTTGACAATTTGTAAGTTTTATGTAGTCTTATTATCTTGAAGACAGTTACCCCAGTACTGATTAGATACTGAATTACTAGTTCATTGTATAAACTAACGGTCACTGATATAATGTACTAGTAGCCCACGTCCATTTCTTCCGCACCATTGAGTAATTACATATTAAAATGTTATCAGAAAAAAATACTTTAGTCTGTAGCAAGATCAGAAACGTCGTCCGACTATTTTTACGTCAGCAAAAATATCCGCTTTGAACAAGAATGAAATAAATATAACCAGCATTTATTGGTTTCAAACAATACGTCCATGCAAGTCACATTGTAAAGATAAGACGTCACCACAATGTTATCGAATATTTTCCGTACAAAAATGTTTTGACGAATTCAGTGCCTAATTCAGCTTTGATTATATGTATATAATCATATTGTCGTTAATACGAAATACATTTTATACGTTAGTTTGTCGATAACAAATTATCATCAAAAACATAAATATAAACGAAATAATTACCCAATATTACCACGAATATGCAATATATCATTTAAAAATTTCAACACATTTTGAGTGTTACGTCGAACATTCTGACTGATAAGATGATCTTTCAATTTTATATACATTCCAAATTCTTAACACAGTAAATGTAACCTTGACCTAGTTCTAATACGCAAAATTCACCCTAGCATCAATCAATGCATAGAACTATAACCCTATAAAACCTCCTCACTATTTTCGAAGCGAACTGTAAGTGACAGGTAATTAATATACAAATGATAATGTAAATAATAGGAGTATTTATTTGAACATTTTGTAATAATATAATTTAAATATTTTCACTTAGTTTTGTTTTCAAAACAGGACTTCTTTGGGAAAATGGGTTCAACTAAATTATAAAACTTTTCAAACGGACAGAAACTGTCACAGCCTGGGATTGTCAACAATATTGGTTCATCTTCCGAGTAATTTTGGTAGAACGCCTGAAATTATAAAGTGAAAATGAAATAAGTTTTGATTATTATACGAGTATTATAGTAAAAAAAAAATACCTTGACTCCGTAAATTCCATTTATCTGATGCAGTTCTAAGATCACGTACGATGCATATGGCGGGATGTGTGGATAGAACACGTCCAAACCAATTAACATTAATGCAACATTTCTCTCGTGCCCAGAGTACAAAAATATTTTTCTTCCTTCTGGTTTCAACTTGTTTTCTATAAAATCTTTTGAATCTTGAACCATTTTCTCAAGTAACCTTCCTGTAAAGTAAATATTATTTCTTTATTCAGTTTGACAATGTAATGTGAGGTCAGACTATAATATTTAAGAAGAAATATAAGTCGATCTAAAGCGAAATAAATAAAATTTAATGAACACAATATACAAAATACATATATTACCGCTTGTAAAACTTTTCATTTGAGGTGTTTGAGTTAACATGTAATAGTATTTTACTGCAACTTCTGTTACTTTATCTGGCCAAACACACTTTGTCCAAGCTGGCAAGTTCAAGCCCCATTTTTCCTATAAACAATACGAACTAAATTTAATCTCCCCTTGAAATATTATCCATTCACTGTTAATATATTTAGTTGATGATATGTTGCTAAATAAATATGAATATGTGTTTGTGGATATTTATTCGGGTCATGTGGATGTTGCCACATTTCAAGATTGACATGTGGCAACACATTTATATTCTAGTACAGAATTCACTTTACTCTGTACTGTAAGTAACGGAACTAGTAACTTTATAGTACTATGTCGCGAGTTGCATAAACTTCTAAATTTCTTCACACGTGTACCAGCTAAACGACGAATAATACATTATTTATATAGTCGGGTGTCTTTTTACTAAAACTTTTTTTACCTCTTACGGATGTAGCGCTAAAGATACTCGACTCCAAATAAAAACAAAATTTACATGAAAAGAAAGTAACAATTATATAAATATTGGGCTGCAAATTGATATAAAAAACAATTAAATTACGCCAAATTCAGTGGAGCAAATATAAATCATGAATCTCCTTCCAGTTCGTAAATACAATCTGTCAGAGTTCGGAAATTTGAATCATCCGTCATTTACTTCATATCATTAATATATTATTGTATTGATTGATTTTGTACCTCTGCAAATATTGTGAAGAACAGGTTGTATACTTGTTCGGGTTGAGTTATATTGAGTCCTGTATTTTCGTTGACGTAGTCGTAGAAACTTTTCAATTTTCCATTTTCGTTCAAATGGTCTTCCGTCAATAAATTTTCTTGGAATAATTTCATATACGCAGGACATATTTTACTCGCATCTCCGAGCAACTACACAACAAAATCTTGTCAGTAATTTTCTTAATACATACTAAAAATTATTCAATCTCACAATATCTTCATGCGTTGTTTTATAATTGAACGCGATTGGTTGCCATAGTAGCTTTTCGTTCCATATTTGATCTTTCGCTGGTGGCCATTGGCCGGCCAAAGCTAATTGTAAACTATTTTTGGTCCTGTCGTAGTCAGTCGACCAGGAATCTACCAGTTCTGGTGTGTATATGTTGCCCAGGAACTGATTATAACGTTTACGCAAAGAGACACCAATATCGTACTCTTGTTTCTTTCCCAACTGCAGATCAAATCATCATTAACACATTCCACACATATACTGGAATATGTGTATTCTGAATATTTACATTTGTCAGCTGTCCGTATCCTACTGGATAATATGAATAATTCAAATGAGGGTCTAAGGGATAAGTAGAGTCACCATCCGGAGTTCTATCGCCATGTCGAAATACCTGTAATGATGTTTATCAACTTGCATTAATATTAGATCTAATATTACTGTATTAGAACTATTACCGTAAGATACTAATGTAACTTATAAATTAAAGGTTTTAATATAAATTATTTATTTGTGGGAATATATATATTTATTAATTTAAGATAGTAATAATTACAGTAATGTTGACTGCATTTCATATTTAAATGAGTTTATTGCATCATTAGTAGTATAAAATTAACTTTTTCACTGAAATAAGGAATCTTATCACATATGTCGTGTTATAAATCATTTATAAAATTAATTACAGTTACAGTTCTGGTTAGCAAATGATGCAATGTGCACATTCAATATTGTGTGCAGTTATAAGTAGTTGTGTAATTTACCTGCGATAAAATAAAGAGTACTACCCTATATCTATACATACAGACAAACAACGCATTGGTGTTAACTCAACTAATAACAGAATATATAATTATTTATTCCGCTCAAGTGAAAGTAAATATGAATGCATAATAATAATGATTAATTTTTATTATTTTTGGTAAATTCGTAAAGATGTTTAGAATTTCAGAATTGTGGTGAATAAATATGCTATATTTACTTACAACATGTACTAGTTTTAATGTGCGTTCGTTTTCTTTACTTTCGACATCTTGATTACGGTAGTATTTACTGTACAGTTTACTGTGATCCACAGGTCTCTTGCTAGTCCATGATGGGTCACATTCCTGTGTCCCGCTGGTGTGAACTGACAAGTAAAGTGTAACTAGCAATGGTACTGTGAACGACCACATCTCTTCTGCAACTGAGTCACCTATGCATGTCTTGCTATTTATACCAGTAGGCAGATTAGCAAACAATTTATCACCTGATATCGTTTCAGACAACGAATAATAGTAATTTGATTTTGATAACATTATTAAAATGTAGATAAACACGAATTAAACAATGCTAGCTTTAAATAAAATACAATGTGTTACCAAATATAATTGAACAATCATTGTAATTTAATTGATTATTCGTTGATAATAGAATGATATTTTTAGATTAAATTTATTGGCAATCGCTTTGTTTCTTTAGATACAATAATTATTTTGGAAATTATTGGGAAACAATAAATGAGCTTTGGCCAGATTATACGAACTTAGCGCCATGCGAAACGTGAGTTTCATTACAACTCCGAAACAAAATATAACTAGGTCTTTGCTAGATACGTAATTAATTGAGAAATAATTAGTTGAGCGAAATAAACGATAAACCTATTTCAAACAATAGTATCCGACAATCTAATTATGTTGATGGAAATGTATAAGAAATCAATATTTAACATATTATTTATTTTTATTTAATAAATATATATGCACCAAGAAGATAATACATCTTGCAAATATTCTAAATGTAGATCTACTGAATATTGTGTTCCATATTTAAATGTTGTTTACACTCTGGATATTTCAACATTCTTCACTTTGTGGAATAACCCCTTCTGTCAGTTCCAGGAATTTGTCAAATGGACACAACGATTCACAACCGGGAATAACCATTAGCTGTGGCTCTGAGAAAGAACTATCTCTGTAGAAAATCTGTAAACAATTCAATAATTCGATTAAATATTAACCAAATGGATCGTATGAATAAATTATTCATGCTATAAATACCTTTAATCCATAATTATTATTGATTTTATGTAACTCCACTACAATATACGATGCATAAGGAGGAATATGTGGTTTGTAGATTTTCAGTGCTGCTAATACAGTTGCAATATTAAATTCATGACCAGAGTACAGGAACAATTTTCTGTCCTTTGGCACAAGAGTTCCTTCTATTTTAGCCCGTGCATCTTCGATTACTTTTTTCACAAATGGTCCTTAAATTAGAATAGAATTCAAGCCAGTATTAGATTAATAATATTTTCAATAATTCATGCATCCAAAGTTAACCATTAATATTTTACTTTTAATATTTGCTTAAGAAGATGATAAATGCAAAATCATTCAGTACTTCAATGCGTTTTATTCTAAATGAAGTTTATAAAAACCGATAATTAAAAAAAAATTGCTTACCACCAACAACCCTCAGCATTGCATCATTATACGTCATAATGTGATACTGTAATATTGCAGCCGTGTGCAAAAACTCTGGATAAACTTTTTTAGTCCAATCAGGCAGATGTCGTCCAGTTTGTTCCTAAATATGATACAAGAAATAAGTAAATTGTTCTATAATTTTTCCATAACAAAACTTACTTCTGCATATAATCCAAAATAAAGTAAAAACAAATCAAGTGGTGTTTCGCAATTTAAGCCACTATTTTCATTGATGTAATCGATAAGACCTACATTTGTTGCCAAAAAATCTTGTATTTCTTTCGAATTCATCACGTTCATATATTTTTGTTTATATGAAGGACAGTTTGCACGTAGGGGGAATCTAAAAATCTATAAAAAAAACAATGTTCAATTCATTAAAGTGTAAAACATTACAGTTTTACTCAGTATTTAAACAATGAATTATTATACAAAACTCTTAATATATATTTTTCTGAATCAAACCTTTCCGGTCGAAAATGATTCATAACTAAATGGTATCGGTTGCCATGGTAGCATGTTATTCCATATTTGGGACGGTGCTGGTGGCCAAAGACCTGCTAGAACAAGTTGCAGACTCATCTGAGTTCGAGGGTAATTTGTACTCCAAGCATCCAACACTTCAGGTGTATAAATATTTCCCAAAAATTTATCGTATTTGACTCGTAATGCTTTTCCGATATTGAACTCTTGCATTTTACCCCGCTAAATACAAATATTTTATTTCGGGATTATGCACAATAGAAATAAAGCTATAAAGTACCTTCGTTAAGGCACCCATACCCTCGGGATACCATGTATCATTCAGATGAGGATCTTTTGGGTACATACTGACCCTGTCTGGTGTCCTATCACCATGACGAAAAATCTGTAAAACATTGTAGTTATGTAATAAGAATTGAATTGAACGGTTTTTATCCGTTGTATATCTATTGCAAAAACCTGTTCTGCAAATGTACACGGCCGAGCGCTGGTCAATGACTTTATCGTCGAGTGTATAAATAGCGAAAATAATTGAGCAAAAATTACAGAGAACAACATAATAAATAATAACAATTAAAAACTATTTAATTTAATCCAGTATTTTAGAATGAAACACAATTTATAGATTATTTAAGTAGTTTAGAGAATTATGCTATAGTTTCAAATCAAAATCTCAGTACTTCTGAGAGCTCTAATTGCGGCACTACGCTTTCCTGATTTCTGAGATAATACTATTTCAATTTATTTTCTATTTATTTCACTTACCACATGAACTTGCTGTAATGTCTTGTCCGGCAGATCAATGGCCAATACCGCATTCGCAAATATAACCGTCAAAATCACTGCTACACTACACAGGTGCTTCATGATAATGAAGATGAGAGTTACAAAACCGCACATGTATATGTATTTTTTAAATCTGCTAAAAAATGTAATCTCCATTATGTCAAGGACAATAAATTATCACAACTTTTTACATTGTTATATCTGGACTTATTCAAAGACTACAATAAACATATTATTTGTTAATGTAACATTCGCTTAGCGTTTCCATATTATAATTATGTTGATAGTTTAATGAACTGTGAAGCAAATTACATGCAATTTTTCTTCTATAACTCCAAACTCGAATAAAATAATTGGCACGTGCATTCCATAAGTCGAATTTTTAAGGAAAATCCCCGTTTGTGGAGGAAACTTTTTGTGCGTTCTTCGTTCTTTTTGTTTTAGTTTATTCAGTAAATCTCATTTCGCCTGGCACGACTTGATGCGTTTCAATGCAAAAAATTAGAGTGAGAGCGGAAGATCAATCACGTATAAAAACACAGTTTTGTGGTGGTACACTTTTTCGAGTTATGAAAGTTCGACTTTATACTATTTTAAAATAAACTTATTCTTGCGTAAATTAATTGTTCTATTGTGTGAAATGTGTTCATTACTTTTTAAATTTATACGCACCCAGATATATAAAATTTTCTCATCTTATTTAATTTTAAATTATATCATAAACGATTCTCCCTGTAACCGCACTTGTGGATAAAGTGATTGTTTGGGTGGGGGGGGGGGAGTAAATGCCCACACGCGTGTTATATAATTTGTTTAAATGTTTTAATATGAAATACCGCACGAAGATGTATCATTCTGACACTGTCTGCTAAACAAATTAATGTCTGCTTCGCAAATACTGGTAGTGCCGTTTATTTCAAGTAAAATTCTCAGGGCCACCACGTGCATAACGGCCACGAGCAAATTTCTGTATTGTACATTAAAACAATTATCATTTACGTCGTATGCCCGTGAAAATAGTGCCTTACATGTATAAGTACCAGTAGCGTAACCAGGAAGTTTGAAAGGGTGTGCAGAAAATATTTTTTACAATTTTGTAAGGTTGATATGGAGCTGGGTCTAATAATTTCTCAAAACACTTTAAATCAAATAACCAAATGCTGGTTTTAACTTAGATAATGTTCAAGTATTAAATAAATAAAACAATGTGAGACTTGCCAAGGGGGATGCATATGCACCCATGTATTCGCCCTAGTTCCGCCCTTGATAAATATTTTTTTACCTTAAATACCTACGTCTTAACTTTAATTCGTATATAACTAAAGAATTTTAACAAGACATTATATGTAAGTTCACGATGGAATTCCAGTTTAAATTTCTTCATTATTAAAGTTAAACTATACATGTGTATCGTGCAAGTTGATTGGAACTTAATATTGAAAATATTCCTAGTCTAACTTATTTTGCGGTACAATACAAATATCTAAAATTACAATTCAGTCCAATCCTTTCTAGTTTTAACAGTCGTCTCCTTCCGGTAAAACACTTTGCATTAGTTCAATAAATTTTTCCAGTGTACAAAAAGTTCCACAACCAGGAATACTTTGCAGTTGTGGTTCCTTTTCACTATAATCTTGATAGAAAATCTGAAAATAGTCAAATATTTCTTCAGTTTCTAGATAAAACAATATATGAAATGCGCGTTTTTGTAAAATTTTACATCTTACCTTAAATCCATGCTGTCTGCCAATTTTGTGAAACTCAAATACAATGTAACATGCATACGGCGGTAAATGTGGTTCGTATATTTTCATAGCAGCCAGAGTAAAAACAATATTGTAATCGTGTCCGGAATAAAGAAAGAATTTTCTCCCACTTGGTACAAGTTTCCCTTCCATTCTAGATTTCGCATCATCAATTATTTTTCTCAAAAACGTACCTTGAAATATTTTCCACAATTTAAATATAATATTTTTTGTGAAGCACGTTCCTACCTCCTGATCCTTTTAACATTTCATTGTTTTCAGTCATAATTAAAAACTCCATACGGGCTGTTATTTCCAAAAATTCTGGATACACTTTTTTCGTCCATTCGGGAAGGGTTCGACCAGTTTTCTCCTGAGTAATTGCGCATTATTTTATTTTAATTTTATACATTAATTCCTTTGCAATAATATACCTGTGCCAGCAAGCCATAATATAAAACCAACAGATCCCATGTTGTTTTATATTCAGAGCCAGTATGATGATTAATATAATTTATTAAATTTATATTGGACTTTAGGAAATCTCGTACTCCTTCAGAATTTTTAACCTTCTCATATTCTTCTTGATAATTCTGGCAATATGCCAATGGATATCTTAAAACCTGTATAATAAATTCACACTCAATATACTGCAATTCTACCAACAATCTCTGGTAAGACTCACCTTATCTTCACCCATTGATACATAGTTATAAGGTATCGGTTGCCACAGTAGCTGCTTATTCCATATTTGCGATGGAGCGGGTGGCCACAAGCCGGCAAGGACAAGTTCCAAACTCATTTTTGTTCTATTCGTTCCTGTGCTCCAGGCATCCAACACTTCTGGCGTGTAAATTTGTCCCAAGAAATCACCATACCTCTTTCGCAAAGATCTTCCAATGTCAAATAGCTGCATTTTGCCCGTCTAGATACAGAAATAGAGACAAATCAATAGTTTGTATATGAGTTGGGTATATGTTTACCATTGTTAAGGCACCATACCCATCTGGGTACCAGGTATCATTGAAATGGGGATCTCGGGGATACCTGCCATTTAGATCCGGTGTTCTGTCACCATGGCGAAATAACTAGAAAAGTAATAAGAAATAGAAAATATAAAACAAGTTGAAAAGTGTTTAACATTATTTCTTTATACTTAATGACTTACAATTTGTACTTGCCGCAATGTGTTATCATCTCTCGCAAGTGTACCAGCGAATAAAATCACCAACAATATAGTACCCAAATGTGCCATATCTACACACCGAAATTACAGGTAAAATATTTCAATTACACTTTAAAAAACTACACAACAAATATAATAGGAGCGTAATGTAATAATACTTGATCACATTCGGTTCAAAATGATCGTTTTTATACACACATTTATCTCAATAATAAAATTAAAACACGACATTCCCATAATCTATTTTGCACTTGTCATCACAATTATATGAATACTCATTTACTCATTGAAATTATTATTTACTGTCACGAAATATTCCCAAATATGTTGATTGACAAAATTATTATGAATAATAATATTTCACGGAGTTTGCTAATGAAGAGTGTAATATACCTTCTCAATATAAAATATAAAAGAATACTTTGAATGTTGAAATGTTCCCGATCTTCTTTTTATGTACAGAGATAAGTTCTGTCAAGCTTCACGCCGTCAAATAATTGTTATTTTCCATTGTTCGAATTCTTATTTATCAAGTGAAGAACAGGACAGACAGGGAAGGAGGGAATCACGGCATGGGGCCCGCAGATGTTTAAAAAAAATCGTACCAAATGTTTAACATAAAAAACATAATAAATAAAGAGTATTCACAAAGTTATTAACCTCTGGTCGCTATTAATAGTATACATATATAAAACAATAAACATATTGAGATGTGTATTACTGTGCAAAAATTAAATTACTTACGTGAATATTGTAAATAACCATTCCAATTTTTTTTATATAATATATATTTTATTACTCAAAACTGTTATTTATTATTATTAAATTGCACGCGTTGTTCCAATAAAGAATATTATTATATTGCTAAAAAATACATTTTATTTTTATAAAATTAACTATATTCCTAATACTCACATAATATGTAATATATAAGTCAAGAGCACTGAAATGTGTTATTAAAATAAGTTTTAATCAATATATACATAAACATTGTTACACAAATAATTTCCACAACCAAATCTTACATTATGACGAGTTATTTATTTATTTAATATAATCTTGGAAGAATGTTTTACATTTAGAGATAAAATAATAGTGGTTTCCAAAATTGTCATACGTGACGCTTTGATTTCCTATACCTACATTAAAATTAAGAAACTGTCCTATGTTTGCGGAAAGAAATGTTTGAATGTGTAATTTAAAGAATGAATTCCATTAACACCACTCTTTCTCTGGAAGGATATCTTTCACAATTTCAGTGAACCTGTCAAACGGACAGAATTCTTCGCAACCTTCAACAGTCATCAGTTTCGGATCATTACCGGTGTGATCTTCATAATAAACCTACACAAAACAAAAATAATAATAAAATATAGCAATAAACTAATATTATATTACATCGGATTTCACACTACATGAAGAGATGGAAAATTTCCAAATCGTTAAATTCACACTATATTACCATAAATCCATAGACGTTATCAATTTCATGTAACTCTATGACAACGTATGACGCAAAGTAGGGAATTTGTAGTTCGTACATTTTCAGGGCGCTAAGCACGTAAGCGATATTATATTCATGAGCCGAATACAAAAAAAGTTTCCGCCCAGAGGGATTCAACTGTCCGTTCATTTTAGATCGAGCATCGTTGATGACTTTTTTAACTAATGGCCCTGAAAATTTAAATATTACAGAAACTTTTCATCGCGATATTCATATACGCAAACTACATCACTGTTATCAGATACAGCCATAGATTATTATACATGTAACAAGCCTTGTCATAATCACATTAATGTGCGGTATGATTAATGTT
Organism: Carabus problematicus; assembly: GCA_963422195.1. NCBI lineage: Eukaryota > Metazoa > Arthropoda > Insecta > Coleoptera > Carabidae > Carabus > Carabus problematicus. The sequence goes on from OY728584.1 coordinate 13,324,618, forward strand.
ACAAAGTAATGGTGAACTGGTATATTTACCTCCAGTTGCTTTTACCAATGCATTGCTGTCCGTCTGAATTTTGTACTCAAATTTTGTTATATTTGCCAAAAATTCTGGGTAAATCCTTTTCGTCCATTCGGGCAGTACTTTTCCAGCCGTTTCCTTAAATTTAAAATGTAAACCGAGTACCATCATTTATATATGAATAATTTTACTTCTGCATAGAGTCCCATGTACAATTCAAACATCTCAACTGAAGTCTTCATGTTCAATCCGCTGTGTTTGTTGATATAATCGATCATATCTTTGTTGGTTTTCAAGAAATTCACTACTTCGTCGCTAGCGACAATATTTTCATATTCTTTTGCATATTCTGGGCAATACCATGATGGAAAACCTAATAACTATAACCGAAATATTTGTGAAGGAACTCTTCTGTTATCTAGGGAAAAAATAATATGTACTTACAGAATCATTTTCATATGGAACATAGTTGTATGGAATAGGTTGCCAGAGTAACTCACTATCCCATTGCTGTACAGGTGCTGGAGGCCACAAACCAGCCAAGAGTAAGCTCATGGTAATTTTAGTTCTGTCATAGGAAGTGGTTCTAGTCTGTAAGATGTCTGCTGTATAGATATTTCCCAGAAACGCCCCATACTTGACTCGCAATGTTGTACCAATATTATAACCTTGTTGTTTGCCCAACTGCAAGGGAATAATTTTATTACCAGTTCAAATATAAAAAGTTGATGTTAAGTGATAAGTGATAAAGTTAGCTATGATTATACCTTGGTTATTGCACCTAGACCATCTGGATACCAGGTATCATTCAAATAAGGATCATTGGGATACAAGCCAGCGGCACTAGGAGTTCGAGCACCATGACGGAAAAGCTACAATATTTGTCATTATTGTAAATCATAAATAAATACACGAACTCTAAACTTACGACATGTATCTGCTGTAATGACGATTCACTGTGAGCTACATTTACGATAACAATAGCAGTAATCAGTAGCTGTGTGGGAAGCTGCATGTGTGCCATTTTTCACAGATTTGATTGTTGAAGTCCCTGTGCTTGAGTATATAATGTAAAGTAATCTTTAATCTAATCGAACATATCGGTAAAAATTTGGTACCTGTATTATTCTTTCTAATCGATGAAACATATACAGATATAATATTAAACTATTATTGAATAATCAGTTTTTGTATTTACATATTAGATTAGAGCTTATCAACAGGCAACAGCAGTAATGTTATTATGTTTAAAATATTTTAAATTTGTATTTGACATAAATCAATCTACTAATAAATGTATTAAAAAATATTATTCTATTTCATTGAAAATTATAGCGGATATTATTTCGTATATTTATGGAAACTAAGAGATCTAGTAAATTGTATTTTCCAATAGGTTTTTTTTTATTCTATATTATAGCTACTCAAGGATAAAGTGTTTTAGAGGGTGGGTCTCTACCGAAGTAGAAAGAATTTGACGATACATGTTTAAAGTTATCATAAACACACTTATTTATGTATGAATGATTTGTTTTATATATTAATGTAAGGAAGAAAGTTATTAAAGATTTGATAGCACGCCATTTTATATCAGTTTCTGTATAGTATGCACAAATAACAAAATTTCGAATGTCTATTAAAACTAGACATATAACAAATTATTACATTTCCTTTTTGGACAAAATTCACTATACAAAATCATATTATTTATGTACATTGTATTTGAGAATCAGTAATAACATGTTGAGTAAGCTTCGAAAAAATGCTTAGTGGACAAAAATGATCGCATCCAGGCAGAACAAGTGGTGTTGGTACAGCAAATGAATGTTCAGAATAAAATAACTGTAAAATAAAATTATATCATAAATAATGTCAACAACTTATTATTTTCTCCTTACTTGAACCCCATATTGGTTGTTAATTTTATGTAGCTCCAGTAAAATATGAGATCCGTATCCTGGCACATGAGGATAATAAGTATTCAACGCTAATAAAGTAGATGCCACATTAAGTTCATGTGCAGAATATAAATACAATTTAGTTGCCTTATTTCCATTAATTCTCGCTGTTATGTCATCTCTGATTTTCTTAATTAATCCACCTGCACACAATATAGAATTATCAAGCATGTCATTCGTTGGCACACATTTGCATTTTATGTAAATTGACTTCTAATTACAGGCTAGCAATGAGAATCGACCTGAGATGTGCAATTATTATTCAGAGACCTATGCAAATTATTATCAACCTGTAGTTACGCATCTTGGCACGTGCCACGTGTTATGCATTATCCACGTAAAGTGAAACAAGTTTCCAAATATATATTTGTCATTTTATCAATCAGATTGCGTGATCAAGATTAATCAACATTTTGCTATCTTTACCTGCTGCATTTTGCTTAAAATGATCGTTAAATGTTCGCAAATTATATTCCATTACAACCATTTCAGTTAAAGCATATGGGTACACCATAGAACTCCATTCTGGTAACCGTAATCCCATGCTTTCCTAAAAAATATACCTATGTATAAATTCAAATACATTTTTTCATAAATATTTTTATTACTTGCGCTGTCAGAGCAAAGTGAACTAGCATTAAATCTATAGGTCGTGTAGCATTCAGACCCGTATGCTGATTCACATAATCAAACAACCACTTATGTATTTCCATTGCATCTTTAACTGATTGTAATGAAAGCAGTTGTTCATATTCTTCCTTCATATTTTCACAAAAAAACGGAACCGTCAATACCTGGAAAACAAAATCATATCACTGATGAGACTATATATTACGAAAATGAAACACTTGCCTGATCCCTTTTCACTGGTTCGTAATTAAATGGTATTGGCTGCCAATTTAACTCATAATTCCATTGTTGCGCACGACTTGGAGGCCATAATCCAGCCAATACAAGTTGTAAACTCATTTTCGTTCGGGGGAAATCTGTACTTCTGGCTTCTAATATATCTGGCGTGTAAATATCACCCAAAAATTTCGCATACCTTTGTTTTAAATTCAAACCAATATAATACTCTTGGAATTTTCCGAACTGTAATAATATAAACATGAATAAATGAACTCTTTATGCAATCTAACATAGCAAATAGATAAGAACATTCAATTCTTACAAAATGTCTTGTCAATTACCTTCGTAAGTTCCCCTCGACCAGTAGGATAATACGTCTTGTTAATATACGGATCATTTGGATATGATTCTGATAAGCTAGGTGTCCGTTGTCCATGACGAAATAACTAAAACATGGAGTGTTTTAAACTATGTGAAAACTTTTCTATAATACACTGAACGTACAATATGAACTTGTTGTAAAGTTGATGCATCTGACACTATTTGTCCATGAACAATTGCTAAATATGCTATAAAGCATGTCGCTAACTTTAATTGAAACATTACTATAACAGTTGCAAGCATATCATATTTGTGAAATAAATTTATAAGATCCACTTTTATATGCAGCAAATAATTACGTAAAATTACTTTTACATACGCATCTAAATTATAATGTAATCCTTTCACAACTTGTGACAAATAAAATGTGACTTATAAAATAAAAATTTCTATTAAGTTATATTGTCATAATAGTAACTTAAACAAAAGTCAGCATTATTGTGATTGTTTAAGATTTAATTTTTAAATTTCGTGAGATAAACTTAAATTGTAAGACCAGTTATATTCAATTAATTTACTTATTTATAACAAATAGACGCTATTTTAGAATTTAGAATGAGTAAATAAAAATTAAATTGTATTTTATCAATCAAAAGTTTATTTATATCCAGAAAATTATATTTAAAATATGAAGTCATTTCTACATATTTCCTTTAATATAAATTCAATATTAAATACTTTATATACGACATGCTTCGTTATATGGTACATTAGGAAGATTATCCTTTAAGAACCTCTCAAATTTGTCAAAACTGCATAAACTTTGACATTCCGGTAACCAAATCTCTTGCAAAACACTAGATTTCTCAACTCCCTGTTTATATAATACCTGCAAATAAAATTTATCATTTTAATGCTAGATTTCAAAGAATAATTCCTTTGTAAATAAACTATAAAGTAATAGAACCTTTATAACATGTGTATTAACTGTTGTTTTGTGCAACTCAGAAAGAACCACGCTACCATATGATGCAATATGCGGCTTAACTTTTAGCGCATTCAAAATATGTCCCAGTGTTGATTCATGTCCAGAATACAAAAATATTTTCTTACTCACATCCTCGTTAATTTTAGATTTAAAATCATCGAAAACTTTCTTTAAGAAATATCCTTTAAAATAACAAATATTACAGATACGTAAGAAATTATAGATACACAAGTTGTTACCAGCATTAATTTTTTTAATGTCCGGATTATAGTTGAAGTAACTGTAAACTAAAGAGGCAGCACCATACAATGGTTCAGGATATATTAGTTTACTCCAACTAGGTAATGTAAGATTTGTATCTTCCTATGATCAATGACAAAAGTTACAATGATTTTATATTTATGAAAACTGTTCATGTAGAAATTAGGTTTATGATTTAAAATATACACCTGTGTTCTTAATATAAGATACAATTCCACCAACTCTATCGGCGACTTAATAATCTTTCCTGAATTCGCTTGTGCATATTCCATCAAATCTTTATAAGGCGTTACATAAACTCTTTTTACTTCTTCTATTTCATGTTGTTTCTGCAGCACTTGTATTCTTTTCTTACAAACACCAGGATTTAACAACTGAAAGACCCAGTCATTCAGACAATCTTGTAAGAATTTATTAAAGGCAAATGTGCCATACATCATCTTCTTCATACGGTTTATAATCTACAGGAATGGGTAACCAAGGTAAGTCACCATTCCATTTTTGCTTTTCAGACGGTGACCATAATCCAGCTAAAACTAATTGAGCACTCATTCTTGTTCTAAGGAATCCTGTACTTCTTACATCCATTATATCGTTTGTATATACATCGCCAAGAAAACTATCGTATCGCTTTCGTAAAAATGCACCTAAATTGTATTCTTGTTGTTTTCCACGCTGAAGAAAACTGAATTAAAAGCTTTCTTCATACATGAGAATAATGCAATACTTACGTTAGTGAGGCCACCTTTGCCCATAGGATAAAACGTATGATTAATATAAGGATCCGTTGGGTAAAAGGAATCTGTTGTACGCTCGCCATGGCGAAATAACTAATGACAATATTAATACCACATTCAAACACCACCAAAAAATGGGAAAGACTCAAATATATTTACGTATGTATGTAGGTACTTACAGCATGAACCATTAACAAACTATTTTCTTCCAAAACATTGTCGCTACTTCCAAAACTTCCACGAACACAGGTTAATATAAACAATATAATCAAAGTTAGGTTCAACATATTTATTATATTTACAACATACAATATTTCGTACTCGGTTAAATAAACCTGTGCATGCAACTGCGCAGAAATATAATTAATAATTGTGTCATCAATATTGACATATTGCGTAGTTGATTGAACTTAAAATATATTTTACTAAAATATAAATATTCACGAACTAGTTACAATAGCATATTTTTCTCACCATTCTTTACTATTCCCTCATATATGCAAACAACATGCATTATGTTATATATTGAAAATAATAACTAGAACGCCAGTTATATGATTAAATCATAATAATTTCAATTGCAAATTTATATCAAATATAAAGTACATATTTATATTATAAGTATATGACAAAATATTTATAATATGCAGGTTTTAAAGATATTATTTTTAACATAATCAAATTCAAGTGTTGATGATCATAAAAGTTTTTAAATACAAAATTAGGTATGTACTTGTCTATTTATATTTTGTTCCATGTGATGTCTTTTGGAATTTATATATCACTGAAAGTACTGGTACTCGATATGCAACTCTTTTTGTTTCCTTCATGCCAATTTTCAAATAAATCCGGCCGAAATCCAGCAGGTTCATCCCAAGCTTTACGACAGTTCCTAATAATCCATTCGTGTTCCGTTTTAGTAGGAATCCTGCATACACAAAGACAATGATATTTGTAACTCACAGCATAAACTGAAATAAACTTATACGTTCAAGTAAATATGATTTAAAATAACATCAAATACCTATACATGCGCATGTCAAAATCAGTAATATGATCTAATCAGTAATAAATTGTTACAACTCTGCAGTTCATTATTTACTGAACTTTAGTAACTAGAATACAGTGAAATACTATACATTACCTCAAGATCTTTGTATTATCCGCAGCATCAATTACACATTTTGTCTTTGGATTGTAAAATCCATCGCCCGCATCGTAACAATCCTCTGGTATAGGACGAGGCTCCTTGTCATTTATTAAATATGAATTACTTGCTGGTTGCAAACCCTCTCGTATCTCTACCAGAAATCTAAGAATAAGGTGACACATAATTATCTCTGACATATTGTACGATGTATGAAACAAACCGTCGATCTGGCATTTGACAATATGTTGCATCATATTTCATATCGTCTGCGTAAATATAGTTGTGAGATATCATATGACCGTTTTTCCATTCTCCTTCCATCCTGGCACCATTTGGAAATGTCAGATATCCAGGTCCATGAAATGTTCCATCTTCCATACTTCCACTGTGTTCCACATCTAACATATCCCTTCATTGCAATTTTGTGTATAGTTATGAGAAACTTTAAACTATCGATAATAAATGTTATTTATAAAAACTTACCATAAAACATTGTGTATAGTCCTGCACCTGACATTCCTAAAGTATTCCATTGTCCCTTGTACTTGCTACCAGTACAAAATACCTTTTCTGGTTTGAATTGTAGTTGATTAAACTTAGAGACTTCAGTAGAACGCCTGTTAGGTAAACGCATCATATTCTGCCAATTATCAGACACACGCGTGCTCTTATCACTTTGTACACTCATTATACCAACAACAAAATACACAATATATCAAATAATTTTTTGTAAGCGAAATATATTCAACTGATCACGACAACTGACATTTATAGGATATACATTTTGTATCTATGGAAATACTTAAAAATACAACCACGAAACTATCTGTTTCACATCTTTGAAATAGAACATTTGTTATCACATCGTTATAATGACACATTTATTTTATTTATTCTAGTCTGTTCAAACTGGTTAAAACAATTGGTGCAAAAGAAAAGAAACTATGGAAATATATATATAAAAATTATTTATTTATTAATATAACAGGTACAAAGTACAAATGAAATATTTGCGTGTGATTTGATCCAATGATAAAATTACATTACGATTATTTGATGATTTTTTTCATTAAGAATGCCATGCCATGTACCCGAAAATGCTTGCTAAGTTCTTGTTCATCTGTGAACATTTGCCTACATATGCGACACTGGTTATCAGCTACTGGTTCTTTCACTTCACCAGGAACCATTCGCATGTTCTCTTCTAACAACCGTACGGCTTCTTTGTCGAAACATTCGTTCTCATTCATGTATAACTCAACATTCTCTATTAGATGGAACACTTGCAAGTGTTTCAGTAACGACGGCTTTACTACAAAACATTCACCGCATTCCATACACTGGTACGACGTTGATATATCTCTGTGTTCCTGTATGTGATCATGAAAAGATTGACGCGACTCACTTTTGTAACTGCACAGTTTGCATTTATATTCGCCATCGAACAAGACCGGACTTGCAGTTAATACTTCCTCTGCGGGTTTTTCAAACGAGCTTCGTTTATTTTTCACTGACCCATTAAATAAACGTTTTCGTTTCCGTTTTTGTGAATCGTCACTGTTAGGAGATACTTGACTGTATTCAAATGAATCTAACATTTCGGACGATACATTAATTGTGTTCAACAGTACTACTGCATTCTGATATTTACATACATGTTTATCGTAAACTGCTGTCTCTTCGACCGATAATACATTATCACACAGTACGCATTCATAAGCATCTATCTCTCCATCTTTCCTTACGTACGGATTCTTGGTATATTCGTATTCATGAAACATGCGATTTTCTTCATTTTCTGAACTATGCGGCGTAAGACATTCGCGACAATATGTGACAGTTTTTTCATCCTTCTGAGGTAATTCCGTAATCTTCTTGCAAGTTTTACAATATTTGATTACCCTACGTTTCATCTCGAGCTCCTTTTTCACCAGACAATTTAACCGTAACTTCTGACAACGTAACAGATGAGCTGCATATGTTTGTTTCGAACGGTAATAGCTGCGACAATATTTACAAATGTAAACGTATATACGACTGTCATTATCCTTAATGTGCCCCCATACATGTTCTTTTATATCGTTAGCAGATTCCGCACATACTGTACATAGCATAATTCTCTTGTATTTCAAGTTTTCCGCCGACTGTTCTTTATGCTTGAGGGTATGTTGAGCGAATTCTATTTCGTTCATAAAGTTATCGGAACACACACGACATGAGAACCGTACCTTTGTATGGGCTACCGGAAAATGTGCACTGAATGTTAGAGTTTGCGCAAACACTTTACCGCATTTCTTTGCTGGACATTTGTAACGAACATTTTTCGCCGTATGGAAACACACGTCTTCCATGTGATTGCTCAACGTATCCCACTTCTCGAATCCTTTACCACATTCTGGACAGATGAATGGACTCTTCCTATCATGTATACGCATGTGCGCTTTCAACGAACACTGACTCGGCGACACTAGTCCGCACTTGTTACACTTTATTCTATTATCTATCGGTCGATTACCAGCGAGAAAATGCTCAATCATTGATCGAATCTTAGTCTCTTTGCATTCCGGACAATCTGGCAACTTTTCAACAGGTTTATTCAACCCTTTCCGCTGAATCAACCGAACACAGTCAGCCGGATTTCCATTTCTTATGATACGAACACAATCTCGATCAGCATTTAAGTGTGGAGAATAACTTTTACTCAGTAATTGGTTCATATTTTTCACTGCGATTTTGGGCGTTTCATGGTTAATAGACTTGGTATTGATATTAAGTTCGTCGCTATCATCATCTAAACATATGACATCATCTTCATCTTCCGATATCACTATTCCATCACTACCAGACTCATTTCCGCAATGATTCTGTCGAATAGCCTCCACCGGGTTCGTTTTAGATTGACCTGTCTCACTAGATTTACTCGGAGCCACTCGTACAAACACGCATTTTGGAATTTGTTTATTAACTTGTACCAGGATCATGGGCACGCTATCTTTCGAGACAAGATTTTTGTTATTGTTTGTAGTGCAAAAGAACAGTAAATCATGTGGCACAAAGTTCACAACCCTTTTGCCTATACATTCATCACTGGGTTTATATACTTTTGCACTGATTTTCAGGTTATACGCTATGCTGTCATCCTCTGTATCGTACAGCCGTTTTATATGAGCTATGGGCATAAAACCAGCAATGTCCATCGGTATAGTTGCTATATCGATATCGTCCAGGTTGATTGCGCCTCCTTTCTCGCCAAAATGCTCTCTGGCATGTAACAAGAATGAGCATGTATTATAGAACTTCCTCAACACTGGGCAATGTGGACATTTGTATGTTAGAACCATCCCTCTTCTGTTCACATGGTCGAGAAATGAATTCCGACTTCCAAACCTACACATATTAATTACATGTAATATTAGATCAAGTAGGTTGAAGCGCAATATCGAATTCTACAGCGTTACTAAATTTCTAAACTACGTAATATCACTCTGAAGGTCACATCAGCGGTAACGAAATATCGTAACAACATCGCATCACATGTGGGTAATAATGTTTCATAACAAACATTCAGTCGATTCGATATTGTCACTGATTTCACGTTAAAGCTAACGTGCAGTTTACGCCCGTACTGCAAAACTCCTTAATCACGTATATTTTAACCAAGATCTACAACTCTTATAAAAATTGCTTTACAATTATGTGACCTGCTATTTAACGTAACAAGTTATAACTGGTACCTAACATAGAAAAACAATAGACATACATATCTCTGCAGGCATAGCATGGATAAACCGTATATCCCGGTTGAGGATGAAACGATATCCATTCTCCATTCTGATTGTCAAACAGCACGTACCATTTTGTGATATATGGATTTCGCCGCTCCTGAGAATAAACATTTTACATGCATCAATATAAATATCATATAACATGGTGTCTACAATTTTAAGCTACATTGAATTACTAGTTTTACATATGAATGTATGTATAATTTTTACACCTCCATCCAGTCACGTATATACACATAACCTAACAAATTAAGACGCGTTAATTTTCATCTTTTAATCAATGACATTTATCATGTTTGAAAAACAAAATAATGAAGTTCAACTTGACATTAATAATTAAAAACTATTTGTTTCGTTTATTAACATTTGATGACGTGCTTCTGTATTCATGAGAAATAATTTTTATTATACCCAAATGATTTACACACATTTCTCAACAGAACAGTTATATAACTTACCGAAGATGGAGCAACCATACTTCTATCAGGTGCTCTTATTTTAGGTACGGCTAATTCCGGTAGTTGATTAATCTGAAATATTATAAAAAAAAAAATTGTTACAATACAGCATTGATCTATCACAATGTAGTCCATACATGCAACATACTAATATTACTAGCAATAGTAGAAAAAAGTGCTACTCCTATACATGTGTGGTATTAAACATAAATAATAAAAATAAACAATGGGTTGACAGTGAGTTCAACTCTGGCCACCTGACACATACATGTACTAACTGAAGATAGTGACAATATCTCAAACACGAATATTCATATTATATTGTTACGTAAATGCATATAAAGGTGCAAACCATTTCTAAATTCTTCGTTATAGGATGAACCAGTGCTTATGTTATTATGGAAGAGAAATGTCACTTTAACCTCTGCTGCCGCGTACAACATTAGAACATGGCGCACCACGCAACGGTCGCCAAGGAATACACACACTGCCTTACTTTTGTTATTTTTCTTTTCATTTGTTATTTTGTTTCATTTGTTTCGCCCCTGTTTTTGTTAATACAAATAAACGCATTATATTTGAAGATTTTTTGTGTTAATATATTGGATAATATGCAATTCAAGTATACCTACCATAATTGCTTCCATTGCGAAAATCAGGCTACCATTAAACTGCAATAAACGAATACAATATGAAACTAGTATTCTTACTATTCAACATGCATTGCACGCAATTACCTCGCTCAAATGGCGCAATTACCAAGCAATACCAACTACAAGTACTTGGTGATATAACTAATGGCAGCACCGTCGCTCTCAGTCGTACCCGGACTCAGGTCAGAAGAAATGAAACAACAGAACTGCCTTGCGTAATGCGCATGTCTCATATATTCATAGAATAATGCTAGGATACCAGTGTGACACGTGCTCAGCAATACATGTACGCAACTACACAGTACACACAGTTTGACCAACAAAAATATATTCGTCCACCATTTAAACTAATTTCAATAAAATAAGGCAAAATGGTTAATAAAAAAATTAATTTATATATTTACAAAATATATACAAAATACAGCAAATATCGAATTCTATTTACATAAGACATATAAAGAAACAAATATTTACCATGTTATGCAGGGTTTCTAGAATAAAATTCAATTCAAATCTCGAATCACAACGTACAATATCAAAACGTCTAGTGTCATTATTATTATTTAACAGAAAAATAACATAGTATCTCTTCGATATTGTCCATTTTGATTCAAAATTTAAATTGAACTTCGTCCTAGAAACTTATGCTAAATAAATAACCAACAAACTTTTAAAAAATGTAATAGCATTAATAAATGTTATTAAACTTAAAACAAAACTCATTACGTATTACAATCATTAATAAGTGAATCTGATAACAAGTAAAATTTACAGTTATCATTTCATTTACATCATATAACACTATTAATCTAAGTAAAACTTCGTACATACATATATCAGTAATTATCTTACAAAATTCTTAACTCCGGGAGTATAATTATTTTATAACTAAAGCAAAAGATATAATTATAAAATAAATATTTATAATTTTCAACTTTCTAATATTCGTATACTTATATTGTCTATTTATAAATTATTTCTTTAGTAAGATTCACGGATGTAATAATAACATGAAAATAGTCATCGAACTTAGCATACAGTATTATAGGAACTATATATTGCATAAAAAATATTCTCCAACAGGTGTAAGTGCAAATATTCAGTTAGTTCATTCGTTATGTTAATAATTTCGGTGCACTTATTACAATAACGAGTGCACTATCTCAGGATTATTGTGTACTGTGAATATGTTCCATGTCAAAGTTGCTAGCTCACAATCAGTCTACAGGTTCAGCCCAAGGATGGTCAACATGTCCATATTGAATGTCTGTCAGTTGCTTCATAATTCGCTGGTACAGCGGTACTTCATGAGTGCACGTTGGAATGTGCAACATTTGAGTACCATACTCTATCGCCGATACGGCACTCACAACACAAGCTGTACCCGAACCGAACATTTCCAATAACTGTAAGAGAGATTTCAATCAGCCACAATGCTTTAGTTAACACAATTTATCCTCCGTACGACGACATTATTAGTTTAATAGTTCTCATATATACAGTACGTACCCTATTGTTATTGAGAAGATGTATAATTTCATTCATATTGATTTCCCTTTCCGTCACCTTGAATTCATTCCAACCTTCTGTCAATTGTAAAATAGAATGTCGCGTAATTCCAGGTAAAATTAAACCGTTCAACGGTGGAGTAATAAGTTCCCTTTCTGCAAAAAAATAACATGAACATTTGATATACTAAAATAATTTGTATGATTTGTTAATTGACTGATGTCTACCTCCTTCATCATTAATATAGAAAACGAAGACGTTCATTGTGCCGACTTCTGTCACCTGGTGATCGTCTCCATACAACCAAAGTACTTGTTCTCTACCACGTCTATTCGCTTCACTCTGAACTCTAATTGTCGGCCCATAATTCGACCCCATTTTCCGATCCCCGCAACCACCTGGCCAAGCCCGCGTATATGCGGGATCAGCCAGTAAGGATACGCCTTCATCTTTTTTGTTGGAATTCGGATGAAAATATGAACCCACCGGGCACAAAATTGTGTAGAGTAGGGCAGATTCGGAATGTGAGACACCGAGAGTTCCCTGTAAATTGTACATTTAATATCATTATGATATGATGAATCTATTATATTATTTAATAATTGCACTTACATCTATTCCAATCAACGTAGGTCTAATATACAAACTAGACGCTTCACTGTGGGGTACCCATTCTTGATCTATACTAATAAGTCTATTGATGCACTGGACTAGTTCATGCCCATCGAAAGTCGGCAGACCAGAGCGTTCTGCAGACAGATTCATACGATCCATGTTGAGATGTGGCCGGAAAACTCTGATTCTACCATCCACACCGCGATATGCTTTCATTCCTTCGAATAACTGCGACATTTAACAAACTTTATAAACATCACACCGTCGAGAATAATTTTTATTAAGCAATATATTATTAACTTATTACCTCAACAGCATAATGGAGCACTTTCGCAGCAGGATGCAGTGAAATATTTTCGAAAGGCATAATCTCAGGTGTTTGCCAGCCACCAAGAGCTTTGTGATAATATACTTTCAGCATATGATCTGAGAATATTTTACCAAACTGCAGATCACTAACTTCAGGCTTATGGCGTAACTGATGGGGAGCAGCCAATCTTACTGACAAATCACTATACTGTAATTAAATGATCAATTTTAAACTATATGCGCATAAGTATTAATAATATTCATACATTATCATTCACCATACATAAATGACAAATAAACTTGACCAAGTTTTATCAAATAAAGTAAGACATAAACCTTATTTTGAACATTTAAAGATCCATATATTTCTCAGGGTCTCCGCAAATTATGTAACATACATTGAAATGCTATTTTGTATGTACGTATAACTTTCAGTTTTATTTTTTAGTGCACATTTATTATAATATAAATGTTACGTAAATATGCTATAGCATAGTTAACGCGTCATAATCCATACATTATTCATTCGTAATAAGAATAAGTCAAATTAATAAGTCAATTTAACTTACCCTAAATGAATATTCGTTATCGAATACTTTCGGTTTCTCTTTGAACTGTAAACTGTGACAACTCCGTACTGCCTGTTTTAACTTGTGCTGATGTTTCAGCACCCATCTGCAAACAAACTGTAAGATATTTTCCCGTTAATACACAATTGATTCAAATTTTCCTCGTACAATATGCATTTGTACATATTTGCACAAGATTTCATCTTCACTTTTTTATGTCATGCACCTAATGATTGTTAGAGGATGTAATATATTAAAAAATATATTTTTGATCCCCAAAACATAAGTTAGTTTATCGGTGACCCTGTAAATGGTTCATTGAAATACATGTCCAATTTTTTTTTTAAATATCATCATTTTATCTTATTAACTATCAAACATGCACCAGTTTTCTTTCGCAAAGATTAAAGTTTATCACTCAAAGTTGAAATTTAAAGAATATGTTTACTAAAAAATTCGTGAACATAGCCAAATAAGTACGATAACCGATAGTTTTATTACTTTCATTTTGCTACATGTATGAGACTACATATTTGTCAACTTTTACTGATATCATCGACCACGTAATTTTACTTTATACAGATAGAAATATATAAATCGAGATTGGCTACTGCCGCCTCGTTAAATAAAAATGTCATTTTTTATTATTAATAGATACGTACGTATAAAACAGTTCATTTAACATTGACCTTTTGAAAGGAACTTTTTTCTGACGTAAATTTAAAAAAAAAACATAGATTAATTACAAGATAAATAACTTATTCCTCTACTATACAGACAGTTTGTTGTGTCAGTTCTATACATATATTGCATAAATAAATTCATGTATCTTCTTCGGTAACATTTACTACTATTTCTAAATAATAATCTCATGAATAAAAAAAAATGTAAATACACATAACCGTTCAGTAATTTACAGGAATATTCTGTACCATTGTAATTCATTTGCTTTTCCATAAATTCCCTTGAATTACTGTTCAAAACAATTAGATTTGCCTCGTGCACAAAGAGATCTACGTAATATACGAAATTGACGTCAAACATAATTTCACAATAACATAACATATGTTTTTTTTTTTCAAATATTATTCAGCAAATACAAATGTGTGTCACAAAAACAAGATATATTTATATAATAGTACTTGAGTAATCAATAAACATAAACCTTCATTTTATTATATACTTCATAGCGCTATATATTGGAAAATTATTCCACTAATTAAACAAAAACTGGAAAACTCCTTAAGTTCCAATGAAGTTTCAAAAAATCCGTAATTACATTGTCTATTATACAATTCTCTTATGATTTAGTAACTATACTTGCACCTATTCCAATCAATGAACAATACATTTTTAAATTAGTACATGTACTTAATTTTTTTGGTCTAATTTTCATAAATTACCTGCAAGCAATACAAATTTGGCTAATATGTCAGACAATATAAATATTGGTTGTTTTTTACATTGGAATTTAAGAGTAAAGCCTTATTTGAAACAATATTAATGATATCGTAATTACCGCATATTTTGTGCAGATTCTAAGCAAATTTTCCACAAACTTTGAATAACAAACTATACTTATCGATAAAATTTCACTAATCATATTTGGACATATTAAAATTATTGCTACGGTAATTACGTCGATATGTACGTATAAAAACAATGAAGGACATACTATAAACATTAACGAAATAATTATATTTAATGCAGAACACTGCTGGCGCATTATTTACGAAGCAATTCCATGTAAACATAAAGTGAAAACAATTTTTATCTTAAAAAAAACTATTCCTGTTGAACTCAACGCGGGTCAAGATATACATATGAACATACATATAAAACATACATACACATGGCGACATTATTTATAATCATATAGAAATATATTTCAGAGTTAAATATAGGTTACTTTGCCTGTCCAATGTCTACTATCTGTTAAAAGAAATTTTGCATAAACAGAACATTTATATATTTTGAGGAAAAAAAATTAAAACTGGTCCGAATTTTAGAATATCATTACCATTTTGAACAATGTGCGGCAGAAATTAAAATACAATGCGTGCTCGTTAATATATATTTATATATGTACTGGCCTAACTGGAATAACTACGTACATAATCAGATATATACATACATTCACAAATATGATGTGAACTTACATTTATGTCAATATGTTCATTTCAAGAGAATCTTTGTACTATAGATGTAGATTTATATTAAATACTCACCTTGCTCTTAATAACCATTGTTAATTAATACTGGTAACAATCTTTGAAAATGTCGCACAAAAAGTTTCTGAAATTATACACAAGATTTGAAAGAACCGCTAAGTGCGAAGTTAACTTTCTCACGAATCTGTTCTTATACCGAAACAATTATCACCACCGAAGAAGGAATGAATGAATTAATCTAATTAAATTGTCAACTCTTGCGATCACGGTGTACTGTCGTAGTCAAGTCGATACTGTTAAGAAAGACGCACAAGGACTGTCGCACACTCCACCGGTAACGTCGTTTAATATTCTGGCTGTCACACACAAGAGCTCTTTGCTAATATACGACTCTGATTATTTTCGTAAAGTTGTCTTATCACTATCTCTTGTGATGGCCGCTTGTGACGCAACGTGCATGTGTATCTATGTATGTATATACTTGTATATATGTATTTATAAATTTTGAATATTAATTACTGTACTATCCAAAAACGTAATGTCGAAATATGCAAAATTGAATCGCTATGACCTTAGATTAAAACTGCTCAAGTTCAGCACAACCATTCAATATGATCGCGTGATAACATTACGTACACACGGCCTGTTATGATGTCAAATCGAGCTATGCTTAAACCATTTCTAACGCAGTAGCAAAGTATTACATTAATGCAATGTTTAACAAACACCATTACCCGTATAAATATAAATACAACGTGATATAATTGTACTTACAGTGGCAATATCATTACATCACATATATGTAAGTACAAAATACATACCCTCCTCTAAATAATTTACAATTACAATTTCCAAAAAAACAAAAACGTAATATTTGTTAAATATTATGTTACGTATTTATTAGAGAGCACACATTTATCTTAACAAAATAAATAATTTTTATTTATGATCTTTTTGTGAATGAAATAATATTTTATTTTCTTTACCGCACGTGTAAAAAAAATAAACAAGAAATGTGGTTTAAGTGTAAAGAATATTCATGTAAGCGGATGTTTTATTTTTTTTTAAATACAATTCACAATATATGAATGCTTAGTTATCAAACGTAAATAATATGAAAATAACATGATCTGTAGGCTTAACAATACCTGTAAGTCATAATTGGCCTTCTTCTAAACTGTTCAACATTTGAAAACCTGACTCAAGAAACGGCTGAAGATATCCTTCTTCACTTGTGAAATGCACTTCCGGTATATCTTCGTTATCTATATCATCCACTCTAAATTGCGAATAAAAATTAGAATGAAAATAAATAATTTAGAGCGATTGTTGCTCTACTATATTTATACAACGAATTACCTTTCAGTTTTACACTCCAGTTGCATATTTCCAGGTGCAACTAACAAGTCATATCTAGATACAACCCCTTGACATCGTTCTTTCAATACTTCCTCATACTTTTTAATTTTTCTCTCATAATATTCACAGATTCCACGCACACCTCCTAATCCATTTTGCATCAAAACTTGTTCAATAATATCCTTTAATAATCATAAATAATAAACATATATTTGACAGACAGTAGAAAATTTAGAACTTACCGAAAATCCAGATGATTCACCTGTTAGAAGTGAATCATTTGCACATCGCAGTTCCTTACAAATTTTCTCCATAAAAATACCAAATACGTCTGTTAAAATGTCCAACACAGACTCATTTGCATCTAAAAGATAAATAATTAATACGCCATTTTGTATTTATTTAATATTTTCACTTTGCTCACTCATAAAACCTATATGTGCCAGCATTGTAGCGACACATTGAGTTTCTACTTGTCTTCGTGTTGACTCGCTTAACATTGGAGGATTTTTACCAAACCCCATTGAAAATGAACTACGAAAAAAATAAACACAATAATAAATAACTATTATTTATTTTCGAAATAAGTTTTGTTGACGGAATCATTTTTCAAATGAACATTACGCAAATGTTGACAAATATATCCGTATATATCTTACATGTAAACATATTTTTTTTATTTGTAGGATTCTTAGAATTAAATTAAATATACTCGTTGATATAAATGCAAGTTATTCACTCGAATTTGAAATGTACATGGTTAGTGTAGTGTACCTGTATTCTTTATCAAGAAAATGAATGGGTTTTCTTGTAACAATATTAGTAGTTACTAGTGGCGGATCCGGGACTTCTAGAGCTGGCATTTCTGCAGGCATTACCAAGTTATATTCCACAGCTAATTCAGCATCTTCGATAACATTTGTCATTGTACTAATATAATTGTGCAAGGCAGCTGCATACAACATACGAGGATCCATTGATGGAAGACTGTAAAATAAACATTGTTTTACATTCATTATGTCTTTATTACAAAAAGAACCAAGTCTACTTTATTTCCCGTATTTCATTTATGCCACTAGATATTTGGTACATGGATAAACAATCTTTTTGTCGAGATTGTTCTATTATTGGCGATAAATCTAAAGTTTGAGCGGTTTGAGATTCATTATCCGCTTGTGTTTCAGCTATTTCACCCCACATTTTCTAATATTACACACTAGTTAAAGTAAAATTAAAAAAACAAGAGTATAGATATAGTAAAACACCAAACAAGCAAGTTCCTCACATATTTTGACAGTTCTAAAGAGAGATATATCTTTATCTCTCTCATCTGTCATACATGCGCAATCGCATTTTAGAAGTGCGCAAATAATCATTTACGTCTGCGCTTCCAAAAATTCAAATAAAAAAGCGCATATATAAATTCTGGTATACCTTAATTTGTTTTTTAAATAAAGTAAAAAAGGTCTCAGGTTACAAGATTATTTTATAAATTTAAATTTAATTATATGTTTGCAATAGTTATGGAATTTTAATAGGGTCTCAAATAATTCTCATACAGAAATAACACTGTAAAAACTAGAAATAAAATACATAAATAAATTTCTGCTTCATTTATTTATATGGATATATAATATTTTATATATAATAGTGTTTAATAAATATTTAACGTTTTGAGTATACAAGTGTTCTTCTTTGTATAGCTTGTTCTAAACTTGGTGATTTGGGAGGTAAAGCAGGTTTCAAACAATCTGGGGGCAATGACGGCACCACAGGCGGTTCTTTTGGCAAAGGAATATTTTGTAAATCAAGTAAATGTAAATTTACTTCCATATTTAACAGGACATCTTTCTCGCTTCGGTACTTATCACTAACAGCAGATTTACCTACAAATACAATGTTAATTATGTCTTATGTTATATCATTTCAACTTTTTGCGATATAAGTACTTACCTAAAAGTAAATGTAAACCATCTATCCAATACTGTGCTGTTGTTTCGTCATGTGCTAGGAAATCTATAGTTCCTTCATCTTTTAAAAATAATGAGAAACACCTTGAAAACAGTTCGATTCTTCTGACTCTACAATTAATACCTATGAATGTACTATGAATTTAAATAAATAAAGAACGTATTTATTTTTACCTATGATCTTTTACGTGTGGTGATGCTTTACCAATAACAACGCATGCAATTTCTGAAACTGTTACTTCACTTTTCTTCGAAGTATATTTCTGTGTGTCCGGATCATAGCCACCGTATTGGAACTTCTGATTATTTGGCGTCAAATATATGTACCAATAATGTTGTTTCCCTCTCTGTAAGATTTCAAAATTATAATGTCGTTTTAAGAACAATAAAATATATTTACCTTTTCTGGTAGTCTTGGAAAACATTCGCCTTTTCTCAAAACTTGCATTCGTTGTTCACGAATTAATTCTTCAATGCCGGGTAGCATTTTTGTTTTCAATTCTTTTATACTAGGCGATATCTGAAGTGATTCTTCCCATTTTTTTGATCTTTCAATCTAAATAAATATATTTTCAATAATTATAATAAGCTTATAAATTCATTCATCTCACCTCCCATATGTCGAATACTTCTTTATATGACACAGTTTTTAATTTATTAGTTAATTCTGTGTATTTTAGCGGCCAAGATTTCAAAGTTATATGAATTTGTTCTTTTAATACATTTAATACCTTAAAAATAACCATTTTTAAGTAATTATCTACTATTTATTACATTTGTATAGCATACTTTCTCATGATCTTCATCAACCCTTGCTTTCATTTCCCTTCTCGTTTTCGCTAGTAACCAAACAGCACGACAAAATAATTCTTCAAAGAACGGTGACTTTTCCTTAGGGTAAAATATTATAGGAACGACCATGGAACAATTTTTATCCCGTTCTTTTCCTATATGTAATATGTCGCATAACATGCGCACTATTCTGCAACATATATTAAAGATATATTTATAAACAATAAGACAATTTCCACAGAAAAAATATTTTGCTTTATTGTATCCTATCACGCAACTATATGAATATTATTAAATTATATATGTATTACTCCTATTAAATTATAAATTTATTACAATATCTAATTTAATTTAATTTTTAATGTATTTAAATTATAAGTTCTTTGTTCTGCTCTTACATTTTGATGAAGAAACAAACAAAAACGCATTGAATTATGTATCCATATGAGTCATATCATAAAGGTTTGTTGAATTCAGTACGACTAATTAATATAAAACAGTAAATAACATTTTATTAACTTACTGATCGCAAATTGTATAAAAACCAGGATAATACTGTGCTTCTAGTACAGACATTGTATAGTTTTTCTGGTACTTCTTTCTATAATACTCTAAAAACAAAATATTATATAGGTATAGTCAATAATTTTCAATAACTAACAACAAATAATATACCCATGCAATTAATTGTCAGATGTGATAATATTATTATCGAGGATATTGACAGCAAAGATTGGGATTTGTTCCTCAAAATCGTGTTATCCATTTCATCAATACTTTGTTCTCTGCTCAAACTCAAATTTATTAACCACAGATTAGTTTTAAAATATTTTACTAAAATAACAATTTTTACTCACAGTAATTCGTTAGAGCTCTCAGAACTAATAGTATTTGTTCTACTGCGAACTTGTTTTTCTTCAAAATCAATCATAGTATTTCGACGATTTGATTCATTTTCGTCTAAAATATCTGCATAATCATTTTTAGAACGAATATCTTGATTGAGAAACACGGAATATGTACTATAAATTCAACAGTAAATGTTAATTGACAATAATATCATGCTTACAGAACTTTATTTACCTGAGAATATGTGTCTGATAAACATGTAATTGATGAGCAATATTTTCATCCTTTCTGCCATTACAAATAACGTGTTTAAAAATAATATTTCTGTTCTTATCTGACTTCATTTCCTCGATAAATTTATCTTTATCAGTGTCACTACTGTTGTCGACAATATTATTGAGTAACGCTAATGTATTTAATTGCAATTTTAGATTCTCATCTCGCCAAAAGTAAGGCGTCAAATCATCTACTTGTAACTAGACATACACAATTGCTATGAAGGTACAACCGACTACATACATGTTCATATTGATTACCTGATCTTTAAATACATGTAAGAAATTAGCATTTACATTTAATAGTTGAGTAAGTAATTCCATCGAATGAATCGTATTTGATACATGATCACCAGATTTTATGATCTTTATCAGAAACTCAATAAACTCACTAGGTATCGAAGGAATAACTCCATGAGATATGATTTTATTTAATGATTTTAAACAATATTCAACATCATCGCCTTTAACTTGAACTGCGAATTTAGGAATTTCATGGTGCTGGTTGTTTTGTTCTAGAATAATTTCCTTCTGTTAATATATTTTTAAGATTAACCTAGGAAAGATCTTACTCATTTGTTCTATACATGAAATATCATCACACATTTCATCAAGATAACGCATCTTGTCCTTAGTATACGCTGGTTCGAATTCATCAAAGATAAACCTTAACATATAATCAATGGAGGGAACCATGCTAAGAATGCATCCATCTTGCACCTCTCTGAAATTGCTTTCCGTCACATATTTCTTTGTAAGTTTATTATCCATCAAGCCAACAGTGTGATTAAACTTGAAGCCCCATGAAATTTTAGTATTTTTCTATTTGAAAAAACAATAAATTATTGTTACACCTACATACTCGTAATCTGAATGACATGACATTTGTTTGACATACCTCATGTTCCTGACATACATCATTTATGAAGCCTTGTAACGTATGTGTTTTGGGCAGATCATGTAAATGTGTTTCATTGTTGACTTTTATGGCTATTTTAATTGTTTTCGCTTCTTTATCGCTTTGCATATTTATGCTTCTATGTATCACACTACACTATGCACCTTATACTGCTGTATAGGTTCGCTATTTTGGTCAGTACCGCAGATAAATATACGTGATAAGTAAATACAACTGTTCTTATCATCAGTCAAATAATGTGATAAAATTTGACATTGGGTGACGCATAAAAAACTTTCCTTGTGATTATGTACACACAGTTCGAAATAAAAATGTGCCCATGAGGTAAAAAAAATTATTTATTCACGTAAAATAAATACACGGAATTACAGTTTGCGAGTAACGTATAAATATTTATTTTTTATGCGCTTTAATGTGAGTCGATAGCGAACCGGGATGGGCGAACTGACGACCGCAGATGAGACAGGAATAGGGCCGATGTCCTGTGTGCGTGTGCATGTGTAACGTGACGTGACGTCTCTGCATAAATAATTTATTACACACGGTACACTGATGTCTGTAACAAACGCAAAATTCATGATCAACTGGACAGCTAGTCTAATTTAACGTTGTACGCATTACCATTACCTGCGTTCACCAGTATGACTGAACATATGTTCACGAAGATGATTCTTCGCGATATAGCGTTTAGGGCACAAGGTACACGCATATGGCCGTTCCCCCGTATGATAACGCATGTGTGTATCCCTTGTGTCCTTAGTACGAAATGGTCGACCGCAGTGCGTACACAAGTATCTCTTCTCGCCCGAATGTCTGCTTCTATGCTTGCTTAATTGTCCCTTGGCTAAAATTTCAACGGATCAAACATAAGGTTACATGAAACCTTTACAACTTACTAGTAAATGCCATGCAACACTGCGTACAGGAAAATGGTTTGTCCCCGGTATGAGTTTTATAATGGTTTTCCAAGTTTATCTTTGACGCAAAATTCTTGCCACACATTGTACATACGAAAGATTTTTCTCCTAGACAATAGTACACATTAGATTATTATAAATAACAATTTTGTTATAATAATAATAATATACCTGTATGTACCCGCATGTGTTTTTTATAATTTGTTGTCTGATTAAATGTTTTTTCACAGATGGAACATTTATGTTTTTTTTCAGTGTTATGGATGAGACGATGTCGTTGTAAGCTACTTGGCAATGCAAAAGTTTTTTCACAGATGTGGCATTTTAATGGCCGTTCTCCAGTATGTGTTCGCATATGCATCAACAATAATTTATTCTCTTTGTATCTGTATAAATAATTTATAAATATGTACTGTACAATAACTATCACCATAAAGGGTCATTTAATGTCAGTAAACATGCAATATATATGTAGTATTACGTAATAAATTAAAAAAAATTAACATTAAACAAAAATTTGTGACGACATGGTCATGCATTTTTAAACACACGTAAGAAACAGATTTACTAAAAATATATAGAATATACAAAAAATAAAATACATGTATAATCTGGGATCGAAGTGAGACAGAATATGATGGGATTCCACTTTAAGACTGTTTTTCATATATAAACTATCATATTGCTTCTCCAGGGAACCGAACCTAATCCGGTATTTATTAAAAAATGTATCCCAAATATGTAATATTTTAATTTACATACTTATTCATTACACCGTGACATTATATATCTACTTGTGTTACCTTGCAATCATATCGGTCATTTATTGATTTATATACTTCGAACACAGCCTATAATAATATCATATATAAAGTATAATAACCTTTTTCCACATACGCTGCACATATGTCTCTTTTCTACACCATTGTCTTGTATTTGATGAACTTTAAAATGTGTTTTCAAACTCTTAGGATCTACAAATTTCTCCCCACATATCTAAAACATTAAAATCTAAATAAAATCGAAACATCAAACAAATTTGATCAAAATATACCTCGCAATTAATGGATTTATTTCCTTCTTTCAATCGATTTTCATTCACTAGCCTTGACGATACATCTAAATCAATATAAGATTTATTGTAAGAAGATGAATCAATATCTTGTATGTCATTTTTTATCTCCAAATTCCAATTATCTGTACAAAATAAGATATCAAACCTGTCATCATTATGCCCGTGACACACCTATCATACAGCATCATACACCGTCATAGAAACTATGATGAAAAGAACAGAACGCATCCGTTTTTCAAACTAAAATGACAAATATAAACCCAACCTAACGTAAAATGAGACACAAAAGATACGTGTGAAATGAGACACCTTCGTTTCATCATATTACAGTATGATGAAAATAGAGGAGCCGCTATTTTTCATCATAGACGGGTGCGTTCTTTTTTTTCATCATAATCTGTATGACGGTGTATGATAGGTGTGTCACGGGCATTAGAAGAATAAATACAAGTCGAATTGAAATACCTTGTTTACTTATTGCTATGTCTTGCAGTGGACAGTAATTATTTAAATTATCGGCAGATTCAGTAATATAATCTGTGCTACGTTTCATGTTCCACAATGAAGGCAAACAATGTTCAGTCATTGTTTGCATTGTGGCTTCCAAAACAGATACATCTATAAATAACAATATTATAATAATCATCACGGCTCACACTATATGGTAAATTGTACCAGTAGTGAGACCAGAGTGGTCTATCATTAAAGGATCTACCAATGCAGAATTTGTCTTCAAGAATATGTCTGTATAGACAGAACAATGTTCATTGACTAAACTATTGTCGACCAATAATAACTCTGATTTTATTTCAGATATTTCATTAGTTAGTCGAGTACTGTTTATATACTCTTGAAGTGTGGTATTGGATTTTTCACATAACTGCTTAAAACGAAATGCACGGCTCACCATCAACGTACATTGTGTACATATTTTATCGGGCATTCCATCACCTTCTATTACCTAAAATTTTGAATTTAATTTTATGCAACGTATTCATACCACAGTAATTATCAATGACATGTATCAATACTCACAATAACAGATGCACAAGCCATTACCATTTTCGCTACGGAAGCACCAAACAAAGAATTTAACACCTTTTTTTCATCTAAACAAATTCTACATATATTTTTAAGATCCATAAGTATTCATTTAATCATAACACCTGATAACACCTAAAACAAAATTTGACAGTATTGACCTTGTAGTTGAAAGCTCGATTTATTCAAAATTATTCAAGAATACCAACATAAACTAGAGAATGAAATATTCCTGTCATGACTTGCTCGATGAACAGGTTTTATAATGGATTTACGACATTTATTTAGAAAACATAAACTGTACAGAAACCCATTTACTGAGTTTATGAACATTTAAAAAATGTAGGACATTAAACATATTTACGAAAATATGGTTATATTTTATATTCAATAAATGACGAGACATGCTAATGTAAAAGACTTGCTTCAAAGCATTCAAAGCTTTATTAAGAGCGAGAGAGATGTATTTATGTAAAGACCGTATAATCTATCCCTGCTTTTATTTCGTAAATCTGCGCATGAGTAGTAGACCACGTATTTAAATATGTACGAAAGTTCTTCAGAAGATGAGGAGGAAGCCTTTTTGCTATTGGCAGTAACAGATGATTTCTATTATTTTGTACTCAAAATTATTTAATAAGAAACACTGAATTTTTTTTTAAATTTGTTTATAAGTACTTAATTGTCTTCTTTCCGTAAAAGAAATCCACGCGAGAACTATGCGGGAACGGGAAAAACAGTGCACGCTGCGAACTAAAATAATTTCGCAGCAGTACCGCGTTACCGCTGGCGAATTGTATGTAAAGTTTCATATCCTGTCGTGAAATTAGTTCCCGCAATCGTCCCGGTCCCGCTATCAAAATCCGGCGATAGTTTTCGACGACGTTTAAGCTTTACCAATATCGCAATGAGGTACCTAAATGTTTTTATCAATTAAACTTGTATACCAAATTAATTGCAATTTGCAATGTAAATTAAAAATATAAATACACTAGAATATGAATGTCTCGTCTATTTTCTTTAATGCCCTTGGGGGTCGTACAGTACCTAAGACATTAAAAACTAGGAATGTATACAGACATACATGCCTGCAGCTCATCGACGTATGTCCAAGTCTGAATATATCACAAATTATTATTTATCTAGATTCACACCAAAATCCTAGGTGCCTAGGTCGCAAATAAAACAAAAGATTTGAAACAATTGTGAATACATTTTCTTCTCTTAACAAAAGCAAAGCAAACTAAGCCGACTATAAATGCATTGATATTCTTTTGTTCGATTTTTAATTTAAAAATATTTTTTTCTCCAATGGTCTTACATAATTTTTCAAAATAAAAAATATAGAAAAATATTGTTCCATTTCCTGCATATGCAAGAAAATTTTGAATACAATTGAATATAAAATAACGTAGAAAAAAAATAAAAACTAAAAAAAATTGGAAAATATTTTTTTCCTCAAGTACAAAGGAAAATTTGTAAAAATAAAATGTACCTTGCATAACTAGACTATAACACGTATCTGCAGAAAAAATTTCATAAATATCCGTTTGGTAGTTTAGGAGATCTGAGTGGAACAAAAAATCTCGTACGAGCGAGGACATATGTTGTAATAGTCATTTCGTGGTCCAGGGGGTCTATCCGGGATTTCTGTGCAAAAATTTTTAAAATCGGAAGATGCTACATACATCGTACCGAACACTATAGCTCTTCGACAGGAGGTCGATGAGCTAAAAAGGGGCGCGACTTAAAAAAGGTTGGTAAACACTGCACTAAGGGAACTAATACATTTGAATTTAGTCACGTGTGCACCGTAAGCATTTGGTAAGCATCACGTCTTTATTGTTTTGATCAGTTTTGACAGATAAGTGCTGAATAGTGCCAAGTACAAGGGTCAAGTAGTATTCACAGATTATATATACTATAGTTGTTTATATTATAGATGCAATATGCTGCGTGCAATTAATTTATTCGTGCAACAAACCCAAAAGTTTTCCAACACATATTCTAAAATACGGTATGTCAGTTAATGTCAACTATTTGGAATTTGTTTTATTATTTTTATACTTGGACTTTTGCTCGCAGCTCTAATATTTATTACATATATAGGTTCTAAACCAATTCGAATCATGGAATTTGATGTTTTTTACAGACATTTAAGACATTCGGCAGCATGCTACAGCAAAACAGCGCAAAATCCGGAGAGAGCTCAAAGAGCAGCTCCTCAGGAAAATGCATCTTTTGTTATGAATATTTTTCGTGGACAGATCGAAGGTAAACAAACGTTTCCTTATCCCAATGTGTTAACAGAAGAACAGCGGGAGACACTGCAAATGCTGGTGGACCCGACATCTAAATTCTTTGTAGTATGTCTTCGGTGCATGCACAATGAATAGAAGTGATATGACAATGCATTTCATAACGTTATTTACAGGAAGTAAACGATCCTGCGAAGAACGACGATGAAGCTAAAATTGATGAGAAAGTTTTGGCTGGTCTGTGGGAATTGGGAGCATTTGGTTTGCAAGTACCACAGGATCTGGGCGGTCTGGGATTAACTAACACTCAGTATGCACGTCTTGTGGAAATTGTGGGTGCTCATGATTTGGGTGTGGGTGTAACCTTAGGAGCACATCAGTCTATTGGTTTTAAGGTAAATTTAATGCAACACATTGTAATGTCCGTTTGTTAATTTCGGATTTTCTCTAATTTTAGGGCATTTTATTAGTGGGTACACCAGAACAAAAAGCAAAATATTTCCCACGTGTCACTTCAGGTCAGATTGCTGCTTTTTGCTTGACTGAACCAGCTTCAGGCTCAGATGCTGGCTCTATCAAGTAATAACTACTAAAATAATTGATTAAATATATTTTTTAAATATTATTATCATTATTTAGGAGTCGCGCAGTTTTGTCACCCGATGGAAAACATTATATCCTGAACGGATCTAAAATCTGGATCAGTAATGGTGGCATTGCGGAAATTATGACTGTTTTCGCGCAGACTCCTGTCGAAGATGCCAAGACTGGAAAAACTGTTGACAAAGTAACGGCTTTCATTGTAGAAAGATCATTCGGTGGTGTCATCAGTGGACCACCACAGGAGAAAATGGGCATCAAATCATCGAACACTGCTGACATATATTATGAGGATGTGAAAATTCCTATTGAAAATGTTTTGGGTGGCGTTGGTAATGGATTTAAAGTGGCCATGAACGTTTTAAACAATGGCCGGTTTGGTATGGCGGCTGCTTTATCCGGCACCATGAAATCTTGCATTAAACAAGCGGTGGACCATGCTACAACTAGGATGCAATTCGGTCAGCGTATCGATTCGTTCGGAACAATTCAGGAGAAACTCGCAAGGATGGCCATGTTACAATACGTCACTGAATCCATGGCGTACATGATTTCCGGCAACATGGACAACGGTGTCGTTCACTATCACTTGGAAGCTGCTATTACCAAGGTTCCTGTTCGATTTTTGAAGTAAATACCGTTCTACCGTTAATGTTATTCTAATTTGTTGCTCAGGTTTTCGCATCTGAGTGCGCGTGGTATGTGTGTGATGAAGCAATTCAGATCCTAGGCGGCATGGGATTCATGAAACACGCCGGCCTCGAACGTGTACTTAGAGATATTAGGATATTTAGAATTTTTGAAGGCACAAACGATATCTTAAGATTATTTGTAGCACTTACAGGTCAATTATACATCTTTCCTGGATCTGGATCGAATTTAACGTTGATGTTGTGCTGTAGGTATCCAGTACGCTGGAGCTCACTTAAAGGAATTGCAACAAGCGTTCAAGAATCCAACTGCGAATTTAGGTTTAATCTTTGTAGAGGTATCGAAACGAGCTGAACGATCGGTTGGTTTGAGTTCGCCACCATCTATGTCGCATCTTGTGCATGCAGAACTTGCCCCTTCGACTACGCAAGTTGCAAAGGTTTGTCTCGTTTCACTTCCGGTTCTTGGAATTTATGTAATTTCGTATGATGCTTTCAGTGTGTTGATGCGTTTGGCCAAGCCGTAGAAAAGGTGCTGATCAAATATGGCAAGGGTATTGTCAATGAGCAGTTTATCTTGAACAGATTAGCCAATTCTGCTATTGATATCTAGAGTATGACAGTCGTACTCTCTAGGGCTTCCCGTTCACTAGATGAGAAATTACCCTCGGCAAACCACGAGAAAATTCTAGCACAAAATTGGTGCTATGAAGTATGTACTCATTACATATTATGTCATAAGAACAGAATTTATTCACTGTTTTATTTTAGGCTTCTGATAGAGCTCTGCAAAACCTGAAGACAATCAGTGGTGCCGAACATTTGGATCACTTCAGTAAAATGAGCACAGTAGCAAAGAACATGTGCGAAACTGGCGGCGTTGTACAACAGAATCCGCTCAATATATAACTCATTTATTTTAAATCGCACACTATATTTATTTGTTAATTACAAACCATTGTACTTTACCATACTTCTAAATACAGGGTGTCTATTTTAAACGGACTACTACAGGAATCCCGGAATCTATAACGGCCGGTTTTACTGTCAGTAAAAAATTTCGGTGTACATATATGCGTTTTTCAATGAAGTTTTGTATTAAATTTTATTAAACTTGGTGTTCGTGTATTTTTTCATATGTTGGTATACAAATTTACATTTGTTCAATACTTCAGATAAGTGTAGTAATCAAGGATGGTGAGTAGATATTTGTCTCTGGTGAGTATGTATTTAACAGGTAAAAAAATAATATTTACATTTTGATGTGTGTGTAATAATTTGTATTGGAATCATGGCGACTGAGAAAAGGTGTAAAACGGAATTTTAATTAACCTTGTGAAAGAAAGAAAATAAATTGTAGAATGTAACAAACGTTGTTTGTGAATAAATTGTCGAAAAATTTAATTTCATATTCGAAAGAAAAAGAATTTACTGCGATTCGAAAAATTTGCAGAGCAAATATGAAGAAAGTGACGAGAAAGACGTATACTGAAGAAAGAAGCTACAGTTTAGGTATTGGAGGTGGTAGAGAACAAACAAGTACTGTTACTTCGCTAGACGAACAAATAAAAAATCTTTTGGGTAACCAAATACATGGTATACCATCAGAATTTGATTCTGACAGTTCTGCAGACCATGAATCACCAGGAATGTCGCATTATTTCGGGCGAAGGTAGTGATTAGATTTCTTTTAAAATCTTTGACAATATAAATGACTATATGATTCACGATACATTTTGACGTACACAATTGTTTTTTTACAGTGCTAATTGGTTCTAATCTAGCTATTGCTAGACATACTTATATAGTGAAAGCCTGTGAAAGGATTTGTTTGCAACCAGCAAAACATTTAGTAACAGGTACAAAATTTTAAAAATACAACAAATTCTAAAATCACGTATATGTATTTATTCACATATTTCAGTAAATACATTTAAAAATTCTGATTTTGTTAGATATGTATTCACAAATGAATTATATTCTATAAACATTTTATCACATGATGTTCGTACTAAAAGTCATACTTTAATTTTGCACTATCGAATTTAACTTGCGAGACTTGTGTTGAAGGCGAATATGATACGCCTAATAAGTGTTGTGTATTGGCATTCGGTTGTTCAAGAGGTGGAGAAGTTGGTGCGTCTTTCGAACTGGGTATAAATGGTGCTTGAAACTGTTGCAGTAGCTGTGAATCTCTCTGTTGTTGTTGGCGTAACTGCATATAAGCCAACTGTTGACGCAACTGATTTTCACTGAACGTTTGCGCGTACCCATCATTGCTCTGTGCCTGGCTAGTGTAGTAATTATTACTGGGTAGAATGTAATTCTGCTGTTGCTGTTGTGGATAGTTTGCTGGAATGTTGTTTGCCAGTGCATTTTGTTGAAATAAGTTGCCAAGTTGTTGTTGATAAGGTGTTTGACTTAATGCCAAATTAGATGATGATGGTGGCGTGGCTAGTCGCATTGTAAACATTTGTTTCAAATTCGGTGTAGCAAAGGCAAAACTATTTTGATACGGATTACTGTATGCCGCATATAGAACATCTTGTGCGTAAGAATGTACGCACAGTACGGACAGAATGAATGCCTGTAAGTACAAATATTTCTGTTATTATAAACATACTGTAAACCTTACATATATTGGAACTTACATGAATCATGTTGGCCATCGTGGATTTGAAGTTGTCGCACTATATCACTGCTCAAATCAAACAGAAAGCTTTTATACACGAGCTCCCACTACAGGAATTTCATTTACATATCTTCAAAGAGTACAAAATAGGAATACCAAATTCAGAAGTGGGGACATTAATTTCGTGAATAGTTCTTAGTGTTTTAAAGATAGGCAATAATTAAATGCTATGTATTAAATTATAAATGTTTATTTAGATTTTACAATTTACCACAATTAATATACAAAAAACCTGAAGAAATTTTGAAATGTTTTTAGCTAAAATGAAATGGAAAAGCTATGGTTATTAAGGCACGCACGTAACGCATTGTATGTGTACTACATTTCTGTCACGTTCAGTTTGTATTTGGACGTGTGTAAAATTTTAATAATTAATTTCACCACTTTCATTTTTTGCTTAGCGATGGTTCTGGCGGATATGAGGATAACAGAATCAGGGCAGATAACAATCAATGAAACACTAAATTAATATTTATTACTTCTGTAATAATACTGTTACAATATGCATTTCCTCTAATAACCACTAGTGTAACCTGCCCCGCCCCCCGTATTTATTACTTGTATTTATTTATTTAGGTATAACAATATAAATGTAAGTATGCGTAGGCACATATGTTTCAATAGAATAGCAACTTAAAAACTAGGAATGTACGATATGTGCTATCAAATGTACGATAATAAATATATAAATATGCATGTATGTATGTAATTGTTCCTACTGTGCATTCAATTTTATCGATTACATTTAATTGCGTTTATATTCTGGAATAGATTACTTCTTCCTGTCTGAAGCGGGTATATAAGACTTGCCTCCGTGTTTCAGCCATTCTTTATTAAATTCACTGTCTAGAATCTCAGCTCCACGTTTTCTGGTCAGTCCAGTTTCTTCTAGACTTAATTCACACATCTGCATATCATCTACACCTGTACACAGACATTTGAATGTATTTTTACTGTATAAATAGTACTCCTATGAGTAATAATGGGACTTACCAGCAACCAATAATATGGGAGGTTTCTCGGGATGCAGCTCCATTTGCCGGGCAACATATTGGCCATCAAAATGTGCGTACCACCAGCCACGTTTATTAGTCTCTTGGCCAGATGGTGCCATAATCGTTGAGGGTCGAACAAATGGAATACGAAAATATCGCTGACTGTTGCCCAAGATATCGGCTTTTTGTTGCACCTTCGGTGTTCTCGCCGCTATTAAACAAATTCCCATATTACCAATGTCCGTCCCCAATAATATTATTACAGAAGTTAATCTTTTCAGGCTTTAACAATTAATCTATTGCATTAACAGGCACTTACCAGCATCCATAATTGACTTGGGCGCTCTTTCGTTTTCGTCCATGGTAGTTCGTTTTCGGTTCTTCGATTTCCAAGCGTGGTACACCTTCAGACGACGATGAAATTCATGACGACATGCCTGCAATTATTTAGATTGTTACAATAACTACTACTCTACAAGATCAAGGTGCTTATACACGAAACTCGGATAGCTATCTGGACTTTTTAAGATTGGCTCGCTGATTAGTTAAATTTAAAACAGATGTATTTACTACTTCATTTACCTAAATATTGCGCATATATAACATTTTTATTTTGTATGTTGTGATAATTATTATTAGGTAAATGTTTGATAGTTTCACAGATAATTAACTGAGTTTTGTGTAGACAGAACTTCATTGTTACTAACCTCAAGCAAATCAATATCACACGATGTGTTAATGGTGTCTCGCAACTCGGAATATTTCCATTTGGACAAATCGTATTTACCTTTATTGGCGGCTTGTTGATTTTTCATTGATTCCGTCCTATTCAGTCCATTTAAAACAAAGATACAGTTAATTGAAAGGATACATCAATGTAAACTATAGATACATAGCATGTTGATTAACACAAGCACATGAATGTTAATCCTGTATAAATTATTTACATATAAGAGTTGAAATTATGCTACTGTGCAAGAAAATATCTAATAGAAATATTAAATACTTGAATAGAACTATCATTTATGAAACATTGCGCCGAAACATTTACAAAATCTACACAGAACTGAATCAATTATAAAAGCGGTAATAGGTATTAACAAGAAGCGATTAAGCCACTAAATATGCGAATATATTGTTGAATATTGTAATGTATATGTGCGTTTGTAGAATATAGTAGACATAGATACCTGTTGATTCTATTATTGTTCGCCGACCAACTGCAGACATCTGAACCGCCACTGTGGGAGTAGCAACAAAGTTATGACGGAAACAACAAGCACAGAGGATAATGGCCCCATGAAGCATACCATACTGGAAGCAATGATGACACCTTCATCAATAGAATACACCCGCACCAAAGGTGTCATCATTACTCCATTTTATACACAATAATTAACATATATACACACACACACACACACACACACACTAATCAGTCATATCATCAATATAACACTTGCGCCAGAATTCTAACGATTCTGCTCTAAATGTTTTGTAGGGGAACTCTCTTTTATGCAATGGTACATCAGGTTCTTATTTATTACTGACCTTCGTGACAATGGTGGTGAATCCTCGATCTGTCCGTTAGACTCTTGTGCCAATCGTAGTGCCAGTTCATGATCGTGTCGCTCTTGTTCCAGTTGATTACGGAACAATTGTTCTTCGATAGCTTCTTTCTCCTGTTGGGCTTGCATTGTAGCGGCAGTTCTGCGATTTTCTTCTTCCTGCTTCTTACGTTTTTCCTCTTCTATTTTTCTTCTGGCTTCAAGTTCCGCTTTCCTTTAACAACCATACAAATACAATCTGGAATACTCTACTAAACATTATCCAACTTACTGCATTTTAATCTCTTCTTCCTCGCGCTTTTTCCTTTCCTCTTCTTCCTTGCGTTTTCGCTCCTTCTCCATTTCCTCCTGTATCTTCCGTATACGAGCCTGTTCTTCTGCGTTCTTCTGTTCTTGCATTTTCTTCTGTAACATGCCCATCAAACTGTTGGCTTTGTTTACTAGATTGTTGTGCAGTTTATCGATTTCCGCAGCACCGATATTGGATTCTTTCTTGATCCGAATTATAGCCGCTGCCATCTCTGAGTTCAATTTCGCTATCTCTGCTTCACTGGTGGATTTATCTTTTTTCAATTCACTTGCTGCTTTTTGCAACTGTTTCAGTTGTAGTTCCAAGCCTTTTATTTTTTTGATTCCTTTGTATCTTGGCATATGCCGTTTTTTCACCAAATAACCACGGATAGTTTTCTGAATTGTTATGAGGGCACTTCGCCGGTATAGTATTTTATTTTTCACTGAAATAAATTTTCTGATAAATCCATAATTTACATTACAAGTACAAATTAATTATTAAATATGTTATGATGAGTCAAACAAGTTTTATACTTACATTTAATGACCGACAATGCACAAAATTGTGACTTGATCCATCGAGATTTCACCAGATAAAGTTTGACATTTGCTACAATTTTCTGTAGATTTTCCGGATCAGATTTCATTATACTGTCAAACTCTGCGAATTTTCCTGGCCTAAAGAAAACTCGAGATACGCCGAATTTGAAATCTCTTTCTTGTAGTTTCAAACTATGCAGCATGGCCTGTAATGAAAATGTTTCTTCAGACAAAAATAATAACCACAAATGTAAATGTTATTGGTTCAAGCTGACCTCACAGAATGTTCTTGGATCTAAACATTTCAATTCTTTGGGCAAATAAGATTCGTACATATTGTACAATTCTCTGAAATGTGTTCTAGAGGGATATCCATGTTCCATCAACGATAACACACTTGTCATACCAGAACATTTCAATTGAGTCCAACTGAGGGCTCCGTCAAATTGATGATCGACCATTTTAGTATTTGGTTTTATACATCTGATAAAATTAGCGCCCTAGGATCATAAATAATCTGTATTCATCAATATTACTTAACAAATGTGTATTTTATATTACATACAGTGCTGCGTAGTTTTTCCATTAATTCCTCAAGTTGTGTTTTGAACTTTGAACCGACGCTTATAAAACTCAATTTTCCTTTTTGTGAATTGGGAGTTGCGAATAAACCTTGAATAAGAGGATTTGCGCTTTCCTGAACTAAGCCCTCCAAGGAGGCGTGCAAGGCATCGTTATTTTTCTCAATAAATTGTTTCTGAAATTAATCATCAAACAGCTCATTAATATCAAGTTGTACCAAACTCATGATGGAAGAGAATAAGAAAGGAATCAAGTTACCGTTTGATAACAAACAGCTCCAGCAAAATGTCTGATCAAAAATCCTTCATCATCTCGAAGGATCCGATGAGTTTTCAATCGGGAAGTTCTTGGTAAACCTAGTCGGAAATGACTCGGCCACCTCGTATGTACCTCGGACGTAAAGTGAGTAAAATTTGGCTTTGGTAATTTGGATTCTTCATCCAACAGCGTGAAGACACCATTATTTTTCATTTCAATTAAATCTGTGAAAAACGTAACAGTATGAATTCAATTGTTAGTTCGTATTAAGGAATTAGTGAGTAAATATTTACCTATGCAGTCTTGGTTATCAACATACTTTACTTCGGGTACATTCAAAGCTTCGCGTTTATATAACTCTTGTTCTTGTTTCAGAATACGTTCGTTGAAAAATTGCTGCAACTTTTCATTGCAATAATTGATGCAAAATTGTTCGAAACTATTAACCGTGAAAAATTCTGTAACATACAAATTTACCCATGATACATTTACAAATATTTTTGTAATGAAACTGTCTGATTTTTTACTTTCTTATACAAAGTATACTTACCGAAACCGGCAATATCTAGGACACCAATATAGTAACTGGACGCTTTGTATGGAATACTTTTATTAATACGTTGAACAATATGATCAAAAAGTTTACTGTACAAGGCCTTGGCTAATGCATCTCGGGCATTATTGGCTTCATATACTTTTAAAGGAACCCTAAAATCAATAATTTCAGGTAGGTAAGTAAAAGAGCATTTACACATTTCTAATTTGAACTTGTCAATTGATTGATTATACTTACATTATAACCGTGCCCTTCATTCCCCCTCGGCTACTCTGCATAACGCGCGACACTAAAGCCTGTCGTAGTTCTGAACAATCAAGACCAATTAATTTTGACACAATGATCATCGGCTTTTCCGAACTATCAGTCACTCGACAACCTCCCTTCGTATCATCCGGGTTATCTTCGAATGTTACATTGCCAAGATGTAAAACTGCCGCGACAATACTGTATATTTCCATTCTACCGGCTTCCGAGATACCCATCCGCGACAGAGCTTGATCGAGATTGTTAAAATCTTCAATATCATCTAATAGGGTATCCTTCAAACAACCCTTCGAGTTGTGATCTTTACTTTTTTGTGCGGAAGCCAATTTATTCTCAGTGCTCGTATGGGTAAAATACTGAGTACAACCTCGGTTTAAATACTAAAACAAATTACCTTTGCTCTATTAACTTTCTTGCTTATATGAACATCTGAATCCTTGCTTACATTATAATCATCGGGTCTTGTAATATTCAACTTGGCTCGTAATTGTTCCGGTGCGCCTGCGCACAGCAAATAGAAGACATGGTAATTTCGCTCTTCCGAACTCTGCGTGCAAATACGTGATTTTTCAAGCAGATAATGTGATATATGGCCGCCAACAACTTGTAGTTTATTATCAAAATGGACTTCAATGAACTTGCCAAATCTGGAACTGTTATTATTTCGCGTTGTTTTCGCGTTACCGAAAGCTTCCAGGACGGGATTCGCTAAAAAAAAAAATTTATAACTGTAGTAAAAATCCGCAGGGCTTGATTCTGAAATGAGTAATGGTAAATTATTATAATATACCATCTAGTATCTTTTGTTCAATTGGCCCAGCTGTTGAGCCCCATAAATCACATAGGTATCTCAAAATATATTTGGTCGATTCAGTTTTGCCCGCACCAGATTCACCAGAAACAATGATTGCTTGTGACTGTTTCAATACTTTCATATCGCGAAATGATTTATCAGCTAGAAATGTAAGCGATTATATTCAGTAAATGCACGTGGCATAACAGTTGAATATAAAATGTACCAATAGCAAAAACATGAGGTGCCATCTCTCCCAGCGATTTTCCTTTATAACTTTGGATAGTTTTAGAAGAATACATATCCTTGATTTCCATGTAAGGATTCACAGCAATTAAAATATTTGCCACATACGTCTGGAAAATGAAATAATCTTACATTTGCTCACAGAATATTGTAGACTAAAAATACTAACGTATATTTTATTTTTATAATACCGCATCCGAATATTGTTCAGTAAAGTTGCATCGTTGAGATACATTAAAGCACCTGTAAATAGAAAATAGTGTCAATGATAGTTGAATTATAGTATTATTTATATTTAAACCTGTAGAAACAAAATAGCACAATGAAACTAAACAATGTTTAGTTGAAATCAGGTTAGAATATAAATATTTTACTACAAGTGAAAAGGTGTCACACATACAGTTATCATCGTATTCTCTTTTATAATCGC
Source organism: Carabus problematicus (assembly GCA_963422195.1). Lineage (NCBI taxonomy): Eukaryota > Metazoa > Arthropoda > Insecta > Coleoptera > Carabidae > Carabus > Carabus problematicus. The sequence goes on from OY728584.1 coordinate 13,362,889, forward strand.
CACATGGATAAATTTCATCAAATCCACAGCTTCTCCTAGTGAATTTGGGATCTATCGGTATCACTTCGGCACCGTCATCCATCAATTCGGTCATTTGGGCAAGGATAAAGCCCTCCTGGCCATCCCGCACCCATACAATGTTATCCATTGTTGTAGGTACTGCAACATTACACAAAATGAATCATTCATACATTATGATTTTGTTTGATATTATCTGTACGAATGATCAGGAATATGTATGTAAGGTATGCATGTACAGGATTGCCAATAATTATGTGTTCATTGACATTTGCCAGTAAATATTCAGGTCTCAAAGCAAGGAAATACAAACTTTTTGACATTTTCAAACACGAGCTTACTTTTTTCATTTATAGGTCAATCTGCTAGTAATAATGAGCTAAACTAATACACATTTTAACTACGTTTGTTCACTGAAAATGCTGGATTTTTCTTACTTAATTATACTTATCACTTCTATATAGATTTAAAATATTTCGTAATAAATTATGAATGAAAAATGTTTAATCACAATGCTGTATATGATAAGGTGAGTTTTGCAAACTTATCATATAATTAATATTATCAAAAATTTGCGAAATAAACAAAATACTTAATATTGACAAGTGAGGAAATTGATCGATGTTACTTTTATGTTACATTTCCTTAGATATAAATGTGTCTGATTACACAACATTTCAAGATAACATTTTATACAGAGTGATTCAGGTCGAGTGTAAAACAAATTAACACCATGTTATGGAGGTCATTATGTGTGAAAAATGTCATATAAACATAGGTCCTATATTCCATTCAGCAACTACAAGAGAGATTGTGTATAATCATATTTGAAACAATACCGAAATTCACAGGAAAATATATTTCATAATGTAATTAACAATAACGTGGGATAATGAAATCATAGTTGAAAAAGACAAAAGGTAGATGCTGAGATTGCAATACAAAATAACAGTACATACAAACAGCAAATTACAGCGAATGTACAGTTATCTGCATGAACTTGCACAACTGTTCATCTCTCTACTACGAAGATAGATATATACAGGTATATAGCAGCTTGGTAGTAGTATACCATCAAGAATATTCCATTTGCCAAGTAAAATCGACTAGATACTTTCCAGTTCACCTCTGATGTCACGTAAGTCAATCGATTTTGTTTAAATATAGTTCCATTTTGTGTATTGTGATCTCCGCGAAACGATGTTTGGCCAAGGCCAAATTATAAGAACTATTCCTGTCACGAACACAAATTATATTTAATAGCTCGGATACGGGGTAGGAATCGACTGGAGAATGTCAGCAGTTAGATAATGAAGAGAATAAAAGTGTAGAAGCAGTTAAATATGCCATTTTAGATAGTCTTTTATGAACAAATCTACAATATGATGCCTTCCCAGAACATACTGTGCCGCACTGTGCGTTCGTTTATTTCCTTCATATCTATTCATTAAAATTCCTTTTGAAATGTCAGTTGAAAGAGACAATTACACAATAAACCATGTAGAGAACAAGAGAAAATCTCCATATCCGTATCAACCACGCATGTCTCCTGCATACTTCCGTTCAGATGACAATACATGGTGTTGTTTCGTTTCACTATAGAATAATATACACATGGTAAATCACACGCACTCATGTACATATCCACAGATGATAATCACAGCCCGGTAACTCAACCCTGAACTGTCCAAAAATTAACAATCAAAACAATATTGATCGAATTAGAATTACAGCTGGAAGTCATGAACAATTATTGGAGATCAAATGAGAGACACTGGGATAAGTAGAACTAATTTATTCAATTTCCACTTCATTGACTAAAATTAGCCGTGCAACTATGGAATGAGTCAACGGTCCTTGAAAACAATTTCAATGTTATACATCTGTCTCACACATGTATACATATGCCTATGTATGTAACTTGCGATGTATGTATTTTCCGAGTACATACTGAAATTATTGTAATGGTTCAAAAATATGTTATTAAAAGCTATATAAACAGCTCACTTGCATTATATAAAACAACAACACGCAATGATGTTGTTTAATACAAATTAAATTGATATCATAGGTTTACAGAATATGTCGTAACTTTGTCAGTATGCAATATTAGTAAATAATGAAATTTTTAACTAAATGTTCAGGTAAACAATACAATATAGTACTGAGCAGGAAATTAGCGATAATCCGGAACGTCTAATAGGATTAAACTGCGCTCTATCAATACTTGTACAGATTCACGCTGTCTTCAAATTCAATTTTACTGTCATTTAGAAATTTGATATTTAAAAAATGTTATCTCAACATATTCTGAAAACCATAACGAATATATCTCACAACTATTGTTGACACAGACGGTTACACCAAAGTAAAATTACTATCTTAATGAACGTATTTGTAGCGTATATAATTATAATTTACATCGTCTCTCATCACTGTAAATAAACCGGAAGTAACGCACATGTCACGGAGATGAATATGTTATAAGAAACGTCTTGGTTTCCAGCATAAAATTCATTACAATTTTAGTCGTATAATGGACTATAAAATAAAAGATATAAAATTTAATCATATTCGTCATGACATCAAAATGTACATTTTAATATGAACAATAAAGAGAGAAATATGCACAATCAGCGATAAGTATAATATAGAGGTGTAATTATGTATATATTTATGAATTTTTTCTACGAACCAATGGGACATAAAACTGTTGTGTTGATAACACATATAAAGATATGTGTTAGTTCGAACTAGCTAATACAGGTATATGTACGTACATACATACAAGTTATGAATGACAAGCCTTATCAGATAATTAATACATATATAGATTAAAAGATACGTCTGGTGCCACATACGCAATTATATATTAATAATACTTTCGATATATTTGTATAATATACTATAATGTCTAATATTATTGCATTATTGCAGAAGATCGGAGCATAATTAAACAGTAACCACTAAATTGTAAGTTTACACCGGTTTATCATATCTGATTTAAAGCTCCAGAATAATACACTTGATTTCAAATGATTAGGAATTTTTTGTATCGTAACAAAAAATTTCATGGACATTTTTAAACAATAATTCTAGATTTGTGATGTAATATAAAAATTAGACTTTTTAAGTAAGAGGTAAATACCTATATACATAAATAACAAAAAACTTTAGTGCAGTTGTCCAGATGACGGGTGCTCATGCGTGTCATTATGCCGACCGAAGTTTTGTCAATAAATAACGGATGTATTCAAATAGCTTTGAAATAATTAATAACATAAAATATTCTCACCTTGGATATTATATGATATATATAACAGGCCACTTCACTGATATAATAATTTAAACCGCATTATAGCAAGTACAGGGAAAATAGACACGTCTTACACAAACTACTGTCGATTGTGGTCGACTGACAAAGTACGGTAAACTGAAGCAGTTCGGTTAACCCCGTTTGTACTTCGGATGAATCCGCTAATGCCGGCAACAACAGGTGTCGATACAGGTGTGTATTCAGGTAGAATGTAGCAACAAATAAAATACATATATTACAAATTACAATTTGTTTTTTGTTTTATTTACAGCAATATTTACAAACGAAACGTACATCAAGATCAGATGTTCAGGCCAAAATTATTAACTATATCTCCATGAAATATTTATACACTAACATAAACATAAATATAACTTAACTGATTTTTATTTTTCAAACAGTTACTTCAGTGGGAATGATCACATATGCTATAATAACATGATGAATTGGCAGTAGAATCCACTATACATGAAATTGATCATGTGGATACGAATTTTCTTATTTATCTTGAAACAAATATTAATAAAATTATATCATGAGAAGAGTATGGTGTTCTTAAAAATGATAAATCAAATGCAAGAAGAATTACAACAATCATAATCTTGGACTATAGTAAAAAATTCAAAATTTAATTATAACGAAAGAAAAACTAAATATGTATGTATCGATATTATTAGTAACGTAAAACGTTACAAATATGTATATTATTTATAGTAGTAACGGTGTTGTATCTTGTTAAATAATTATTAATAAAGCTGGTAGAAAATCCATGAATTTCTTTTCAGCATGGAATCAAGAAACAATTCATTGTTGTTGTTATTGTTGTCGTCGATGATGGAATTACGTACGTATTGTTTAAGGTATGTTCATGAAATACATATAATAGAGGTGTCAGAAATGCGGCGCTAATATAGCACCAAATTATAGTGATTGTATTTCATTTACTGAATTAGTGATTAGACCAGATAGCTGGAACTTGCTAGCCATACTTATATATGAGCTCATGCTTGTTTCGGATGAACCACGGCCTGGCTCGTGGGCGTACGGAAACATTGGAGCAGAAATGCTGTGTATACTACAAACGCTATAGAGATAGCAATCAGGGCATACATAAAGATGTTCAACTCGGGCTGTCTGAATCGATTCTTCCGCAACCATTCTAACACGTCCTTCTCAGACATTAAGTTCCCTACAAACACAACAACACATAAATACGTATACTATGTCTGTACACTATGTACATATAAACAATTATTATCTACCTCTGTATATACTTGGAAATCTTTTACGGAAATATACAATTGCCGGTAATTTAGTAACGCCCCATTTTCGAGCATACCTTGGATCTGCCATTTTCACAAATGTAATATCGAAATTATCAGTTTCACCATCGATATTTTCCAACTTTTCCAAAACTGCTTTACTGTCCGATGTTTCTGCATCGTCTAGTAAATAATATTGTACGTAATTATCACATTTTCTAGCAATTATGAATGAAACAATTATTATACTTACAGAAGAATACTGTAACAAATTCATTTTCATCGAGCAACTTGTCAAGCATTTTCTTATTGACTTCTTCAATTTCATTTTTTATTTCAAAAACATCTTGTGATGTCAGCCAGGATAAAACTTTGTCAGCTTGGTGCAAATCTCCATCATATAACATTGGCACTTTTTTCCGGAAATACACTAGAGATGGGAAAGTGATTATATTGTATTTCTCTGCCGCTTCGGCACTACTAATTTTCACAAAGTCAATGCCAAACAGATCAGCCTCGCCGTCAATATCCTCCAATTCTTCTAATATTTCTTCACATTCTGGGCAATCATCGTCATCTATTAGAAAACATTATGTATGAATATGGATAATTACAATGAAGTGACACACACACACACTTACAGAAGAACACAGCAATCAAATGTGATTCCTCCATAAGACGGTCTAACATTCGATCGTTGACCGATTCAATTTCATCGGCAAGTTCACGGTTGTCATCATCAATCAACCATTCCAGTACAGATTCTTCATTCTGCAAATCCCCTTCATACAACAGTGGATTACCGTTACGAAAATATACTAATGCTGGGAACGTTTTTATAGAATAACGTTTTGCCAACTGTGGATCTTGTATTTTCACCATATGTATACCGTACACATCGCATTCATCATCAATGTTCTCTAGATCTTCTAAAATCTGTTCACAAATATGACAGTTTTCCTTATCTGTAACACAGTAGAACATTAGCCACATAACGGCATTGCTGAAACTTGAAACCAAACCAGTGTTACAATAGAATTAGTTGTAATTCTTATTACTTACAGAAATAGACGGCAAGATATTGAGTTTCCTCTACCATTGTCTCTAACATAACTCTGGTAATCAGTTCAATGCGGTCTTCAGTTTTCTGTTGAATTAACCACTGCAGAACTTCTTCTTCCTCTGAAAGGACCCCTTCAAAAACGTTTGGTGTTTGATTTTCAAAGTAGACCAGAACTGGAAAGTCTGTTACACCAAATTTTTCGGCTATTTCTAAATCCTATAACAATACGGTTGTCGACATTCAATAATACTCACATCAGATAATATACTTAACAATATACCTGTGTTTTAACAAATGTTATACCGTGCCTATCACAGTCATCATCAATATTTTCCAATTCTTCCAAAATGGAGCCACATTGATCGCATTCGTCGCTGTCTAACAAATAATAAATAATTTAACATTGCATTCAAATCTATCTCAGTTTCATTATTATATTGTCAAGATACTTTTTTAAATCTACAAGTTTTTTCGCAAACTAAATTCTAAATGTTGCAGTTATTAAAAGGATGATGTATACAATTTTATAATATAATAATCGTGACAATATTTTCATATTCTATAATATAAATCTTTTAGAACTACTGTCAGAATTAGTAAGTGTAAATGTGAAATGGATAACAATTAGCTAAATATACAAAACAACATAATTAGCGGTGTGTTATGCAAATATTCAGTGATTAGTAGCTGTTTCAGATGGTCAGCGAATCATTCAGGTTATTTATATATGAAATAGTTAGTGCTACAAATTGCTTGGAAAGCAACGCAACAAGTTAGAACTAAATATCTTTATAGTATTGCAGAAGAGAATAATTATATTTAGTACTCATTATTATCATTAATGTTAAGCAAATTTGATCTAATTCCTATATAAAAATATGTAATAATCCTACATACATTCTCTAACATAACTGTGTATGTTATTTATATGAACATTCATTGACTATGCACGCATAATTCTATATAAATGTATTTACACAAAGTTCACAGCAGTTCACAGATTCGAGCAATGGATCATCGTTAACTAAATGTTGACTGACGGAAGTAATGGGGCACTTTTGCGTTTGTTTTAGTTTTGTTAGTGTGTAGTTATCAATTCTCGAAGGAGCACATTGCAAATTAAGCAAATACGTTTGTTGATAAAATAAATCGGTTCACTTCGAGACATCATAACAGCAAGAGTTAATGGATCGTGATAATGTTGGCATGCATGCCTTTGTACAGAATAAAACTGGCCTATTCTATTTGTGAATAATCAATCAATTAATCTATGAAAACTAAAGGGAACGGGGAATAGTGATACCCTCTTCCGTTGGCTCAGCATGTTCCTCATCATTGTGTCCTACTGCTTGATCTTTTTTAGGTCTCTTACGTTGTTGCTTCGATGCGCAGATATCACATAAAGTCTTGTTCCCTACGAAATTATTATTCGTATCTATTGACAAGTCTATTCCTTACACTATTACATGAATGTACGTATATATGCATGCATGAAACATTGAAATATCGTAATACTCGTACAGTAATCATCTATGTATCATTTACGTGTCATTACAGAGACTATAGTTTCTTGTGTTTGCTCAATAAAATGTCATTTGCGAAGCTTTGCAAAGCGCTTACTGGGTTGCACGATCACTTTAGTGTACAATCTGAAATGATATACTAAATGTAAAAGAACTCACAGAAATACACGGCTAAAGATTCAGAATCCTCGATTAACTCCTGTAGGTCATCTCCTTCTAGGGCCTCGATCACTTCGCCAGAAGGGTCCTTCTGGGTGAGAAGCCAAGTAAGTATTTGTTGTTCATCATACAGATCACCTGCCAGTTATAAAATTCAATTTAACATTTTGTGTCCCGTCATAGTGAGAAACGTGTAACAAACCTGCATAAATTACAGGTTCCTTTGCACCCATTTTAAAGAACAAGATAGCTGGAAGTGCAAATACACCAAAGTCCTTAGCCATTCTTTTGTCGTCAATTTTAACAAAATTTATTCCAGCTCCATCTGCCTCATCATCAATATGCTCTATTTCAGCCAATACTCTTGGACATTGTTTGCATTCGTTGCTGTCTGCAAAATAATTTATTATGGTCAACTTAATTTACAACTGGTGCTTATTCTAATAGCGCACATAAAAACACGGCTACGTAGTCCGAAGTTTGACGTATTTTCTGAAACATTTTATGATTCACACGTTCAATGTGGTCAGTCAATTCCATATTCTCCGGATTGGTGAGCCAATCCAGAATTTCTTCCTCATCGTCAATGTCGCCATCATAGTTGATCGCTTTCCCTTTACGGAAATATGTAATACCAGGTGGATTGCGGAATCCAAATTTCTTTGCCATTAAGCGATCGCTCATTTGCACAATTTTTATACCATATTCCGCAGCTTCGTCGTCTATAAGTTCCAGATGTCTAAGTACCCTTGGACTACCTGGATCGTCTTCTTTATCTATAAATAATAACATATATGGGCATATTAATATATATAACAACAAATATTATGATTGACTCACAAAAAATCACAGCTAGAAATTCTTTAGTTTCAATGTATTTAAAGAGTGTATCTCTATCGATCTCATCAATGCTGGCATCATTCTTTTGATCAATCATCCACTCAAGTACATTCATCTCATCGAGTAAATTGCCTGTAACATATCACATAGAATTTCATGAAATATGAGAGAGTACAAATGTTGACAGATATATAGACAAATAAAACAGATTTGAAAGAACAGTGTTATGGAATGGCTTTTCATTGATATCATTGAAATTGATATTAACTGGTTGTTAACATATAACATAGGATTTATCTACTGAGAATGGAACTTACCGATTATATGTACGAGTACATGCCCATAGTTCATTCGCTTAAAATGTAACTAAATGTCTAGTAAGCACTATCTCTATATGGTAGGTACATGCTCTGCACTTCACATCTTCCACTATTCTACAATGCAACGTTGCCGACATACATTCCTAAGAAGTGTTGTTGTGTAGTGAAATATAGAAATAACGTGCGCAGTTTAGTTATAGAAAACAATTTATTTCAATAAAGGTACATATGCGCTAGTTATATAACATATTCATCATTGACCAGGTCGACGCCAGTGTGCTATTCTCGCCCAGTAACGTGATTCATAACAAATACGTGCATATAAAGGGCACACATGTAATCGAATAACAGAGAAGCCAAAAATTATAAATTATTTAACGGTATTACCGCCGAGCATATGATGTATGTGTGTGCATGTGTGTGTGTGTGTATGTATGTAATGTAATGTTAATCATCAATTAATTATATACAATAACAACTAGAGTGGCGTTCGAACCGAAGCTAAGCCACAAACAGTGAATGACAGTCTTTAACAATAGATCAGAGCGAGGAAACACAGATTAGTACAAGTCTCTACAGCTGAATGTTCTTCTCATACCGAACACTGAACGAGCGATGGATGTGATGACAGTTACATTGATGAACACAGTAGAGAAACAAGAGAGAATCATCAAATAATATACATTATTATGTACAATTATCAAAGTAAGAATGTCAGAGAGAGAGAGAGATTGAGAGAAAAGGAGTGTGAATGAGGGTGGGGTCACTTGTTGTTTGACAGATGCCACAGGTAGTGGCTAGTGAGTTGACGGTAGTACATTTAGTGTTTTGGACGGTGAAGCAGTGGAGAGTTGATGTCCCCTTTGGTGGCCGCAACTGCAAATGAGACATGGGTCTCTACCGTTACACTCTTGGAACGCTTGAATGGCGGGCAACTAGCTGAGACACTGGTCACTTATTGACCAGTATTCCAGCCTGTGCCCACCACCGCATTATTATCATCAAAATAGAAAATGCATCTGTTTTTTAAATGAAATTATTGCGTTTCAGAGTTGTCATTGGATACTCTGAGACTCTGCGTAACATTGAACTCGCGTGTTTACCACCACCAAATATATTTACCGCTCCCGAAAAAACCTTTTTTCCCTTTGGAAGCCTTATCGGCTGTGGATTGCACAGTGGTTTTGGACGGAAATTTGTTGGCAGTCTTCACTTGCGCCATGGGTTTACTATTGCTCGCTTGACGTCCCTTGGCAATGGCAGGTTTTCCAATTGTCGCCGATGAACTCATCTTGGCCACTTTGGTTCCACGGCCAACCTTTGACGGACAGCATTGGTACGGTTCATAAGAGTTTTTAGGGAACGAATTTTTTCCGTCCAATCCAACGTAGAAACAGCCATCGCCTGCAGTAAGTAAACATAATGTCAGAAATCCGCGTTCAATGAATTGTCATCAGTTATTTGTTACGCATTCAAATGCACACTACTACCGGCTACGTGCAAGAAACATTCACAGAATCATTTCATCCTCATTTTAGCACATTGATTGAGTTGAGTTAACTAACTAACTGTTTGCGAATATTGCACTGAGAGACTAAAGAGAGTGAGTGATGAAGCTATCTGACACTATGATTCTTGCTGCAGACGGCCACAATTTACTAATTAAGTGGCACATGCACTGACATCACGTATAGAGTAGTACATTATAGGTGCTGGTAGGGTAGACACTCGGGGTTCGGGGAGGAGCCCTGATGTTCAACATCAGTAACAGTAACAGCAACAGTAACAACAACCATAATAATAATAAGAGTGAGAAAGAAGCTGAAATGTAATATGTGGAATGTTCGTCATGCAAACAAGTGGTGTAGTGACACTACGCGAGTAAAATTTCTAACTGGATGGAGTGGGTAGTTGGTATGTGTACTGATTTGTATCAACACTTGTCCTGTGCCAGTGATTTCTGTATTTGTATCACCATCAACGCATATAAATAGATCTCGATAGAGAGACAAGTTACGTCCGATCGAGCCTATTACCTTTAAGGATGTTTCTAACGCTTTTATTATCGTCCTCATCATCCTCATCACTGTCATCATCATCGTCGTCGTCGTCGTCATCGTCATCATCATCCTCATCACTATCGTCATCGTTACCTGCAGGAATTAGTTTACATGCAATAACCAACAATCACGGCTCACCACATCACTGACATCATTGGACTCAACACCCAATACGCATAATGAGCAGTAATTAGCCAATATGAACACACGTAAGCAACAATCACCGAATCACGATCAATTTATCTAGCCTCTCGATCACGTTATTTACAATAATTATTTCACAGCGCGCAGTAGGGAAAGAAACAAAAATATATGAGAAATTCTTACTTTTCTGTTCAACTAGCCATTCCAGAACCTTGTCTTCATTCTTAAGATTACCTATAAAAAACAGCGCAAAGTCGTTATTTATTTGTATCAATATCTATGTTGATACGCCTTGATACTCTTAAATAATTATAACTAACTGACTACCATTAACTCGTGGGAACAATATCTTACCATTGTACATGATTGGAACACCAGTTTCGTAATATACCAGCGCTGGAAAACTGAACACGCCAATTTCAGAGGCCAATTTAGCATCTTTGGATTTAACGAACTGTATACCGTGCTGGTCTGTGTCATCATCAATAGTCTCTAATTCTTCCAGGATTTGTGGACAGGTTTCACATTTATCATCATCTAATAATGAATATGTATAATTAATAACAAACTTGTATATTTAATGAACAAATACTCACAAAAAAATACAGCCAAATGTTCGACATCATTGATAAGAACCTGCAGTGTCTTTCTGTCAACACTTTCAATAACGTCAGGTGTAGAATCACGCAGAGATAAAACCCAATCTAAAATGGCTTCCTCGTGCATCAAGTCTCCCTTATAGATGTCCCTAAATCTATGACGATAGAACGCTAGTGCAGGCAAGGATGATAAGTCGTACTCCTTGTCTATATCATCATCAGAAATTTTAACAAAATCAATATCTTTCTCTTCACACTCGTCGTCAATGTTTTCAAGTTCTTGTAAAATCTTTTGTGACTTCTTGTCGCCTTCTTTATCTGAAAATAAACAAATTGATATTAATTTCTTTCGTACCTGTTCTTCAGTCAATGTAACACTTACAGAAAAACACAACTACGTGATCATTTTCTTCTAAGATTTTATCCAACATACGAGTATTAACTTCTTCAATGCGGTCAGGTATTTCCAAAGTATCCTCATCTGTCAACCAAGCCAGCACTTCATCTTCATCTTCTATATCTCCTGTGTATACCAGTGGTTCCTTATTTCTGAAGAAAACAAGTTTTGGAAATGACTTTATTGCATGTTTCTTAGCCAGACTCAAGTCCTCAGTTGTAACGAATATAATTCCAGTTTCATCCAATTCATCGTCAATATTTTCAAGCTCATCCAAAATCTTATCACATTTCTCTCCTTCCTCACATTTACCACCTAAAATATAATGATTCATTTAGTAAATGTTCGTTTAGAGAACCGTGTATTTAGTACAACTTACTGAAATAGACAACTACATATTCATGTTCGTCTATCAAGTCCTGGAGAATTTCATCGGTTACTTCTTCGATAGTTGCCGTATTTTTCTGTTCAATCAACCATTCTAAGACTTCATTTTCATTCATCAAATCACCCTCATAGAGCGCAGGTATTTTGTCTTCAAAGTAAATAAGTGTTGGTAAGTGGTCAATGCCAAATTCTTTAGCCTCATCTTCGTTGTCTATGCGGACAATTACTATGCCTTCCTTCTCCAACTCATCATCAATATTTTCCAATTCATTTAAAACACGGATATCTTGCTTGTCGTCTTTGTCATCTATAATCCACTAATTGATTATATACATCTGTAAAGAATTAAATAAGATTTTTAGTAGCTTACAAAACAGTACAGCGAGATATTGAGCATCTTCAATCAGTTTGTCCATCATCTCGTCAGTAATTTCCGGAATTTCGCTGTGTCTTTTCTGATGTAACAACCAGCCAAGAAGTTCTTCTTCCTTCATTAAATCACCTTCATACATATGTGGGATTTTCTTCTCGAAAAATACCATAGTTGGAATTGTATCAATACCATACTCCTTCGCTTCTTCATCATTATCGATTTTAACGAACGCAATATCATTTTGATCGCATTCATCATCAATGTTTTCTAATTCAGCCAAAACTTTCTGGCTCTTCTTTTGTTCTTTATCATCTTCAAATAAAAATAATTTAAATTAATTTCAGTATACTTGTAAAATGTAAATTGTTACTTACAGAACAAGACGGCCACATATGGCATTTTTTCAATTATCAGATCTAACATTTCATCAGTGATGTCCTCGATTTCGTCATTCTTTACTTGATGTTCAAACCATTTCAGAACTTTCTCTTCATCCTCGAGATTACCTTCGTACAAAGTAGGTATTCCCTTCTCAAAGTATAACAGTGTGGGAAATTTCTCAATACCATACTCCCTAGCTTCATCAGCATTGTCAATTTTTACAAACGCAACGCTCATCTTATCACATTCATCATCAATGTTTTCTAATTCATTGAGAACTTTCTGTGATTTTCTGTCGTTATTGTCATCTACGGAAACAAATAAAGAGTAATCAAATAATAATTTTGGAAAAAGAAATCTTAATAATGCATGGTAATCTTACAAAATAATACCGCAACGGTTTTTCCTTCCTTGATCAGTTTATCCAACATTTCATCCGTGACATCTTCGATTTCGTCCTTTTCCAGCTGATCAACTAACCATTCTAACACTTCATCTTCATTTTCAATATCACCATCATACATGTTCGGTATTCCCTTTTCAAAATACACTACGGCAGGTAATGAATCGATACCGAATTCGTTCGCAGCAGCTTGGTCGTCAATTTTAACAAACTGTATTCCGTGTTTGTCGCAATCGTCATCAATTTTCTCGAGCTCATCCAGTATTTGTACTGAGTCATCATCATCATTGTCGTCTGAAACCATTTGGACGAAAAAAAGGTATCTTTTGTAATCATTTGTTTACATTTCTAACAGAGTAAAGTTGAACTGATGCCGGTACAAAATTAGCATTGGTTTTGGCAACGAACCACAATACGGATTTATCGGAAGCTGGGATTGATAATTTAACAGATTTATACTCACAGAAAAGTACAACTAAATTGTCTACACTTTCTATTAAAGTGTCGAGAGTCTTGGCTGTGACATCTTCGATTACATCGTCTTCATCTCCGGTGGATTTATTATGTACCAACCATTCGAGAACATCTTCTTCGCGGGTCAATTCATCTACATAATAATTTATATAGTGGAATCAGTCTTGATCAATACTATTGTTACACTTACTCTCGTATATGACGGGTATTTGGTGACGATAGTATACCAGTTTCGGGAGACTGCCTAAATTGTACTCATCCGCGAGTGCTTCGTCGTTGATCTTTACGAACCCAATGCCTAACTGATCTGCTTCGTCGTCTATGTTCTCCAATTCCATTAACACCTTTGCGCATTTCTTGCATTCTGGTTTATCTATTATCCAGCAAAATTAAATTGCAAATAAAGCATGAAGTTCAATTGGTAGATAACTGGTATTTGCATGTATTGTCAACTGTGTCTGCAGAAGCATTATGTAGAATTTAAAAAACTACTAAATACATATGTCCGTCTTTATATAATCATTTATATTAAGGAGGCAATATTTAAAAAAATAATTCAATGATTTATAAGCAATTCAATAAATTGTTTTTATATACAAATGTAATTATTGGCCATGACATACGGACAATATAAATTACCAACACATTAATTTAATAATGAACACATCCGAATAATTTGGCACCAGTTTCGCGACACGGCACGGTACGGTAGCACGTACCACGCTAGTTTCCTCATGTATCCCAGTCTCTGGTATCTAACATTATATAAAAATAACCTGAACGTGTCTCCGATATCCGTCCGTCTGTATGTCAGTCTGTCCGTCCGTATACAATTATATACCGCAGCACGTGGTTTTAGACGAATCGACATTTGGTATATGCAGTGAAATTAATTACTTCCAGTATCCAATGTCAAAATGGCATAAATCATGCAAAGATATGATTATTAAACTACTACGGACATTAAGCACTATTCGTGATTATGATCAAATCAATGAAATAATAATAATAATATGATTTGATTATATGATACTATTGCGACTACTATTAATTCTACATATTATGTACTTGACTAGGTGTTTGAGAGTGTAGTATGTGTTAATTTACAATAATTACTTAAAATATCACTATAGCATATTCTATTTTATACGACACACACGCAACACACTGACAGAGAACGTTGTGTAGCCACAATATCCTCTGTGTAGCGTTAGATATAATTGTTTTCGGTTATGTTCTAGTTGATTATACAAAGAAACGCAAGCTATACACAAATATCTCAGGTCATTTGCTGTACACTTGTATGACAAGTGCAGTACATATTTACAAATGAATCCAAGGATTGTTGTTCCTCACTTGAAGGAATTTTATTTACAATTATTTGCCACGATGTTATTGATAACGGAATGACACATGAATGATATCATCTGGGATATTTGTGTAGAAAGAAATCACATATGAAAAAAACCATTGTTTCTTATGTACAATAAGCATAGTCATTTAACTACTTACTGGATCCAGCTTTGGAACACGTGGTCACGTCAGGACCTAGTCACGTAAAATTACAACACACTGAACTAAGGATTATATACAAGTCGGTGATCTCGATGTATCCTTAGTCTACCAAATGCTATTATTATAACATTGTGTTTTACTATTTACATGTTGTCTATTTAGTAGGTTAAATGAAATTAACATTTTATATACAACAAGTACCCATATACACAAAACAGTTACTGCTCGCAAGTATACTTACAGAATAGAACCGCTACATAATCTGTGTCTTCGACAATTTTTTCAAGAATTTTTGCGTTTACTTCTTCGATTCTATCTGGCAGATCCATGGCTTCAAGACTTGTTAAGAAATCGAGGACATTCTCTTCATCCATGAGATCTCCTGTATGGAAAAATCATTATTATGAAGTTTTGTTCTATGAGTTGAAGCTCCAAACACATTTGTGTATTATTGACATTGAAATACATGATTATGAAACTGTCTTCGGTACTTAATATCATTACAATACATTAATTGAGAGCAAGGAAATTGTATTATTTTTAATCCAACAACGATACTATTTTCGCATGCTGTGAAGCAATCTGCGACTTACTCCCACTCTCCATAGTTTTATGGGAAACAACACGCATAAGTGATATACTGTTGGACCTGGTCCAGTTAAACTTAGCGAGAGCTCACTGAGCGTTCACATTAACAAACTAATTATAATAATTAACTAGAACATGTACATGATTCTTAGGTGCATTGTCAATATAAACCTTCAGAACCTAAGAGCAACTGTTTATATCATCAATAAACATTCAATACAATCAATGTCAGATTTATAATTCAGTTGCAAAAGATTAATTTTGAATAAAAATACCTACCAATGTATAAATATATTTAAACCTAAGATTGTTTTCCCATACAGAAAGCAAGTATTGAAATTACAGGTGATACTTATTAGACGCCAGTTATTTCAGGACCATCAGTTTCACATTATATTTCTATATTATTATCGCTATTTTATATTTTAGTGTTATTAATTATTCATACTATGATAGATGTGATTCAATGTCATTATCATCTGCAGGTTCATAATAATAAAAAAGAAGATTATTGACCTTCATAGATGATGGGTTCCTTGTCGCGGAAGTAGGTGAGAGCTGGGAAGGTCTTAATCCCATACTGCTTGGCGAGACGTTTATCATTAATCTTCACAAAATCCACACCAAACGAGTCTGTGTCGTCATCAATTTTCTCTAATTCGGCTAAGACTTTGTCACATGTTGTGCAACTACGTGCATCTAAATACAAAAGTACAAGTGCATTGTAGATTCTTTTCATTTACAAGGGTCTCATAGGTGATAACTATATCCGTGGGAAACAGCGGTGTCTACAAGTCATATTATGAAACTGAAAATTCCTATTGGACTAACTGAGAATAGAGTAATTATTTTCATCACTAGTCGAACTTGAGAGCAAATTTCAGTTTCTAAGACACGAGCCACGAACACCAATGAATCGCCAAATATTTGCCAACATTGCTCACTCTTTTCTGACGACTACATAGTTGTTACGCGATATTTTTATCATCGTCTATCAATAAACATTTTTTGTTTTACTCTTTTTTATGTCACGTTGATTCAGTGAAAAAAATAATGCTTTAAATATTTTCTAATTTATCTCATTATATATACAATAATAACGTAATGTGTCAAAAAAATGTTAATTATACCTAGTAGATTATAAAGATACTGCTAAAAAAATAGACGCCGCAACTAGATAACGTTAATTAAATAACTTTTACAAAATTAGTATCACAGTCTGAGGCAGATAATGTCAAATATAATCTGGTCAACACAGATAACACCCAGGCAAATAGTTAGGTTTTTCTAGATTGAATTGCCATCTTGGAGCATATCATACTTGTACTGGATGGCACAAATAACAGTGGATGCGTTTGCTTTAAGACATTTCGAGGCACATTTCCTTTCATTTTGGCTTTTATAATCTACATGAAACATATGTTCATGAATCTATATTCTAAAAAAAAATAACCAAAAAAAAAACAGTAGGAACCTTACGCCCGAGAGCGTCTGGCAACGGACGCACGCCATTTTGAAAGCGACGGCGCCCGCCCCATTTTTGGCTATGGGTATCCTGAGAATAGAGTCAGCCGGGCTGACCGGGGATTTCTCAAGTGATCAGTGTTACGGTCGACTTCATCGTCAGTTGTTCCTCAAGCCATGCATTGCATCCGCACAGAACACGCACATACACTGATAGATCGAGACCTTGCATATATCATTCATACAACATCTTCTATACGCATTCTTAGCATTTCATATTGTAGCAGCAAGCCGCGCTAGTGAAGTGGTTTATCAGAATGTGCATGCGATCGCGAAGTTATGAATAACCGACGCTATAGCTACACATGATGTTGGAAACGGATAATACGTAGGCCACGATGTTCGTTCCCTCTCCCGTCTATCGCCGTCTTTATCTATCATCTATGAGTGCAAATGACTAAAAATACATGAATTAGAAGCGGCAGGCAACGGCTGCTGTAGACGAGACAGTTCGCTCGGTAGCTGACGATGAAAGTACACATCGCACGGAGAAAATCTAGAACGCTGACTGTAGCTCCCAAATTTAACAACAGTAGTAGCACAGCCGGGATACTAACTAACCATCCATCTAACTTAGTCACTTAGAAAAACAACAATACGTGGTTACGATTCCGAAAATAAACCGAAGGGGAGCGTGCTTGACATGCCGATTGCTCCCACTCAAACACCTGCCGAAGCCAAATTATCCATCACAATTGTACCACACAGTTACATCATACATATGTACATGCATTGTATGTATCGTATGACATGGACGTGTATATAAACAATAATGTTATCTATTGCACAGACACACTTACACCAGTAAACTGCCACAAAGTCTTTTTCGTTAAGGATTCGTTCCAGTTGTTTGGTGGTGACTTCCTCGATAATAGCAGATGCCTCTGTTGGTTTCTTAGCGGCCAGCGCGGTATCGGGTGCTAACACAAACAGTAACAGTGGCAGGAACAGCACACGCCATGGCCACCACCGCACATTGGGGAACATGGCCGAATTAACTCTTAAACACACACACTCCACACACCACTGGCTTCTTGCAGTGCACCGTTGACCCGCTCCACTGTCGTCGCGACGTTAACACTACGCTGCTCGACGTCCTTCCCACCCCACTACCAACACCAACCAGCGTCCATCGTAACATCGTCGCCGGCGGCAGTGGCGTCGCTACGCTGACGCTACCTTACTCACCAACACACTACTAACTTGTCACTCACATCACGTTACACACACGCACACATACATATGGCTATGTATGTGTGCGTGTGTGTCTGACAACAATACCACATTACATTCGCTTACTAGCCACTGTAATTATTGTCAATCTTAAAATTACTTATAATCATACATATAAGTCTGAGAAACACCGTGTAAATTAACATGTCTTATCAGGCTCGCACTGTTCCGTTACAACTACATGAAAAACTAAAAGATGCCTTTCATTAATTAAAATACAATAATCTATTTACACTATATCCCCCCCCAGCACACTGGTATTAGCTTTAACTATTTTATAAGTTCTCATGTAAATGATCCTTCAGTCAGTCAGTACGGAAAGGTTATTAGTTAAACATGAACGGTTGTCGACAACAGATCAACGTGGCAATCATAGGTGGTGGTTTAGTAAGTACTTATTATCACAACAATTCATTCACTAATTATTGCCATAATTAGAAAATTAGAATTATGACCTTTGAATGACGGCAAAAATAAAAATTGTAATTTTATTACAATTTTTATTTATAATTAGTTTGTTGATAGCACAATTAACATTAATTAATGATGTTTATCAATGTTTATTATTATTTATAATTTATCAATAATAAATGATTTTTAGGTGGGCTCACTGTGTGCCTGTTTTATGGCCGAACGAGGACATATAGTTAATTTATACGAATATAGAAACGGTAAGTATGATAATAATTCAAATATGTATCAGTTTTATAACACCTTTTAATTTATCGTCGTAACGAATTTTAATAATTTTTAATTAATATTCTCGCAATAAATATTAATATTTTTTGTTTGTTGCATGTAGTTTTATTTATAGTTTTATTTTTGGCCAATATTAACAAAGAGATATGTTATAAAATATACATATTTCACGATTAGTATATAATGCATCTCTTATTGTTTTAGATATACGCAAAACAGAACATGTCCAAGGGAGGTCCATTAATTTGTCAATGTCTGCCCGAGCGAGATGCGCCCTGAAACAGGTAAGACTTGAAGACCATCTGATACTGGAACATGGTATCCCTATGCAAGGACGCATGATTCACAGTTTGGATAACTCAAAACATTCCATTCTCTATGATGTACGCACTAAGCAGGTAATGTAACTCCCCCCATTAAAAGGTAAAGATGTAGATACAAATGTTCTATAATTTTATAGTGTATCTATTCCGTGGGACGAAAATATTTGAATGAAGTTTTATTGACTGGTGAGTTCAGTTCAGAGTAAATTATTCGATACCCTAGTAGGAGTATCAAGTTACCTAAGGTATTAGTAAAAATAAGGTTTCGCTTCATAATGAAAACGGTACAATGAGACCTATAGATCGTGTACCATATATGTGGTAATATATTAAACCGCATGGAAAATCCATAAATAATTAGTAACAATATTTGTTTACGCGGTTTCACGATTTGAAATAGGATATAGGTTACTCTGTGAAAAAAATTTAAATAAAAGTAAAATTATTCGCCTGCGGTGTCAGATATCCAATCATTGTTTTGTTTCAGCTGCGGAGAAATATGATAACGTAACACTTCATTTTAACCACAAGCTGGTAAATGCAGATCTGGACGAAGGAATAGTCACCATAATGCAGTAACTTCATCACTTAACTATACTAAGTATAAATAAAAATATTTGTTTTTGTTACAGAACCCAAACTAAACAAACCATTGAAATCACCGCGGATTTAATAATTGGTGCCGATGGTGTATTCTCAGCTGTGCGACGAAGTATGTTGACACAGCCATTGTTTGATTTCAACCAGAAGTACATTGAACATGGATATTTAGAATTGTGTATTCCTGCGTTGGATAATAAAGTATTGTATTCACATGCAGTAAGCAAAGGGCGTTAAAACATATTTCCATTTTCAGTTTGCAATGGAAGAAAATTATCTCCATATATGGCCGAGGGGTGAATTTATGATGATTGCACTTCCAAATCAGGACCGCACATGGACTGTTACATTATTTATGCCTTTTGCGAAATTTAAATTACTAGATACTAATGAAACACTGTTAGCATTCTTTCAAAAATATTTTCCCGACTCCATAGAACTAATAGGCAGGAAACACCTGGTGAATGATTTCTTTAAAGCAACACCATCACCATTGGTGTCTATCAAATGTCATCCATATCATGTGAGTGACAGAGCTGTCATTATTGGTGATGCAGCTCATGGAATGGTACCTTTCTACGGTCAAGGAATGAATGCTGGATTCGAGGATTGTTACATTCTGGATCAACTAATGGAACAGCATGAAGATAATTTGAAAGCCGTTCTTCCCGAATTTACTAAAATTCGGTATAAAGATGCGCACGCCATATGCGACTTGGCCATGTATAATTACATTGAGGTCAATTATATTACAACTTACTGAATATATTATTTAAAAAAAAAAAAATATTTTTTTCAAATTTTAGATGCGTGATTTAGTAAACAAAAAGTCTTTTCGATTACGAAAAAAGTTAGATGATTTTTTATACTGGTTATTACCAGATATCTGGGTACCCTTGTACAATTCGGTATCTTTTACTAGAATGGGCTACCAACAATGTGTCAACAATCGGCATTGGCAAGATAAAGTAAGTATTCGCATTCTATAGAATTCAAAAATAAAATAGAATTTAGTAGTAGACCAAAGAAAAAAACCGGATCGACTCTAGGACTTTATAACTTCGGGAAAAGAAAAAATATTTAAATGAGCAAAGCTTTAAATTAAAATAAATATCATATTTAATTATTATATTGTTTTCATTTTAGGTCATCAAACGTGCTTTTTATGTATTTTTTATACTTATATTCATCATTGGATCAATGCTGTTTATATCAAGTGATAAAATACTTGATATAATTGAAACATTAAAACTTTTATATTACCATTATACAATTATTGGATAGCATTACAATGTTGTTTGAAAAGGAATTTAATATTTACAGAATAATGAATGTATAAAAGTTAAAGTATAAAATAGTATGTTCATTAACTTTGTGAAAATCCATAATTAATTAATTTTATATATACATACATATATATATATATATATATATATATATATATATATATATATATTTATATAAATTACTTTGTTTTATTTTCACGTGCTTTATTTTATACCACAGCTACATGTTTCGTCAATATTGTGACATCTTCAGGCAATAACAAAAACACCAAACAAGAATTTTAATAAACATTTACTAAACCTAGTAAATGTATAATATTGTTTTGTTGTTTATTAAAATGCCTGTTTGTTATTTTTGTTATTGCCTGAAGATGTCACAATGTTGACGAAACCTGTAGCTTTTGTATAAAATAAAGCACGTGAAAATAAAACAAAGTAATTATATATATATATATATATATATATATATATATATATATATATATATATATATATATGTGTGTGTGTGTGTGTGTGTGTGTGTGTGTGTGTGTGTGTGTGTGTGTGTGTGTGTGTGTGTGTGTGTGTGTGTGTGTGTGTGTGTGTGTGTGTGTGTGTGTGTGTGTGTGTGTGTGTGTGTGTGTGTGTGTGTGTGTGTGTGTGTATTGTACATATATAATTAATTAATTTTGTATAAAAGTCACATGATTTCTCTGGTTGCATTCCGTAAACATTCCATTTTAATTATATTTTTCATATTTCAAATTACATTCATAATACGAAAGCTAACATAAGAGATATAATTGAAAATAGTATTACGAATATTTTAATATTTATGTATTTATGAATGTATGGCGCAAATAAAATAACATTTTGTTTTTTTATATAAACATATCTATTTACAATAATATATAAAAGCAGGAACTAAGAATATGTAAATAATACTACTTATACAAAGTATATAACAATTCATAATAAGTAAACAAGCCTCGATTATTATCAATTGCTCTCTTATTCTATAATGAGTTCCGTTTTTTCAGGGTTTTCCACGTATTTGTATTTTTCTTGTTCGAATAATTTAATCAAGTGTTCTGTGAATTTTGCATGTAATTCTGATATTTGTTCTTCGGTGGGGTTCTGTACACGTTCCACTTCAAGTGGGGGTCCCACTACAAATAAATAAAACAGTAAATATATGTATGAACCATTTATAATCCCACATATTTGAACTTTACATACCAACTGTGGTAATTGGTGATCTTCTTGGAACAACGCCAAAGTTATACTGAAAGAAACCACGACCGATAAACATTATCGGAGCAATACCGGTTACTTTCCGCAGAAACTCTTGCAGTTTCCGCAAAAATGATCCCTCGGGATTTTCAACTTGGTTAAACAGATCAGTTTCCCCGAATGAAATAACCGGTACTAGAGGTGCTCTGAAAGATACCACCTCATTCAATAAACACACAGACAATATTTATATAATTATTATGTATATGAATTTATACCCATTCCGAAGTGCTAACTTTACGAAACCTCTCCTTCGTTTCAAAACAATGCGGTACTGTCCTGGACGACAGTAAAATGATTCTGCCGCTCCACCTACTGGCAGCACTGCGGCTCTACCACTGCCCGAGTCCCCCAATAAATAATCTAGACTTTCAGCAGATGCGGAGCAAGTACCTTCAATAGCAGAGGAATATGTTACATATTTTTATTTATATAAATCGAATATACAAATAACTCACCAAGACCAAAAATGAATTCTCTAAAGAATGGTCTGTTGAAATGCACACCTAGTGTTAGCATATACGGTGTCATGCCGGGGAATAATTTGTCCCACCCGCATACATCCGTAGCGAAGCTACAGAAGGGCCCAGTGCACAATAGACCATGAGGGAAACAGCATAACAAGTAATTCCGAGACGGATCCAAATCCGCGTCAGCCGTGCGTTCCAGTTTCACAGGGAAATAGTCTCGGAACAAATGCCACCAGCCCAAATTCCGCACCCATTTACTCCTATTATTTTATTAACAAAATTAATGCAAGTGACGTTCGTTATCGATGCCAACTCGCGCTGTTAATATGCATTGTATTGTATTTACATCATATTTAGGTCACTCGATATGTATTATAATAATAATATTAACCGTGAATTTGTTTCAAAAGATAGTTGGATTCGAGAATCGCACTTTGCACCAAGTCAAAAGTATGACAAAAAAATTATCTACTGACTAATTGATGACGCAATTAATTTTGCGGAATCGGAATTTTCTAACAGAAATATGATAAGACGCAAATTATAACTAATCAATGTACTGACAAAAATATTCTGTGTTACAAAAAAGAAAAGAACTGACCTGCGTCCTCCCAGTTCACATGTTTGCTTGTCGTAATAGATCCAGATTATATATACTAAACCGAGCCAGTAGTATCTAGTGAATATGATGATATACGCCATTAAAAGTAAACCTACAAAGCCACCCCCAATGAGTGTCACTATCCATGTTGCTGCGGCCAACGTCTGTAACCGTCTCCGCATTGGTATGTTCACCGGGGCAAATTTTATTCCCAGTATATTCATTGTTCCAACTAGAAACAAAAATACATATTAAATATTTTTATACTATTTTCATATCATAAATGTATTAACAATATCAAAATGTTATTATGATTGAAAACATTCGTCCAAGGTCAAAATAGATGTAAGTACAATTTTTAAATTACACAAGTTTAAAATAATTGGCGCAATTTTTGACAATAATAATAGTAGTAATGATTACATAGATTTTCACAAAATTATTAATGCGATATAATAGATATTGTTATTTTAGGTAATATTAGTTTTTCAATAAGTCCAGCACTAAATCATATATGACACGTTTATCAATTTATTAAAACTAGAAGTAGGTGTAACAGAAATTATCTCGTAGAAACTACTTTATCCAAAGGTGTATTTGATCACTTTAAAGATAATGCGTTAAATAAATATGTTATGTACAGTAATGGAAAATAGTTTTAAGAAAACTTTTTACAAATTGAAAAATGTTTTTTCACTATTACCACAATTTTGACATTATAAAACGCCATACATATTATATTATATTAATAAATACACAATTATGAAAAAAAAAAATTTATGTATTCTTCATAAATAATATATAGAACATAACTTAGATCTAATTAATAAATAAAATATTTATTTTGAAAACAGTTCGTTGCAAATATTAGTTAAGAGACGCGAAAACGTACAGAGACGCAGATACAGTCTGCGAGTTCAAGGTACATAGTACTATCGTATGTACTATATTTATACATACCTATATCACAATAATAAAACATTCACACTTGTTTTCCATAATAGAAGAATAAATTCTAACGTATTTCAATGGAATATTCATTATAATATGAAATATGTAAACCTATGAATCACGTAAGTTTGATATAAGATCCAATATATGCACTTATATTAATTAAATATAAACATATTTGACATTTATAAATCATTTACACGTGGTTCAAGTAGTCATAGCTATGACAATTCATTCTTGGAACGTATTACTTCATATTGTTTTTTCCACTAATAAGTAATAAGTTTCTGATAAACTTTAGCGAGAACTTTTAATTATATACAAATGTATATTTAAAAATTAACTAGAAATTGGAAGATTTTAAATAAATATATATATATATGAACACAACATACCTTTTGGGGTAATACATATACAAAACACAATGCACTGTACACAAGATAATCTGTACGTTTTAATAACAAACTGGCCGATAAGTTTCAATTAAAAATTTGCAATGTTATTTAGTCGCGCGAGTTCTAGCCCGACATACATTGGAACACACACGCGCACTGTTGAACTAAGCGTTAAACGCTCTGCTGTGCAATGAGAGCATGTAACGATGTAGAAAGAGATAAAGTATAGGATACAGTAACCAGCAATGCACCGGACGCTTGTGAACTGTCGCATTAGGCGCCTATATATAGGCGGTGCCACAGATATACATATATATGAAGCCACGAGGGCGTTAACGAATCATACGAGACCACAATTTTCCGCATCGTTCATTATCAAAAGAACAGACAGATACATCTAGGCTAATTCAACTCGATTTCGCTTTTATGAACTACTATGAGAAATGAACGCAATTTCAATTAAAAGCAGCACAAATGATTATCTTACAATTTAATATTCAATGTAATCTGCTATCTTCATTTCTTGTTTAATAGCAATTAGATTTATAAAGCATCATTTGGCAATGTGCTACTGAATATCAATAATGGCAGCACTCTATGTTATCATTAAAACAAATATAATTAACAAGTTATTTATTGTGATGCAACACTAGCTTAAAATAGTATAATATAATGTATGAAAATACAATAGTACATTTATTTGAAAACAATAATAATTTAGTTATTTTCCACTGGATCTTCACGGGTATAATACATGGAATCCAAATACATTCTTGCAAAGTCGCCAACAATTGAACGATCCGATAAACTTTGAGCTACTCCATAAATAGCCATCTAGAAAAAATATTTGCAATTTAAGTTTCAAATAAGTATTGGAATTAAAAAAAATTCATGATAACCTACCTTTCCTTCAACCGGTTCGCCTGGATTCTTCAAAATTTCTGTCACTTCTTTTTTAACGTCATTAATAAACTTGTCAGCTACGCCGAGTTGCGTATGCATATGTGTCACGCAAATATGAATTCTGTAAAACATATTATTTATAAGCATTATATCGTTGCAAGCGTATAAATTAATATTTACCCCGATGGGAACTGTAAAACATTTAAATTCCATCCAAGTTTACCAAGAGAATCGGATAGACGGTAAATATCAAACACTTTGGAACCCAGTGCGATAACTGACGTTGCCGGTTTGCCAAACACGTAAATACCATCCATAGAACGTAAGCTAAAATTACGAGAATATATGCGGGTCAATATACCTGGTTTTACTATGTCAATGTGTATTATTGTTACTGTTTCTCTATGTAATGGGTAGTATGAATGATGTCCCTGGTAGCTTTAATATAACCATCATTGCCGAAATGTAACATGGTTGCCCAGCATGTAGCTATGATACCGCCCGCACGAGACCCACCAACAGTCGGTGACCCGTACACGCCGCCTGGCCAGTCTGTAGTTACCGTGAACTGATGGTGTCGGTATTTCATTTCTCGATACAAAATAACCGACGATCCTTTCGGCGCAAATCCGTACTAAGATGTACAATGCATGAGTCAAATATTGTGCTATATTATAAAGATAGTTTACCTTGTGCGTATCGGCTGAAATACTAGTAACTCCAGGTAACCGAAAATCGAATGGCGGCAGTGGGTAACCTGCATCTTCCATAAAGACTATTAAAAATCCTCCCAAACATGCATCCACATGCACTGGTATGTTATACTTGACTCCTAAGAAAGATATTGATTCTATGTCATCCATGGTGCCGTAGGGGAAGTTTGGTGCCGAACCCACCAACTAAATACAAATTATTAAATTCTACATGTATTATTTGCACAGTATGTGTTGTATTAATTAGCGTACCATCACGGTATTGCCGCTGATCGCCTTCTCCATAGCACGTAAGTCTACTTTTGTTGTCACAGGGTCAACAGGTACAGTCTTGACACTTAATCCCAGATACTGTGCCGCTTTATCGAAACCGGTGTGCGCGGTGACAGGCATTACGATTTCAGGTTTCCGAACACCGCGAGTGGCCCGGGCAAAATCTCGATAAGCTTTGCACGCCATTATAATAGATTCTGTACCGCCAGATGTCATCTATCGAAAATATTCTATTACATATGTACATATATACGATAATATACAATCATTTACGGTTCCGCAAGCATCCGTATCGCCATGAAACAAATTTGCAGCAATTTTCACTACTTCAGCTTCCATTTTACAGACGCCAGGGAACACATCAGGATGTAACGGATTTGTGTAGGACGCAAGTCCATACACCTTAGTTATCAAATCGACAAGTCCTTGATTATAAAAATACACAGAACCAGAAACTCGGCCATTTTTCCAATCGTAATGTCCTATAAAAAATTAATGTCGTTTCATTTATAAATAATACACATATATATTGTTCACACTGACCTAAATTTAAATTATCATTTAATATTTCCATGATTTTGTCATTGTTAAAACCATCTTTAGGCAACGATGTAATGTATCGCATGTGATTAGTACGTTCTTCCACATCCCGTATAAAGCCATTAGATACTTTTTCCATTTCAGTATCTAATCTACGTTTTATACTGGGTATTAAGCGAGCTACTTTAAATACAGTCTTTTTTCCTCGAGTGAGTAAACCTAAATCCATATGTGGATAGATAAAAATGCGGCGAACATTAATATTAAAACTAAAGACAAAATAATTACATATTGAAGGAATATAGTATCACACTTACTCTCATCTTTACAAAGAAAATCCCACAACCATACAGATGCAAGCACCGAAGATGTAGTAATTGTCACAATTTGCCATGGTTCTTTATCAGCAAAATTTGAATTAATTGCAGCTTTTAAGCTACGCACTGGTAAGGATACCAAATCCATATTACAGCTGAAAATGAAATTACGTTATTTCAAATAAAATGAGATATCTAATATTATTTAACCTATATATTCAGACACAAGATTAATGCCAAGTGCAAGTTATAATCGTTCTAAAGTACGGGCAAAAGTGGACTGACTTATAAGTTCCTCTTATCTCAATAAAGATACAATCTATTAGCATTTTATCACATTACACTATTTGCAATAATGTTTTACTATTTTCAATTCACACTTCAATACCTCTTCTCAAGCTGTCAAATATGACAATACCAGTGACAAACAAACTTTTACCATTTATGTATTATTTGTTTTTATAAATCCATTTTATAATGCAAGGACTTGAAATTTGTTTTCTTGCCTCGTTTTATAATTTACTTTGTTTTTATAAATAAAACCGTAACTGTAAGTAATTAAAAAACTAGATTCGGTACAGACCATAGATAAAATAATACTAGTACAGATACCCATGTCTGTAGTTCATAGAGCAGTTAATAGATCATATATACTGATATGACTTGATAATAAATTATTTAGCCATAATGTACAGATTTTTCAATCATTTGTAACATTTAGTAAAATTGTATTCTGTGACCAACATTGGCCGGTCGTATTGCGGGCTTGCTTAACCTAACGAATAAACCTTACACTTTTGTTTTCCCGTTTCACTACGGTAACGAACGACCTTTTGAACTTTTTATGCCTCTACCCCACCCTAACGAATAAATCTTTTGCATTTGTTATGCCCTTACCCTACCCTAACAAATAAACCTTTTACATTTGTTATGCTCCTACACTACCATACGAATAAACCTATTACATTTGTTATTGCCCTATGCACGCTAACGAATAAAACGTTTATAATTGTTGTGCCCCTACACAACAATAATGAATGAACCTTGAATTTTTCAATTAAAAGTGTATACTCTTATATATTGTATATTGGTATCGAATAAGTCGCGATAAGTAATGTTATGTTACCATAACAACTTGCAAACAAAACTGTTATACATTTTGACTTGCAGACAGACGTATTTGTGACAATAAATATTCATGGCGGAAAGATTAATTTCAGTTAATAATACATTAGTAAAATACGACAATCCAATTTTAATTACACAGCATGAAGACAAAAAGTTTAAGGTGAATACGTTTGAAAATATATGTGTACCAATTGTTATTTACTTCAAATTCTGTTAGGAACGTGACGATGTTAACTGTACTGGGAAAAAATCTGCTCCGCCTGCATCGGAAATTCACCAAGAAACTGAAGAAATCTTGAATAATATATTACCGCCAAGAGAATGGGACGAAGATGGACAATTATGGCGACAACAGGTAAATGAATACACATGCACATAACGTTCTGTGATTAATTGATTATTTTGTAGGTATCTACAACGCCTGCTACAAGATTAGATGTGATTAATCTACAAGAACTGTTGGATATGCGGCTTCAGCAAAGACAAGCTAGAGAAACTGGCATCTGTCCAGTTCGCCGAGAATTATATTCACAATGTTTCGGTATAAAGATTTCATTTGTAACTCACCTGTGCATATGTTTATAATTTTTGGATATGTTTGTTTAGATGAACTTATACGTGAGGTAACTATCAACTGTGCTGAAAGGGGACTGCTGTTACTACGGGTACGAGATGAAATACGCATGACCATGGAAGCCTATCAGTCCTTGTATTGTAGCAGTATTGCATTTGGTATGCGTAAAGCACTGCACGCCGAACAAGGCAAGGCTGATTTGACACAAGAAGTGGAAGAATTACAAGAAGCGAAGAAAGATCTAGAGAAACAAGTGATGGATCTACGAATGAAAGCCGAACAAGTGGAGAGACGGGCGAATGAAGTGAGAGAAACGGAAGACAAAAAACATAACGAGGAAATTCAATTTTTAAAGAAAACTAATCAACAGCTTAAGGTAAACTAAACATTCTAAATAAATAAATGAAACAATAAGTTAATAATGAATCATGTTCTAGGCTCAACTCGAAGGAATTATTGCACCAAAGAAATAAACACTACGAAATTAATTTGTGAACACTGTGCAAATGATTAAAATAGAAAAATTAATAAATAAAGTTTTATTGAGCGTCGAAATTAAGATTAAAACATACATACAATATGTTAAAATGTTTATTAATCTTTATTTACATTTCTTACGATTAAAATATGAAGGAAATATTTGTAATATACTTTGAATAATTTAGGACAATATGTTTTAGTAATTAAATATAACTAACATAAATTTTATAAATATTTAACCATTATACGAATGTTACGGTATCAAATATCTGGATGAACATTACCTGCAATTGCACCAATAGGCATAACGTCAATACAGTTATGGTGAAATAAAATATTATTTAAATACTTTGTACAATACTCAACACGATACAATCATGATTGCAAGTAACAATAATAATAATTAATCGATAATATTATGAAAAATCCCAAACACCTGTGTCACTGTGTGTGATGTCATTTGTGTGTGTATAAAAATTAAGTAAACGTCTATGTACTTATAAAATGAATGTATAAATAATACGTAATGTATGTATGAGTCCATGGTACTAAATAAAATAACTGGCTCCCATCCTCCTCCGTATTTAGTGTTTACCTCTCTTGGATCGCTTACGTTTCTTCTTCTTATTAGTCGGCGCACCCAACTCCTCGCCCGGTGTCGGTGTAGTGGGCGTGACCGGCTCGTCCTCATCATCAATCTCCGCGTCGGCCTGTTTTTCTTCATCGTCGTTCTTCACATTACTTCCATTCAGAATAGTAAGGTTGTCTTCGGGCTGTGTCAGTTCCAGAGAGATAATCTTTTCTTGCAGTGTTTCGACCTTTACAGTAACACAAATAGGTACATATTATGCACAATCCTTGTCAAATCATATTCTCAATAAACCTTATTATTCTTTTCTGTAAAACGTAAAGCAAAAAAAGCTAACAATTTCATTGAAATACTAATTTTTCAAGTAGTTATACACTGTATAATATTTTATTTGAAAAATAAAGAATTCTTCGAAATTTGTAGACATTGTACCGAAATAATGAACGTCGCTTGTTTTGACAGGCGAAATAATGAAAGTAGTAAATAATAATGATGTTAGTAAGGCGTAAAGTAAATAATAAACTAACCATTGAGGGTGTGCAGAGTGAGCAGAGAAGTGATGTATAATAAATTAGAGGGGGGTGGGGTGGAGAAGACAATAAAGAGAAGTAAGCATGAGAGAGTGCCACATGCCGCATGCGTAGATGTCGCTGTGTGTGTAGCGGGGGTTGTGGATGTGTTCCTCCGGTGTTTGTGCTGCACTTATACCTCTCTCTCGATCAGCTTTTCCACGTACTCTACAGTCCTCACTTTTCGTTCGCCCGTCGATTCGTCAACATATTCTTCCGTTTTGCGGGTAATTTTTTCATCGACGACTTTCTCGGATTCTGTTACTTTCGTGTTGCCGGGGGTGCTTCGTACTGCGAGTTTAGGGAAATCTGCACTAGAAGGTCTCAAAGCCATTCCCGCCCGCAGCTAACGGGAATAACAAACAATGCAACACACACGTTTACCAACCACCACAGAATCTCACATATTAATCAATTATTATAAGAGAAAATTCAATACATATTAACAAAACAACATCATGAAACAGCAGATCAACTAATATTCATTCTATATGACTGTATCTGCGGTGCTAAAACGACATGGCGCATTATTAGAACTGACCGATAAATATAATTATAAAGATATATGAGTCAACTATTAGTAACTGTCATTAAATATACTCATTCAATTTGTCAAAACAAAAGTATGTGGTTAGTTAAACATTCACAGTTTAGTGCTGACCGTGCTAAACGTTTTAATTCACAATGAACTGATGCAATAAGATGTTATTACCTCTTGACTGTGCATTTGGTCTTCGGCATCTTCGACTTTGTCAGTGGTATCAGCATTAGGATTTGTGCTCACCATGTCACTCATACTTTTAATGACCATCTGAGCTTGTATAGCATCCTGTACACAGGTTAGAAGTGTTGGTTAATTAGATAAATACTTCTATAGACATGTGTGGTAAACTTACTTGTTCCAATGATTTTAGTCTTGCCTGGCGCCAAGCCGCTCGTTTCTCTGCACGCAACGCTCGTTCTTCTGCTGGTGATAATTCTTTATCATCTTCATCAGTGAGTAGTCCTTCCTCGCGCATCTGTTCTTTCAATCTTCTCTCGGCTTTAACTGTTCTCACGACTCCTATATTCAGTGTATTGGACTTGAATCTAATGGAAGTAAATAAACATAATTGTATCACATTATAACTTCAAAACGAAAAGAAATACGCAAATTCTCTTTGCACCATTGAATGTGTCAGTATTACAGTACATACTTCAGAGAAGCAGCTTCATCACACAGTTCATCGTCTGCTTCATCCAATCCTGCCCATGATTTTATCTCAGATCTCGATAGAGATGCAATCTTTTTATCTTCTTCAGCTTTCATTCGCTCTACCTCATCTTGACTGAGAAAACTAAATTTCTTGTCTGTCAAAAAGAATACAAGACCAATGTAACAGGTATTACATATATAATAAAAATTAAAAGCAAACAAAAATAACTAAATACAAGCGTTAATATTGAATATACAGCAAGATAAATATTTATATAATTATTAAAATATTGTATTGTCATCGAAACTAGGCATGTGTGCAAAGTTTCAAGTGGATCAAATATTTGGTAGCGTATCAAAATTAAAAGATTCAGTTAACTAACTAACAAGTGAAATTAAATAAAAGCTTGTAATTGTAATTAATTCTATGTAAGGATAATGATTAACTACCTGATTTCGGCGAAGGTTTGTGACTTTCTTCCATAGCATTTTCGAAGAATTTTAACTTGTCACTCACAGACATTTTCGGCGTGTTTGTTTTCGGTGATTGTGGGGGCTGGATTAAAGTAACATACAAACATTATTAATATGAAAGATTATTTAGTACCTATACTTAATTAAACATATTTAGTAATACATATATACAATTGAGATCTAAAAACAAGATACATTACAAAAAAAAAACTCCACCAAATTATATTTTAATTTTATAAAAACTATCATATACGGAATAGCAAATAACCAACACCCCAAAATTTGGTTCATTATTAGAAATAATAACTCGTATAGCATGCGTTTCAATATTTACCATAAAACTCATCAAGTGTTAATTTGATGTAAGAATGAATTATCAATTAATACTACTAGATTTGTTGGCTAAACTATCTACAAAGTACAATAAAACCCACCTCTCGGTTTTTAGTCTGTATATCCAGTATTCGTGCATTAGAGAGTTTCGTTCCAGTTTTAGGTTCCGTAACTTCCACAGCAGAAGTAGCATGCATGGCAATGTTTACAGGAGCGGACTGGGCGGGGGTTTGTACAACGGGGGCCGTGTGAGCGCTCTTTGAAGCAATGTTAGTTGCAAAATGGGCAGAGTAACGGTTAGGTTTGACAGGTACGGGGGGTGGTTGTCGAATGTCGGTATATGACATGGTTTTCTGCATGTACAACTGATTTTCCGGAACAGTGACTGGTACCATACGCTCGGTGATCGGTATGTAGGGGTAAGGCACAAAATGGACGGGTTGATGATGGGCGTATGGATCAGCGAACATGACTGAGTGGGTCGGTGCAAACTGAGACTGTACATAGGTGTTGGCCGATGTGACAACACGACTATTAGGGACATGATACATAGGAACAGCCCTCGGCATCGTGGCATAGTTTGTATTCTGCATCGCTAGAAGAGGCGCCGTCTGCATAGGACTGGACAATATCTCCAACGGAGTTGGAACACTGTGCGGCGATGGTAAGCAAGAGTACGTAGCGGATACGAGAATAGATTCGTCTTGTGCTGCCGCGTCTTTATGAATGATATTACCGATTATTGATATCGGTCTCTCATTTCGCATATCATCGTCATACGATGAAGGGGTGTGCTCTGTAGATGGTGTTTTAATCGCAGAGGGCGTAATTAAATTCAACGGTGAATCGGTTGGTATGTCAAATATTAGAGAGGAACGCGGTGGTAATGTGTTAAAATTGACAGGCGGTGGAGTCGAGTTGTTATTATTGTGTGTCTGTGATTCAGGAGGCCGGGAGAAATTCACGGATTTCACTCTGTTTGTAGCTAGTGCTGACGGTGGATTGTGGACCATATGCCCGGCTACTATGCCCGATGTGTCAGGATTGGAAGTGTCGGAATGTACGGGGGAATTGGAAGCTGTTGGATTTAGTATGGTGGGCGTATCGTTAAACTGGACATGCGCTCTGGTACGGCTAGTAGGTAAAGTTTGATAATGCAAGTCACCACCACTGTCATCATGCAGATTATGTTTATTTTGTCTCGGTAGCGTCGAAGAGACATGCGAAATTTCAGATGTCTGCTGCGTTTTAATTGTATTCTGCTCACCCATATAAACAAATTATTGAATTAGTACATACATCTCATTCATTCGTTTACACTAATATTATGAAATAACAAATGTTTACAGATTATATGTATAGATAAACATACACACACACACACACACACGCAAGCACACGGCGCGTTATTACATGTTAGTTGCAGCAATGAATTAGTTATATGCATCCAATGTAATCAATAAATATATGTACATAACATTCATTATATTAAATATATTATACATAAACATGGTAAAATTCTCCATAAATGTATACAGTTTAGACGTATGTTATTCTTTTTCCATCTCATATATATTTATACGGTGCTCAAACATACACATACGCGCGCACACACTCACACGCAACGCACGTACATTACATAATATCAACGCTGTAATGACCGGTAACAATTGAAATATAATATATGTAGATATTTATATAACATTTAACATTTATATACAGATAAAAAAGACGATCTAGTGATATTGATCATAATATGGAATAGCTTCCACTGAAATCATTATTTCGAACCGATTTTAGCACCATATAACTCCGAAACGGAAAACAATCATTGGTTTAACAAGCATGCTGAAATTCTTTCTCTTAACGTCATCGCCTTTTTTAACTCTATTCACGACTTGTTTCATACATAACATTAAAATAATAATAAGTAATTTGCAAGTACCGCACATACAATAATTATAGTCCGCCATAGTATGTTCATATTTATAACAAAATTTCGTTTAAATAAGCTTTTAGTGAATTTACGGAGAAGTCTTTTTTAAAAGTGTTAACTGATATAAATGTGTAAATGGTACACACTACATAAAAGCAAATAATTTGATCTTTAATTGCAAGTCTCGCGGACATTATATGGTACTAAAATCGATATAGTTCACCACTGGCATATTATACATGTGCATACGAATACGAAAATATAGAAGAATCGCATTTAACTATAATTATAACAAACAGATTGACAAATTGAAATGGAACATTGTATAAAATTTTAAATATGGCAACAACGGTGTATCCACAAAGCTAGTTATATAAACAAACAGATGTACTGTAAACTTTAACGTTGACATATAATGAATAATACAACAGGTCTATGCTATATACAAATCACGGAATAACACAAATGAAATATTCAATTAACTTACACATATTTAGAATAATCTCTACGCCGAAAACAAATTAAATATTCAGCATATTTCTGGACAGCACTGTTCTTATTACTACTGTAAACATTAGCAATTATTGATGATATTCACAGTTGTTGAATGGACCTTAATGTTATGCATTTATGTAGGGGAGCAATGAAAGTCCATATGAATATTGCGCCGGAAAATAACTCCAGTATCATAAATGCGCACAAGAAATAGATCCAAACGAAAAAATTCGCTATAGAAAAATACGTAAAGCCATAATGTGACAAGGATATTTAAAATACTGACTATGTGCGTATTTTTTCGTGTTTCTTCTGCGCATTTATGACAGTAGGAATTTTTTCTGTGCCTAATTTTCGTGTGGATATTTTTCATGTGCGCTTTTGCATAGAACCATTTATATATGTATATAATAGTAATAGATAGTGGATATTTCAACTAAATATTGCCGTAATATCATCTTAGTTTATACATAGCGATATATATCCTATCGAGCGTGTATCAAATATCCATAAAAAAATATTTGGCATTGAAATATATCTACTTTGTGATCCCATGTCAACATCTGTAGTTTAATTTTACACACACCCGCACGCGCACACACACACGGATACTTTCATTATTATTATTAACGAATATACATTTGTAATCACACACGTATTAACAACGTTATAAGTATAATGAACAACAATGTAACAGAAGGAACGAGTCGGCAGAATTGTTTAAATAATATATGTGTCACGGTACACTAAATATAATACTGATTCTTGCCAGTACAAAACTGTTCTGTTACATATTGTATACATACATTTACAATGAGAAAATAATTCATTTTATGAAAAAATTTAAATAAAAAAATAAAGAAAAAATACCGGCTCATCACTGTCTATAAGTTAATACTCTCAAAATTCTGAATGTGGTGCAAATAGTAAAATAAATATATTTTAGATTCATTTTCAGTTTTCTACGAACTCAAAATTTGTGATAAGAACCTATATACTGAAAATGTATAAAGTACGCAGTGTTCTGTTACATTTACATTCGTGTATAAATGTTAAGTGATCACTGATTGTTATAATTTATGCATCACATTCTTTTCTCATAAAATGGAATATTACTTCTTGAGAAACTTACACTTACATGTTGCTTGATTAATTGATTATTTAGACACAGTCGTTTATTGTATGTATGTATTATTATTTCATATTTAAAATAGTGTCGTGGATATTCTATTACATGACTATGTCTAAATATCCATAATGCTTGGTACTATTAACTAGGGAGTATTTGAAATGCACGGTTGCCAGTAGTAAATACGTTTCTGGTCATTATTAAAATAAATATCAATTGCACAAACATGAATAATTCACGAATATTGTGAACATTTACTCGCGTGGATCGCAGTCTAGTTAACTTACAAAAGAACTTCTGTCGTTTTTTGCTATGGCTGTTTGGAAGTCGACGGAAGTGTCTGCAATAATATTACATCAATGTTGCCATTGAATACCCATTCACAAATACACAAATACCAACACACAGAATCATGCTGTTAATCCAGAAACATGCTGAAATTACGCCTTCTAGAAACATAAATGTATAGGAGCACATCATATAGTTTCAGGATGTAATATAATCTAATTAGAGACGTCAAATAATACTTCTGTTCCGGCAAATACTCAGATATTCAGTGTCAAATGAACGGATGTGTAACCAATTACGAGAACTATGTTACAAATACACTACATTTTCAAACATTCATATATTTTATTTGTAAAACATTAATTTAAATCTTGAAAATAAATTATCTACATATATGAATTGTCGTGTAAAACCGTTCTCGCATAATTTTCTATGAATTCTGCATAAATTCGATGATGGAATGATACACTTATGTGAATAAACATACAGCGAATTGGTGGTAATTCCGGATAAATTATAGACATACGAGATACATAGAACTAAACATCAACAATACACAAAAATAAAATACCGTTCACTCTAAATATTAAGACGTCTATGCCTTGTCTACAGAATGTATTGAGACTATTATCAACTAAATTAATTAAATCCATAATAGCAGGGTCGGAAATTCCTGTACACAAGGCACTTTTGTATACAAGTGTATGTTATTATTATTAATTGTCAATAATGTTCGGAGAATATGTACAAGATGGAAAAAATGAAGTATGAACTTCTGTATTCTATGTTAGGGGATGGGCTGGTTAACTCTTAATTATGAAAGTAAATGCATTACTCACCGTACTTGCTTGAGGCGCTAGCGTATGTTTGGACATAACTATTGTCGTGGTTTTTAGTTCGTTCGAATTCGGGCCACCTGGACTTTTTGGTGGAACACTCAATTCGGTTGGACTGGAAGGTTTCTGTACGAGCATCTCTGCGGCCCGTACAACATCTAATACCTATAAGTGATACATGTTACAGAACGCTACATACATATAATTCAATGGCTCATACTTTTTCAGGCGTCGACTTAGCACGTGCTTCAACCAATGACATTTCGTCATCCGTATTCTCTACACGTTCTCGTAATCTTCTCTCCTCTTCTTTCTCAAATTCTACTAATTCATCAGTCATTTGCTTCTCCTATTGGAATCAGATAAATGTAATTATAAATATACGTGCAGAGATATCAGATATCATTCACCTGTTTTATTGTATCTGTGTCTTCATCATCTCTGTCTAAACTCGATACTGATTGCGATCGGGAGCAGGAAGATGTATTGTTTCTAGATTCTCGTACAAGTTTGCCCTCTGCTATAAGTCTCTCCACTTCTGAACGATCGTAACCCTTGCAAACTATCAGCTGTATAACATCGCCGCTCGCTCGCAATATATTAACCGCTTCTTGGTGGGTTGCGCCCAATAATGACCGGCCATTTACTTCCAAAAGTCGCATACCAACCTACACATATCGATTATTATCATTATTAACACACGATGATAAATGAATCGAGAACCTGAATATCATGTTAGTACGAACCTTCAGTCGGCTGTCTCTCTTCGCAGCACCACCAGAATTAATTTTGGAAATAAACACACCTTCGTCAGTTCGGTCCATAGGGTTGCCTTTCTGTCCTCTGAGGCCACCTTTGATGTGCATACCTAATTTTTCACCTTCCGTCTTTTCAATAGTCAGTTCCTTCAAAGATACAATTTAAATAGA
The DNA here is from genome assembly GCA_963422195.1 of Carabus problematicus. Classification (NCBI taxonomy): domain Eukaryota; kingdom Metazoa; phylum Arthropoda; class Insecta; order Coleoptera; family Carabidae; genus Carabus; species Carabus problematicus. The sequence goes on from OY728584.1 coordinate 13,401,766, forward strand.
TATATATATATATATATATATATATATATATATATATATATATATATATATACATCAGCATAGTGCATAATCCATTTTACAAAACACATGCAATAAATAAACTTGTTTGTCGTTTTTAAAGACACAATACTTTGTACCAATACGAAATACAATAATAATTAAATCCGTTAATAATTCACACTAGTTAACCTGAAAAGTAATACCCTATACACTGTACGAGAAATAACAGAAAATAAATGAAATGTTCATGCAATTTTGTCACGTTTAAATACAGGTTAAGTCCATGTGTTGAATACTTACTATTTTTGAACACTGATCAAAGACTCGTTGCTTGTAAATTATAAAGCAAATGGAAAATACATTCAATTTAGTATCGTTTAGTACGATAACATAACATTCATGGATTCAATACATATAACATCTATCTGTCCGGGTGAGTTGTTCTCAGTGACACGTGTACGTGAAGTGAGTATTAGGTACTAGGTATGTGATATTCACCTGATAACCGTCCGGCAGTGGATCGTGTTGAATAGTTAGTTGAATCTCGTCACCCGGTCGTAACAGTTCCATTACCGCTTCTTGATGTGTGGCTTTCGTTACATCTGAGCCATTCACTTTCAATATTCTGTCACCCATTCGAAGTTTGCCGGAATTGGCAGCTACACCGTCTGGTACAATCTATGAAAGTACAATACACATAAAAATCAGTGAGAACATAACTAAGATGTAAGTCATATAAATCCATTTACTCGGTCTATATACATATTTTTTTAAATACGTACATGTGAAATAAATATTCCTGGATTTCCAGTTCCAAAAGGTGTACTCGAATGATCGGTTCCGCCAATAATACTGAATCCGAGAGATCCGCCTTGTTTCGACAGTACAACATCCTGTACAAACAAAATAATTTCGTTTAAACATTACCGTGATTTACAGCAATGTTTTTCAATTTGTAGCCATTGTATAAATAACTATACATGCGCAAAATTTACAGCTCGACTGTCCAATAATTGAGACACATGTTCCAGAAGTAAATCCAAGTTTAACAGAAATAGGAATAGACATGGTCCACTAGAGATACAAATACAAGTCGGATATGAGCCAGTGGAAATAGGAAGTTTTTGTAATAGAAGCTGACAGGTTTGCAAATATAATAACGTAGCTGCATAATGTATAAAATGTGCAGATAAAAGGCACAAGCCTGCACTACCAGATGAACGAGAAATGCTACTAGTTACTTAGGCATAAGAAACTCAAAACAGCTTACAGCATACCTTGTCGGTGACCTGGTCACGGCAGTAGCTTGAATTGTTTTAACATAATTAGAGATAAAATATTCATTGGAAAACCTTCCTCAACACTAACAATGTTCTAACAGTATCCATTAACAACCAGACACATGCACCGTGCCCTGTGCAAATCATTATGCCTACATAACTCAATAGCATTCAATAATTTATGAAAGCGTTCGAGTGTAGTGTGCAAATTAAACGAAACAAAAATTCATCAAAATTCAAAAATTTTCACGTGAGGAAGGTTGCCAATAATTAAAGCACTTACCGATACGTTGTGACAAATCTTTGCTAATATCACAGCACACTTTACCCAAACGAAGCTAAAAATAATCTGTTATTCTCATAAATACGAGTAAAATAATTCTCTAGTAGTGAGAGTAACAGAATATCTCCATGTAGAATAGAACTATGTCTCTTCAAACCAAAGAGCAATTATTGTATGTTCAATGAAACACATAGTTCTATGCATGTAGGTAAATGCAAAAGTAAGTAACTACAGAATCAACCAATCAAGTATCAGCATGCATCATCGTCCGAAATAAATAGTACAGCAGGCATATGCTATTTACATTACAAGTGTGCATTACACAAATTTCCGAAATTCAAACAAAATTATAATAAATATACAGTAAAAGTTCGTGGTTATTTCAATATTTCTCATAAATCAAATGCCATTATTTTACTATTAATATAATTCGAAAATACTCGAATTATATATTCTACCTGAGCTTTTACTGTAAAAAACATACAGATTACTTTTGCATAGCGGTAATATTAATAATAAAGAAATGTTATGAATCTTGCATTAACGCTAACAATTAATGTTTAATTGCGTTTTAAATTTAAATTTGTAACTCACTCTCAGCACTACAGCTTCCTGCGCTGCGTACCAACTTGATCCTTACATGATTGATCAGATCATTGGTTTTAGTATGAAAGTGCATATTGTTTATTTTAGTTAGCAACACACATGTGATGGAATGTTTTTATTACGCGAGTATTTGCGCGCGCGCGCGCGCGCGTATTGTGTATGTTAGCGCGTCAACAAAACTCATGGGGAACTTACCTCTGTGATCAGGGGCAGTACCAACTGGTTGTCAGTGACGCGAGTCACTACAGTCTCCGTGAATGTACTCTTAGTGATGGTTTCCGTGACTTTACCGACAGCGGTCGGTGCCGGAGGGAAACTAATATCGCCGACAGTGTTCGGCCGTTTTATCGTTACCGTCACTGTGGGGCCTGTGGCGTCATTGGAGGTGGACGTAGGATTGGAGTTTAGGAAGTGAGATGGAATCATGGCTTGAAACTCCTCATTAGTAATTGGCTTCGGCAGTACCTGCGCTTCGTCTCCATCGGATGATGCCGAGTTCGTATGGTTAACAGGTTCATGTGGCGGCGGCGGTTGTTGTTGCTGCTGCTGCTGCTGCTGTTGTTGTTGTTGTTGTTGGGAATGATTGTCTTTAGCACTGTTAACACCTGAAGAAGAGCCGTTAAACAGTTTTCTCGGTGCTGGTTGTGGCGGTAAGACGGTGGTATCCTCTCTGTCCGGCAACTGGGCAACCGCCGATGGTGATGATGATTCCGCGGCTTGTGGCGGTGATGTAAGGTTTGAGTGTGCACTTTTAACTTCGGCTGGATCGCCAGGGGAACGTTTGTAGCCGGCGTAGCCAGGACGATTAGCCATATAACTACCGGCGGTGTACAGGCTTGTGTAAGGTTTGGGGAGACCAAACATTCTAGGGGATTTCTCAGGACCAGGACTGGGAGACGGGGAACTACTGAATGTAGGGGGCATCGTGTCACGTGGTAACAACATCTCACGTTCTACAACGAGCCGTACGAATCTCTCCAGTCCTGTGAGCATTTGCACAGCTTGCTCGTGCCGTGCTCCACTCATATCAACTCCGTTTATCTAAAAACAACACTGTGTACACAAACACCTTCCACCACCACCGCGCACATACACACATGTATACACACATATATAGCGCAGCCTGGTGATAAACACCAACTTACCGACGTCACACGATCGCCGACTTCCAATTTGCCGTCTTTCTGCGCCACCCCACCCTCGGATATTCGTGATATGTATATTGCATCGCTGTTATCTTTGAACGGCGGCGAACCCTTGCCACCCGCTATACTGAAACCCAAACCGTTTGCATCTCTTATCAGTGTTGTGTGTATAGCAATTTTCTGTAGTATTAATTCTTCATCGGCCGACGGTAAGGGATCGGGTTTCTTTTTCTGTTGCGTAACCTAAAAATCAATATTATTCCAATGTAATATTCTGGAGATAAGATATAGAAACAGAATCGCACCTGTTCATTACTAGATACTGAATCTCCATTTTGTTTACGGTCGGCCACGTTGCCGACACTCTCAAATCCTGATGTAAGGACGGACGCGTGCGATGTTGCACTAGGAGCACGACTTGTACCCAAGCTGGAACATGCAGAATCCTTGCGGAATGTTGGTGAAGATGCTTGTGAAGCAACAGAGTTTCTATCGTGTTCATTCTATGGGAAAACCAAACAGGTAGGTGCTGAAATGCTGAATTCTAAGATTCAAAATGAAAATACAAACCTGTAAAGAAAGTGGTGGAACTAGACGTGTTACTTCTCGACAAATAACTAACACTAAGATGGATCCCGATGCTTTCAGTACTTCCACAGCATCGTAATGACTGACTTCAATAACGGATACGTTATTAACGGAGAGTACCTTGTCTCCAACCCTTAACCCGGCCAGATCAGCTGGTCCGCCTTGTGTTACCCTAGAGATGAAAATTCCCTCATCATCTCCCTTGAAGGGCGTCGAACCTCGACCGCCCGCAATAGACAATCCCAGTCCAGATTTCGTGCGTTCAATATGAATTTCATATTTTTCCTCGCGCAACTCAATAGTTGGTTCACCTTCACCAGCTGTGATAATATACAAAATATGTAATTATGTGTTGTTCTGCTTTACATAACAACGTCATACCTCCGTCATAAACCAAACTTTTTACTTTACGTAACTTTAATCCTTTCTTTGAAGAATTCTTTTTGCTTTTCTTCAAAGAATTCACTTTTAATTGTACATTTAACATAATTCTAGATACACTTCAGACTACTATGGAATTAAACATGATATCACAAACACAATGAGTCAAAGTGATCCACGATACAATATTACACAAAGTGTGTTTACTTTCTCTACGTTGCTCAAATATTTAACTATCTTATCTATCGCGTTCACTGATAAAATAATTTATATTATCTACACGTATATGTTACGGTAAATGCCACGAAAATAATACATCGTTCAACATGTCACAAATATACACACAATATGTGTTGCATGAAAACGATTATTTGCATAAACTTGAACGGTATCGTCGGTCGCACGTCAAGTAACTTACCTTGACTGTGTTCTCCGATAGATTCTGAAGGTGTGGAATAGTTCGTAGTCCTCTCACCCTCCTCACCTTTACGTTTCAATACCTGAAATAGTATATACTTGCATTACGTTTACGATAACACGCTGCACTGACCTTTTTACACAGGCACCATTTAATTTATGTAGCAATGCTGAGAGCTTGTACTCTTTAACTTTCACATTACAGTCGGCTGTTTCACAAAACATGAACATTCACTTTACAACAAACATTTTACAAGCTCATTTCAATGAAACAGAACAAAATCATGTCCCACAGACATAGATTATATTGAATAAAATCTCTAACAAAATCATATTATTATTAACGCTAAAATCATACTGAATTATTAGAAATATAATTATTAAATCGATACATGCTAACATAGAACATGGATTATTGTTATTAAATTATCAATAATTAAAAGCAAAAAACATTATATACATTTGAAAAATAAACTGCGCAAATCAGTTAGCATGCATGTAGGAATTTCCTTATGAAGTCATGATCATAATTAAACATGATTTCATACAACAATAAAAGTGTCAACTTCAAGTTCTTATTATCAATGAAAGAATGAAATATAGCGAAGTTTAACGAGCAATATCTAAAAACGAAATATAATTACGGAATTGTTGGCATACTTTAGTTGGCATTTATTATTACAACCCGGTAAAATGCAATTTGTTTATGAAATTGTTATCTATCCGGCCGATCTTTGACGGCGCTACTTATTACAGATTTAAAAAATAATCAAAAAATACTACTAAATTTCGTTGTATAACAATTTTCATTATCCGTCATTCTTGACTAGCCTAATTACATCTCCTTGCCAATCTACGCTTGTTTAATCATATTTGGGTCTCATTTCGACAGAAACTTGTAGTTCATAAAACGGACGATTATCTATGATTTCGTGTTTAGATGATTCTGACAACGGGAGAGAGAAAAAGAACAACACAGGACAGGCATAAGCTAGCTGATAGTGAGTTTGTGTAATGACCTGTGCGAGTATCGAAGCGACCTTATCCTTGTCCACAATATTATGGATGCGTTTATTCTTGAGGTGGTGGGGAGTATCTCTGCGTTGCAGACGATTGGTCCGGCTGATCTGCGACGAACACGGATCATCCACCCCCACCTCAAAGCTAACATGCCTCCGCAGTTGACCCTGAACACATGCAGTGCCCTTTTGTTCACATGCTCTTCTTATATGTTTAAATAACAGTACGGTATATAACACATCCCCCCACACATCTGCCATATGTATGTATACATCATTAACGAATTTATACTACCGAATGAATGTCTCGTAACTCAATTCTCATGCAATAATATTACAATTAGTATTGTATTAACAAAGGGTAAGCCTCCAATTAAATGTACCTATTATGTTATAATTAACGATCATTTCTAGGTTTACTGTTAGAGTGTACGCTAGTGTTATTTACATACTGTACATGGCAACATTTATTCATATATGTATAACACTTCCCGCACATAATTCATAAGCGGCATTTCAAACTTATTCAAACAATTATGTAATTGCATTTTCCTCAATATAACTACATACTTTTTCGTTGCATTACCAATAACATATCTAAACTCCTTAATATTACTTGTGCAGCCTACAAACTTCACCTAAATTTATAGCAAACAGCGATTTGTTCTTCGATTTTTGTTAAGAAAATGTATTAGTAGGGATATTCTTTCTTTTACTTGATTCAATATTCGAAAAGTAAATGTAAAATGAATATTTAAACATTATCTTACCGCAGTATAATCGGACGAACCTCCATCGGATTGGCCGTCGGTGTCGTCGTCGATTTCAGATTCGCTGCTCTCAATAGTTCCATTCTGATGCATCATTGTAGCGGAGGTTGTAGTGGCACTGGAAATATCTTCGGTTGCTGCTTCATTCGAAGGACTGTCCACACTATTTAATGTCACATACTTATTCACGGCCTACAAAGAAAGACATCCAATTTAACTAATATCGCTTTTCATCACTGGCAAAATACAAATATTATTAAGAATCGAAATATGAATACATGTACTACTTGACTGCCATCTATTGTCAGATTTCTGTAACGTTTATTCTACAAGAGTAGGCTTTTACAAGATGTAAATAACGAATGTTACTACGTACATACCTCTTTTAAAGTATCATCATCGTCTTTACTTGTTGTCGGGTTAGATGAAGTACTGTGGTCTGTGGAGATATCTAATTCCGGCGATTTTATCGATGCAGCTTGTGACTTTTCAGTTTCCGATTCTTCCAAGGAACCCTGTTTGCTACCCTTTGCAAATAACTTATGCGCTTTGGCTTTCAGTTCCTTGGGATGTGGTGTATTTTGTCGCACGAACGGTGTCTGTAATTTAGAAATTTCAATAAAATGTCAACATGTAGCACTTCCAACACTATATATTACTATGTGGATATTTTAATATGATTTGCAGAAACATTTTAGTAGAAACTGAGGAATGACATTCGCAGTAACCTGCATCATACACACGGAGACAATAAACTGAGTCAGCCGTCCATGTAAGTGCAATTACCGTACATGAATGGAGAGCCGACAGACGCAATTATTAGGTGTCACAGAGGTCACGATGAGGGATATAATTAAGCAACAAAGCTAATCTAATATACAGACACTAGTTCATAGCTCCCGCACATAATATTCCAATTAATATCTTTCTATTTATACAAGAAGTAGATACAAAACTATATGATATATTTTAATGTTACATTATGATTTATACTTATATTTTCTTTCTAAAATAGCTACAAAGCATTAGTCACATATTATACATACCTTTCCATAATAGCAATAAGAATAAAATATTACAAAATTATGAATTAATTATGGTGATTTATTTTTGTACCCAATACTATCTATACCCAACCCAAGTTTTAGTATAATACAACCATTTTTCATGCATCATAATAATAATGATAATAAACTATAGGTTATTTGCACATATGGTAGATACGAATAATTGAATATATGCACAAACATATTTTTTTGTATATACGGCAGATACAATACTAACTACCCTACCCTACCTTAGCCAATTATTCGTACCTACCGTATGTGCAACATTGAATGTTTAATACAGAACCATATTTACAAATGACTACCCACATGTACAGAAATGGAAGCGAATTAACACTAATAACTAATCTACAAACTAGCAAAGTTCTTTGAGAAAAGAAAACGGAATGCATGCATGTGAATATATATGTTTGTGTGTTTATTAAATATTCGATTACAATAGTTGATAGTTTAACAATTAGTACCTAGGTAACAATATACGAAGTAATCATAATAAGTATATAAATATTTGGCATATTTGGAATTGTTGTATATGAATGGAATATACATTATGGTATGAATATAAGTATGTTGGCGTGTGCGTGTGTGTATGATGTATATAAAGTTTATACTAATGCATAATCTGGTTGGTACGCCTGTGAGTATGTGACAAATATCCTGTTGACATTACGTACACGCCTGCGCATGAATGCGTATGCGGATCGTACGATAGTGAAATGAAAACAACCGTTGTTAAGGCTCACCTCTTTGTTCTCCGGATCGACGTCGTCGGTGAACTTAACTGAATGTGTCCTGGACGCCTCGCGTTCCTCCCAGTTCGCATCGTCCTCGTCCGATTCCGGTTGGCGATCTGATGAAGTTGTTCTTACATTACTCTCTTGGAGATCGTTTCCACTAAATTTTACATCACAACGATACAAGCGGCCATCATACAAAGCGTCTGGACAGAAAAAAGAAACGACGAACATAAAGCCACAACACAACACAAACAAACAACGAACAAGACACGACTGGCAGAGTGTACTAGGAGAGAAATGTACGTGTATCTATGCAGCAAATAAACAAGAAATATATGTAGTGATTGTGCATGAAGTAGGTACCTTAGTGTGATATAATAGCAATATATCGTTAGAACAGACACTGAACAATGGAAAACAGCAACAATACAGTGTGACAGTAAGACACAACTATTATTATATTATGCAGGATCAAAGAAAAATGTTCTTACTGACAAATATAGCAATAGCAGTGAATTTTCGTATTTATGCATGTGCCCTATCGACTTTTACAAAACACAGAAGCCAAATTACAAATGAAACACAGTCTGTAATATAAAACACAACGAAATATGTAGTATGATTGGATAAAAATCAATTATATATGCAATGATTCTATATAAATACGTATTTGAAGAAATTACAAAAAAGTAATTAAATTATATAATGAATAAAACACAATCTAATTACGGATATATATTAGCATTCAATTTACAATAAAAAGACAAAATTGCAGACATAACAAAATTATTTACTTGTAGAATTACTGGTAATTATTAATACGGAAAGAGACATTTTATACAACAATTTATTTACGCTTATTGTTTATAATAAAAATCAGTACAAATAGTGTATATGTACATCTGTAAGAAATTTCATATAAATAGTAACAGTTGCACATAAACTTACCTATCTGGTTATCCTGTTGGTCTAATTGTGGTAATAGAAAACAGGTTAATACTTGTTCCTTTGTTTCCTCATCGATGTCTGTTTGAAATGTGAGCATTGGTTGCGCTTGCTTCTCGGATAACCAAACGGCTTTCAAATTCAAGTTCACGAGCGAGTAGGGCAAGTATTGCAGCCTGAAACAATCAATCACAGATATTTGTAATTACTAGAACATTCGTTTCAAAATTAATCAGATCTATCCAGAGGAATCTCAATGTGTTTATTGTTGAAAACATACTTGTTTCCTGATACGTCGAGTACGTGCAGTGCCGTGCAGTTACCGACTTCGTTCGGTATATACTCGAGTTTGTTGTCTCTAAGTGATAACACGCCCAACTGAGCCAGCCGACCAATTTCTACCGGCAAACTTTGTAAACTATTTCGGTCCACGTTCAAATTCGTCAACTTAACGAGCTGTCCTATCGAAATGGGTAATTCGATAAGAAAATTTTCAGTTAGTATCAATTCCTGAAGCGATTCGCACCTGAAACATATATACGTGCGTTCCAATATAATAAAAAATAAAAACATAAAAACAATCTTCTAATACTGACTTTCCAATATTCGGATTAAGCATGGCTAAACGATTTTGGTCGACTTTAAGTATAGTAAGTTTCCGTAAGTTGCCCAGACCATTTGGCAGAGATTCTATTAAGTTTTGCGACAGATGTAAGTCGACTAAATTGATCAGACCTCCAATCTCTTCGGGGATGTCTTCAAGTCGGTTTTCTGATATGTCGAGGTATGCAAGTTTATCTAAGTGACCGATTTCGGAAGGCAAATGTTGCAGTTGATTATGATCTAACCATAATTCTTGTAATGCTGGCAATTTGCCTATATGATGCGGCTGAAAGAAGCAAATCAAATACATATATTACTTTTTATATCCTACATACATTAGAATTATTTTACAATCACTTTCAAGAAGTGTGTTAGGCATATTAGTGGATGAGAGTATTTTTCACTTACTAATTCTTCAATTTCATTATCACCGAGGTCTAACCTCTCCAGATTAGTCAGTTGTGCAAGTGAATCTGGCAAAGATCTTAGTAAATTTTCTCTAAGTTCTAAAGATTGTAAAGACGACAAACTGAAAAAAAAGGAAATTATAAATATCGTTTAAAAAAATGGTTTTGAATGATTGTGTAACAATAATTTACCTCCCAAAGTCGGACGGAAGATTCGTGAGCGACATGTCATTGAGGCCGAGCACTGTTAGATTGCGTAACTGGACGAAACCGGGTGGTAGTCGAGGTATGGGGTTACTGCTGAAATCCGCCACTTGCAGTGCACGTAAGTTCTTGATACTATCCGGAATGTCGGGTATATCTACGAACATAACAGTTATCTATTTACACAAAAACAGTTCTTCACTTTCCTCCTCTGAGCATGTAATAAATTCTATTTTCAATTAAAAAAACAAACAAAAAGCAATATTTACTGGAAAATTCTCGGCATCATGTAATTTGACATGATGTATCATTGACAGCGAGGTTCTTATTTCAGAATACTATTATAAAATTTTATGTTAAAACGTGTTTACATGATGTCACTGAATGGAAAACAACTAGGTATGTAATATATTGAGTACAAGCGCATGGATATGATGGTGCATGTTGTTATTCTCGGATCAGTGCAAGCAAACCTACACTTAGTACGAACTATTTGCTGCACTGAGTGCAGATTTCTACGTGAAAATGGAAAACACGTTACCGAATAAGCGAGTGTGCGCAGATGCAAAATGTTTTTACGCAATTATGTACCGCATATAAAGTGCGCCGCATTGAGTTCACAAATGGAAAACATTATTAGTTTTCAATCCAACCACTTCCTGTGTTATTTAGTACCGCTATGATAAATAGATTTGCCGTTCACTTCCTAACAGAATTATTACTTTGTGCAATGTAAGTGCACAGTCGTGCTACTTTTGAAACAAACGTCGTATAGGCTGTTCCACGATTATATTCCTGACTTCTGGATTTGTAATAATTAGTATATTGCGTGTGGAATCATGCACGCGCGGTACGGCTATTTGGGATTAATTCTTGAGATCAGTAGTGAACATTATTTATTCAGCCTATACTAAACTTAACCTTATTTTCATCTATTCTGGTAATATTTAAATCTAACAATAAATGTAGAATCAATATTCACAACATACGAGTATGCTGAAACCTTTAATTAAACACAGCTAACATTAATGGCAAATCAAATTCACCAAATGCAACTGTAATTAATTCTGAAAACCTGCGGTATGTGCATATATTTACTGTACCATTAAATATGTATAATCAGTATAAGCGACAATGGTAATTATCATTAATTACTAAAATAAATTATTCTGACAGTATTACGTATACGTTTATTATTACATGTATGAATTTCACCGTAATAAATAAATGAACAGATAAACTAAAGGTTAATTCGCACTTGGATAATTACATGCGATTTGTCCCGTACTGTGGACCACAGTAAAAAGCAAATCACAGCACTCTACGTACGGAATAACAAAGAAAACAGTATACAAAATCGCAACAGTCCTGTTAGAGGGGCCCGTACGTTAACGGTACTAGTGAACAGGTGAGATGCAGTGTTTCCTGAATCTCACTTTACCTACCACTGACATTATTACTGTTACATGATCTCTCTTACGGCCAAACACTATATTTACAATTTTATTTACTAAGTACACTGTAAAAAACACACATAACATATGCTCGACTCCGTGGTAATTTGTAATCTGCCTAAAAGAGAACTGAAGCGCAAGATTCTGACACCATTAGTGTTATTCGATCACTTATGATCAAGTTATTGGTGCATAAGTTAACTTCATTGCGTATATCTGCAAGATTTCTCAGATACTACATATGGTCGGTATATTTATCTCTTTTTACAAGTTTTTTTCATTTAGTTATACATATTCTAACGTCAATTGTGTTGCGGGTATTGACACTTGCATATGAGATGAAAATTGAATCTACAAAACAATTTCCGCACCAGTGATCTTGTGAACAAACAATTCACTGTACATTGCGTAGGGATTGAAAAGGTGTATTGTGTAGTGTAAGCCAAAACTTCGATAACAGCAAAACAGAGAATTAATCACGAATAATCTGTTTACACAAATTATAAATGGAAAAACGTTATATATGTAATCAATTGAAATTATTCAAACGGCGCTTCAGAAAATTGTGCAGGTATATCTCGCATAATACGGCAATTACGTTATTAAAAAAGAATCATGTTTAATAGGAATTATAAGTCCCAATATAAAAAGTGGAGTTGGTTGGAATAAGTTCCAAAAGCAAACATACATACATTATTGTAAGTATGAAATGGTCTATTTTACTTTTAGTAATTCATTTTTAGAAACATATGAAAATTAAATTTCGTAGTTTTACTATTTTTTAATATATTTTTTTTTAATCGCCATGTTTCGTACTCTATTGTGCCATCTTGAGGAAATAATTATAATTTCTTAATTATTTCCTGAAGATGACACAATGATATACGAAACATGACGATTTAAAAAAAAATATGATATACTATAAAGTAGTAAACGAAGTAATTTTATTTATATATTTCTATGCATTATTTTATACAGATTACGGCAATTCTCAAGAAAAAACAATCCATCATAATAGTAAGTTAATTCTCGTACCAAATTTTAAAACTACCGTGTTATATAGGTATATTTATTAATATTCACTATCATATATCAATGAGTCATTGAAGCAATATGCAAGAAATATAAATTGTTGATAACACAATTTGTTTGCAAGCGTTAGTCATAACTAATACGTTTTCTAGAATGAAATTCAGTACATTGTTTATTTAAATAAACAATACAAATCAGTGTATAAATATGTATTATCAACACAGTGGTGTTAATTTGTAACTGCATAATGCCGCCCCCAGTATGAGAAATATCATTCAACACAACGGAAGTTTAATCCAAATCAAATTTTATAAAACAAATTTTAGTTAATTGGCGGTGGCACAAGCAATATATGAAAATAGATTAGTATATATTTATCATTTCCTCCTTTTCATACTTTTCTGTATCCGTATCGATTTCCTGTTCATCTTCTCAAAATAAATTGTATAAAATTATACGTTATTGAATGCCATGTGCATGGGAACCAAGGAAAACAGTAATTTGTTGCATCATTTGATAGAATTTTCTCGGTGGGCGTACAAAACTGATAAATATGATCGTCTCTTCAAGTAATTATTGACCAAACACAATACGAATATCGATACCGTTATGTAAGAAATAGAACCAGACAATAACATTCCACGTATTGAGGTTTCGTTGTCTAAATACAGTGTGGGTGTAACAACATAATATAATAGCGATATCATTTTCCATGTTGCATGCAACATGTTAAAAGTACGCGCACGCGCACGTCTCATGTTAAAGTTGCACGGCACGTTGTGATCGCAACATAGGACGTTGTTTACATTCCACAGTTATGACGTCATTGCCATAACCTTGTATTCATTACGGCACAATTCATAATCGATGAAGCGAAGTGCTAATCAGTGAGATAAAATAAGAGTATACACGTATCCTAGTTACCAAATTCACGCAACATATACAACCATCTCCTTTCCATAATCCATACTTAGGTGTGACTGACATAATTATTCAGTGGAGTATATAATCCAGGCAGTAGGCAACTGATACACATGCACCTGCGGTCAACCGATATTTGTTGTACATCCAATGTTAGTTTGTCGAAATACACATTCTCACTATGCATCCATGCAGAATTATATTCTCATTTCGTTACCTATCAAATCACATCTAACAAAGAGAAAGGCATCGCATTTCATTTCACAGAGATCAAACATAGCAAAAACACAGTATGATGTCATCGACTCCAAAATCTGACCCAAACACCGGTAACAAACACATTCAGGGTCATGAAACTTCGACAGTATACACTTTTTAAGATTCTCGGCACCAGACTTTGTATTTTTAAACATTCTTTAATCATCCATCCACATGCACACATTCTCCATGAATTGAAAATATACGTATCTCTAGTTACAATACTTCCACAACATAGGTAAAATATTACACTTTAAATATGGATATTGTTAAATAAATAATAATACAGATACATGTTTAGAAGAATAAATTTAAAGAAATATACACATATTCCAATCAAATAAATATGACAATGAATGACAGTGAATTTCGTAATAGGTTGACGTTACTTTGGGAAGAAACAGAATTGTTCAAGGCCCAGTTGATTTTGACATGTCTAGGTAATTATCAGGCAATCAACGTGGATTAACATGAATATGTAAACACAAGTATCTACACGTTACGCAAACATTGAAGTAGACGAACAGGTTTTACACATTATTACAATACTTATTATACACAAATTTATTTTCGCCTTATATTTATATAGGTGTCCTCCGGTGATATTTAAGGCCAACGTATTTAAATAAACATCTAATATTAGCAATAACTGATGGGTAAATGGCTTCAATAATAAACAAAACAGCATGTTAACTCGTCTTATGAATCATGGACAACTTCAGTTCCATATTTACCAACGTCATACTCAACTATACACATATATAAACTTTTTAAAACAGTTTCTTTTTGTTAAAAAAAAAAAAAACTACCGTTAAAGTGCAAATATTAGTTTTTTATATAGCGGAACCAGTTTTGAATGATAAGACACATGAAACTTAATAATTATATTCATACTAGGTGTTGCATATCAATATGAAATATTTTATAGAAAAACATTTCGAATACACAAAGATAACAATTATATGTGTAATTATAATTAAATTTCTGTTACATAAAATTGTTTGCAAAGGTGGCAATTTTATAAATGATATATTTTGAACCCGGGTTTTCTACATTGCATATTATTTTAGTTATATAACTAATCGCTAATTGTACAGTTTGTTACCGAAGCCGTTCACTATGAAAAACAAACTTTTATCGCAGAACCATATACGTATCGGGAAAAACTTATTTAAAATAAAATATTTGTATTTTAAAAAGCTGAGAATTCAACTGTATTCATTAGTCAAAACGCACTATCTATTTACAGGTTTATATCTGTGTCCTGACCTAACAGTATTTAGAAGCGAATAAATTTAGGTTTCGAAAAAAAAAAACACACAAAAAACACAATGCTACATTTACAGATTATATGTAAAAATTAACAGTTTGCTGTATAACAGTTTGTAACAGTATACAAGAAAATATATTCTATGTTTATAATCTTACATACATGTATTTCTGACAAGTAGGTAAAAATAAATTGTCTATTGAATAGTAAACAATTTTGTTGTTGTTTTAGAAAACATAGTTTAGCAAAACTTACAATTCACATCTAGCATTTCTTTGAAAGATTTAGAATATGTTTGTTTAAATCAAGAAGATGCAAGTTCTAAACTATGTTAATTTATTTAACTATTAACATATTATTATTGTGTAATACGTGTGTACAGGTTTATTTCACTCTATCTATATAACGGGACATCGATGTGGTGAAACAATTAAAACCGGAAGTTTGTCAGTGTACAACAACGCTTTTAATTGGAATGTAAGAGCAGGACTATGCTCTACAGGCAATTCTAATAGTCCAAATAACAAGGTTGTCATATGAACATAACGCACTAACTTGAAACTACACGTTTCACTAACGTTTGTAATCAACGTATATTCATGACGAAATATCAACAATTGTTTACTAAAATAATATCTAATCGGAAAAATACACTTTTTAAATTAATTTTTGAACATGAATTTAATATATCGCAAATACTATGAATAATATCGAATGCACAGCCCAACAGGTGGTAATTCAAAATATAATCATAATTCAGCATTTTTTTAAAATACACTACTTGTCTAAATAAAGCTTAACGTAAGTCTAACACGGTATTTAATTCATAATACTTTAATAGTAATAATTAATTTTTTATCATGTTGCATGTTTCGTCAGTTTGAAATTAAAAAACTTAATAAATAAATTAACTAACTTATTAAAGAACAATTTAATTATATTAATGGTAAAATAAAATTCTCGTTCCAATTAGTCTTTACAAAAGAAAAAAAAAATCACGGAAACTTCCTTATGTTTGTTGTGACAGATTAGAAAATATTTTTATTTTCTTCATTTACATTATTTTGTGTATGTTTTACAAATGAGATAAATATCCGAACTATGACGAATGTCTACCCGTTAAACAGCATGTACGTTTTATTATAAAATTTATTTTCTTTATTGCTATTAAATCTATAGTTTCTAATGTTAATTTGTTATCTATACCGCATACATAGCATAATATTCTCGATAATATTAGTTTGAATCTATTTTTAAATATTATCTACTACATTTAACAATTCATATTACTTACTGATTTTTTTTTTTAATTAAATTAAACTATTTTAAAAATTTTGCAACTAATTTAATGACATTTATTTTTGCGAGTAATTTCTAGTTCACAAATATTTGGTTTAAAATTTGAATTACAAATATGGTAGACGGAATGTGAATTCGCATCTGTTATTGCTTACTTTTACGGGCATTATTTTATTTTTCAGTCTATGTTTTCGAATAACAACAGAGTGCTGTATATACCGGGTGTTAATTAAAAAACTGGCTATCGGCGTTTAACATGAGAAATCAGTCTTTCCTTATGCAAAAGTTCCCAAATTATTTTAGACAAAAATTCTTTAAATAAAAGAATTAAATTCTGCATCTAAGCGAGCAATCAGATTTAATTTTTAACATTTCATAATTGAGAAAATCAAGGTTAAAATTTCATATAAACACAATTTATAGGAATAGCCATGGAATTTAAACAAAATTACTAGTTATGTTTTCGCTAAATTACAATGATTATTTGGAAATAACTTCTCCTACACGAGTTTTTATTGTAAATTATAATTTATAATTGACATTCCCATTTATAAACAAATAAATGCAACGTTGCAACTTTATTATTAGCTAACTGATAAGAAATTGTTTCCTAACCAAAATAATCTCAATTTTTAAAACAATACCATAACCATTGTTTCAATTATCTAGTCGCACAGCAGTGCATGTACATAATTATACAGGTGGTACATGAAATAAACATCGTAACATCTATTTATTAATCGGAGATATCTAGTAGGTGTAAAGTATTTCTTTGGACAATAATAACGTGTTTGATTGATTAATATGATGAGTTGATCTGTCACAATCACGTGTTTACAAATAGCGGTATAAATGTTCTACTAGAAATTCGATGTTTTCAATTGAATACAATTACAATAAACATATATTTAATTATTCTCTTCCCTTTTATTATATAAGATTCATATAGGAAAAGCAAAATTCATCGAAGATTTAATACATATTTATAAACGAACGAGTAAATGGAAAATAACTTACCATTTCTAGAAACATCAAGTTCCACGAGATTTTCAAAATTTTGAATGTCTGGTGGTAATCTATGAATTTCATTGTCACTAAGCCCCAGTTTTCTTAATCGATGCAACCGAAAGAAATTCTGGAATAATATTACGTGTAGTAAATAATAATACATATTTTTAGATTCCACTATAGTCACAACAAGTATAATAGTGTAAATATATGAATTATTTTCAAATATATCTGAGAAGATGAATACATATATCGAGCGAATATGTTTCCAGGTTATATGGATGTTACTTACTTTAGGCAAGTCACGGATGTGATTCGCATCTAATAACAGTTCTTCTAAACTTCTCGAATAACGCAAAATGTCTTCGGGAACCGTAGATAATGAACAGTGACGCTTGTCAACATATTCAACTTGTCTATTACAACCTTTAAATATTGGTATACAACGAAACATGACTTTTCAAATATCAACAGCACCACACAATGCACACTAACAATAAATAAATAGCATTTTGTTTCTAATTATCCGATAAAAGCACAAAAGTTTACACTACAAAACCACAACACTTCACTGACACGAGCACTACACAAGCACACCCTTCCCGGGTCATGGACGTGAACAACTAGTACCTCTTATTCTCCTTACAATATTCACACTGCCATGCAAAATGTTTATATAGCCGACATCTATCGGTAACTAAATACACTACAAAAATAATATCAAATGATGTAAATAATAAACATGGATGCATTAGAAAAAAATTAACTCAAGTTAACTCTGATATGGTCGTAATGTAGTGGCAATGATAAAGTTTAATTGAAGTAGAAAAAAAAAATGCAGACTATTTCAATTCCGCTCGACAAGATAGCTATGACTACTCATGCGCAAGATCATATAAAATTTTCAAATTGGAAAATGTTAGATATCTTACCGAACATCACCTTTAGATTTCTGAAAGCCAAACATTCAGTTTTATGTTTCACTAGTTATTAAAATTTGACTGTTATGTAGTTGAGTTAAAACACAATACATTTGACTACTCACATTTATTTCTGATTATATATATACAGAGTTTTGTTGCTGGATTGCGGATGTATATAATGTATGTGTGTATGTATGTAGCGTTTGTATAACTATGTATATTTATGTCTATATACACTTGACATCATCACACACAAATTTTGGATTGGATTCTTGTTGGGTAGTAAGTGGTATAAAATACACTTCTCTACATTTATATATAATAATAATTCCAAACGCACAAACAGTGAACTAATTTTTATATTATATATATATATATATATATATATATATATATATATATATATATATAAAACATAAACATACATATAAGTATATATTGTCTTAATTGTGTGTGTGTTGAGTGCATGATAGCTATCTATGGTACATTATTTATTTAATACATACACACTCATGATTTTCAATAATTGTGAACAACAAAACTAATATTTTCTTGTAACACATCCAATACTGTTCATATATTGTTTTTACATTATATTATTCGGGTATGTATCGATACAATATCATCATTACTATTAATTGCACTATAATAATCAAATTATTATAAGACATCATGTAAAATTTGTTAATATTAAAAACAAATAATATATAAATTTAAATTAATAATAATAAATATTAAAATATTTATGTATATAAATAAATAATAAATGCCTTAATAATGTTAACATTAACAGGGGTATAATATTGTTCAATTTGCAAATACTATCATTTATAATACTTGCCGTATTTCCTGACTGTTTTACTAAAGGTTATAAGGGCAACACAAATTACTGTATGAAGAAAAAAGGAACAATATCGAAGTGGTATTTACTGCAATAGAACTTTGGCAGTACAAACTTAATTCGATATTGTTTATTCCATATTTTAGATCTCTGTTCATAAAGCAAGCAAGCATTCATAGAGTATGAACGATTCAAAATTAAAACTAATATAGTAATTATCACTTATACTGTTAACAGAACATATTTTATGTACCTGAAAAGTATTAAAAGAAAACATCATTTAATAATACACTGAATAATGATCAACAAATATATTACTTATATGAGTCTCATTGCATGTGTAGCATTTATATTTATACTTCGATTAAATATATACATAATCTCAGTGCAATTAAAATATCTGCTGTCAAAAGTCGGTTTATTTTAATCGTAAGTACATATAAATACCAGACATAATATGACACCTTCCATTATTTGGTTTTTCAAACAAATGCGTTTCTTTGTCACAGCCTTCTATTTTAATCATGAAACTGAAAACAGTGCCCCTGATCAATTAAATTAATTACGCAGCAATATTGCTGAAACATATTTTACGTATATGAACGATTCTGGTGTCACATACATTCACAATAGTAACGTGTGTTGGCTTGTTGTTGTTATGTTATAAATCTAGATCTTATGGAATTTGTTGTTGATGTATTTATACAGAGTTAATTAGCCGTCTTATGAAAATTGTTAATTACTTTTATACCATTCTCTAGAAAACATCACACCACTGGTACTCTAAATAGCTACAATATATATATATATATATATATATATATATATATATATATATATATATAATTTATTTATAACAAATATAATTATGTGTTTTAGATATATAACCAAGTTATGTCATTGTTATAGCGCTACCTAAATTATATGCCCAGTTCACGACAAGAAACAAGAAGACATAACTGTTGAATCGTTGCAGTGCTAAAAATAATACTGTATTAATATTCGGGTGTATTAAAACTCATAACGATGGGCTACAAGACACAGTATAAAGTGAATTATACTAGGTATAACAATACATATTGCAACAATTTAATCAAGTATTTCATGATGTGAACTATGCATTTAATTTCGCTTCACTGAAATATAAAATTTCCATTACATCTATCTCTGCGCCTGACAGCTGTTCTGTGCTACCAATCTATGTATTGAATTACTGCTGCTGTTATTATTTAACTATTCGTATCTGAACGTAGCGCAGCGTAACAACTCTGACAGACACGCACCGGTTTCAGGATACGTAACCGGGATATTTCACTTTCAAAACGGCTACACTTCGAGCAGAATACCTGACCGCAATTCCTGCAGTGGTGTTTCCGTTCGTACAGTGTGAAACGTACACTGCATCCTGCGCAGAAATCAGCGCCTTCATCCTTCAACCAGTGGTCGGCAGCACGACCGGGCACTTCACACACACTCCACGAGAATACACGGCCCCGCGCATCACCCACGAACACACTGCGGTGATCCCTAGCAGAAACATTAGTGTTAGTACATGGTATGAGAGACGAAGACAGACACGGTATTTGTTCTACATACTTAGAGACGGCTAGTGCAGTCACAGATGCAGGTTCGGCATTATCTTTCCTATCGTATGCAGTATGCATTGTCAGTTTACTGCGAAACACCAGCTGTCGTTGCCATTTGAAACCTAGAATCAATTATCAGAAACTCAATCATGGTGGTCGGTTACAAAATTTGAATATCACAAATAAACAAGCTATCGTCCTTACCCGTACGTAGTACACTTTGTGGATTGATCGGTCGTTTCCGTGCATCGGGGATAATGACGAATGAATCGGTGAGGCTCGTGTCCGATTTACTTGTACGCATACTGGTGCCATCGTCAAAACTACATACCTCCAGAGTAGCGCCTTCAGCACTATTACCACCTGAATTAGACATGTTCAAATTGTTACGTTACATTACATTAGTAGTAGTGAAATGATGATGATGTACCTTCACTCTTTCTGAACACCGTGTTTACTCTGGACCGTCGTCTTCGAATCACAGCAGTGCTGTTAGTGATGGGTGCACTGGCCTCCTCGTTGTCGCTACACACGTCCTTCTCATTCTGTTTCTCGCGCTGCCACTCCTTAGTACTGATGGTCTCCACTGATCTGTCGGTGTTCGTGTTAGTAGTGCGGGCGGAGCCGTCTTCTGACAGACTGCTTTCCGAGCCGCTCTTCACTAGAAAGCCCGAGGCACTGTCACTGGACACGTTGATCTGTTTTACCAGCCGGTTGTGCAGCGCTGTGGGCCGCTGATTGGCCTCGCTACTATTACTAGTAATTTTTGATACTGCGGTAGTGGGTTTCGGTTTGTCTTCTTTGCTGTTGTTCAGTGAGTCATCATCTATCGGCACTTGTACATAGTCCATGGACCACATCTGTCATAAAAAGAAAATAGATAACAATACAAATACACGTATATGTATAATAGTAATAGTTTACCCGTGCTACTCCATCAGTGGATCCCGTCATGATGACGTTATGTGCGTCCCATTCGTGACTTTGTGAAAATGCTACGCAGAGGATCTGCTGCATACGATCTGCCCGGCCCACACATGTATTTACTGTAGCCAACTCGTCGCCATTTATACTCCACACGTGTAACCATGTCGCTGCACACGTAGCAATGTCACCCTACAACCATACGCGTATGTATTAATCACCTTTCCACTGAAAATAAAATGAAAATTTACCGTAAGATCGTTCACCGCCACCGCCGCTACAGGCCCGGCGTGTCCGCGCAACTGTCGCACAAACACGCCCCGTGACAAGTCCCATATGACTGCTGTACAGTCACGTGACCCGGATACAATGACGTTATAGGCGGGACTGGCCGCTAGACATGTTACAGCATCAGTGTGCGCGTACAGGTTTTGCTTGATCTTTAACTGTTTCTTGCGGACTTCGTATTCCCACACGGTGACAACCTAATAAATCAGTGTGTAATCAATGTAACTATGCATACAATGGTTTATCAATGTATGTACTTGTGTTTCTTATGAAACGTTAAACATTGTTTAATAATAAGAAACATATATACTTACCGAGCTTGTACCAGCAGTGACAATTAACTTGGGCGACGGACATACACACGCGACTATCTCTCCAATATTCTGCACAATGGATTCACACACTAATAACGCTTTATCGTTGTCATAATGGCCGACACGCAATGAGTGATCCGCGAATCCCCACGCCACGTATTTGTTATACGCGGGCGGCATAAGTATTTTGTTTTGTTCAACAGCCAGTATGGCTTTATCAGTGTGCAGAATTTGACCCACAGGTCCTTTTACTTCTGCGAATATATAAATTGTAATAAATTAATACATAATGATTCTGCATTATTGATGTTTCTTGCATGCATATGGTATACATTGTTAGTTATTACTTGAGTTATTTACCTTTGATCGGTTGCAGAGATGGTCGCAAATTGTCCAGATGATGAAAGAATAGTTTTTCGGGACTTGGCGAAGTGAGTGCCTGTACCAGTGACCCGGTATCAATGACTGAAGTACGATTATTCGATCCGCCCATTTTCTTGCACGGATGTGGTTTCTTAAACAATTGCTTTGGTATCTGGCCAAAGTTGTTGATAAAACCTATCGTTGCATTCTTCTTCAATGGATCGTCAATACTGTAAAATACGGAATATATCGCCTTAATGTGAGATCCTTTTCAATATAGCGACAACACTTACTTGTATATATCAACGTTGCCCTCGTAGAAGAGGTGATGGAAGACATTGGTGGCATCGACGGCCGTTTGACCATGTTGTTTGTAACCGAAGATCAAGTCGATCCACTGGTGCAGGTGCTGTGACACAAAGTCACATTCCAGTGCCATCCGGTGTACGCGGATGAACTCGCGAGGATCCTGTTTTGCCCACGGAGGTAACACGATATCGTCCAGTGCTGTACCGCTCTGTTTTACGCCCAGGTCGAAGCGATTCGAGTTACAGAGGAACTCTGGCAGGTAGAAGAACTCCGGAATCAGCTCTTTCACGTCGGCCATATTGTGCTTGGATGCAGACAGCCAGGCCTCCTTCACGGAGTGAAACATTCTATCCGCTAGATCAAAGTGGCCGCCCTGTAGTCGTAGAAAATGCTGCGTGAACGGTTCCATGCGTACCAAGTACGAACACACGATCATAGCACTAGAATAGTGCGTACCATAATGGTATGGGGGCGTTTCACCGTGTGGGTCATCCCATTCCTAAAACGAATACACTGTGTAATAGTGATTCTTACGCGTGTCTATAGCCGCCCACACATACCTTAAACCTTTTACGGAACTGTTCGAGACGCTCTGGACTCTGGGCACCCATTGGTTTACTGAAGTCCCTGAACGTTCGATTGTCCGTCAGATCTAGTTCTTCTGCATCATAATCAGCCAAGATCCAGGGGAACACCGGATATTGCATCAGATCATTATACGACCGTCCAGCCAAAGTATTCAGGTGCATTAAGTATTGGAAATTCGAGATTTCACCACGCTATAAATGAAAACAGAACAATCACAGACCGGCAACGGATATAATAATTTCCACGCGATATATATATATATATATATATATATATATATACACACACACACACACACTTACCACCCAACGTTGCGTGACAGATGTCTCGCCAATCAAGTTCGATAAGAGTCCAGTAGCCTGTTCCACATTGGCCGTCCGTTTCTGTCCGGCTACGGATTGCAGAGCACTGTCCGCTATACTGGTCGCCGTAGCCATGAATCGTTGGTACACCTTGTTGCGAACTTTGCGAGGAAATGCTAACAGATAGTTCCTACCATCGCCGGAGAACACTTCTAATGCCATCGGTTGCAGCAGATATCGACGTTTGTGCACTTCACGAATTTCCTCGTACATAAACTTGGAGCACTGACGCATGGCACGGGATCGTCTTGGTGAGCCAGGATTAGGCAGGATCGGTTCATATGACTCGATGGAAATACTTTCGATGTCACGGATCTCACGACTTTTAAGCAACGTAAATCCGTCCACTACGTAACAGTGCTCCTGGCCGAACAATAGTAGACCCTCCGTCGTATCCAATCCTTGTATACGCGCACAGCGGAACATGTGACTGATCTGTTAACGAAATAAAAGTATATTTTTACATTCTACATGCTTGTATAAATGTATTTGTATTTATTTTTATACGACGGTGTGTACCTTTTCGTTTTCCTGAAGTAACCTGAGTAAAGTTTGATTGTCTGGTGGCGGAGTTGGCTCCTCTTCTGGATCATTTTCATCTTGCTGATCATCCGGTTCGGATTTAAGTCTAGCGAGAGCGGGTAACGGTGCCATTGGTATAATCTCCTCCGACACACTTTCATGTCGATCCGGTTCCGTTAATTCGCTAACACCAAGTGCTCGGTGTTTTACTAATGTATAATACTCCTTGCTATGAAAACTAGATGCTACCTATAACATGAACAACACTTATATATAGCTACAATATTGTTGATAATATTTTTTTAAATTAATTTGTAAAATTTACATTACCCGTGTAGAACGGTTTGAAACATACCGCGCAATATCTACCATGCAAACATACTCGACGCGACATCTTTCACCAATCAATAATCGTTTCACAGATTTTATTATACACCGCGCCCATTTTGTCAAAAACAAAAGCTCATTTGCCTGGAATCAATAATAACCAATGAAAACATTTGATATTATACATTTGCCCAGGAAACAATGGACTATCTACATCAACAAACAATGAACTGACAGTTTGATTATATCGCAGTAAGTACACAGTTTCCAAAGAATGTCATCCCACAAGAAACGTGAAAGAACACAAAATTGGACACAAGAAGAGAAAATACTTTTGCTGAAATTGTGCGGCGGCCGAATTAACGTTCTGGAAAATAAGAAAGCCGACCAGTATTCATTAACAATTAAAAACAATGTGTGGAAAGACATTCATCGCGAGTTTATTGCACAACTGGGCACGGATCGTGACATCCTACGTCTAAAAGAGCAATGGCAACGTATGAAGAAGCAGGCACGATCCGAATTACAGGACTTGCGAACGCGCAGTAAAAAACACGGTGACCATCTGTCACAATTCAAGAAAATCAGCAACATCTCGGAGGAAGTGCTGAAAATGATGGATACTGCGAGCAAGAGCAATCACGAAGAGGACGACGGTTCATACTCGAGTTCAGAAAGTTCGATGGAACAGGACAACATACCAACGTATTTCTGTGAAACGGAAGTAAAACAAGAGCAAGAGGACAGTAGAACAAGAATTTTCACTATGGAGGAAGATTCACAGAGTTTCACAACAACAACAACACCAGCATCTGTGATAAATAATAACAATGCACAGCCCAAGTCCAAGTACAACAACAGACGCGATACAATACTGAATATACTCGCAGACATCTGTCAGAATGAAAATAGTGTGCCAGCGGATACTAACAGAAAACGAAAACATAATGTCAGTGAAGAATTTCACTTTTTACAAACAATGTTCGAATCAAAGAACAAAGAACACCAAAAACGAATGCAGATTATCGAGGAACAGTTGAAAACGGCTAAAATACAACGAGAGACGGCGGAAATACAGAAACAGATTTCACAACAAGAACTCAAGCAGATGTTCCATCAAATATCCAATATAAATTCTAAAGAAAAACGAATAACCGTAACACCGACAAACAATAGTACTACTGGTACCGTGAACATGCTTCGACCAAATGATTCAGTGAGCACGGAGATACGAAACGACACTACGAATTTTCAAAGACTTCATTTCCACCAAAGTCAGATTCAGTTTCACGAGGAGGAAATTGAGAAACATCGGCAACAAATAGAAAATATGATTAAAAGAGAACATTGATGTGATAAAACTAGTTAAAACGATTACATTTTGCAAATGTGTTTAAAATCCTGTGATGATGTTTTATGTATTTACTGTTACAAGTGTCTCAATTTTATATAATTCTACCGAATTACGTACTATTGTTATATGAGTTTCATGCTCAAGTTTATAATAATTATTTGATTCATATGCTATGTGTTAATTACTGCCGAATTCACCATGTGATATTATTGGTTATATTAATTCGAATAACAAAATATAAGTATAATGTTCAATATTATTATTAATATATGGTAATAATAAATGTTTTCTAAAATTATGCTGGACACATTTATTCAATGCTATTTAGTACTGTGAGAGATACTGTGAAAATGAGTACTGTACCTTGTATTTAAGTGTTCCTTTCTCATGTTCCGGCCGATACGGATAGTGCAGGTAGAACAGGTCATTCTTCATCATCTTCTTGCGCATCCTGCTCGGCCCCTCCGTCATGTCCAGCATCCACTTATCCAGATTGCATGGTGTAGGCGGTCCCCACAGGCCACGTTCTCGCGTCAATTCCGTTTCTGTTTGCAGCCACTCCTGGTGCACGTACCGCTGTGTATGTTGTGTGGTGTTCATATGCTGACTGCGTCGCATCTCAGCCAGTTCTCTGAATAACACATGCCAAGGTAAATATTGAAAGTGCGAATACTGTAAACACACTTACTTGACAAGTCCCACATGACTGATCATCCATGCTTCTGCTTGTGTTTTACGTATCCGCACTTTGATCTTCGTTACTTCATCCTTTCGGACCTTGGTTCTGCTAGCTAACCGCGTTAGTCCACCGGTAACTTTGTGTATCTTGGACTGTATCTGATTGTGCAGTTCCCACGGTACTCGGTACGTTGCTTTGCGCTCGCTATCCACATAATTCAACCAGAGACGTGTTGCCGCTTCATAGACTTGTTCTCGCACCAATACCAGGTCAGGTGCTTTCGCGTTCGCGTTGGGCAGGGCTAGTGTCACCTTAAATACTTCCTCGATGGCAGGTTTCTTGCACGCATACAATTCTTCCCACACCCGTAGCGCGGCGCCGGCCATCAGATTTCTGCCCTGATGTTGATTCAATCGTTCGTCACGCAACTCCAACTCTGTCGACGGATTTACATGCCACACGGTGCGCATATTTGAGTCCAACATGATCTTCATATCCGCGGTGAGTTGCAGTAAACAATAGGTGAGGCAGCCAATAAAATCCAGCTCATGATTGCCAGCGCCAAAAACAATTAGTCGGTTTGTAGTCAACTTGTGCAGCGCTTCTAACACAGACATTTGATCAGCAATTGAATCCGTGGGCCGGGACAATAGAAACAAGATCGTTCTATTCAGACAATGATGCAAACTTTCTAACGAGAAATTCCCCGGACGCCGTTTGGCTTGCCCGATTAGTTTTACCACGAAATCGAATATTTCATGTGGATCTTTCGTGAGTGAACCTTGCCACAACTTGTCAACGATGCGCGCTGTCAGATAGAAGACATTCGGCGCGATGTTCTGAACATGCGCGTTTGGCAACGGCACTACAGGAATAGCCGCCTGATCACCTACTAACATATCAGCAGCGAGGAGATGATCCATCAAAGTACATAATACTTCAGTTTGATAGCAGGTTTGCTGCGAAATAGTTGAGTTCTCTGGGTACGCGTCCAGTATTAAATCAATCACCGGTGTTGTTTTGCCCGACACCGACAAACTCAGGGAATCCACCGCAATGACACGGATGAAATCTATTACAAACTTGCGAGTGGCATGCGTTGTCAGCGGGGACTCCTCACTTGGCGTCCGAACGAGTACCATTGGTTCTGATTCTTCGTTGGCTGGTGTAGAAGCTCCGCTACTCTCGGCACTGTCAGAGATGGTTTTCGGTGGGAACAGTATACCCGCCAACGCACCCAAAACTTCAGCCGACATGAACACGGGCATAAAGTCTGGCATGTTGTGATAGAGAGAGAACAGCACTTGCACAATGGATACGGCATGGTTCCTTAGCCATTCAGGTAGAGAGTTCTGATCTTTGTGAATGAGGGCGCGAGCCATCGCAAACAGAATGACCACGGCTTCCGGACAAATGATTACACGCGGCGCTACACTGTTCACTGGTTGACTATTCAGCGGTACACCCCACAGGAACGCCCACACGGTGTCCAGGTTGAGTTTGGAATCAGCCGAGAGCAGACGCACTGGTTGACCCATCATGAGCGCGGTAAGCAAGTAGTATGCCTCGGGTACGTCCAAATGTGCAGGTAACAGCCAAGCGAGTTGCTGGAAACCGGGAATATTCAGCGCGTCTGATTTGTTTTCATTACCGTGCTGACTCGACGGCTGGTATCCGAGCACCACTACCATTTTATTATGTGACACGTGCTCGGAATGACGTAACCATCCGCCGTTACTGCTGCCCTCACGAAATCTGTCAAATAATAATCATTACATATATCTAATATCATACATATATGAAAATAGCATCGATGAAATACCGTTAGTAAATTACCTGTTCATAAGAGGTGGTGATGAGCATAGCACAACGATAATTCGGAGACCCCACACTACCGTGGCAGGATGCAGATGTGCTTGCAAGAACAGCAGGACCCAGTCAAATCCCAGAGTTTTCACCACTTCGTCGCACACCATCAAACTGATAGTGTTACGCGGTGTGAACAGCAAGGTGTGCATAACCTGTAAGCATCGATTCCGTAGTAGAATATGTTCGCCTTCGCCTTCCTTCTCACTGTCGCCCTCCCGAAGTGTGAGGTTTTTCTCATTGACTAATGGTACGGGCAGCGTGGCGGCAATGAATTGGCCGAACCACAACAAATCAGCCTGACGAGGCTGACCGCCCAGCAATATGGCGAGCAGGGAGAACAGCACTTGCCGAGAAGCCTGGTGCTTCACTTCAGAGACAATATGTAGTAGTTTTGTCACCAACTGTAAAGTTACACACACGTGGTATATGGCTGTATTTTATATCACAGTAAATGATTAATATAAAGCGTTTATAGTTACTTGTAATTCTCGCATTATCCACATGTTATTACGTTTCTCGCTGGACTCTGCTGCCAGCTCGTACAGATGTTCAAGATGTGATCGCAGCAGTTCGCCCGGCGCTTCGTGCCACACCTCCAAGTCACACAGCAGATCCTGCAAATCAGCAACATTGTACATAATAAACACTAACATAATAAACTCCAACAGTGCAACTGAATACTTAACTTGTACCCAGGAAATTAAAATTATACTCGTATGTTCAGTACATTCTCCTCTCATTGTAATCATGAAGTATAATATGTATCCAATTATAATTTAAAAAGTTATTAGATTATTATTATTATTATTGTTTTGTTTGGTATGTTTTTAGTAATGTGTAGAATCTTTGCTGTTCAAATTCTAGTCCAGTTTCTGCTTTATTTTTCATACTACATTTTGTCGAAAATATGTGATTTATAAACTTACTTGGAATGCTGTCAAATTTGGAATGGCTGATGTTTCCCGGCCGCTGTCCACTGTTCCCACCAGACTGAATGCAAGATGGAGAATATGTGAGTTCAGCAATGGTCGTTTTTTGCGTAACAACATCGCCAGTGTTTGGTAGCCGCGTCGGCGGTCCATCTCTACTTGGGCAGCCTTGTTGCTGCGTACCACGCATACCAGAGCCTTCACGCCTGCATACAAACTCTCCACATCCTGTGCCATGGCGATCAGACCCAGCAGCACAGAACAACCGCCCACCGTGTCAATCTATGACAAGTCCAATCATATATTACATTTATAGGTTATGAACATTTCAATGGTAGAGTTCGTACCATTGCGGAGACTGGCCGCGGACAGAACACTCTGACACCTAAATACCCAACTACAACGCCACCCAAACACCGTGCTGGACCCGCCAAATGCCCAGCAGAGTTATGGAGGATACGGATCGGTGTGGCATTCTCGTGCGATGACATACCAAGTTGTTTGGCGATAGTTTTGTTGTCAACGCGGCTGTACACTTTCCTGATTTTGGCCAATGTCAGTTGTGTCATTGCTTTGCCGTTCAGCCCGAACATGACTTTCTCCTCGGCTATCAGCGCAGTTATAATCTCGGGATCGGTCAGTTTGGGGGCTTGCAGTGAACCCATGTAATGCGGACCCAACTGGTATATACTACTTACTGTCACGGGCGTCAGAACCTGATAAAAATAGTTTATTATATTGAATAAATCTGATGTTCAAGTCGTTTCAAACGCTCACCTCCTCTATCAGATGACATACGCCCTGTTTCCAACACAAACGTGAGTACCGCCGCCATGCTGGCGGTGTACCAATGAATCCATACACCGAAGAAGCCACCGTCAGGTTCGCCGCTCCACCGCCAGGGTTCTGAGAGATGTAATGCAATTTTTGCGTGTGCATATGCTGCCCATCCAAGTACAGCGAGAACGAAGAGTTCTTCAATACTGCTCGATTCAACACCAATACCAAATGGTGCCACTGGCCCTCGTGTAGTAAGTCTGGACACCAAACTCGCGCTCCATATTCACCAGAACCCTCCGGCTCCCACTCACCTATATCTTACAAGAAACCGAATATGTCAGTGTTGTATTCATGTGAGCAACACTGACGGACTGACTACTCACTATGTGGAAACAGCGTTTCATGTGTAGACACTATGATCGCTTTGTCTCTGGCCGATAACACCAGTGACAGACATATTAGATGATCGTCCCTAGCGCCGTTCAAGTTCCGCACTAACGTGAGCAGCCGCACACAATGCGGATCGGTGCGTGGATCTGAGAATTTGTCCACACACACCCACGTGGAGAAAGTAAGACCCGTCTGCGGCGGAAACAATCGATCACCTGCAGTACAGCGATGTATAGTTGTTAGCAATGTTTAACAATATAACCGTGATCTCAGGTGCAGAATAATAGGTACTACATTATGTTTACCTGCACCAATTCCACCCACCACACTTGGATCCAGCCCGGATACTACACTGGGTGCTGTCGTTGATTGGGGTGCGATGCTTGGTAGGTGTAAACAAGCGAATCCCTCCGCCGACATGTCAAACTCAACGAATGGTGGCAGTATGAAGGAATTCTGTGCACGGAAATCACGTGGTGTAGTCATAGAGACGAGTGTTTTAATTCTTGTCAATGGTACAGGCCCACCGCCACCTTGTTCGCTAGCTCCAAGCGGCAGACAACATAGCGGATTACCTATTAACAATAATAGTATTTTTGTTTAATGAATTACTACCGATGATGTGTACTGTGAGACAGTGTGAATATTAGTGCAATTAGAATGGCAAGGGATACATGGAGCGTAAAAGCAATATTCTATTAATTGAAACATTCGAGCGTACCAAGTCTTAAGAATTGTCTAAGATCTGCTGGTTCCAGTGCTTGGGCTGCCAGTCGTTCTAGCATGTACTGTAACGGGCAATGTAGAGGATGGTTCTCATTCTGTAGTGCGGCAGACCCAACGGACAACAAATGCCCGACGAATCCACATTCGCACATCACTTGTTGGTTACGTTCACTGCGCACTAACGATTTGATGACTTCGGCAATGTAGAACTGTAGCCCAAGGGCCATTTGTTCATTATCTTCATGCTGTAAAACATCAATAAAATTGAAAATATGTAATTGTAAATATGATTTTAACACATATTCTCTACCTGTATGGAAGGCAGTAGTTGTAATATGGCAACAACGATTCCTGGATGAACTATTATTGGGTCAGGCACAGGTGGATTTAGATTTAACGTATTGACAGCCGATCTCTTGCCTGTGTTACCACCGAGAATATTTGTCTGCTGCCAATAAACTAAGTTATGTACCAAACTTTTAAACTCGCTCATAATGTGTTACCTCATTAGACACTTGTCGTGATAACGATGGTGATTTTAAGTTCAACACGTTGGTAGACATGCTGGGTTTGTCGAAAGCATCCAGTGCCACGTCGTACAGTAATCTTAACACTATACATGCATACGACAGCGGTGGAGGAATCTCCTTTGGAAATCTACAGGACCATATCGAACATGGATAGTTATATTTCATTTATGTTCAACCGAAAACAATGTAATTTATTGGTGATTTTATAATGGTTGAAAAAAGGAAATTCAATGAAAATATTATAACATTCCAATGAAATTTTTAATGTCAAATGCGTATTATTTCTTACTCGGGTTCAAATATGCTGGCCGTGAATAAGTTGTTATACATGGCTTGTACAGTTGACGGGGGTATTTCTGTGTCACTAGCAGACAAACAGGGCACTTTGACCGACGCGAAACAGCCAAGCAGCCGGAGAGTATCGCACAGACTTGTCATGCATATGTCATGATGAAAGAACTTTGCATTGGCCGGTTCGAACCGCATAGCGGTACTAATCGTATGGAACACGATATACAACAGAGTCAGTACTGTCAGGTCCGGCTCGTTCTCAGATAGTCTACCCTCCAAGGCTACTAACACACTGGTTACGTACACGAATCCACCAACCTACGAGTGCACAACAGATTATTCAACTATATTATATAACGGACTGAATATTGTACGCACATATTACATACATATGTATTTTAAAGTTTTACCTTTCTAAATACTGTCCGTGTGCGATGTGAATCACGTAAACAGGCCAATAAGGCTCTAAGTATGTCACTCTTCAGTTGCAAGTCAGATCTGGACGCTGAATGTAGCGTGCCTAACAACGTAGCCATATCATCGTCTCCGCCAGTTGTCAACACTAGCTCCCGTATTATTCCTACAAGTATCAACATGCCAAGTGTCCTGTCCGGTCCGAAAATTATATATATACAAACGGAGCGCACAACTCACCTATGGCGGTCTGTCGACAATCGGGATAAGTGACGAGCCCGTGTACACATCGCGCACCGCCACATTCGCGCAATACATTCGCGTTAGCCGTGTTACCGGCCAGTAACAGTGTCAGCGCTTCCATCACTATCGAGCCCAGCCTTTCCTGGTCTGTGGACAAACGATACTCCTTGGCCGCAGCGTGTGCTACACGCCGTTCCTCCAGACAACTCGCGTACCGGTTCAGACAGGTAGCAAACACCTCCAGCATGCCAACCTCACGGTACACGTCCTTGAATATCGCATTGTACTTGAGTATATTTAGTAATGTCTGCATGCATATCGTGCTACAATCCGTGTGATTGAGACTGTGAGTTTTCAACAGTATTGAGCACGATATTAATTCTTTACATGGCACAAAGTTCAATTGGAACACAACAAACTCCAGCAAATGGAACAACTTCTGCTGGATCTCAGCAGATTTATTATGGATGCGTTCGGTGAATTGACTGAGAGTATTCTGGCTTTCCAATATAAAGTAATTGGCATCGTCCGAATGGTATATGCTGGATATGGCATCCAGAATCATGGAGCACAGCATTGGCGAGTTGGATTTGATAAATGTGGATTGTAAAACCTGTAAAATTATGTAAATAGAAATTAGCTAGAGAGGATACAAACAGATATGTAATGACGGGCTAACGCACAAGGTAATAAGTCACAAGTACCTGAAATGCTTGTATATTTCGTACACTTGTACCGCGACCCGAAGGTTGCGGCAACGTGAAACCCTGCAATTGAAACAACGACCCCATAGAAACTTGCGATGGTTTCAGTTCCATATAGCCACACATACAGAGCGATGTCACCATCAATATTAAATTACGCACGGCCTCTTGTGCTTCACTAGATTTCTCCCGATCCTGGTCCAGTCTAATACATTTAAACAATATTAAACTAGTACTTAATTAATTAAGAAGTCGTCAATTGTGTACATACTTTAATAAAAATTCTGATAGGAAAATATATCCCTGGCATGATCTGAAATCGTCTAGTAGTGTTGGCGCAACGTCGCTGGAATCTTTCAAGAAACAAAATACTGCAACGAACATTTCCACAACTTCCAATGGTGCTAATTCAGGTATTCGTTGCATATTGTCGATACACAGGGCAACACAACTTTTCGCTTGAACAAACAAAACATTCGGTGATCTATACCATTCGATTCGGAATATTCTGTTGGTTCACTGTAACACTTACTGTGTATATAACTGACTACTGGCGGGGTAAGGCCATGTCGGGAGAGTGTCATAAGAACTTCAGCGGCACTTTTACGCCACATACCATTGTGCGAGGGGCACCAGGATGTAATGGCGGAAAATAATAATGTTAGATCGTCTTTCCGTGCCAATTCTTCCGCCGAACTACGATGACTACATAACCGCACTAGCAACTGAACGAATATCTTTTGCAACAAAATTCTCCGTTCGCGTGGCGTAAAATCACTATTAATATCAGTATTATTCGCTTCATCTTCGGACATTTCCGGCAAATCAAAGAATAGATACAAACATTTGACAAGCGTCGATGGCACGGATACTTCAGCCATGACCTGTAAGATTAAGTATGTGTTAATAAAATCAACAGTGTCGCAGCGAAACTATTTTGTTTATGCATGTGATCACTGATCTTACAACCCGACAATAGACTTACCTGTACAAGTGTACTGTCACCAGCAGCGAGAAGATTCAGTGTTGATAACAACATCCAACCATTACTTGACTCTTCACAGTTTTCTATTTCAAGAAACTTTGCAATGGCACAACTGGCAGCCTCTGTACTTTGGTTGGACGCTCGCCGACGTATCTCGGATACCATTAGCAAAGATACTTGATGACAGAATGCAAGTATATCCCAGAACTTTTCATTCATTTCACAAGCAGGACTTGTTCCGAACACCTATTACATATATATTCATTATGTCTACTAATATATTTCACACAACAACTGTAATTTAATATGCATACCTTGCAAAAGAGTGGCAACATATTATACAATTTGTCATCTTTCTCCGCATCAGATAGCGGGTGTGGTGGATGTGTGTATTCGGAGAATAGTTTCTTCAGATGCATCAGGCCGAGTTGAGTATGTGCCGACCCTGTGCCATTATCGGATCCATCCGTGCTCGAGGTAGAGGAATTGCCACTACTCCCCGTAGTGGCACCGCGCAATTTCCGTACGATATTCATCACACTATCACTGTGCTTCTACACAGTGCCTGAAAATATTGCAGCACAACACATAACTATTTACCAGATGACTCACAATGTTTTTATAACACATAATTGTAAAATAGCATCACTCAATTGGATAATAATCACTACGCAAGCAATTTTATAATTGCACAGAAATAATAATGGATAAATAATTTACACTATGTTAATTGTAAGCAGTATTTTATGAATTGGAAATTAATGATTTTATCTGCATATAATATGACAACATCACGAATATATACACCGCACCAACATACACCGCCGGAAAGTTCCACTTTATATTTAACCAACTTATTCCATCTACTCAGCTATTATTTCATTTGATATCGACTTATGTAACAATTGTTTACCTATTTAGAACACTTGCATTAATATCTACATCTTATAAACATACGCCCTTTGCATATTTTTGACAGCTGACAAGAAATAACCAGCCATGACAGCTAAACAAAAATTAGGACGTGATTTTTCTTATTATTATGGTGGCAAAAGATCAACCAACAGTCAGCGTTTCTCAAACAGTGGAATAATCAATGGTTGCACCAACTTCAAGTAGTTAAATTGAATTTCTTTAAATAAATAATGGATGTCATAAATAATAAACTTTATTTACAAAAATATAATATAAATTCTGTACTATAACTGGTCTAATATAATTTATACATTTTCAAATTTATTGCTATATTATTTATTCAAAAGCACAAAGTAATCAGAAATTTTCATTGGTGCTTTTTTCTCCGTGACTACATTTAATGTATTATATCGTGCAGAGTTTTTTTCTACTGGTTTTTCTTTATGTTCTTTGTTTTGTGCTGTATTTTCATTATCGGCAACACCGCTTGTTACGCATATCTCCATTAGCGACTCATCACTGCTGATTTCAACATCCATACTTGCGTTTTGTATTGGTAAATCTCTACTATTCAGTTTGTCTAAAGTTGATAAAAATCCTTCACATGGTTCCTCAGTCTCCGAATCGTCGTCGCTGGAAATTAACACCGATAGTGGTTTCGTATGCTTTTTAGTTTTACAATTGGTTAATTTACTTTCATTTCTATTGTTCATCTTGCGTGTAAAATTCAGTAAATCAGGAGTCTCATTTTGTGACGGTTCAATTATATCTTCGTCTGGTATTTCTTGTGACATATTACGTAGCGGGAACCATTTTGACGTACTAGGTTGTGTGTTTTCTAGTTTTTTATTCGCATTACTTTGCACTGATTCATTCGTTTGCTGTTTGTTATTAAACTGATGTGGTCTCGTACCGGAGTTTGTCTTCAAACAATTGCTATTAATGTGCATCGAATCATCTCGAGGTGAAGATATCTCATTGGTCGTTTGTTTTGAAAAGTAGTTTGTTATCTTTCTTTTATTACTAATGGTGATGTTTGTACTGTCTAAATGTGCTTGTTTGATGAACGGTAGTAACTGTCGACTAGATATACCACTTTCATTGAACTGACACAAATATCGCCACAGTTGTGCTGCAATGAAATATCTACTATGTAGAATAAAACCAACAATAAAAGTAAGAATCAAATCATGTATATTGAATACTAACCCACAGTGACTCTGTTAGTAGATAAGAAGTTATAAATATGAAACACGTCACTCTGTAGACTTTTAGCACCGAATGTATAATATACAATATTACGTCTGGCTGCTGCACATGCCATTAGCTGCATTAGTGCTTTCAGGTGATGATTGCCCCTGAATGCACCGCAACCCCAGTTACCTGTAGCCACAGGGGACAGTGAGGAGTTGGGCGCAGAGGACAATTCATGGAACCCCACGTAGGCCTGTCAACATTATTATCATAATAATTTAAATCGTTAGCCTTTTGAACTTGGATATGTGTATAATGTATGTTACAATTATGTACTTTGTTTAATTCGCGTATCATTTTTGATGGCCGAAATTGTACGCCTGTATTGTAATACAACAGTGCATCGATGGCCAGAATACTGGTCCGTCGGCGGCCATATTCATCGTATGGTGTCTCGTCGTGATGGTTACCAGCCCATTCAAATGTACCCGCGTACCCTGTATATTCACTGTAACACTCCGCACCTATGCAACAAACAAATAGTTTATTACCATAACAACGACAATAAATCCTCACTTGCCTATAATTAATAACGCTTCGTTAGGATTCAGTTGTTCTGTAAACAATCTGCTTACGAGCAGTTCAGGACAAACGGCGAATCTGATTTCTTCCTGGACACAACCATACCCTAATACACCACCGCCCACCATACTGCAATCAGCGAAATGAAATATGAACATACAATATTGTTGAAACGAAAAGCTAGTACATATATAATACTGGTTTTATAGATACCAATTGGCAAAATCCACTTGCAGACATCCTTTACCATCGTTTTCAATAGTACCCTTATGTGTAATATGTAACTTGATGTCGCCTATATTATTCTCATTTTTATCCCATCGTGGGAGTTGCGTCCGTGGCAAATGTTTACGTTCAAATGTCACTACGCCTTTGGGAGCTAATAAATGATAAACATTCATAATACATTTTTATATGTCACAGGCAAATCATTGAACTTACTGTTATTACACACACATCGAAAATAATGTACGAAACACTTTAATTTCTCCGATATACTTGGTTCACACTGAGTAAGACATTCATACAATCGATTAAAATTAATTCCTGGATATGTGTCACATTCTTTCTTCCATGGAAACGTGCAAAGAAATGCGTTAGCTAGTAAACTTGCGATCTGCAGTTGACTTAAACTGATTGTATGTGGTTTGCCTTGTTTCAATAGCGGTATAGGTGTCTGTATTAACTCGGGTAACTGCAGTGCTAACTGGATAATTTGTGGTAACAGTGTGTGAAAAAAATGTTTCGATTCTTCTTCATCTAAAACCTGTAAATTGCCTGGTTATTAAAAATTCGGTCAATGTTTAAAA
This sequence comes from Carabus problematicus, assembly GCA_963422195.1. Taxonomy (NCBI): domain Eukaryota; kingdom Metazoa; phylum Arthropoda; class Insecta; order Coleoptera; family Carabidae; genus Carabus; species Carabus problematicus. The sequence goes on from OY728584.1 coordinate 13,440,201, forward strand.
CTATTACAAACTTCTTCGAAAAAATGATGCAATGCTTCGAATTTTCTGTGTCTTAAATTATAAGAGAACACCGCTTCTTCCAATTGTACGCTTGACTTGATTGGTTGTGAAAGTGACAACTTAATAATATCCCAACGTGGTTTTAACACTGTTTTTTTACTCTAAAAAAAATAGGTTATTGAAACATGACGGCTATTATAGTAAGGAATGTCAATGTGATCTTACTTCTTTGACAGGAAATATATTTTTCTGAGAAAATGGCATGCGAACATGATTCGCATCCCAGTGTGAAGCGTTTGAAGAATAGTGTGGCTTTGGCGGATGAATCAAGGTGGTCGGCATCTCAAATAACACGGTGTGGTGACGGGATGGACTTAACTGTGGTGTATGGTAATTCCATGGACTATTCTTACAATACAAATTTGACATACTGGTACCATAATATTCTTCATTATTATCACCGATCCATTCATCACCTTAAAACAATTCAATCTAAACTTTTGCACTATGAAATGAGAACATTATATTTACCAAATATATTTGTCAACTCCTCACTATCTTGGGGAGTCGGTAATGATGAATCTGAACTGGAAAATAAGTCTGGTGATGCAGGACGTTCTTGCATGATTACTGTGTAACGGAATTATCTATAAATTAATATGGTTTAAACTATGGATGTATCATAATAAACAAAAAGTGATATATACTCTGAGTAAAATATATCTTACCATATGTAAAAAATAATTGACGACACTGATATTTTCACACAGTACTAAATCAATTTCTAAAAATATTTAACACAAATTTATAATTATCTACGAAAATTACAGAAATGTATTATTAAATTAAGAATGACATTCATGATCATGACGTTTCTCAATAATAGTGAAGTTAACAACAAGAATACTAACCACAGACCGCACTAACGCCAAACTTTGTGAACTAAAATATACGCATCAAGTGTCAGATTAAAGTCACTAGCAAAGTGCGCAATATTATTGTAAACATATTATCACGTGTGCATTTATTGTAGTTCAATTATAAGTATTGTGTTAATTGTTATATGAAGTTATATCATGCTGGCTTTACAAGCTTACATCAGCAGTGACGAAGAAAACGAAAATTTTGTTGGTACCAACGCTACTACAAAAACAGATATAAATGATGATGATAATGATAAGTCTGCTTCTGAATCCCAGAGCCATTTAGATGTTGCCGATATAAATCCAGAATATTCAGTGCAAAAACAATTGCAAATATGCGCTGCACCAACTGTAGTGCCTACAGTAAGTGACTTGGTTCTAACCTAATTGTTTAGCATAACATGTTCACAAACAGTTTGTAATTGTAGGGTTCCCAGGAGTGTATGCAGCATATAGACCCACAGTGCAAGGAAGTTATGCACAATCCAAAGTACACGGAACTATTCGCACCAATCCTTGGACCAGAGAATCCATTTCTTACCCAACAAATGAAAGCAAATAAGAACATGTTGTCTGGGTATATTGAAGCGGCGCATATGAGTGAATTTCAGTTCGAAAATCAGCGACGGACGTTTAATAGCTTCGGTTATGCGCTAGACCCAACAATCGACGGAACGGGTGTGGAGGGAAGCAGTTATGTAGGCTCGGTAGATACGGCGAAAGATACAAATGGTAAAACAGTATTTGAATCGACAAAACTACGGCCGCTGGACAAGAGAAAACGTCAACGAAACAACAATCCAGAGGACGTGGAAGGTTTTCTGGGGCCGTGGGGTGGGTTTGTGGACGAACAGCGGGTAATGAAACCCACGGAAGAGGAGGCTGTGGAACTACAGGAACTGTTGTCCAAACGACACAAGCGCGGCAAACAAGTGGAAGAGAAACCTATCGAGGAGAAATCAGTGTTACACAGTACGTATATCTTGTTACGAATAACTGAATCTAGAACTGAAAAATCATAATTATTTGTTTATAGTTAAAGATTCCGTGGACTATCAAGGACGTTCATTCCTGCATCCACCGCATGATGTCGGTGTTAACTTGAAGTCTGACACGCCGCCTGACCGATGCTTTCTGCCCAAATCGCACATACACACGTGGTCCGGCCACACTAAGGGCATCGCGGCAATACGCTGGTTCCCCCGCTCCGCACATCTACTGTTGTCGGCCAGTATGGACTGCAGAATCAAGGTAAGCATCTGTAGTGATAGCATCCATATGCTCTTTAATATAAACTTAACATTTATTTTATTTGTGACTGCCAGCTCTGGGAAGTATATAATGAACGACGTTGCGTTCGGACATATTATGGTCATAGACAAGCTGTACGAGATATCAACTTTAATAACTGCGGCAAACAGTTTCTATCTGCAGGTAACTTAATCAATGAACTGCATATGTAACCTATTATTTCCACTATATATTAATTGACTGTTCATCTTGTAGCCTACGACCGGTATATCAAGTTGTGGGACACTGAGACGGGCCGGGTGATATCACGATTTACAAGTCGCAAGATACCTTACTGTGTTAAGTTTAATCCGGATAAAAATAAACAGCATCTGTTTGTAGCGGGTACATCGGATAAAAAGATTATATGTGTAAGTAATTGTGTTTGTTATTGGTATTTATTGAGAAATAACGTGTGTTGTGTTTAGTGGGATATTCGGTCAGGTGATATTGTGCAAGAATACGACAGGCATTTAGGTGCTGTCAACACAATCACATTTGTAGACGAACACAGAAGATTTGTGACAACTTCGGATGATAAAAGTTTACGCGTTTGGGAATGGTAAGTACATTTTTAGTAAATGTTTCTAAACATATATTGCTGTAATATTACATAATGCATAAATAGATTAAAGATTTTGTAATGAGGGCAAATAAAAAATAACATCTGGTGACATGTGATGTTACTTGTACAGGGATATACCCGTCGATATGAAGTACATCGCTGATCCAACGATGCATTCTATGCCTGCCGTCACACCAGCGCCTAATGGCAAATGGTTGGCCTGTCAGAGTATGGACAACAAGATTGTTATCTTCTCAGCGCTCAATCGGTTTAAAATGAACCGCAAGAAGACCTTCACCGGACATATGGTAGCGGGGTACGCATGTACATTAGACTTCTCACCTGACATGAGGTATGATACCGATATTAACCAACACTGTATAACAGAACATACTTGAGTCGTGTACATGTGTATTATTATGTATTTCTGTAGTTACCTGGTATCGGGTGATGCTGACGGCAAATGTTACATCTGGGACTGGAAGACTACGAAACTGTACAAGAAGTGGAAGGCACACGACAACGTCTGTATCAACGTGCTGTGGCATCCACATGAACCAAGTAAATTGGTCACAGCCGGCTGGGATGGAGTCATCAAGTATTGGGACTAGTTATTATTAATTTTGAACAATATTTTGCTTTTATTTTACAATTCTATAAACATTTACACGCCCTGGAAATGTAAATATAAATGTGAATAAATTTATTAAGACTTATTATAAATGTCGTTTATTTCATTTGAATTATAAACCTAAAATCGTACGTATTGAGATTCATTTTTCGTTCACTTGACGGCGCCTGTAGCGTCCACTCTATAATCAATATTTCAATTCTGAAATAGTAAACACTGATGTATTGTATATATGCTACGTTCTACGAAAGGCTGTGTGTTTTATACATATTTTAATATTGATTACATTGTAAAATAATAATATGAGTGCGTGTTTGTATATGTATGAGAAGGTACTTCTATAAATTCACAAAATCTCAGTGTCATACATATTGACATGTTATTTTATAGAAGTATATTTGTTAATTTGATAACCAAGGAATACTAAGATATTAGAGATTTTAGTCTATCAACAAATTAGTATAAAATGGTTAAGCTGGACGGTGTTGGTTTGGGCTATTCGTACCATTTACCTACAGCCGGATGGAGTTTACGAATACGAAATGCACTCACACAATTTAGTGATTTGTTTAGTGAATTTAATAGATACATAGCTCCTGCATATTATCATGACAGATGTGAAAGGTAAAAAAAATCAACAATATGAATATGGTACAGACAATAATAACTCGTTCATTGTTTATATGTACATCGTGGTGTTAGTGTTCTTTAATGTTTAATCTAATAATGTTTTAATCTGCAGATCTGTACAAATGCGATTGTATTCCATGCATAAACGAGAGTTTGTGATGGTGTTTATTGCGTTCTTCACATGTTTCGGTCTGGGTTTGTTTATTGGTTTAGCTGGTACTAATACATACAGACTTTATTATCTACAAATGTATTTAAACAGTAGATATTGTTGTCACAGGGCCACCTATCACTAGTACGACTGAAATGGATGCGTTAAATTTAATGTTAAATGATAACACCACCAAGAAACTCGATAATCTAGACACAGGCCCATTCACAATGCGCAGTCCTGCAATGACAACATATAATCAACAATTGTGGGTGATTGCCAAGTTAACTACGGGCAATAACGATGGTAAGAGATATTTTATTCATGATTCTAAATTCTGGAAAGTATCGCAAAAATTATTTAATACTAAAAATACTATTAGTTTTACAGATACTCATTTTGTTTATAATTACAGATGAAAAATATGATAAAAAGTTCCTGGTCAGTGTCGCAATTGATGGACTTACAGAAGAACATAAACCTGTCACAGTTTTACATAAAAACAGTGTCAGAAATAGGTAAATACTAATTAAATAACATACCAAACCTTTAATTAAGTACATATGTATTCTTGATACTTTAAAGAACTCGGCACTTGGTTTGCGAGAAGAATATTTGTGAAGAATTCATTGTCCTGCATCTGGGATTCTTAGATTATACGCATTATATTCTAACGGTGCGCTTTTACGGATTAGAACTGTTTAATCAAAAATACAGTATTAACAATTTGAAATTCTATGTAAGTCTGCTAATATTGTGTTGATAAAATAATTCGTAATATGATTGAATACATTTATTATAGTTTCAAACTTATAATCCGGCGTTCACGCAAATTGAAATTTGGTTCAGATTCATCTTTTTGCTTGGAACATTCTTCGTAACGGTAAGTTCAATCTGAAATTTACTAGATATTGTCAGTAACATAATTGAATATTCTCTAGTGTTGGTTTGCGCATACATTACGGAAATATATGATGCACGATTGGTCTATAGAACAGAAATGGATGTCATTGTTGTTGCCATTGTTAATGTTATATGATAGTAAGTTAAACAAGCGTACACTTGTATACATAATCTACATATTTATACATATATTATGACAGAGACTGAGATTTGATTGCAGATCCAATATTCCCACTGATGTTCTTATTTAATTCATGGATACCCGGTATGCTGGATGCAATAATGCAAGCTACATTTCTAAGTGCGCTTCTGTTGTTTTGGCTTTGCGTTTATCATGGTTTAAGACAAGTAACTATTAAATGGAATAATGTAGAACCGATATTCGTACGGTAGAATTTTAATAAAAATTCTTTTTTACAGAATGAAAGAAAACTCTTATCTTTTTATGTCCCAAAGTTTTTCATTGTTGGCATGCTGTGGTTGTCGGCCGTGACGCTTGCTACTTGGCAGAAATATAACGAATTACAAGATCCAACATATAATCATAGCGTGGATACTAAACATTACTATGTCAGTATAAACATTATTTAATCATACTTTAGAACAGATGTACCTACTCTATTGATTTATGTTTATAGGATTTCAAAGTGTTTTTCTTCGTATTCTGCGGTATTTATCTAACATACCTTCTACTATTAATACTAAGAGCATACAGTGAATTACGATCTATGCCATTTTTTGGTAAGAATAACTCAACTAACCATTCTTATTTGGGGTGTAATGTTTTTCTTCTTCTTTTGTTGTTGTAATTGACAAATATTTGTTATTTTAACGGAATTATCATTGTAGATATGCGACTGAAGTTCTTAACATTACTAATGTTAGTGGTGCTGTCCATCAGCTTCGCTGTGACTGTGTTACGGTTTGGTGTTGGTGTGTTGGAGGATAACTTTGTCGCTGAGTTGTCCACGCATTACAACAGTTCAGCACAGTTCATGTCTTTCTACGGTATGTTTAACTTCTACCTATACACGATGGCGTACGTGTATTCGCCAAACAATCGCACTATCTATGACTCGATGATCACCAAGGATAATCCCGCTTTCTCAATGATCAATGATTCCGATGAAGATGTGGTTTATGGTTCAGACGAAGAGAGTCGACGACCGCTAAACAGAAGTCACAATGATGATGACAGCGATTGAAGAGAGAGAGGAAGATAACGAATATGTACATATACAGAATGACTAATGAAATAACTTACAAATTACTTGGAATAACAGTAAACAAATATTCAAGCTATTGCTAAATGAAAGTACATCTGTCCATAACACTTACAGCGATTGAAGAGTAAACAGTGATGAAGAGAAATTTTGTCAACTGAACCTGACTTGATGTATGATTATAAATCAATTAATTATTAATACTTGTTCTATTTGTTTTCATATTGACAAATACATTTTGATGAAGGCTCTGCAACAAATATATTTCCGCTATATCTAAGTATAAATAAAATTTGTATAGAGTAAGAAAAGTGCATAAAATATGCAGGAATGTATTGTTGTTACATAGTGTCTAACTGATTTCATTATTTTCTGATTTCTGTTTCCATGTTCACTAATTAAACAGTGTATATAAAGAATATGACATATAACGGCCTGATCTGTGTATATTTACGTTGTAACTAATTTTGGATGTTAGTAGCTATTTATAAAGATATTTGATAATGTACTTATTGAGAATATTACACAACTTAGAATTGTATCTAATTATATGCTATTGTCATAAATCATTATCTATTTCGACTATGGAAAAATAAAACGATCGACCAAGGACGTTTAAAATTAAAATCCATAAATCTATTTGACCAGTTGGTCTGGTATAAATAGATCTACCATGCAAGGTACATCGATTCTCATCGTTTGTTCTTGATGTCCAAATGAAACTAGAAATATAAGCATTTGTTATGTCCTCTTTGTTATAAATAAAGTGCAGTTATATTGTAAAAAAACAATATGAAATATTCGATTTATTCATTTGTGAAACATCTAGAGCATTCTGCCTTCAATTTTAGACTAATAAAATAATAATGAAGTATGTACAATGAATAACAACCATCATTTATTTATAAACATACATATTCTCGGGTTCGTAAATATATCTACACAGTAGGTACATATATATAATAATATATAATTTATATCTAGTAATAATCAACGCTTCGTTCAACAACAGGAGACTTTTCACATTATCAGGTAATAATAATAGTATAATCAGTATCATTGGTTATATGCACCAGTCACTGATGGACAAGGAACATTTATACATACGAGAATGTATTGTAGATGTATTTACGCTTTAATATTATATGAGATATTCTTCACTGCCAATAGTCTACAATTAAAACATTCCAGCTCCATCAGTAGGTACTTTATTTCTTGCAATTCTGAATCTCCGCGTTAATTCACGTTGAATATTATGGTGAAAAGTCAGAATATCGAGAAAATTTTTTCATATAAATTGTGCAATTCTTTTATAGACAATTTATATTGCTCACAATCTTTATAATTTAATGTTTCACAATACGGCAATATTTAATGTGAATTAATGCTGAATTCTAAAATCACATAGCATGTATATTTATATAATATAGATTAATAATTACAACGGCTGACGTTATCAATTACATCAGTGACAATAAATAACATTTACGGATTGACGAGATATATTCAATAATCTAGTAATTAGTTGTGCGAGATGGGAGGGTTTGGGTATCACAATAATTAAAACACAGATCATTTATTAACGCTTACCTGACGATAACGATAAGTTACTGTTCGTTGCCACAGCATATGTGCTTTATTGAGTGCATATCTTCGTTGAGATGTGTTTTTTTTTTTCATTATTATTATTTGAAAGACAACCAGATTTCTTATTTACTTGTATAATGTTATGCGTGTCGTTTCTCTTTTGGTCCATTATTATCAACAAGAACCACCCTTACATACATATTCAGTTAGGATATATATTAGAATATCGTTATTATTAATATTATGTATTTATTTGATATGACAGTTTATTAATTAATTTCTACAAAACTAAAGAAGTAATAAAAGTTGTAATATAGAACAGATAGATAGACCCTGTTTTATTCAATTATGTTCTACGTAGATAATTAATAATTAACAAAAGCTATCGAAGAAGAATACAGGATTCAATATAATTAGAATCCTTAAAACTTTATAAAAGGCTAATGCATGTATTGTAATATTATACGATTTCCACTTTAGTACAACGCATGTGTTCTTACAATTACAGAATAGTCTTTGATTGTCATTGTCTCTGAACTGGATATTTTATGGTAAGCAGACTTTTTGTTTTTTGATTGCCAAGTTCTGTAGACTTTTATAAAAAATATTTTAAGAAGTAGGTAATGCATCTCGTATTATATGTATTAATATTATTATGAAGGACCAAAAGAAAACGACAAATATTGATAAGTAATTGTAGGTGATCACATTAATTATCGGTCGGGGGCACTGAGGGTGACTAGCTAATAGACTAGACGAACAGTATTATTCAATAAGAATACGGGATGTCAAAGATTAGAATCAGTATAGTGTGAAGTGCAACAAGACGCCGATGTCGAGATACTCACGGTGATGTCGGTATCGGTTGCGGCGGTTGAGTTGCGTGCATCGATGATGAATTGTAACTCGACTCACGGTTCAATGAATTCATCAATTCTTCATTCTCTTTACGAACTGTAATAAAACAGATACGATTATTCAAATAATGTTTTTAATCGTAGTATCCATAATAATAATACATTATATTCATGTTAATAATTTTCATGAATTTTATCTGGCAATTAAGTGCACCATTGTCAAATGTATTTTAATTATAGATATTTGTGTTTTGCATTTATTACATTATATTCATGTTAATAATTTTGAGGAATAATCCAAGAATTTGATCTGGCAATCAAGTGCACAATTGTCAAATACGTCTTAATTATAGATATTTGTGTTTTGCATTTATTGAATGTGGAATTAAATTGTGTTTTGGTCCAACTGCTTTTAGGCTGACAAGTGGCAGATGTGAAGTGAAAATGTTAAAGTGACCTTCTAAAATGTTTATGATTAGTGTCTGTTTAATACATTACCGTAGAAAGGAACAGGACAGTATAAACAAACACAGACGTGACATGTAACATTTGTAAATTTCAAGCAATAGCCTATAAATACCTATATAAATATCTATATAAAAATATGTTTTATTCATCGCACCGTCATGTAATACGAAATCAACTAACCAACACTGTAGGGTATGGCGAATGTATAATATTTCATGGTGTTGTTGTACTCTGACTGATGTGTGAGAGTGACGACGACAACCAAAATACTGGACGCAGCAATAAAAATAAACGATCCAAGCAATAGCCAAACAGCGATTCGATGTCGGCGTTGTTTCTTCACAATCTCATCGTTGTAAACCAGTGATGGTGACTGTTCATCAATTATTTCTGCTGTTTCTATGGACGGTGAAATTTGTTGAGGATATTTCGTAATACTGCTCTTTCGACTACGCGATGATGCCGGTCTGCTTCTATCCAGTCCACAACTGTTCCGTCTATTACGAGAAGAGCGTACACTCGATGTCCTGCTGTGTAAGCTGCTCTTTCGCCTGGTACTATACTCGGAGTATTGACTTCTACGGCCGTACCTGTGCCGAGAGATCTCAGCTCGGCCTGTAATAGTAGTAGCAGTAGCACTATGAGCATAGCATGCATGAATATCATCCAGTGAGGATGTTCGGTACGGATGTCCAGAGACAAACACAAACGGCAACGTGTGTTTGCGCTGCAACAACGACCGATCCTCACGAAACGATGAACTAGGCGACGGGCTGTCACTCGGCAGACGAGAGGAAGTGGAGTACCAGGAACTTGTCATTGAATTCTGTCGTTCCATGACGGTCGGCGTAGTGAGATCGGATTTTATTACATCGGACATGCTCACTGCACTTTTTTATTAATAGTGTTTGTAGGTATTTATGTACGTGCTTATTTGTTACACTGTAGAATGTAGGTCTATGTGATGTAAGGGTACACAGTGTTGTTATATTATTCACAATATCCTCTAGTTTAATGTAATGTACGCGTTCATCGTGTCTACATATGTATGTATATATTTATGCTTGTATATGTGCTGGTTAGTACGTGTGTTACACAGTATTTCTATATGATGTATATTCATACACTGACGCACACACACACAAACCAGTATGTACTGCAGTTATTAGTAATGTTTCGAGTGTCCTCCCGTGCTGTGCTATACTATGATGTGTGGCGGTATACTAACGGTTGGCAGCCGTCAATGTTCATAACGCTGCTGAATGTTTATATCTTTTGCAAAACATCAACCAGCAGCCACATCAACTATAGAACAGCGAGGAGGAGTGGGCAGCAGGTTTCATTATACATGAACACACTTCACTTTTCATGTTAACCAACAGCTAAAAATAACCAGCGTAACCAACGTAATACCCATGGATCTGTTTTGCCTTCCTCGAATACTGACTTAACTATACAGTGCATGTATTCTCATCTAAATACACTGGAATATTTAAACACAGAAGGAGATCAACAGAAACAGCACATTAATTACTAGAATATTCTCTTTTATACATATATTACAGCGCTGTCTGCCGTCTCGCATTATTTATTCAAATACGACATGAATTTAATCAGTTTCTACGTAATCCTGTAGTAATAAAAAATTCGAAATAACAGGTTCCGTAGAAATAATATTGAAACAGACAAGCTAGTGTAATTCATTATATTTTAATTATATGGATAGAAGTTCTAGTCATTTAGTTTAGTGTATTGAAAGCTCTGCTCTTTCTTGCTGCTATTACAAAGCTTTGCTGAAGGTCATTGCGTGGCGTACGTGAGAGTTTCATTCGCACAGAATACATATCCGCAGGTTGTAGATATATCTACTGTACTCTACTAGAACAGTACATTATGACGACGATGGTGTTTGACGTGCGCACATAAGACCTACCCTACAAGTCCTTATGTGGTACACTCGCCACAACACACCCGCCTACGGCGTCCTACAAATCGAGCACGATCCACAGTCCGCAAGTAATATTGTATTTAAAGTAACTGGAACAAACTTGTTGCATTTCATTATTATGTTTCATATCACGTTCCTAGTATAGTAAGAGACAGGTTACTTCATTTAAATAATCGAACACAGTGATACGTCGGTAGAGTATAAATCCAACTTGCTACGTCCTGTTTGGACGTGCATTAAAATAAATCACAACATCGCGCACTACCTACTTACGTATATATATATATGCATTTCTTGTGGAAAATTGATGTATGATGTAACATGTCTGTATTATGAACTCGTCAATTTCAGTTTTAGTTAAAATCACGGCGCGTTTCAAACTTTCATTCGTTATCAAGTTATGGGAAACATATAGCCGAAGGATTTGGAACGGATTAAGATACGTATACCGAGGAACCACTATGAATGAACAAGATATATCCACGCAACCTACATTACGTCTATATAAGCATGGTAGCATAACTAAAAGGGAAATTTTTAAATGCGATACTTTATGAAAGTAAATACATTCATTGGAAAAATAAACTATCGTAATCAATACAATGATACATATACAAATTTTATAAATTTATAAAAATAGATTTCTGAAAATTAGTCCTAAAGCAAATAACATCAAAAAAGAACTTTAAATTAACTGTGAGATGGTTGCGCCACCCATAATTATTCCACTGCTTTTCAGATATAAAATACCAAATTGGTTTTCACGACGGCGACCATGTGTAATTCTCGTCTCACACTAATCAATTATTCCGTGACTTCTAAAATATAATTTCTCAGAGGATTTTTTTATTTTTGCGTAGCCATAAAGTAAGGAATAGTTAAGTGGTGACATGGAGCTTTGGATATTTGTCAAGAATTGACACGCGTCGATTTTCCAATAGCTATGGATTGTGCGCATATCACATATGTGAACAAACCTTTATTGTCTCTCATATATCATATTGACAGAGGATTCTAGGCGACTTTTATGCACTCTAGCTCAGCAGAAGTGTCGGATCGTATGACATAGTTCCTTTCTAAATTTGCTAATATAGTCCCAAGTTTCAGGCAGCCGTAGTGTGAACACTCCATATGACATATCGGCGAAGGTTGATTCAAAATTCATTTTAAATTCCTAATTTGTAAAGTTCAAATAACTTCAACCGGAAGGCACAGCGTAGAATATTGAATTACTTTGTCACCGCACAAAGTTTGATGTACCTGACTGCATTTCACACTCGCGATAGTATAGTGCATTTTGTTCGTTTAGCAAAAGAAGCAGCGGGTTATGAAAGATAGTATAAATGTAATTAAGTAATTGTTCATCTGCTCACCCATGTCGTCAATGATAGGCGCCATGCGAAGCGTGACTCCGACGAGGACCAGACACATGAGCAGCAGAAGACACGCAGTGGCCACGATGGTCCAGCGGGCTCGTTGCGGCAGGTCATTTGGATCTATGACCTTCACTTTTACTTCCTTGGTGGTGGTCAATGAGATCTGTCGTTGTTGAAATTTCTTTCTTCTCTTCTTTCTTCTTTTCCGCCGCTTTCTCCGCGCACGCCTCAAAGCATCGTACCTGATTATCGCATCCTCTTCCACGTTCTCAAAGTCTTCTATGTTTATTGACACGTAGTCATCCTCGTATGCTAAATGCCTGTATTGAAAAGCAGAAGAGGAGAAAATCGAGTAGTTAATGAATGAATGCTGAAATTGAAAGATGAGGCTGGATGAGGCCACAGGGATCTTGAGCACGATACTTGAGGTATGAATATTTCACGGAATATCATATTATATGTGTACAGTGGAGTGCTTTTGCCTACCAAAATGTATAAAATTGAATGCTAGATGTGAGATTGCCAGAATAAAATAAGAATAACTGCTGTGGAAATGAGATTGATAAAAGATGTATACAATGTGACGAGAAAGGAACATATTAGAAATAAATTGGTATATGAAATTGGAACGGTATTGAAAAGAAAAATTTATGTGAATAGCGTTTCATTTATATTTGCATGTATGTATATATATGTAGTTACTGTAGTAGTTATAATTGGATGGTACGTTAGGGAGTAATGGAATTAATGAAATGAATTCACACTGCCGCATGAAAATTTATGACGCAAAATCATTATAATGGTTTCACATCCAAGACAGCTTATACATGCAGGTAATTACAATGATTTTGTGCAAACTCACAATTGTCTGTTGTGATTATCGGGGCAGGAACATGCTGCCGAATCAAGGTCGCAGGTGGCCGTGCACACGTGCTCCTGGTAACTGAGGAAGTCGAAGGCCTCGTTAACTTCGTTGTCACTAAACACACCGTGTTCACAACATGGCCGCAACTGTTGCACTTGTTGTTGGTTGTGTGTACGATGGTACCGGGGACTTTCTGGTGAATTGCTAGCTATCCGGTACCGACTGTGACCTATTGACCCCCAACCACAATCATTAAGAGAGAGAGGGATATGTATAGAGAGAAGGGGTTGATACAGCGTCACACAGTTACTAGCCGTAACAATGGTACATTAGGGAATTAAACTGGCATACTGTAAATGCATATATGAATGTGTCCATATTGGATTGCACACGCAGAACAAATTAACAAAACACAAATTACAATTTATTGTACCTACAAGTTTTCAATTAACCCATAAATTGCTTCCAAGTTTTTTAGTTTTATGACACATTGTCTATCAGAATGAGATATACTAACCGTTCCGTTTACCATGACGACTGCGTTTCCCGTGATGACTCCGATAGTGACTCCGGTGCTGGTGATTTTGTCCGTGTGCGTTATCTTTGTACGAGGACGATGCTGTTGAAGATGAAGCAATTCTTTGGAATCGTTTCTTAGTGGCTTTGGGTGTCGAGTGGTTACTGATCTGTTTCGGTTTATCTGCTTTCATCGCTTCGACTTTGTTCTCCACGAGTGTGTTCAGCATAGCCTCCAGTCGTGCTACTTCCAAATTGATGTCGCGTGATACCAGACACAGATCCTCTGTGGATACGGCTTTGTCCACTGAACCACGCTCCATGGTCGTCTTGAAGTGTACGGTCCAGCGTGACTTATATTTCTATCAGTATAAACGATCAATTATTGTTTTTACAAAATTTATTGAATACTAGATCACACTGCACTTTGGTACATGTACAATATATAAATCAAATGAGTATATTATATACTGTCAATATATGTACAGTAAGAGTTAAATGAGGTTATTTTAATACTGGGTCATTTTCTATAAATTAAGCCGTAATTGTGTCTTCATGAACCGCGTCGTTATAACGAATCATCGTAAATTTACCGCTTTTTTAAGTTCAGGAAAAAACCGCGCTATATCGAATCAGCGTGAAGCGAGGCCTTACAGTATTAGTATTTTAATACACCGTATACTCTAGCCACCAGCAATACACCTGTGCATAGCAAGACATTTACTAAAATATTGTAACATGCAAGTAGTATGTTTATTTTTAACGCAACAAAACATCGACTTAAACTATTCCAGTATATTTTTAATGATATGTTTTCTGTTGCAATGTGCAAAGTTTACGGTGGATTTTATTTCAGGCGAGTGTAATTTTATAACGTGCAATGTGCAGTATACCTATATTGTATTTTAACAGCTACATGTATTTACAATTTAAAACAGACACCCAAGGCAGATGAAGACAAATATGTCTGTGTCCAGGTTTTATTATAAGCCAATACAAGCTTCTGCCATTATATAATCTAATTTTACTGTATAGGAAATTGTGAAATTTTTGCATGTAACTTAATACGTGACATAGAATGTTTCAGTATTCCACTTTAGTTTTGAATTTTAAGCTTTATTCAAGCTGTAATTAAGAATAACATGTTTGAAATATCGACTATCATTATTATGTGATTTATCGTCAGATAGATACATTTCACATTTATAATTGTGAATCAAAATATTTACATTACATCTGTCAAAACAACATTGAATAGATTTATAGATCGTTGATATGTGGTTAATTATAAAATAAAATGATGTGCGACGATTCATCGATTCTATGCCTGAAAAAAAACTAGCGGGATCAATAAATCTTTATTCACATTTACAGAGTTTGGTTGCGTAGGAGTTATTGATGACAGTGAAGGAGCTCTTTTTTAAATTGACAGAACTGTGTTAATTATATTTACACAGGTCTGTAAATATTTCTTTATATAAATTGCGCGTCTACTGTCATCTGTCATATTTATCGTAATTAAAAAGTGCTAGTGCATACTCGTAGGTACATCTGTAACAAATGTTCTGTCACAAATGAACATATATATGCGTGGAGTGCCGGAACGAGGCACCAATTTTAATTTATCAATTCATCTGGAGGAATATGAAAGGCAGTTCGGAATCTGGTACATTCATACATACGATATTGTAAATGAAAAACTCAAATCAATACTCTGATTTCGTTACAGCTTTACATAGATATAACAATGCAAACGTTAAACATGAAACAATAACAGTGTACAGTGCGACATATTCAATTTCCTGCGGTGTAACTGAGAGTCGATAAGAAATACATATGTATCTGCTGCATCTATGGATCTATAACTGTAGTAGTTCCACTACAGGATCCATGGATGTATATATGCGTATGTATGAAATGTTTAACACAGTTACAAATCCGGTTGATGTTATCTGCTCGTGCGTTTAAATCTCACGATTGTCATTTCATTATAATAGGACCCGCGATCATTTCAGCAGAAAGGACGTCATAATTGTTCCCTTAATGACGCTGCCATTCAGATCTAACTTGTCAGCGCAATTAACAATAATCTTTTAATTACAATTGATAAAAATTTTAATGTGACCCATTCTACATTCGTGATTGACACAACATATTGTGGATGAAATGTTTAAAATTAAATTATCTTTGTAATGAAATCAAATAATCTGCTCTAAGGTTACATGAATCTTGTCGGATAATTCCTTATGTTAGAAACTACATCGTAAATCTATTACGAATCACTGTTAAAAATGATAATTGAATTATGTATTATGTTCAGCCGTTCTAATAATATCAATGTCTTGTTTGACAAATTGTATTTTCAATGGTGTAAATAACTTTGTTCTAACTATAATTGTGTACCGCATTCTTAATATTTGTACAATTAAATTATGCATACATTATTTCATTCTTCCAAGCAAATATGTCCAGTTTTATATAATAAATTGTAGTACCTTTAGAATTAATAAATACATGTGCTGTCATTACACTGAAGATAATATATAACGAGATGCATTTTTATATAAACTTTGTAAGAAATAATAACATAAATAATAAATATTAATGAATAAATCTACGACAAATTATGCTATACGATAAATATGTGCATGAATATACATAATTATTTTTATTAAATATATACGTGAACGTACATTAGTTAATATCTATGAGCAACACACTGACAGTAGCATGGGAATCCTTACCTTATATTTGAACAGCGTGAAACAATATAATAACGAACAATGGTTGCAGTGAAATCAGTCAAAAACAAAATGTTACAAAAAAAACACGAGCTTCATGTTTTGTTTAGGTACCGTTGTGATTAAATATTTACAGTTGTCATTCACGCAGTCACTGAATAATAATTCTATAATGTTACGAATAATACCGGTACAAATAACAGAATGTGAAATAGCGATTAGAAGATAGCGTGTGCAAAATGAACGAAAACAGCGGTCATACAACGTTGTAGACGGCAACCACAGTACTGCTGGTAGTTAACAGGTCTCGGCTTCGATACCGGGTACTGACCCGACGCTGACGTCGACGCGTGCGTCTGTCCCACTCTCAGGGAGCACCGGCGGCGGTTGTGTTACCGTGCGTTGCCACTTCGATCGACTAGTGCGCTGTACACGCTGTCAAAATATTAAGCTCTTATCATTAACCACAGACAGGTAGGCGCGTACATCTAATCATAATGGAACATACATACATACACATGTACAAATATATCCATATACAATTAATATATTTTGTTGAACACAGCGTACAAAGTTTTATATAAATCAACTGAAACCCCTTAAAAAAATAGCTACTTAGCACAGAGCACATTGCCTTTTTGACGCTAAAATTGTCGGATTATTTCGACCAGCATAACATTCTGAATTATAGATTCAGTGACTGAATGTTCCCTATAATATATAGCAACGAATATATAAATCAATAATACATATATTAGATACAGAGTGGGTAATCCCCCATTAAATCTGAGATTCGTAATTTTTGTAAATAATACATATCAATCTGAGAAACGGGCCGGCTCACGATCATTACTCGACAGTACCGTACATCTACAACTCTGACGTCAGCAACATCTCCACTCCATTTGATTCAGTGACATCTAATTAAATAAATATGCACAGTGTACAACATTTTACCAAATTATGAACAGCGTTCATTGAGATTGTAGGCTTTGTATATTTTAAACAACGTTCGTTATTGTATCGTAACAGCAATATAGTTGCGATGCTTTGCATTCAATTGTCACGTTTAAAGTGTGTTATCGCAATAAATATCGTCTTTGCTTATCTGAAAGTAGTGGAATAATATTTTCTAGATGTTAATAACGGTGCTTTGGCACCTCGAAAGCTTTCTAAACCTAAAGCCGGTGCAATGACACATTGGAGTGTAAACAATATTATGGCACGTAGAGCGCACCAAAGCTTTATAAACGGCAAGATATGTATATCTTGGCAAATAAAAATGACAGAATCATATTCATATTATAAAATAACCATAATTAGTTTAAAAATTCATTTAAAACTACTCATTCGTACCATGCAAGCAATATACGTAACATGTATTAGTTACGGTAGATTAACTTTTCTCTTCATGTCAAGTGTAATCTCTGCGGAATAAAAAATCTATGGAAAATATTTATTGAATCGCCTACGCATTAATCGGATGGCTCATTTTAGCACATACCATATGGATGATTAGTTTGCACCTTTACACGAGATCCTCACGATGAAAGGGTACTCTATAAATATTTACACGACGCGTATATTTAAAATATGAACCAGGATGTCTACACCATAAATATATGCACTAGATTAATTATCTTTTGTTATATCCTAGTTGATTGAGATGTATACAAAAATCGATAAAAATAATTTGGAATTTTTCCTTATATTATGATGATTCATTGCGCAAAGTAGATATGGATATTCCATTTTAGTTTATTGATCTCCTGTCAGGGCTATAGTGTTCAGTAGAATGTCTAGTATTTTCCTCCTATGTATTTTGTTTATGTTATTTTATTTATGATTTGAAAGCGCAAAAGTGTGTTGCAGTAAATATTGATGTGATTTATCCAGATATGGACATACGTCGATAAATTGCAGGTATGGCTGTCATATATAAAACATATATTTTATAGAAAAACAGCAGTTTGATAAGACTGTTTATTAAAACTTAAACATATAATATTATTAAGTGGTAAATTTAGTAGTTAAGATTATAGTTACACACATATGAGATCATTTATTCAACAATATAATTAGGATGAACAACTAGTAACGGGTCATCGTCTTCTTGAGATTCTTTGCCACTTAGATTGGATGTCATTAGTGGAATAATGATTTGATCCTAGGGAGCAACACATATTATATATAAGTCTTTACACATTTATAGTATTCGTAACTTACATGATAAATTAATCTATCCACAACTTTTTCCACCAACTCTTTCATCTCGATCAGATCGTCTTCTGATTCTATTCGTTCCTCAATCATACTTAAATACCAGGCTACAACGTCACTACGATGAATGCCTTCGTTATTTTCTGAAATAATAAGTATTATATTATAGTAAATAATTAATGTTCTGCAACTGTTGTTTTTTTTTTACAACAATATTACCTTCTTCTAATCGTGTCTCTTCATTGCGCATGTACACAATGATCATGTTACTTATATTCTTGTATTCATCAAATGACAGAGTCAACTTCTTTTTCACTGGCACATCGGTCTCTGCAATAGGCGTGTCACCATTAGTAGCCGGTACTTCCGTGCTCTGATCGACGGACTGCTGCTGTGTGTCCTCCATGTCTAATGCGGGGTTGTCGTGATCATCATCCAGATTAATATCTGGCTGTTCTACTCGGATAATTGATTTATTCAGCAACCTGTATGCTTCGCGCACATGTTTTGGCTTCACCTCATCCGAAATCTCCATCTTCGCCATTGCTTCCGATAATCGAATCATGCTCTCCAATTGTCGCACCGTTATCCGCCATGTTGACCGGCCCACACTGCTGGTGTCACGTAATCGTAGATGGTTATAATTGTTAACCAGTAACTCAGCGGCTTCTTTGTTTAGGATTGGTTTGAACTTTTTCGCAAACGCTATATACTGTAGCACTTCTTCTTTACTGTATTTTTGCTGCGCTGTTTCTTCAATATTCGAGTGCAAATCTACGATTTTCCGTGCAATAGCGTAGTCGATAATCTCGTTACATTCGTCCACAAGGATGAAGAATAAATCAAAACGTGACATGATCGGTGCGGACAGTTGTATGTTCTGTTGCAGTGATTTAGAACGATCATATCTGCCACCGATAGGATTCGCTGCTGCCAGAATTGATGTACGTGCATTTAGTGTAGCTCTCACACCCGCCTGTACAAAACACAACACACAGTAAATAACTAAGAAATTATCACATAAATCCAATGTCAAGTTGCAAGGACATTTCTACTGGGACTTTAGAACTAGAAGTATTATTCTAGTTGAAATGAACACATACTTTAGCAATTGAGATTGTCTGTTGTTCCATAGCTTCGTGGATAGCCACTTGATCTTTCGGGTCCATCTTGTCGAATTCGTCGATACAACATACACCATTATCCGCTAACATCAGTGCACCAGCTTCAATAACAAAATCAGACGACTCCTCATCCTTGACAACCGCCGCTGTAAGACCGGCTGCAGTAGATGCTTTGCCGGACGTGTAGACGGCGCGTGGTGACATCTCCGATACTTGTTTCAGAAATTGTGATTTCGCTGTGCTCGGGTCGCCGACAATGCAACAGTTAAGATCGCCACGTAACGATGTGCCTTCGATTGTTGTCTTACAAACACCTCCAAACAACATTAACAGAATGCCTCGCTTCACTTCATCATTACCGTGGATACTCGGAAACAAACTCTCAATCAGGTTCTGATATAGATTTCTGTCGTGGCTCATCTCATACATGTGGTTCCATTCGCCGTCTGTCATTTGTTTTTTCATCATTTCCGGTGTGATCTCATCTACGGGTAGCTCCATACCGCCAAACCGTGGATTCGTAGCCTGTACACTGCAGCAGAGAAACGCCATGCGGTAGTGCAGATCGCGCACACCTAGTGATTTCAGTCCACGCACTCCTTCACTGTCATCACCGCCCTTGTGTCGTGAGCCAGGTTCAGCCCGGGCACCCGGCATGGATAATGATCCGACATCCGGCACCACAATCAGAGTGCCCGTGAAGTCATATCTGTCACCTGCCTGTACCGTCTCTACATTCTCCGCCCGTAATATCACCTCAACACTTCGCGGGATGCAGCCCCGCGGCAACTCTGCTTGTGTTTCCTGGATGCGAACCTTTTGAAAGTCGATAAATGTTGATTTGTCAACGTCCAACATGAATCGCCGACGATTACAGCACACAGGATTGCGGCAAATGGTTGGATTCGTGAATTTGAATTGTTGCTCGACATTCTGAATAACTGTTTGACAATCCAAGCACACAAACGTACCAGAGACCAGCTCTGGATGGACAGGATGAGTACGAATTACTTGTCCAGAGATGCGCAGCAGTGTACCAATTTTAGTTGTTGTTAGTTCACGAACTTTGTGTCGTGTAGCAACCTCCGTAAAACTAACATAGCACTCTTTGTATTTCTTAGAGTTAGTGATATCTTTAACGAAATTCCCAACTGCATGACAGAGGAACGGATATAGCCGGTAGTATTCCTCAATGATGGCTGTAGCAAGATTTTGGTTATATTTCTCAATATCTTCGAAACTTACTTCTAACGTATTACGCTCTTGGTTGAGTAGTTCTTTAGCGGGTTCTACATATTTTAAACCATCATCTTCTTTAAATCTGTAAGAAACAGACAGCTATGTAAATCAATTACAACAGTTACTAATTATGATTGATTACTCTTCTAGAAAATCTTGAAATAATTTTTGACAGCGTACTCCTACTTCATCGTGTATACGTATCTGTCCAGTCTGGACATCAGCGACATCCATTTTGATAAATTTCGCGTTTTAACTTTAATTTATTAATGTAACACTTCTTAAACACTCAACAGGTATCAGACCTGATCACAAAGCATACCATTAAATTAGGCGGGAAAATAGCTAACCTCAAACAAGTTTTTATGATTGAACATTAGTGAGTGTCGCCAACCATTGGAAACTAAAATATGTTTTCTTTCTAATCTATATATTAACCACGATATTAACATTTAGTGAAATTGCTTATAAATATTGATTACTGGTCTCCATAGTAACAAATGTACGGTATTTATTAACGCATCAACATACATATTATTAATGTTATCGTTTATTGATTGTTCATGACATTGGTATTACTGAGAAGGAAACGTCAGAATTGGTCAGAATGAACTGTCATTTTTATTATTTCAAAGTAAAAAATGAGTATAAATGTTTCAGCACCGAGTACTACTGAAATTATTATTAGATGTGTCAATTTTGCAGCTATAAAACATAGGAAACAACGTAGAAATGATTACGCACAAACTCCATACATAAATCATCCTATAGGTAAATTATTTCAATTGCGAAACGCAATATAATTTAACGAATAATTACAGGTGTAGCGTATATATTAACTGAAGAGGCAAAAATAACAGATAGTGATGTGATTCAGGCAGCTATACTTCATGATACTGTGGAAGATACGGACACCAGTTTCGAAGAAATCGAATCTGTATTTGGTATGAAGATTCGTAACATTGTCGAAGAAGTAACCGATGACAAAAATTTAGCGAAAGAAGAAAGAAAACGTTTGCAAATTGTTCATGCACCAACATCAAGTAACGAAGCGAAATTAGTGAAATTAGCGGATAAACTTTACAACTTAAGAGATCTGCAAATGCAGACACCGTTAGGTTGGACTTGTAAACGGGTACAGGAATATTTCGTATGGAGCAAGAAAGTTGTAGATGGATTACGTGGAACCAATGAGTCGATGGAAAAGAGTTTAGATGAATTGTTTAAGAAAAGAAGTGTATTATAAATAAAATGAAACATGTATAATAATATACATAACTATTGTTTTATAAATGGTATAATTTTTCTAATTTATAAATAAAGTTGTTCATTTCAAGTTCTATTTACAAAATAATACATCGATTCAACATAAAAAATACGCTTTATTAGACGAGAGAAGGCAGGCTGTATACAATTTATTTAATGTCCATGATGTTTCTGGAATTCTTTCATGAAGTTTGTCAAGATTTCAACGTCTTTGTATGAAACAGCATTGTACAACGATGCACGTAGTCCACCGACAGTTCTGTAAAATGACGAATTATTAATCGTTACATAGTAGTTATAGTAATTATCACAAGAAGCAACATTCTTCGTATATATGTACCTATGTCCTTTCAGTTGATACATGCTACGTTTCTCTGCTTCCTCTAGGAATATATCTTCTAACTTTTCGTCACCTCCATTGAAACCTACACGGAATGGTACGTTCATTCTGCTACGCACCCGTGGATTAATCGGACACCAATAGAATCCATTAGACTCTTCCATTGTTCTGTAGAGCAACTCACTCTTTGCTATAGCCTGTTTCTCCATCTCATCAACCCCTCCACTCCTTTTAATCCATTCGAATACACGACCCATTACGTACAACCTGTAATTAAAGAGAATTAATTTATGTTGAATACTATTAATATCTGATGTAACATAATTGAATTGCGATTGGAAAAGTTATAGAAACTAAGTATATAAATATTATTCTATACTCACGGGAATGTTGATGGAGTATTGTGCAATGAGTTATTATCGGCGATATTTTTAAAATCGAAAATTGACGGACATATGGTCATAGCATTTCCAATCAGATCCTCTCTGACGATTGCTACAGTAACTCCTGCAGGTCCAATATTCTTCTGTGCTCCTCCGAAGATAACTCCAAACTAAACATTGAGACCATTTTGTTAGATACAAGAAAAAAAAATCATTTTACATTGTGAACTTACTTTAGAAACATCCAATTTTCGTGTCATTATACTTGAAGACATATCTGTGACGAGTGGTACGTTAGTTTCTGGTATAAAGGGAAATTCAACACCTAGTAAATTAAAGCTAGTGTTAATACTGTGTTTTCTTATAAGTGTAACATAAGACATATACCATCTACAGTTTCATTTGCGCAATAATACAAATACGAAGCATTCGGGCTTAATTTCCATGTTGACTGATCGGCAATGTCTCTGTAGTTCTCAGATTTCGGGTAAACTAAATTTACTTTGCCATATTTGGCACCTTCCTTGGCGGCTTTCGCAGACCATGTGCCTGTGACAATATAATCTGCTTCGCCAGTTCTGCCCATTAAGTTCATGGCAACAGCTGCGAATAATCCAGTTCCACCGCCTTGCAAGAACATGATCTTGTAGTTATCAGGGACATTCCTAGAACATATACAGTAGCTACATTCATTCTATTCTTTTAAATAATCAACTTAAACAATTCCGCTAACAATATCGGATTTAAAAGAGTTTCATGAAGAGATTACACTGGGATTTACACAGCAATGGTTAGCAATACTTGGTCTAAACTTTGGATCACGATGTCATATGACAAGACGAAATAGTGTCCGAGATGAAATATAAACAATAAAATATCTAAAGAGGTTATCAGTTAGAACCGGATAAATCCTGTTTATCACATGCGCTGTCAATTGTTTCTTTTTCTGTAGCACACATGTTTATCATAACCGATCATGTGTGACCTCTAACCTCTGGTTCTGTTAGTAACTAGTTTAACGAGAGCATATACGTATAACAATGGAAACATTATCAGTAAAAAAAATAACATCAGTAACTGATTACGAATGATAATATAGATATAATGGTGCAATAGTTCTGACCTGCTGTTCTTGATAAAAATTGATTAGTTTATGCGCAAAAATATAATCTAATATTTGATATACCATTTCAAGGACACGGCCGCATAAATATACTGTGTTAGATAAGGTCATGTCAGTCATGCGCTTGTGAAAAATATTCCGAAGAATTCTTTAATCATAATAGAATAATTATCAAAGAGCCGATCTAAAGAAGTTCAAGATGAAAGCAAGTGGAATGACATGACTAGTTTATCATGCTAACTGTCCTTGACAAATAATTTACAAAGAGATCGAACGGTACTTTGTCAGTTATAACGACAATGACGTACATGATGTGTATTTTGTAGGAGTATAACAATACTGAATGTACGCGTACAAGTATATAAGATAGAGCAGTTGTACCTGGGATTTCTTTGCGAAATGATTTTAGCATACGTTGTCTCACTTTCTCTTTATTAATTATTGTTGCAGGAAAGTGCAATGAACGCTACATTAACAGTGTGACAAATAAACTATCTACTGTATATACTCGTATTTTTACTTACAATAATTCTCTAATTGCCTGTTGTGCATCTTTGTTGATTTGCCCAAACTCCTTAGATCTGTGGCTCATTTCCATTACACTGATTTCGGTTTTACCATATTGTAGAAGTTCATCTTGTACTTCTTTTAATACCTATGTAAACACATCTTTATAACTAAACATATTTACATTTTTATACATATATGTAGATTTGTGTTTAGTTTGTATTAACACCAATTTTCAGTAACATTGTAAACGAAACAACTGTACAATATATGTATACTAAGAACTTAGCCGCGTTACTTCAGACGTTTTTATTAAATTTTAGTATTCAAATGAAAGTGCATGTAAACAATCATTCACATTCATAAACAGCTGACTTCCGTTTATGAATGTACACATGCATGATACGCATTTATTCTATAATCATGAAGGACAAATTTTGCACGTGTAATGTGCTGTCGCAGAATACGAAAATAAAAAACAGTATTTTCTAAACCAGTTTCGCAAGTTATACATATTTATAAATGGTATGATATCTTTGACAGAGCATTAAATTTCGGCCAACATTACAGTTGGTCTATGAAAATATGTATTAACTTATCTACTTACTTCTGTTGGTAGCTTGGCTGGTCCAGCACCGAAATTTAAAACTGTATTTGCACCTCCCATTGTATTTGTGACTGCTAGCTAGCGTCTTCTTAGACGAGTTGTGAACAACTGAGGAAGATTGATAGGTTGCTGGGTAATTTGTAACACCGGTTCCCGCGTGTTGCAATCAAGCGTTGTTGATTACTGTCTTGTTGCTTGTTTTATGTTTAAATTATATACTCGCTAAGAGTCAGTGTGCTCATATATATGTATATATGTTATTTGCGCCTTCCCCCCGCCTCTCTCTCACTCTTATGTATCCCCTCTTTCATTCCAGTTGTTTTTTCTTTGAGATTTGCGCATACGGCGGTCGACCAATTAGAGGAATTGATAAGCGATTTTAAATAAGTAATCATTTTGTTGTTTTGAAATTATTCTTCGGATCTGGGCTTTTTGTTACATCGCTATGCAATGACAATTTAACGTACGTCACTTATGCAGAAAGAACACAACTAAAACAATGTCATATCTTGCAAAACATGTTATTTTTTTATTTTTGATCTGACGTGTTTTTGCAAGTATGTATCTGAACTTGTGAACTAGAAACAAACAAATACTATGAAGATATGATGTAACTTATAGATCGTATGACTGACCGTTATCAAATTACTTGTTTGTACGATTCATGTAATAGTTAATTACTATTTAATCAGCGCTTATATCAATAAATATCTGGTTGCTGCATAATTCGCTATGATTCATAAAACATGTTTCTGATCTAAACTGCATATTAAAATAAACAACAAATACAATATTTTTTGTATATTAGCATAGATTAAATTAATAATAAACTTGTATAAAACTTTCCATTCATCCAAATGCATTATCAACATACCTATACTCTATTCTGTTCACATGACAGATCAACTAAGATTAATATAATATAAAATCTTTATAAGTATTAGACAAATATGCAAGTACACAGTGGACTAAAGAAATTCGGACCGATTCTGGCACTTTATAACTCTGGAACGGGAAAAGATATCTAGATGAAAAAGGCTTTAAATTAAAGGTCAATGTAGAATGTAGAGGTGAATGAAGTAATAGAATCGTGTAGAAAGGTGAGCGGTACTTATAAACATTATATTCAAACAATTTTAATCTCCGCGCATTTGCGTTGGTTGTACTAAATAAATTAAAAGGAAAACTGTTTTTTTTTATGTTCATTGATTCATGAATAAAAGTTTTCCATTCTCTTGCGAAACATATATTCTGCGCTATGCTTGGCAACAAACATACACTTATCATACATGTACACTGACCTCAATATTTCGAAATTGTATTCAATATTATTTGCTTTTGTCGTGAATATACTCCAGAGAAGTCGCAATAAATATCAACATCAACATGAACGTAAGTACTGGTAAGTACCATGCCTATGTTGTGCAGAATTAGGTAGTTTCATTTAAATATTTCAAGGCAAAGAGAAATTACAACTAAAAGTAAATTATGTTATGGAGAATTTTAAGACGTAATATGCAAAAACAAAATAGCGAAGTAAAAAAACATTATTTGTTGATTTTAATCTAGAAACCTGTTTTGTGGAATACTTATGTTTGCAACCTGATATACTTATTTGTATTGCGTATGAAAGGCATATGAAAGACGAAAAGTTTTCTATAAGTACATTCTGTGCGATACGTACCTGTATTGCTAGTTGCCTGTCATGATAATATTTCAGTTTTATTTAATACTTATCAATGTTTACTGTGGTAAATGTCGTCAGTATTTTATTGATATTTATTTTATGATTAAAAGCTACGTGATTACGTACATCTGAGAATATGGAAATGTAAATACATATTACGTATATTGGTTGTCGGATAAATGCAGAAATATTTGTTGTTGCATTTGTTACTCTGTATGATTGCTCTGATGTGTAATGTTTATATGACAAATTACTACGTCAATCAGTCAGAATGGACGCAATATGGATCTAGGAATGGAATTGTTTAGTATTATGTTCGCCTAACTTAAGAATCGCTAATGAACAGAATTATGATGATGTCTGTTTAGCATTTATTGACGGATTATTGGAAAAATTAACATCCAGTTCAGGAAACTTGGTGTTAATCGATGTTAACATGCACCGATCGATATGATTGAATGAAACACATTTAATATTCTTTGGTTTATACATATAATCATTGATAAATAAACAGCTGATGTCATTGTGGACGGTTATGTTTACGTACCGGTAACTGTAGAATAATATTTATCTTTGCATTTAGTGTCCAATAATAAATATGGAGATATACATTTGTGTCTGTCTGACCACGCATAGAAGTCTGTATTCTCTGCTGAATAGTTATGTTCGAATATCTACACTGTGTGAACGTCTCATGTTGGCATCGTGTTTTTTTCTCATTATAAGTGTTCTTTTTTCTGTCTGTGACTTTGAACTGACTGCTGGGCGCAGTGAATTGATAACAGAACTTCAATCAATTCAATAAAGTCAGTGGCAAACATCGAATGTAATTTAGTAGTGGATGCAATTCATCATAGACATCTCTTAGTAGTTTGTGTGAAAAGTTGTCAGAGCCATAATGAAAGCTATAGAGAAACGGAAAAAAGTAAGTAGACTGTTTACTTCAAATTCTACATTGATAACATCATATTTATCACTTTGGTATCAATGAATTGTACATATGTAGAAATAACTTGGAAATCTAGTACAAATGGATAGCCAAATTAATGTTATCTATAGTAATAGTATGAAATGTGATATAAATTGTGTACATCAGTAAATGTACTTATTTTTATAGAAACTATTTTATACTGTGCACATACCCATATTTTGTAAAGCTTATCATTATAGGTAATAAAATGCGTTATTTAATTCTCAGTTGCTATTACACAGAATTTGTATTTATATAAGTCAACTAATTTCAGTGTATATTTAAGATTAAATCATTAGATCAAATGTAATCCCCAATTATAAAACCCAAAAATCAGATTTTAAAGATTTATAATACAATAAAGTTACGGATTCCAATGTCATCTTGTGCGGAATATGATACAATATATGACCTGGAGGTCATGAAATGATAAACATATGTAGCCATATAATTTCATTTATTGTGGGATGTATTATATAAATAACAGCTTGAATGCAAACTGTCAAAGTTTGTAATGTGAACTATGTTACAGTTCTTTTACATGGATTATACGTACATACTTTAATTATATTATACTGATACGGTGATACGTAATTCACATCATTTACACACACATGTTTACGAACACGTTCTGAAATCATGGAAATAATTTCTGGGGGGAGTAGAATATATGTGTATGCATAAGTTTAACCTTCCACGACCTTCAGACTAGGCTAGCCATTCAAACTCGTACAGTTTGTGTCAATCTACGTCTGGAAATTGTGAAAAGTGTTTATTCACACACTTATGGTATGTTTGTAGAATGTATTTTTATTACTAATTTATTCAACGATCGGTAATTCATGAACTTGACCTGGATCTGTACATAAAATTGTAAATTATATCAATTTCTCTATCCATGTGTTGCATGACATTTACCAGATATCAGTATGTGAAACGTATATTAGTGCCGTATTCATAACAAATTATTTTGTGTAGTTCTAAATTAAAGCACTTGGACATTATTCTAGTAAACATTACACTGTGTAATGCTTGTATTATATTAACTAATATTCGTAATATTAACATTCACGTAAACATAACCCTGAATTAATATACCGTAATGGAACGTGTACACACATAAAATATACGTTAGATAAAGTGTTAGCATATACAATATTTTTATTATTTTGTAATGTAATTATATTACCTGTAATAAATATTTCTAATGATGATATGATATACGTGAAAATCAGTATAATTTAATTATAAACTGTACTGTATGTGGAGTAGTTGAACTATTTTCACGACAGTTTTTATACAAATAGTTGCCATTTGTCATCAGGAAATAATATACGTATTTTGTAGTCCATTTTGTAATTATTATTTACGTTTAATGTGTATCACTAATTATGTTAACAATAATCACAGACCGTGATCCGTGAAATTATATGTAATGAAATCACTACGTATTTATTTGCAATGGTTGTGTCTTACGGCGCATGAATTTGGCTCGTGATGGGATCGATTCTATTTATAAGTAAAGCGAAAATTTGCACCGTGTTTACAATAGGAAAATAAAAAGAAATTCATTTATTTCTGATTTGCAAGTTCGTTGCCATTTACTGCAAACCAAAAAGGATGCTGGTTAATAATACCTGGTTGTTATGTAACCAAGGGACCGTACGTTCGTGCGTGTGTGTAACGGTCGAGCGAACAACCCTCCATTGCTCTGCACATGAATGTTGTGCGCATTGGGGTTTAAACGGGTCCTAGGTATAGGTGTCTTAAGTTATGCCAAGAATTGCAAGGGCAAATCAAGTTCACACAGTAATATCGCACACTATTGTTCGGTCGCACAGTCATTATCGTTCAAGTGTTCGGTTATAAGGTGTCTTTTTGCAGTAACTGCTAGAAATATGGTTTGGTCAACAGTGTACGATGACAAACCTACGGAGGTTGTTCATTATTATTATTATTAATATTAACATTTATATATTATGTATATTTGAGTGTGTCTGTAATTTCTAGATGCAAAATCAAGCCGAAGTGCCTGGCATGCAGCTACAAGCTTCCGATGCATCCACGTATCTGGATCACATGTGTGCTCTCGATATAGATTCTAGAGCTTCCTATGTTCGTTTATCTGGAATCATATGCACCATCGGTAAATACATACAGTCACATAGATCGAAATAAATAATTATGACAGCTGTGTTACTCGATTCTATTATTTTATAGGGCCGGCTTCCCGTGATCCGGCAATTCTGGAAAAGATGATGGAGACTGGCATGAACATTGCTCGTCTGAATTTCTCGCACGGTTCACACGAGTACCATGCTGAAACCATAAAGAATATTCGTACCGCAGTAGACAACTACAGCAAGAAATTGGGCTTAGCTTATCCTTTGGCTATTGCTTTAGACACGAAAGGCCCCGAAATTCGTACCGGTCTGTTAGAAGGGGTATGTTATCGACTATCTGTTCCTCTGTGAAATGTATCAATGAATTGTTATACGTTCGTTAGGGTGCATCTGCTGAAATTGAGTTGAAGAAAGGGGAGACCATTAAACTGACCACTGACCCTGCTTATATGGAGAAGGGTAACGGTCAAGTGATCTATGTGGACTATGAGAATATCCAGAAAGTCGTGAAAGTCGGTAATCACATTTACATCGACGACGGTCTTATTTCGCTGGTGTGCCAGGCTATTGCTGGTGCTTTCCTCACATGCACTATTGAAAATGGCGGTATGCTGGGCAGTCGCAAGGGTGTGAACTTACCCGGAGTACCCGTCGACTTACCTGCCGTCTCCGAGAAAGACAAGTCTGACTTACAGTTCGGCGTGGAACAAGAAGTTGATATGGTTTTCGCGTCGTTCATCCGTAATGCGGATGCACTCACCGAGATCAGAGGTGTTCTGGGTGAGAAAGGCAAACGGATCATGATCATTTCCAAGATTGAAAACCAGCAGGGTATGCATAATCTGGATGAGATCATCAAGACATCCGACGGTATCATGGTGGCACGTGGTGATCTGGGTATCGAAATACCCACGGAGAAAGTGTTCCTGGCACAGAAGGCTATGATCGCCCGCTGTAACAAGTACGGCAAACCGGTGATCTGTGCCACACAGATGCTGGAGTCGATGGTGAAGAAACCCAGACCTACTCGCGCCGAGAGTTCTGACGTAGCCAACGCCATCTTGGATGGAGCTGATTGTGTTATGTTGTCGGGCGAGACAGCCAAGGGCGACTATCCTATTGAGTGTGTATTGACCATGGCGCGTATCTGTAAGGAAGCAGAGGCAGCTATCTGGCAGCGTCAGATCTTCACAGATCTGTGCAGCAAGGTACGGTTTTGTTCTTGTATAATGTAGGGTTAGTATTCTATATTACAATGTGTTACAGGCCATCCCGCCGATTGATGCTGCACACACGATAGCTATTGCAGCTGTCGAGGCTTCGGCCAAGTGTTTGGCTGCCGCCATTATTGTGATCACCACGTCCGGCCGGTCAGCGCATCTGATGGCCAAATATCGGCCACGGTGTCCTGTGATCGCTGTGACCCGTAATAGTCAAACAGCACGTCAAGCGCATCTGTTCAGAGGTATCCTGCCGCTACAGTATTTAGGTATGTATAACAAACTTTTATATGTGCCTGCACCTCGTATTTAATCATTTTATTCTGATCCATTACAGAGTCTGCTATGCCTGATTGGCTGAAAGACGTAGATATGCGTGTCCAGAGTGGTATTCAGTTCGGTAAGGCGCGTGGCTTCATCAAGTCGGGCGATCCGGTCGTTATCGTTACTGGCTGGAAACAGGGTTCCGGATTCACCAACACCATGCGCATTGTGTATGTACAAGATGAAATGGACTCTTAACCTCACAACTAATCATTCACTCATATGTATTACATACATTAATCACTAATAAATAATTTATTCATAATTATAATAATTGCCTAACTTATTATTAGTATTAATTGTTTAAATACGTATGTACTTGTGTTTCAGGAATGTTGAATAATTATATCAAGGACCAATCACACACCATTCATTGATAAATTAAGAAATGTAATATATAAACGTATATACATATATATTTTCAGAATTATTTATTTTATTAAACTATTATTTGGCCAGTGCTTGTATTGAAATTGTTAATGTTTCATTATGATCATAATTGGAACACAGTAATATTGTTGAAATGTTTCAAGTTACAGAAACTCCCAAGTTTGTAGTATTTGTGTTTGTATCCTAGTGATAGTTATATGTTTCAAGCATGTTATTAGCCGGATACTAGTTAGTAATTGCATTAATTTGATAGTGTTGTATTTAATTATGAACAATAAATAAGTAGTTATGTATTCGACTCGGTATTTACATTCATTTCTTTCTACATTGCCTTTATCATGCATATGTTTTTGATAAATTAAATATCAATGGCAGTATTAAATATACTTTATTCTGGTTCATTATCAGTTAAATATGTACCTTCATTACATATTGTAGTACGTATGTAGATTGGCATGCACCATACACGTTTGAATATAATATAAATATGAACATATAGGTTACAATGGAAGCTTGAAGCTCAAGAAATTTATAGATACAGATAGAGGGATATATTTTACAATAGCGTACCTTATACCTATTCCCGACCCTATTCCACTTTACACTACTCTTCAAAAATTTACTCTATTATAGGAATGCATGCATAGTGACAAGTAAAAAATCGCCTGATTATATACAACCTTTAATACAGTAATGAACTATGGGTTATATAGGTTACCAACGTGTGGAGCATAAATTAATATCTTTAGCATGACCTCCAGATGACAGTCGCTTATCGCAAATAGATCTTATGTTGATTATTTAAAATAATCATTTTAAATTCATTTCTAACGGTCCGTATTAGGTTATCATGAATTAACATTTTGTTCAAAATGAAGGTTTGTTTATTGATAATGCTAATAAGATCAGTGTTTCATAGTCCAAAGTGTTAAGAGTATATCAATCAGTTTATAAAATATATTTGCTGTACATACTTTATTAGTTTACCGACATAATGAATGGATTAGTGCTCGGTAAATTAGCATTGGTAACAGGTAGAAAAAAACAAAGAATGTTATTTTATTTTTATATATAAAAAAAATCATTTTCCAGGTGCTGGATCTGGTATTGGTAAAGCGACATGTCAGTTATTAGCTAAAGAAGGTGCCAAAGTGATTGCTACGGATTGCAACTTGAAGACACTCGAAGACACATTAACTTTACTGAAATCTTTGACAAATGGCTCGCATTTAGGTTTAGAATTAAACGTGGGATCTACTGATAGTGTAAATAATGCGTTGAAGAAAATATTGGACCACTATAAACAACCACCAACGGTTATAGTGAATTGTGCGGGCATTACGAGAGACAATTTCTTGTTGAAAATGTCCGAAGCAGATTTTGATGAAGTTATAAATGTTAATTTAAAGGTAAACATGCAGGTAGTAACTTTATGTACCGTCTTAATATTTATTTAATACTGTAGGGAACATTCCGAATGACACAAACGTTTGCTAATGCAATGGTTACAAATGGTGTTACTGGCGCTTCCATCATTAATTTGGCTAGCATTGTTGGCAAGTATGGTAATATTGGCCAAACAAATTATTGTGCATCGAAAGCGGCAGTGGAAATTTTCACTAGAACCGCAGCTAAAGAATTCGGTAAATTTGGAATACGGTGTAATTCTGTATTGCCCGGTTTTGTAAAATCACCAATGACAGATGCGGTGCCTGATAAAGTTAAGGAAAAGTTCATTCCGTTGATTGCAGCAGGCCGATTTGGCAATCCGGAAGGTAATTAACTGTAATACACAATTGGCACTGACAGGTTCATTAAAATAATTTTCATTTCATATGTTTAGAAGTAGCAGAAGTGATCACATTTCTAGCTTCAGACCGGAGTTCCTACGTAAATGGGGTATCAATTGAAGTGACTGGAGGATTTTGAAATATTTTCTAATTAATGTATACAAAAGTAGAACATAAATACAGTTTGTTTATGATTGTTATTTCTTGTTTTTCCGTTTGAGTTTTTTCGCTTGTTTGTAAGCTTTGTAATGTGTTTTCGCTTTTTCATCTGTGATTTGTGCATAGCGCCGTTTGTTGTATTTATTGAACTCCGCATCGGCTAACAGTTCTTCAACTAGAGTGCGTTTTCGTTCCTTCTTTGTCAAACGATTGTTGTAATAATCCAATGGCGTGTCCATAACTTTGCCAACCTGAACACAAGACATTTGATTTAATAGCCAATACACGGATTGAGTATTTCAGTGCCTTGTAAACAAATAACGTGAATTCATAATCGAATTTCGTAGTGTAACTTACTTGGAAATATTTTGGCAGCACTTTCAAGTCATTTTTCTTGTAGAAATGCTTTGGATCTAGGACAGAACGCATTTGCAATACTTCCAAATCACGTTTTACTTCGTCAGTTAGTTCGGTAGCTGGTAATCCATACCATTTCTTGCCTTTTGTTTTGTCATGTTCATGCTACAACATAATAACAACAAAGCAATGATGATAACTTGTTACATACACATATTTATAAAATTAATTAACAACCTTGCGTTCTGCTTTCAATTTCTTCTCATTTTTATCATAAGTAGGAACCGTGTGTAATCGTTCAAATCCAGGTTTAATAACGGATTTTTCGAGCATGTGCTCTGCTTTAGTTAAATCTTTCATTACACTTTCTGTTACTGTGTGTATAGAATCTATTCCCTTCTTCTTTTCTTTGGTCCAACCGATATTTTTACATTCCTCATCAAAATCAAAATATGTCTTTTTGGAAATTCTATTACTCGTTTTCGTAGGTCGTGTTCCAAAATCTTCCGTTGATTGTAATTTGTTGATGTTTTCAAGGATTTTGTTAACAAAACTAGGGGGTTCAACTGAAACATATTGTATTAATACATACTTGTATAACTTTGACATAATAATAATTTATACTTTCATCTGCTTCATCACTGTCAGTATCGGTTATTTTTGCGGATGCAGGTAATATGAATGTGTTACTAGCAGTAACATTGTCGGTTTGACCAATAGTATCTATAATAAAACTCATTTTAAAGAACGCTAAAGCACATGTACACCAATGAACACTTTGTTAATAAGAAAACATTTGGTTATGTTCAGTTATTATGAGCCAATGAGCTACAACTGGCTACAACTCACTACAGCTAACAGCATGTTGAATACAATACGCATGCGTCTGAAACCATTTGGAACTAAATTTGAAAATTAATTGTACTAAAATTTGAAGTGTCAGGAAATTGAATAAACTGCATAAATATCATCTAATCATTTATTATACATATTTTCTGTACTGCTGAATTTATTTACATTAAATCTTTGTATATACGATTTCATAAGCATCATCTATACAAAAATTAATATTTTATATTTGTTTATAATAATATACATTTTATAATTAATTACACTAATAATGTGAGTTTAATTAACACTTGTTCATGTAGTTTAGTCATTTGAAGACATTGATATATGTTTATCTGTTTGGTCGTAGAAAATGGTAGGTGCTTACAAGAGCTAAGTTGATTTTGTATTTATTCATCAATATAAGTATGTGTTTATGTAAAATTACCCTGGGATTCTGTATTTATATGTGTATTAATATTGTAATATTCTGAGATTAACTAAAATGTAGCACGTTAACATGATATCGAGAACAACACTGAATCTAGTGGAATATAATATAAATATAATGTTCTTTCGAAACAGAATGTAATATCTACGATTTCACGAATGAATACTGTCATACGATATTGTCACTGAGAGCAGTGCGAGTTGTAGATGTGGAATCATTCGCACGTCTAATGTTCTTGCGTGAATGGCAATGATAGTACACGGGGTATGAACGGTATACAGGTGTCATCGTCGGAGGGTCAGCTGTCCAACATTTGTCCAAATGAGTGCACGTGTGTGAGAGCTGTCCATAG
Organism: Carabus problematicus; assembly: GCA_963422195.1. NCBI lineage: Eukaryota > Metazoa > Arthropoda > Insecta > Coleoptera > Carabidae > Carabus > Carabus problematicus. Next base: position 13,476,335 of record OY728584.1, read on the forward strand.
TGGTGAACGGTCCGCGCTCGTTACACCCATATCCGTGTGCTAACTGTCGGACTCCTTGTCCGGTGTCATCATTTCAATCACCGTGGCTTCTGGTTCCGGGTCCGACCTCTCCTCTACTACAGTATCCAGTTCCAACGAAGGAAATGCACGGCTCATTGCACGTTCAGATCGTAATGAGACAGCGCGCTGCGATCGACCTCCTTCACAGAAGTTAATGGAACATACTTATTATCATTCATATGGGTGTGGATGTGTGTGCAGTTAATAGAGTTATACAGAAAAGTATTGACATGCAAGTTTTCTACACATCACATTGTGCTAGCTGTGATTTACGAATCGATTGAATATTGAGTAAGGTACAAAGTATATAAACATATGTATTTCAATAACAACAGATAAGTAATTTCAGAGCTGTGGCTAGGGGGGTAATATTGGTGGTGGAGATATTGGTCTGTCCACTGAACAACGACAACTAGTTACCTAAGTGATGAAAGTGGCTGAACCTGACAAGAGAGAATGTACCGTGTTCTACGTCGCAGTTCCTACGGCGATCCCGTTCTCTAGCCAACTTTGCCCGACGACGTAGACAGCAGATGATCATCAGGGCGAGCAAGGGAAAGCCCAGGATACACGACACTATGGGGATGACGACAGATTCGGGGGATACTAAAATATAAACACATTACACACAGTAATACATACACAAAGAAGAGATGGTTGTATAATTTATAACCTGTAGGGTATATAAGGATTGTGGGCCGTTTATTGTGGGGCCCATTAGAATGGGCTGTATTTGATACTTGTACGTCAGCTTTAGTTGTCATTGTAGTCGATTTCACTTTTGCAACTTTACAGGCTCAATCTGAAAACAAATAATTTCGGAATTAAGAGATGAATATAAATAATATGTATTTGCGTAAATAAATAAATCGCAGAGTTAGAGAGTATATAATATATTTATTGAATACAGAACATTGTTACATTATAATTATAAAAATAATGGCACTTGTTATACATATTTATATAAGAAAAATAACAAAAAAAAACTTTATTCTAAAAAAGAGAGTAAAAAACTAATAAAGATATTAAATGTATCAAACGAAATGTACATTTCTGCAGGAATATACCTACATATACAGGATAAACAAGAAGTAAATTCGAATAGATACCGATACGAAATATAGTAGGTAATGTTATAACAAAAATTAAATGATAGCAATATATATGTCAATACAGCAGTTTAAAATTTAAACTGATGTTCTTTTGATGCGTGAATGCATACGTGGCCGACTTTTCCTCGCCATTTGCAGCTGACCAGTTGTTTGAGTGGGCAGTCGTAGTAACTCACTTCACACTCCATTTCGTGGTCTTTAATATTGGCCGGTACATCCGTGTACGAGCAGCCCTCATCATAATACATGCATCGGTAGTGCATTTGTTCACTCAGTGTTTCCAACGAGATGTTCCGCGTCTGTCCCAGTGCGCCGCGACACGTCGGACACTCCGTTAATTTCTGGAAACAGTTATCACATATATTGTGGCCCGCCTCACACATACGTATTGGCCTGATCATGTGATCCTTGCACACGGGACACTCCACTTCATGCATCAGAGCTTCATCCGTCTGACCATTGTACAATGGCTTCCGCACATCAATCTTCAGTTTTAGTCGAATATTGTCCGAGTTTTTCAACATTGCCTTTAACATTCCAATCCGAATTGCCAACGATTCTGCTTTGTTCATCTTCCACGTCTCGTCTGATTCTACTTGTTTCCGTTCCACATACTTGCGTTCTTCGTTGTCAATGTACAGCTCTACCTTGAAGTGGAACCGGGCTGCTCGCTGCGGTGGCCCAAGGAAGCGTACATCGTACCACAACATATCCTCGTCTATATCGCATTCTGTCTGGAACACGAACAGCTCGCCCTGGTCTTCTACTAGGTAATTCTTTACTTGATCTTGCAGTTCTAACTGCATACTGCCACTTAGCATGGTGTGGCAACTCACATAATGCGTACGTAAGTTAGCAGGCGAACCGTTAAATTTACAGTTTGTTTCGTCAGCAGCCGGACATTTATATTGGCGGAATGGACATGCCTCTTCATGACTCTTCGCTTCTTTCCACGTACACAATTCTCGACAACCATGCGTGTGATAATAACACGGGAATTGTAGCAATTGACCAATTTTAGTTATATACGTATCTTCTTTCAAAACATTTTGATCAAAGTTTTCACAACAACGGCCGCAAATAATTAAGTTGTCTTCTGTACGGATCTTTACAGGAATGCACAAGTAATTATTACAGCGTTCGCATAGTAATAAATCAGCGATTTTCTTGCCTAAATCATTGCTTGAATTGATCTTTGAACTGGATGCCATCTTCAGTCTAAAAAAATATTATAGTTATTAAAGAACGTGATGTATTAAATTAATTATATTAAAATCAAACAGAATGTGCTTGTTTTCTTAATTATAATGTTCGGGACTTCCCCTGCATACGAACTTAACTTTGTTGTGTAGAATATAAATATGTATTGATAAAACAGGGCTACAAGTATGTTCTACTGGTGTTAAATAATACTTTACATACCTGTATTACACCGCATATATTTTGAGTTGTATATAAATTGTAAGGTATAATAATATTCTTGGTTAAGTTGTATACATATGTACGTCCTTCGGCGTAGCGCGCAACTAACGACAGTCACAATCACATTCACAATAGTTTGAGCGCATATGTGCTGATGCAGGTACAGTCCGTACATTAATTTCATCTCTGATAATAAACTACAGGATGCGAATTCCTAGAAATCTTGCACTGATACCAACTATCATAATATTATGTTCTAAAAATAACTATAATAATGTTATCACAAATATGTATACTGTGGCAAAAAACACTACTATAGATTCTGTAATATGTCTATCACAGGATAAGATAATATGTATGTATACATATTACATGTTATTATAAAATATCAGTAATAATCGTTTCATTCATCATGTTGATTTTTATGATTATCAGTATTTTAATAGATTAATATATGTACGTACTATGTAATTATATTCAAATAGATATTAATTTGAATTATTTGAATTTGATAATTGAAGTAGGCAACTTATACTACATTCATGGTGTGCGGACAATCTGTATATTATTACATCATTTTATACAAGTAATATGTTTGTACAATGTACATATTATGAAGACTGGTTTCGGAGGCACATTACATTATATGTAAATATAAAAGTCTAGCTTTACATATATTCATAACTGTTACATTATTTTTCACTGTATTGATAATTAATGTAGGTATATTTGATTAAATTTTATTATCTGTGTAAATATCAAGACTAATGAAACATTAAGTTTTCTCTTTTTGGTTTTATCACTGTTCAAATTGTTGAAAATCCCATTTAGATTGTATTTGACTTTGTGTTACATTATTTGACTAACATCATAAAAATATTTAAACCCTTTTTGAATCACTTATTTCACAACACATCCCATCACAACCTTTTGGTATACTGTTTCAATATTATACTAAATTGAAACTAACGTACGAAATTAAATTTTCTCTCAAGTTGTTTGCAATGTCACGTTCACATTTCATGGGCGGGAATACTAATATATTTACTGAAACGGACAACACGTTGCTATATTTGCTCACGCATCAATCCTTTATCCGATATTGCTAAAGCTTCTCTCGAATATACACTTGTTCGTGCAACGATGAATAACGTTAAGTTTGTCATAAACACACTTATGGAATATGTTTTACATATGTATACTAACAAAAGCGAGCTGGTTAAAAATTTGGCAATGGTCTACTGTTTGTACATATTTACAGAAATTCCATTTCTCACGAAAATATTCCAGGGGAATTGCAAACAACAGGATACGGTATCCAGCGAACTGGAAACAATGGTAGGAATGATTAGTGGTCCTAGAAAAAAAATGGTTGACAGTTATTCGTTTTAAAAATAGCAAAAACACAATAGCTTTGAAGCATCCATCAGTTTTGTCCGATGATGTGTTACTTAATCAATGTGACAATTATATTTTACACAAATACAGACTGATATAACTGGATTAATTCCAACAAATTGTTACTATAAACAAAACGATAATCATTTTAAAAAGAGTATCACTGGCGTTTGCTAATACCATGTTAAATAATGAACTGTAAAAGTTGAATGGCCCTGTATGTATTTAAATATTCATTTTGTCATCCACTTTACTGTGGGGAAAGAAAATATCGATTTAAAAATTCCAGGGATTGTACACCGCAGGGCAGAATATATGTATGTAGGTATATACGAGTACATATGTGACGTCATAGTAAAAAACATCAGTCCCAAAGTTGGTAAATGCAAATTTGACCAGATGTCAGAAAAGCTTCTTTCATTTATTAACACGGTTACGTTCGCGGAACATGGAAAATGAACACGATATTTTTAAATATTTATTCTGCGCCAGCGAATATGTCTGTCATTGCTTAAAAATTTATCTGACTTGTTTATGTAACATTGTTATTACATAAAAGAAATGCATTCGAGGTGCCTATATACGTTTTATTCAAACTTTTCAAGTAATTTGTATTGTTGGTGTTATGCAATCTTAATTCTTCTGCAGCGCTGGCAGTATTATTAAAATGGTTTCTGCAGATTTATAAGTGTAAATGGAGAGCAGCGTGAAATATTCATTGGTCTCGTGGCGATGATTTTGTACATTATTACATGAAGAGAAAACGAAATGAAAGGACACCTTCAGGAGTCATTCGATGGAATTATCTCCGTGTGAGAGTAAATATATGAGATGAAAGAAAATATTTGCTGGAACTTGCAAGAAGTTCGTACAGAACTTGTGATTTTTTCTTCTTGTTGGCCGGGAGTCGAGAGAAATATGGATGCATAAAGTTGCAAGTGTTTTTATGCTAGCTCGTAAATACGGCGACCTGAGCTCTCTTTTAAATTTATTGTACTGCTATCGTCCGGGTGTGTGCGAGTGTGTACGTGTGTCAGTAACACTGTGTGTAATATCGTTATTATTAGCTAGTTGCAGTCAGGGTCTATTTAAATGAATAATCACCAATGTGTTTTTAAAAATCATTATTTGCTAAACATCTTTTGGCTAATAACAATTGTATAAATAATACTGACAGTTTAAAGAATAAATCACGTTATATTCCAGTTTGATATTGCACATTATAAATAAAAGTTAAATTTAGATATATTGGAAGCTATTGAAAAATGTCTTGAAGGTTGTCGAAATATGTAACAATAAAATAATTTAATATTATATTTAATAAATATTATATTAATATTTAAATAAAGTAAAATTAATATAATTCTATTATTTAAAGGAAATTAAGCTTCAAATTGATAAGGCTCTTCTACAACTTGTATGTTGGTAATAATAATAATAATAAAGCAAGTAATATTGGAAAGACCAACTGTTGTTAAAAAAGAAAGAAAAACGGACCAGAAAATATAATTATAATTCGAAAGGGAAAACGTTAGGTATCCGCACACAGAAACAAAAACATAAATGAATGACGTGAAGAAGTTACATCACAGACAAACGAAGCGTTACGAAATGTTACGTGGAACATTAGACGATAATGAAGAAAAAAGATACTTGAAATGGAATGGGAAGGTAGAGAAATATATGGATGAAAGTTACAAAAGGAGTCTACTGCTTACACGACAAAGAAATATCAACACAAAGAAACAAGGGAGAAAAAGACAATATAAAAAGTCCAGGAATAATGACAGTACCTGGTGATAGGATAGAAGGTATCAAATAGTGAACTACATTGCGGAAACGAACGGTGGCAAGTGGTGACAGCAAGAAGAGAAGAAGAATGGCTTCGAAGATTTTGTTAGAAAAGGAAATGAAACCTTTGCGAGAATATGACAAGCGAGTGACGGAACTTCAAAGGAACAGCAAGGATGGATGGCAGATGTGTCTGAAAAGTTATACAAGAACGTATGAGGAAATAGAGACTGGAGGATGAATGCAATGTAATGAAACGAATTTACAACAGCTGGTATATGTTTGTCATTTTGCGTAGGTATCTGTATACATACATGGATAAATATTATTTTACGGGTCGATCAATATTATTTGCTATGAACTTGCAGATTTGTGTTTCTAATTTATGAAGGCAATGGTATGTTTGTTCTTGATATCTTTGAGTGCACGTGTGTGCTATATACAACTACATTGCGTAATTCAATTCGAGTATTTGTGCCGTGAATGGATTTTGAGTGGACAAAGGTTCTGGTAGGTCAGTCAGTTGAGTGGGTATTGATTACAAAATTCCAGACACTGACACAGGAGATGTATATATATATGTGTGTGTGTGTGACACAGCATAGGTATATGCAAATCTCCTCCTTGTACAAACAGATTCATCAATCACCTACCTCTATACTCACCTGCAGATTAATGCCTACGTCAGGAGTAAACAACTGTTAGTGTGTCCCGTTACTCTACTAACCATAAGATTTGTTAAAACGGAATGGGAAATAATTCTATCTGAGCAATTTCTTATTTTTAATTAATTTATACTACGCAACCATATATACGTGACTCTGTAGTTGGTTGCAGATACTGTACAACAAAATATTTTACTCGCCTTATTTGTAATTAAATTGATTGTTTTACTGCTACCAAGTGAATGCAGTAAATTTAAAGTTTTGTTGTGGACTGGCAAAAAAATTAACAATCTAAACTTCATAATTTATACCGAGCCCAGTAGCTAACAAGCTTTATAATATGATAAATGTGTATGTGTGTATATCGCATGAAATTAATTAGGAGAAAACCCACTCGCAAAAATGAGACCACACACGTGAACCATTAGTCCGTTATGTGCGTGAACGAGCGTGCATGTGAATATGTAATAATTCATGAGGGATTCTATGTAGAAAATGTAAATACCGTGTTAATTATGTACGTCTCATTTAACACGTTCTGTCACCATAAATATTAGCAGCGTGTATTGCAGCAGTGCTGTATACTGAGTGAATCCTAGCTCTTGTCAGATCTCACTTTCAATTGTAACTCCTGTGCAAAGTTTTTTTTTAAAAAAACCTAAGTTTCATTTAACCTTAGTTTGGTTCACAAACTTTGGAAATTTATAATATACCGACGTTCAAACTTTATTATATAACAACGACTCTAGACAAAGTTATCTGGTTAAAATCTCTAAGGGCAGTGGTAGGTGCAGTAGTAGGAGAAATAGGTGCCATAAACCAGTGACCATTTGCTTTATTACTGAAAGTCCAATTAGAACGGCATGTTCCATTACAAAATGAAGAAGCATTGCTCATTTTAAGGCTTAAAAAAACTTGGCGAACAAATGTTATTTTTAATACCTTACCTAAAGTACAGGCAGGTAGATGTTTTTTTTTTTGTATCATTTCAAATATCATTCCGTTTGGGATTATGTGTTAAAGAAGAAATATGTATGTCTGAAGCGTCATTGAAAAAGTCCTAGAATTTTACGTGCTAACGTATACGAATAAATTACTGCTTGGAATTACAGTCCGCTAAATTCAACGTCTGTTAAATCGAGGGTGCATTTTATTAGGAAAATACGTCTGTATCTTGTAACTAATCTTAATGCTGGTGTTCAGGTAAATTCATGAAACGAAGTATAGTATGGATGATGATGGTGGTGCATTTATCTTAAGAATGGCTGGAGTATTAAACAAGCTGGCACCTTACCGGCACATGCTCTGTAATTGAGCTACCGTAGATTTAAGAACACAATTTGTCAATTAGCCGCCGAACCGGGGAGACGGCAAAGTTTAATTAAGTAAAGAGATACATTGGCTATTGCTAATAGTAGTAGCAGTAGTAATAGTAATAGCAGAGGTAGTAGTTCATAAATCTATGGGTGTGACATCTTAATGCACCATTCGGAATCTAATAAGGAATACATGCAGACAGCCAGCTCAGATATAATAGATGCAATAGAATAGTTGTCACATACGTATACCTACTACGCACATCTACCTTTCAGTAATAATTACTTTTTCCGTAAACATTTCCATTATCTTTAATTAATTCTAGGTTTCCAGGCTTCTACGATGAATGACAGTAATATTACGATGAACAGGGAATGAAGGTAGGCTATGTATGAATGCAGATCCATGAAGAAAGATCTATGTACCATTGAATACACAATACTTTACACATATTCACTTTCTAATACTAGTAATATTTATATACATTGTTACATAAACGTATAAGTAAAGATCTCCATAAAAGATGTTATGTCAGACAAAATACCTATGGTGTTGAAACTGTGAAATATATTTAAATAAACATTTGCTTACATTTGCCTGCTGAAGGTTAGTAAACAACCAGATTTTATTTAATGTATGAACCAGTTCACGAAATTAATTTTAGTTTCGATTACATCAATATTATTTTAAGTGGACGAATTTAGCACACACGACAGAAAGAGAACTTGTGTTTTTTTTCTAAATTTAATATTTTCACTAGTTAAATATTTACAGTTATATTTTACGTGTGAAAACTGTGTTGTTTATTACGTCAAAAAATATGAGTATGTTCAACTGAAAAAAAAAAAGAAAAAATAGGTCATGCTTTATCAAATTATAGAACACTCCACCGGTTAGTGGCACATTTGGCAATGAGAAAATCGTTATTCAAACAAAGAATAGGTATACGTAAACGAACGAGTTTCCTACCAAGAGAATAAAAAACAACTTATATGTCTTTGAAATGGATACGTAGTCCTTCAGTTCATGTTTCTATCCACACTCGCCCTCCCCTGACCCCTATAAATTGCTGTTCAGTAAACGATCAAGACTCCGCCCATTTCGGATCGGCTGTCGATCAGGTCTAGGGTACTTCAGACAAAATCACGCAGGATAATAGTCGTAAAAAATTCGACCCCCGCACGATCGGAATCGATTCGATGTGACTGCTAGTGTTTTAAGTAATTAAATTCTATCCGCCAACAGGGAAGTTACTAACAGTTGCCTGTAATCAGATTTAGTCATGGCATTCATTGTGCGACATTGTAAAAGTACGCAAGTATGTGTGTGTCTGTGGGTGCGCATTAAATAAATCAATGTTATTGGTCTTAACCAGTAATTAATGGTTTACGTGAAAATGACGAATTATGTATTATCTTCTAAAACGTGATTGCTTATATTAATTTTAGTGTTATTAATAGTTAGGTAAGTTGTAACATTGTGTGTTCTTTGTGAATCACAACAAATGCATTGATAATTGGTTATTATCAATAGTACAAATAAAAATAAAATGTCGTATTCCGTGTGGAAAATGAAATAATTTTTAACGAAAATAATATCACAATTTCTCTTTTTTTTCATATTTTAATATACGTAGAAACAAAAGAATATAATGAAAATAACGTACAGCGCTGAGAATATAATTGAAACCAAACCAAAATCAAATATGTCGCCGGCGGAATGATATTGCGATATGAAAAGGGCAATCTGATTAAATTGTTCAGGAAATTAAATTCTGAAACAGTTTCTTGAACTAATAAAAAGAAACCAGCTTGGCAATATAGAAATAATATATATAGAAATAATATATATATATATATATATATATATATATATATATATATAAATGAATATATTATTACCAAGTGTAACATTGACGTTACGTTAGCGTGTGTCGTATGTTGGTATAAGGTTACGAACTTATGTAATTGAGATTGTTAACGCTCAGGTTATTACTATCGTGTGCCAACTGTGTATTTAACTTCGTGCGAGATATTTACGGGGCAATGACGGGCTATAAGTTAAAATCTTTTATTGTTCTGCGTTTTCTGTGACTTGGCAACGAAAAGAGAACTATATTTCAACTAACCAACTGCTTTTACGGTAGAACCGTATTACCTTGCCAAACGTTTTCCTATAAATTAACAAGTCACATGTTGTAGTAGAATTGTTCGCAATTCGCGTACGTGAAATTCGATAGATATATTTACTACAATTTCGATTTCGTTTATTATTTTGTGATGAAATCATGGATGTACGAGTACATATATTCTGCGCGGGACTCTGCGACGGACGAATTATTCAAATTTGAAGCATGTGGCGTCTGATTGAATATTAAAGGATGCAAAACATCGTTTCACAAGTATTAGGCGGTGGAAGGAATACATACAACTGCTGGTTGCTGATGCAGCATCCATCCGATCATTCTGAACAACTGTAGCGAATTTAAAACTTTCTTTCTTTCGTTTCTCGGTTATAATTCACTTATGGACGTTTTCCGGTCGGATGGGCATTCTTTGGCTACACATAAATCTGTAACTGCTGCCAGAATATTTGTACGTGTCTACCCGGAAAGTTTTTCGTTACGAATACTGAGCAGAGAATACAATTAGCCAAATCTTAGAGGAAACATTAGATGTTTGGATGTGCGTGCGTGTAATGGCGTGTGAAAGTTACATATGCATCAACGGTACCACGCCTAGCTTGTGATCTATAGGAAGAAACTTCCAAGGAACAGAGTGAGAGGGAGATATAATTATTTAAGTTTATGTAGACAGCTGGAACTCTAGCCTTCTAACTTCTGCATTACACATAGACTAGAACTTAAGAAATTCTATTTCAAGTTTCCTTCTAATGTACAATACATGTAAGCTTGTTGTTATATTTATAAAACTCTGTGTAAATGTTAAATTGTAGGTAAACTACAAAGTAATTCCTGTTTACTTAATAATCCTTATTAATGCGCTACATTCTTACTTGAATAGAAAGTTACTAATAGGAAATAGAATTTTCTTTTGAAGACAAGAAACACCAGTTATGGATTTTAATTAGTTTCATTTTACAGTAAAACATCGGGAAATGTGAAATAAATTTCCAGTGCCGCGGATGCGAGCAATATTTTTTTATAGAAATGAATATAAAATAAAATTGAGAATTTTATTTAGTAACAAATAATATGTAATAGAAAAATTATTCTACAATACCATCAGCATACCTAAATATCCGTGGCACTATATTGCAGGGATCCATGACGTTGAATTTAATTTCATTAAAATATTATTTTGACTAGTGACATGCAAATGTTCATCATAGGCTTACTTTCATTAGTCACTGATAGAATACACGTCACCGCCAGACCAACTACTAATTAGAGCACATCGAATAGTTCAAATATCACCGTCGCTGCCACTACCGCTGATACTCTTAGCCTTCACTTGACTTTCGGTATAATCAAATATAGTTAGACATTGATTTAATTAGAATCACACTACGGTGAATTAGATTACACGTAGAGTAAACTGGTAAACATCAAGTATATTTTACATAACATTACAAACGTCAAATTGAAATAATGTAATTATTTGATGTTGTTTAAATAATATTCTTTTTTTTGTGAATAATAATTAACTATGAAATACAATGAATACATTCATGTTAGTTCAGTTATAAAATACTCCGCCAGTTCTAACGGACACTGCTCGAAATTACGCGCACCAAAGAATCAGCGATTATTCTACATTTGGCTTCTACACGAATTTGTTCAAATTGGCGTAATATTCGGAAGAGTTTCCGCCGCTGGTACTTCTGCACGAACGACCGAGTGTGAACTGCAGGATTGTTATGTTACCGCTTCGTGGATTGCAAGCTCGCTGTGTATGACGCATGCGCACTCACACGCACCTCAGCTTTGGTGCAACGACACGCGAGGAAAAGCTCTCAGGTTAAAAATAAACTTCTCAATGTTTGTGCAAAAATAAAAGCTAACGAAAGCATAGCAAAAATGAAAAAAAATCGTACGAATGGAGCTCATATTCTAGTAAGCTATTTCAACTCTTCCGTCAACGGACCAAGCCACTATCGCTATTAAATAAATGTAAAAACCCATCGCTTAGCAATACATGTGTGTATAGTTGGTTGCAGAATTAGTTAAAATTAATTCGACATGTGTTATGTATATGTTACCATATGTAATATGGTGGATTACCGTATTTAGCAAACAGAGTTTCCCAGAAGTTATAATTGTCCTGATCTACGTTATTAACCATGGATAAATCGTCATCTATTACTAAGAATGGTGTCTTGTGCTGACTCGAAGCGTTGGACCATCTAATATTGGTTAACAATGGATCCGGAACTGGTGTTGGGTCACTAGATAAAATGTTATTTCATAAGTAAATAATTTGTTTCGTACAATATTGTAGTTTACCCATATTTAACAAAGTTGGACCACATTCTAACCATGCGTTTCCGCGTCAGCTTGTCTTTGGTAGAAGTTTCAAGTCCATTGATGTAGAAAAGGTATCTCAACTCGGCACCGTGACCTGTAGATGTTCATAATATGATGTAGGTATGGCTCAGTGTTATTATCAGTATGTAACTAGTTACCAAGTGGTGATGTGTGATTCGTGGCTACATACATAAATTTATACGCGTACACTGTACTATATTGTTTCATTAGTTCAATCGACTTTCTGATTCCACGAACAAAGTATTCATCTGATGTATACTGAAAATAGATCAAATGTTGAAAATGTATCTAGATAGCGATGATTGACATATTGGGGACAATCAATAGCGACTATGGACCACCAATATGCAGTATCCATTCACAATAATCCATCACATCACCGCAGTCATCATTGTATAGATTCTATTTGTGATCCTAAAACTCGACGTTAAATCACACTGAACGCTCACGTAAATTCACAAATAACATTTAGATGAATACACATTAGTATAAATATTTCAACGCTGAAATGTATCATACTTTGTTTTCCAGATCTTTTCATATTCTAATTTAACATCAATGCTTAATGTGAAGTAAAGTCCATTTCTATTTTTAAATATTCGTACTCACATCTTCAAAATACTGCGCATTATCAATGGAGCCGTTATGATAGAAACGTGAGATAATTTCATCAGCGACCTGAGCCGCTGAATTAGTGCCGTATTTCAGGTTCAGTGCTTTAGGTACCAGGAGTTCTGGATCATTGAGGCAACGACTCAAATTGCCCATTCTGACGGTACAGTCTGGAAATCGTTTCCATTTTAAACTACTGCAGAACTACATAGTACGTGAGGTAACTAAATGAAAAGCGTCATTACACCAGTGTACGTAGTTGCCTTCATGCTCGTTGTATCCGGCTAAATAGGGCACAGTGCGCAAGTAATCGCCGGCCGTCATTGTCGCGTAGGTGCTGGCGGACAGAAATGTACCCGAATGTACCGAGTGTTCTATACTTGGGATGAACGGTCCACCGCCGATATTGTCATAAGCCTCCTCCAGCTAAATAATATGTAAAATGAGAAAACAGTATTTCTGAGATTATGACCTACATTGTATTTTTATTTGTAATATTTGTAATATAGTTTGCTACTAACTATTTCAGCACCGTCAACTAGTTTCTTTGCATCAACTTGTAGTAGTGCGTTAACAAGGTCAACAGAATCATTCGTATTTATTCCCAGGGCGGAGCCTAATTTGAATGCCATCTGGCGCGGATGTTGCTGGAACGCCCATCGGTTCAGTGTGCTACCACTGTCCGATATAGCTCGATGGAACAAACCTATTAAACCCAAATTACACACTATTTGCTATACGTGCTAAACGACCATTTACCTTTAGCTAATGGGGAGAGCAGTAAGTACTGAACGGCGGCACCTCCTGCACTTTGTCCAAATATGGTAACTTTTGACGGATCACCACCGAAACCGGCAATATTTTTCTGAATCCATTTCAAAGCTGCAGCTTGATCTTTCAAACCTAAATTACCTATGGTGTGTTCGTCCTGCGTGTTGAGAAAACCTATAATGAGAACTGATGGTATTTGGTGGTTTCTTTTAGAAAAGAAATAAATGAAGTTTTAATTACCGAAAACAGATAACCGGTACTGAATGCTTACGAGGATTATGCCTTCATCCATGAAGAATTCTGGCCCAGTGACATTTCGACGTGGACTACCAAATATAAAGGCTCCACCGTGAATGTACACCAAGACTGGTCGAGGAGTTGAACATGTTTTGTCCGGTAACTAAGTAAGATAATTGTAGTGTACAGAATAGATGAGAATTGTATAAAAGTACAAATAAACGTACTGCTGGTGTATAGACATTAAGATATAAGCAATCTTCCGAGCCTCCTTCATACTGAATACATGGTGTCGGATATTCGTAAGCTTCTCGGATTCCTATCCAAGTCTCGGCTTCCCTGGCAGTCTGGGTAACACATACGTAAAAGTGTGGTTTAAATAAAAACGTGATAAGTAATGAGTGCAACCGGTAATAATTTACCTGGAATCGGAGACGGGCGATAGGCGGTCGCGCATAGGGAATACCTTGGAACGAATAGTATATCTTGTTCGACTCTGACAGGGGACTCTCGATCACCTCGCCGCGTACCAGACCCGATTTGATACGCACCACCGGAGACAGATGGCTCTTCATTTGGAATATTACCAGAGAAAGTAGATTTAGTACCATACCTTACAAACCTCAAACAACCAACCCGCCCATCCCACTGTGTTACGATAAACGTAATAATGTGTGAAGACAACATCTCTGAGCATAGAATTTTAAGAAGCGCAAAATCAGCTGTTTATATTTTGGCAATTGTATTTGGAATAAAATTAAATAGAATAAATTAAAAATAGAGTTAGCAGTAGAAAATAACTATACACATAGGTAAATATTTCGATATAGAACACAGTACGTACCTGATACGTGAATACGACGGATGACAGAAGGACCAGTAGTGTTAACATGTTGAACACGAATGATGCAGGAACTGCAGTATTCTTCACTTTACTAACTAGCATTTAATAACGTGATTTAATAATGACGGACACATAAACCTTGCTGGTGCTAGCAAACAATAATTTGTTTGTAAACCTTGAACAATGAACTAGTTATATAAATTTAGTTTTTGAGAAGCAATTTAATTATTTGAAAGATTAATAAACCAAACTAAACGTGTTTCTAACTGGTAAATATTTGTAGCTAAATTAGAACTTATATAACAATATCTGGTATTGTTTGATAAAAACAACTCATTAAGGAATATATCTCGTTGTACTGGCGTAATAGATATTACGTTCCGGACAAATATTTGTTGCATCAATACAAGTACAATCAAAATAAAAAAATACGTATAAACCGGCTATACGTTGGTAGGTGAAAGTGAGCCAAATTGGAAACAACTAAACAAATATTTTCATTACCTGCCACTACACTAAACTCAACAGAATTGCATACTAGTTTGCCAGTATTTTTATTTAACCAGTATTATCTTATCACTGAAGCTATTATCAGTATACTTACATATCTATTACTTTACAAAAAACCTACTGCTTTTTTATATTTCTAGGTCAGTGTGCATATACAAATACGAACCACAATGACATAGGTATACAAATTTCAGGGGTTGTAAATAAAAAACGAGAAAAGCTACGTTATTTCAACTAGCTTCATTGAATTTATAATGATTTATGTACCATTTTTCAATCAGATTTATAAATTTTTCTCCCGTTTTTGATCGAATCTACTTTGCGACACCCACTGCAAGATATAATTAAATAGATACTGAATAAAATCGTTTAATCTGGCATGTCTTGATGGAGTATGACACTTTTCAGAACGAGCAAAAAAAAAAAACAATTTGTACATAGACCATTTTTTTCCCACTAAAAGCCGTATCCACTTTAATTAAAGTTGAAAATATGTAAATTTGTGAATATTGATGTTGTATGATGTTTGTATATTTATTGTTTTCTACAGTACATAAGAACTAAATAATACCGATGGCTTCAGCAGTAGTACTGTGATGAATAATATTAATTGTGACGTTGATGTGTGTAGAAAGTGAACTCTCTCACTTTGTTTATCCCATGTATATATGCGAGTCGACACTGCTAACCCAACGAGTATTACGTGACCTAACCGGAAATGCACTTTTACGCAGTATAGGTATGTGATATTACTTGTGAACACTTGGCATGCTATAACAACAGTGGGTAATCAGCGAATATAGCAAGTTTGTATGTCAAAAATATAATGCACAACTTATAAATTCATTATGTTTTATCACATATTCCGACATATGATTATTATTGAGATAAATATACAGTTCTGTAATATGAACTACATCGTATTTATTAGTGTAATATTGTTACTGTATGATATATATATATATATATATATATATATATATATATATATATATATATATATATTGAGAAACTTGTGTTCTAGGTGGATACCAGATAGTCAGTCATGGCTGCATTTAAATCAGGTTCATTGCAACATCAGCACCGTTGCACCTTTCGCTGCAGTTGCAAGTGATCATGAGTGAAATTTCCACACACACATACATACACACAGACTGCAGCAAACTCAGTCGTTCAAAGAAATCGAAAGTAGCTGGTCGATCAACATCATCAGCACTGGACAGCACAGAAGAAAAGTATCAGTTGTTCTTTGTAGAAAAAAATAAATACCCAGCAATGCATTGTTCAACACAAGTTGTAGTGTGAAAACAAAGTGTATCGCAATGTTGGTAAAGTGTGGATAAAAAATTGTCATTTGTTTCACTAAAATATCGAAGTAAATATTTGTAAAGATGGTGGTAAATTATTATCATTATACTGCAGGAGGTATAGTTGGTAGATGGTTGTTGTTGCTGACGTGCGTGTCGGTAATAATCAAAATGTCCCGCGTTAGTGCAATGGTTAACTATACGACATTTAACGTGTCCGGTACGGAGACGCACACATTTCCGCATTCGGTTCTAGTAGCAGATGTAGCAACGGCTGGTGTAAGTGTAACTGAAGCAGATTTCAGTAGTAATTCACTGGCCAGAATGGAATGGATGGCACGTTTGTTTGACCACCACGCCTGGAAAATCGAATATCTACAAAATGCTAGTCACGTTTGCGTGGAGCATATCACTGAATACCTCCAGGAATTGAGACGGGGAATTTCTTGGGCGACCAAAAGTGAGTATTTGGAAAAGCAGCAGCATTAACAGTGGAAAAACCTCTGTCACATACAAGCACACAAAGAGTCAAAGAGATAAATATACGATATGACAAAGGAAAAATAATGTTAGAAATTTGAAAGAATCGCGGGTGCAACTGTCACTCTCTGGATGGTGCTCCTTAGATAAATCGAGATTATAAACATGAGGAGAGCACATATAATGGGTATTGTCTTGAGGCGATATGAGCGACAACTATTTCTATCAAAAGGAGGTCTTGTTTGTTCGGAAACTTTTGGACATTTCTTGCATATATTGACTGTATGTCTGTATTTGACAAGTTAGTTTACTTGACACACTTATCTACAAGTAGTTTAATAGAATTTTACACAAAATGCCGCACCATTTCCTTTTCGGCAAATATTTACACACAAGTTTGTCGTTATTACAGAAAAGTTTTAATTAAAATGAATTTGTCTCAGGTTCAAGGTAGCAAAAAAAGTTTCCCTTGCAAATAAAATCTTTCTGGTATTTAATTTCGTTCCAAAAAAAGCTTACAATTTAGATTTACGAATTATTTTTGAAATACATATATACATTGCTAAAAACAAAATAAATTGTGTTTCTTTTTTATGTAATTGCTATTTTGTGTGTGAATATTCCGGATGAGTTGGGATGGTAAATTAAAAATAGTTTCAATTAGCGAGCATCGAGCTGAAAAGGTCGTCGTTAGTTCGATCCCCAGTTTTTCACACATAACGTGTATAATGCCAGTCTTTCTCATGGTCGGACATAATGATGGACGTAGTCTTTGTAACGTGAATGTCAACGGTTGTACAATGAATACAGTGCTGAACTTGCATTTTTCAGTTGACATAGTGAAGGTGTTTTATCATACAATATATTCAAATATGTTCAAACATACATATTTAGTTGATTATGTACCCTGCCTATTTATAGAATTAACAATTTCATTAATGAATTATATAGCGTGATTTTATAATAAATATACGGAAAATTAATTTATTAATATTGAATGGACGATGGAAATGTGGGAAATAATTTAATATTATGATGAATAAATACTGAATCAGTATACTTGATCTATAGATCAATTGCTTATGCAAATCATTGTTCTGGAAATGTGCTTGTACTTTCCATAAGTGCACCGTGCCCTGAATCGATGTCACCTGATATAACGTTACGTAAACTGAAACGTTACGGTAGAGTGCTGATATGAGAGCGGTGAGGTCGGGCTCATAAGGAGGATAACTTTCTTCAACTACCGCCGCCGTGGCTTGAGGCCTATGCATGTTGGTTCCCTACTGCAAGCCAAGACAGTCATTCGGAAATGTAATATGCAGTTTAACTTGCATTTAAACGTTACGCAATCATTTGCGATACTTGGTAAAAGAGAAATTATTATATTCAACAACGATGACGTACATTTCTGTTCAGCGGGGAAAAGTTTCAATATTCACTTTTGAATGACAATTCATAATTCTTCTATAGATATGCTAAAATGATGATTTCATGTATATGTATGAATCTAATTAAAATCCATCCAGTGTTCTATTGTTTCAGCTTACTTTATTTGTGTGTGCCCGCTCTTGAATATTTTAAAACATTCATTCAAATGTCACTTCAGTGTTGGTGAATCTTTTCTGTTGAAATTCCGGGTGCTGTACGAGCGGAGATGAACTGTGTGTCTATTTCAAATTCAGACTACCTACTGATTTAAAATTCTAAAGAACTCCGTATACAAATAATATGTCCGTATTCTGTTCTGTGCTGTTTACAAAATGGAAATTGACCATCGTCAGTAATATTAAATAATTACAGTATGCATATACGCACATAGATGGTAGTTGGAGACGTAGTAGTTTTGTTTGAAGCATTTCAATTAAAATTTTCATTCGGCCGTAGTATGAATAGTTCACAGGACGAATAATTACTGTTTGCTAATGTTGTTGGTTTATCTAAACACTTGTCGGTACACAAATGAATTAATCAATTATTTGACTGGAAATTTGACAGAAACCATGTAGGTACTTGTTTCTGTCATACATCATTTGGTCAAATAAGATGTTGAAATATGTTGACTCTTTTCTATTTTTATTATAAGTACATTTTTTAAAATTAGATATTTATATATTTTATAGATTTCTTTGTTCAATCAAATGCGTATACAAACTTGAATGAGATAATCAATTATTTGATAGTTTCTTCTAAACCTTATAATAAAGTTCGTAATGTAATATGAAAGCTCACGAATAAAAAAAATCATTCACTACAAGCAAAGAAAATCGGCAAGGATTGTTGTGTTGTATGATCATGAATAGATGAAAATGTGTAGATGTAGTGTATTTTCAGCGGTGGTGCAAATATGTGTTTGAAAAATAAATGAGAGAAATTCTTTCTTTTTTTGATCAGCTAGAAAATTGTATAGGAGTGACACGTGTAGGTGGAATGTTATTGTAAATACCAGATCAATTTTGTGATTTTTCCAGTGTACGATGCATCGGGGAGATATAACGGGCAGTTCTTTTTTGGAAATGATTTCTGGCTCGGGTCCAGTACATTGTGCTTGGAACTGGGGAATTCGGTCACCAATCCAGTGGTTCCACCATTCCGCGTGCATTTCAATGTTGCCAAAGTGCACTTAACGTTAAATAATCTGACGGTAAGTACCTAGTGCATGTTCCAATATTCAGTATGTAACAAAATCACTAACAGTTTAAGAATACGTGCCTGGGCAAACTAAACAAAGTTTATGAATAAACATACCTACATATAATACAGAAATGAGAAAGAGAGAGAGAGTAGCCTTGCTCATCCGAATCCCTGATCTTATTTCAATTTTAATACATTTATTATTATAGAGTCGGCAGATAATGATAGGCCAGTGTCTGCCCGAAGTTTGCAGTCCAACCGAAATAAAGGGTCTGCTCCAGTTAGATGCTGCACGAGCCATCACCATATCAGCCGATAATAACACATCCATAGATATAGTAAAAGTGCGTCCAGTACCCGGCACGTACGACATCCTCACAGACATCAAGTTTTACATAGTTGGGTAATGAACTAAAAATATCTATTCCAACCATTTGCATTCAATATTTTCCATCTAGAAATGTCTAAAGTAATAGTTTTCTATAATACATTTATTGATGCATAACGAGTAATTTTTGTTGAACCATATGACGTTGGGTAATTCTTATAACTACGCGCATTGGTATTTTGTCATGGCCTAGATTAAATATGAAAGGATACACAAGTTACCAAGGATTAGTTGAGTTATTCGCCATTAAATTAGAAGGCTATATTGACGATCAGGCTTGAATAAATACATACAGAAATGGGAGCGCAAACATTAGCATTGTTAACTTATTATCGAAGTTTTTCTCCTCATTATCTGTAGGAATATTAAGATAATATGATGACATAACTGCAACGATATATCTACTTTAAAAAATTTTATTACTAGAAGTTTAAGTTTGCCTGAAGTACAGATTAATTCGTTATTACCTCTGGTAGTGACATAAATCATCATTAAAAATAAATTTGTAACGGCGTATGATTCAAATAATACATAATAATTGTCTACAAATGAATTTGAATTTATAGTGTAAAGATGCTGGCTTGTTACGCAACAGATTAATACTACATATCTACATTGAAACCAACGCTGCAAGGTTAACTGTAAAATTGGCTATGCCAGTGGAAAATGATAAATATTTACGGAGGAGCTTATATATTACAGAGAATAGCGAAAGTGCCGTGTCAAGTGAAGAAAGAAATGGCTTAGGATAATTAAAAGATGGTTGAAATATAGGAGAGTTACCGCTGAGTATATTAAAAATGATCCGACATTGTTGAAGGTAGCATTAATCTTGAATGAAAAAGAAATAATGAAAATAAAAGAGGAATATATTAATAAAATGCTACTGGCAGAAGTCGTTTCATATTTTACAGTAAAGTATAAATGATTTTATAAATTTTTCCTTAAAGAAGATTACCTTGTCTCGTTACATGATTATCTTCGTCTTCTATGTCTCCTCCACGTCCATCCAATTTCCCCATCTATCATCAGTTCCACTTCATACTAATTTCATTTATCCCGCTGAAGGAAATTAGTAAAGTGGATGCTAACGTTTCACGTAGATACTGAAAATTCCCGATTTTGCAGTTTTTTCTTCTTCTTTATAATGCTTATCATTTAGTAGTCCCAACCAAAACGTTTAGTCAATGAGCGGCGGGCTATTTGCGAAGCAAAACAAGTCTGCACTGAAAATTAATTTCACGCCTGATAAGAACTTTCCAGCTCTGATTTAGTGCTGAAGCAAAACATTTAATTACTTGGCCGACGTACAAATGATTCTTTCTACATCGCTAATTACGTTTAGAATTTTCCAAATAAACTAGTGTCATTCTGCAGATGTAGGGCTTATGTATACATGTTATTTTATGAAGCCAGAGGCTAACTGATCAACGTTCTCGGCGTAAATACGTGTATATGTTCAATTGCGTGTAAATATCCGTGCAGTAGATTTATAGCAATGACAATGCATGCTTGTGTGAGATTTGCTGAGCAGGAACTTGCAGGAATAGCTGTATGTCTGTCGGTACACATAGTTCAGTTCTACTTACTATCAATGTATTACCAACATTAATGGGTTATTGTCGTAAATTTCTCCAGTAAATCGTATCAGTTAAACCACTGTAATATTGGTTACGACCGAGAGTTATGAGTGGCATATCGTAAAACGTACACGTGGATGCAAGAATTTAGGCGACTTTAGTTACAAAATGTCATATTCATATTAAATAAGAGTAGATTCATAAATTTAAGGTTAATTCTCACTGAATAATAGAATTCCTACTTTCTAGGGGTACGCTACTTATAATAACAACATTAGTTGTAACTGCAACTTTGTATGAATCTTGCTTGAAATCGAGGAAGCATGAAAAATTAGATAGTGAAATACCGAACGCAGCAGAGAACAATAATGAGTTGAAAACCAGTGACATTGCCACCAATGGAATCGACAAGGATACGACGCTGGATGTTACAAGCAAGGGCAATCACACAAGGCAAGGTGAGCATTTAGCTATTACATTTAAAACTATGATGGAGACATTTATGCATTTGTTCCGTTTGCTTTTATGAAAATGGTGATAAAAATAATCACGTTTATATTGAAATTTTAGTAGGGGATTTTACAATCTAATTCGATTAGCGGATAAAATTTTAATTCGATAATGGAATTGGAATAAATATTGAGTGGTATTAATGCGATAGTGCAGAGAGAAATATTCAGTAACATGTGTGCGTGTGTGTGTGTGTAATTTGATTAATAATACAGATGCGTGATGGATTAGATACTACGTTGAATTATGAAAGAAATTATATGTATATGTTTGTAGGTATCCTCTCCCGCTTACTACTGTGCTTCTCAGCATTGAGTAATAGCCAGAAGATTCTGGAAGTAGATCGGCTGCCTCAGGACTCTATCAAGTGTGTACATGGATTACGTTTCCTGTCTCTGGCCTGGGTTATTCTGGTTCACACGTATTTGGTAGTGTTCGCCACAGCTGATAATAAAACTCTGCGAGTGATTACCGAACGGTTTTTTATCTACCAGACCATATCTAATGCGACGTTCTCCGTTGACACTTTCTTCTTTATCAGGTAAATTGAATTACACCCTACACCCCCACTTCACCCGCATCCTACTGGCTGTTTTTGTTCTCGAATAAAGGTCCGTTGATTACGATGGTAAAGTGTACACTGGCGTAATTAGTTTTCGTGTGAAATTTATTGTGTTAAAACGTTTAAAAGGAACTCGGTTGGATGCTGAAGGAATGATTAATAAGCGGTCCTACTTTAGCACATTTGTGTAGTTGTCAAACACCGATTTATCCGAGTAGTCTATCATTTAAATCATTGGCATTTAATATTATCGTTATCTAAACTTTACTTACTTTATTTTAGCTTGAAATGTCACTAAAATACAAAGCAAACTTATCTTTTCTTTTGAATGTTTAGGGAGCAAAGCGATCTGTTAAAATTTTAAACTTTAAAATATATTATATAAGAATGATAATCAGATGTAAAGAAGCAACTGTGTTTTTAAAGTTAAATTTGGTGTCGCGAGTAGCAAAAATAAAAGTTTTATCAAAATATTAATTTGTATTACAAAGCTTCTCAACAAAATGATTGACATAGAATTGATGTTTATTCTTCATTACATTGTTATCAGTAATATGTGTTATCACTCTCATTCTTGGCTATATAAATAGATCGCTTGTAATTTTACCTTGTAGCAGAAGCGCAAAAAGATAAAATATCGTACCGTTCAAGTTTTCTACGCGTCTCCTCATTTGAATTTTAAATTTAAGCCGATAATCGTGTTTTTGAATGGATGTTTTTATTAAATTTTAAGTGAAAATTGACAGCGTAATTTTACTAACCATAATAAGACACAATTGTAAATACGATACATAATATGTACATTGATCTATGAGAGAGATTTTTTTTATTATTTAAATTACACATACACAACACGTAGTGCTTCGTTGCGTGTTATTGGTTTTTCACACGTAAGTGAAAACTGTTAAGTGGTGATGGAATAAAAGAAAGTATTTCTTAATTGAAATAAAATGTACATACATATAGTATTAAATTGAAACATTGTTTGGTTACTAAAACATGAGATTCCATTGATATAGGCGAATTCTTGCACGAATTGAATTTTATAGTAATTATACCTGATTTTAGAAAACTCTTTCCTGTTCGTGTTATATGGCATAGTATACGTAATGATAGCGATAGAGATGCTCTGTTTTGAGAACTTTGTAAAACTTTGTTACAAATTCCACCTTCTGAACTGTCATCAGTATCAATTTGTTGGTATCTTGTGAACTTTGTCGTAACTTGAATCTTCAATCTGAAAGCAATTCTTCATCAAAAAGAGGAAAATTACTGAAAAGTTAGGTTAATTAAATAACCTGACATGCTATCAAAACTTGGAGTATTGGAATATTGACAGAAACAGAGATTTTAATTAACATTTATAATTAACTAAAGTTATCATAAAATAACAACAGGATGTGGGTACTACCTTGAACATTTCATTCTTGATAATAATTACGAGTCAAAATTGCATTTTACGTCTATCAAACAAACGTCACATTCATGATTCTGTCTGTGACATTAATGGCAAATACTTCCTGTTTCGCTTCATAGACTAGTATATGATAAACAAATTACATTTTATGTATATACATATGCTTAATATTAAAATCTGTAGAATAGTTTGTTTTTATTGTTGTAGGGCAAAATTCGTTTCATTTAACACATATTATATGATTGCAATTGTTTTGTACCCTATATTCAAAGTGAGTTTAGATTTGATTTGGACTTTATTTTCGATAAAGTCAATTAATCCAGATCTAATCTGGATTCTTTCAATTTTGCCGTGATTGAGTAGATAAGAAATAGAATTTATACAGTTTTCTATACGAAATACACATTTGAAATGTTGGTTGTTGGTATTTTAAATAAAACTTACTTGTATAATTTGCATTTTTAGTGGTCTGCTGGTGACGATCCTCTATTTCCGTACTGCCAAACAGAAAAATAAAGTGGACGATCGCGAAAGCTTTGGATCCGCTCTTCTTGGCAGTTCAAAAAGGTTCTTACTGTTGATATTCTATCGAGTATTTCGACTGACGCCAGCGTATTTGTTTGTACTTGGCATTCACGAAATTGCTATCCGGTACATCCACAACTCATCCGTATTTGAGCCGAATTTCTACGACCATATGACATGTGAGAAGTACTGGTGGCGTAATGCACTGTATATCAACATTTGGTATCCACAGAAGGAGATATGCATGCTGTGGTCGTGGTACATGGCCAATGATACACAGTTCTACATACTCGCCATCATCATCTTACTAATAGCAGTCAGGTAAAATCCAGTTGACCCTTTATTCGTTAAATGTAATTTACTTTTATAGAATAATAGCAACATGTACACGTATCGGTATATATGTATTTGCAATTGTCATTAGAGATTGTCAAGTAATGTAATCAGTAACACAGCGTAAAGGAGTAGTCATAATATAGGTGAATTACAATCGCTAGTATATACTTGTAGAATGACTGGACATCAATTGTGCGATGCCCATTCGCTCGCAGGCTCTTTATATTAAAGCTTTGTCCCTACACAATACTAGACATAAATTCAAGAAAACTGACATCTAATACCTGGATCTGCTTTTCCCAGACATGGAACTCTCATTTTAACGAAATGGTTTTCACTTTGTAACAATCAAATTACGTTATCTATGATATAATTAATTATTGTCCACGTCGCCAGTAGCTCTCTTTGTATAACAAAATTAATTATAAATTGTTATTATCCGTATTTGGTATTTAGTTGAAATAATTGAAATACTATTATTATTTTCATAACTGGGATCAATACATTTCCGAATGTAAATTACATGTCGTCAGCCATGGTAACATGCTAACATTCAAACTTTTGCCATTAAATTTTGCAAAAACAACTTTCGTACTGCGTAAATAAAATTCCTCTGTGCGTATAAAACTGAGTCATATTTCGGAAGGGTAGAAGTTTACAAATTGACATATTATGAATCATGCTAATGGTGAGATGGTTGTGAAAAGGTTAATGGTTATTCTCTAGAGTTCTGCGGTGTGAAAGTGTAGTAAATCCCTTCTCCACTATCAGCAATCCCTTCTATTATATTGTGCCGAGTAAATAATGGTCGTGTTGATTTGTCAGGGGTAATGGACATCTGAAGGTGGCCGCTGGAATTGTGGTGACATTTCTGTTAGCCTCCTGGATCACGACATTTATCATTGCCTACCGGTTCGACTACCATGCCCGCATTGAGGAGCCGTTCGCGCTATTCGATCAGCTGTACGACAAGCCTTGGATGCGTCTCGGTCCGTACCTGATGGGTATGGCGGCCGGGTGGTTGTTGTATCGAACAAATTTTCACCTGCCACTACACCGGCTGACTGTCGTATTTGGTTGGCTGCTGTCGATAGTCTGTCTACTAAGTCTTGTCTACGGAGTCGGCAAGGAAGGGCTCCGAGTTCCATTCTCCGCAGCATACGTGAGTATTATATAACCCATGTCACGCGCACACAACTAAGATAAATGAATTGTTGCGTGAAGTTGATGATGATTGTTGGCAACACTTTTATTAGATGACTCCCGAAATCACCGCACACGCACATACTCACTGAAGTACATTCAGTCTTTATTGTAATCGATGATTTTTTCATGTCATCTAGTAGGGATTTCACATTTAACTCGGTTTTCTACGGAAACTTTTAACAAAATTTCCGTAACCCAGGTATATTAAGTGAAAGTCCCTGGGACTAGCCTTCTAGATTTACTAGAATATTAGAGAAACACTTTAATTTCCTTGGAGAATTTCAACGTTTCTGTGCATGCATTTTTAACCAAAAGAAAAAGATTAAATGAAAAAGCCTTGAACAACGAATGGTGATTATAGCATTAAAATATTTTGAATATACTTACGATTTTCTTCTTCTTTTGGGCTATTACTCCACAATGTAAAAGTTTCTCTGTTAGACTGCGATTTTGTCAACACTGAAATGAACAAGCGGAATATTATATGAATGCAATGTGAGTTTGCATATATCTTTCGTACATATGGGGGAATCCTATAAGATGGAATTATGACTTGAACATGGAAAGAATCTCTTTGTGTTCGGCGTTAATAATGCTTGCATATGCTACAGGCGGGTGGATATATGGTATACGTAGAATGTTTGAAAAGACGTTTTTAAGTAAAGAAGCACTGATATTTGAGAAGCCGTGTAGAACGGAGTGGAGCTCATATGTTTCATATCACAATGGAACACTACAACCTGAATCTTATTTCTTTTTGTAGGGATATTTCTATTACTTGGGTCATGTCAGTAGTGGCTATGAAAAAATCATGCTTCTTGCGGTCGCATATATGTGAAATCAGTTTTTTTTTCGTCGGGATTCTGGAATACATTCGATACGGCCAGTGATTTTAGGACATAATAAACTTTTATTAGCTCAGATTCTTTAACCACTCCTCCTGTTTTTATTTCAAATCACATATTTTATATTTTATTATTATAGTCTTGCCTTTTTCTTACACAGATTTTCATTTAATCATAAACTTCTGCTCTTACCTTCGTTAAGGGTTTGCGTTTTATGTCAAATCACAAATTTTCTCCCTAATTCAGACTTTTAATGGTTCACCTTCCGCTTGAATCCACAAATTTGCCAGTTTCTTAATGAAATGTTTTACAGAAAAGCATTGGTAGGACCCGTATTTTATATTCGCAAATTCCTAAATACACACAAAAAGTTACAGACATATTGCAGGTATTTAGTAGCCTGTAATATTTTTCATTAGAACAAGCTAACGTATTGTTTCCCTTCGTAAATATTGTACATATATGAAGAAAAGAATTGGGGGGCGGGGGCTGCAATGATACATAGGTTATATTATAGTATCCTGCTTGAATGGATATGATCTTTTTCCATATCCACATTGCACTAGAATGTCCTCGTTTTCCATAAACATATGGATACCCGTCTCCAAGTTAAATCGTATTCGTGCGTTCCGTATCCATTTCTGCTCACAAAATTGAATCACTCTGATCCTACTACGTGCTCCTTGCTTGTGTATACAGCAAGCTGTCAGTGCTTTTCTTTATTGACGGTTACGGCTACTGTTTCTGTTCGACGGATATATCGCCTTTAATAATTGAATTTATTATTGTGATTCAATTATGAACTCTCCAACATTTAATTGTTTAAATGGTAAAATTCGTTACCAATTAAAAACTATATTTGTTAAGGGCAGATTAATATCATTATACAGATAACCGAAATATCATGCTCAACTAGACGATTTACAAATAGAACATGAATTTCGCACTGCTGCTGCTGGTGCTGCTGCTGTTTTGTTACTGTTGAGTGAAAGGCGTCTGTACGGTCGATGGCCGGAGAAAAGGACAATTTTGCGGGTAAATTGTGGTAGGAATACATAATGACGTTCCGCTTTCCCTCTAGGCAACACTGGGACATAGTGCCTGGGGGGCGGCACTCGGTTGGATCACGGTGGCATGCTGTACCGGCCATGCCGGCTGGGTGGATCAGTTGCTCTCCTTCAGGGGATTCCTGCCCTTCAGCCGACTAACGTATTGTGCCTACCTGCTGCATCCCTTGATCATGTGCGTCACCAGTTTCCAAATGGACGGACCAATACACCTGCACAACGGACTCGTTGTAAGTATACGTATAGTGCTCCTGTCCAATCATGCTATTGTTAACACTGAATACACCTTGTTCAGAATCATTGATAAATTAATCCTTGAACTGAATTTATTATTAAATTTATCGTCGAAGTAGAATTAATATTACCATTACTGTTTGACAAACAGTGATTTGATATTGGCAAAGTCTACCAGAATTTTAATATTGCAATTATGTTGCCAGCACAGCACGTGCGTTAGGTTGGTTTTCGTTTACCGTGGTAAAATTTCCTAGCTCATAAAATGACGACATAGGGTGCGGTGCATCAAATAAAAGATTACCTTCTGCGAACAGAGAGACCATATTTTTCATATTTAGGTCACATGCATAAATTAGCCATAGATATCTATTTTTAAAACATTGAATTATGTAACATTTTTTCCATTTCATATTCATTGGGCATACCTACATAATTAAAATTACGTGATATTTTTACTGAATCAACTTCGTATTTACATCAAAATCCAGTTATAATACGATATACATGTGCATCAAATGAATTATACTCGAATTTCATTGTATTACGTTGTTTTGCGTGTAATTTCAAACAAATTCCACCACCGAAGCATTAAATTAAAATAGATGAAATTTGGAGGCCGGCCAGTGGAAGCTTTGAACAGCTCTGTAAAATGCAATTAGGTTTCAAAAAAAAGTAGTAAGCTAAAAATTTAAATTTCTAATTTCAATGTCAGTTATATTGAATTGTTTTTTGTTACGTGTTTTACTAACTGTGTTTTTGCCTGTCTGAAAATGGAAAACTACATAGTGTATCTGCAGCAGTATTGTCAATGTGTGAAAAATTCCTCAAAATGTAGGCAATTTACAGGGGTACTGAGGAATTTGCGAGGAGAGTGGAGTTGAGAGGAAAATTGAAGATTTTCGTCAGTTTGTTCCAGTACAGGGTACACCGTTGCACTTTTAATAGAGAAGGCCTATAATAAAACATAATATAACTTTGTTAATTTAACTCCCAAAAAGAAAAAACTTTTTCTCAAGTTTTTCAGTTTCTGAAATTTTGACTAAATCTCGATCGAGCTTCGGGTGAATCGGATCCGTTTCACTTGGATTCGCTGTCACTGTCAGTCAAGTTTTTAATTATAATGTGATATTTGGTAGGTTAGTTTTCACTTTGTTCATTATACTTATAGAGAATGTAATTAAAAAGTATGTGACGTTTTTTAATGACTTGCAATATTTGATTGTCCGCCAATTACGCCACCATCAGAGCCTCTATTCTAAGCGCTGTCGAAAATGAACCGATCATGTGGATTGAAAAGGGCCTCATCGCATTGATGTAATAAGTAGAAAACACTTCCAACAACGTTTAGAATTATATCGAATTTTGTGAAGAAAACGATAGTATGCTATTGGCGACACTGATTTGCAATTAAAGTAGTGTAGATTGCTGAAGATTGGTACATCTGAATTGTTTACAAATGACATTATTTAAGGGACGATCTGAAATCGTATAGGATAGAGAAGTCAATCAACGTTCCTTGATTAGTGCGGTGGTTCAATATTGGAAGGTATTGCTGGATCTGGCCAGTGCAAATGAATCTCTTTACTCAGGGGAACTGGACGAAGATTGTTCCCCTTCATCAGCTCTGCGCACCCATTTATATTGAACATAACCTGCAATGCAATTCCGTTTCGGATAAGCTGAACGCCGATAGCACGCGCGTTTTCACCAGATTTTACTTTCAAACCAGCGAAAATAGGTTAATAAAAATACGCTGGCAATATCGATACAGCAGCAACGCAGCCCACTTACTGTGTGAAAAACCTATAACTTTGCTCTTTACACCTTTTAACGCCATCTTAACTATTCCCTGGAGTGTCAATATTATTTTTTAGGCATAAAATATGTTTATAAATTAGTTATTATGAGCGTCTTGCCGAGTTAATTTATTTTGTAAGTGACCGTTTAAAATTCTAAAAGTATCACGTAAATTGCCATCAGCATTGTAAAGTTTGAACTATTGATCCGATAAAACGATAACGCGTGTATATGGAGAAGAATATACAATGCATCGAGGTGTTAGCCTATAATATTATAGTATAGTGAAATGTTTGTGATTTGTTTTTGTTTTAATTCCAGTTAGTCATATACTTTGGCAACGTTGTCGCGGCCTTTCTATTGTCCTTCGTAATATCCTTGGGTTTTGAGGCGCCAGTGGTGCGCCTGCTGAAAATAATCGTAGCTGGCCGTGAATAGCAAGGCAGTGGGAGACCAGACCATACACAACTACATCAGTGCACCCCGTCCTCTCTATCATTGCCAAGGATTCTAGTGTATTTATAGCTTTAAGAGACTGTCTATATGTATATGTATATACTTGTAGTGTGCGTGTGCAAGTATTTCTACATGAAAATATCTGCGTTTTACAAATTAGAAACGTCTAAAATATATACTAATAAATAGAATTATTACATTTCAATTTTGTAATTAGTATGGTTGTTACGAAATTAAATGACTATGTTAAGAAATTATTGACATTATTTAAACATGTGCGTATCTGTAAATTGTATAATAAAGATTGTTTTTTTATATTGTACAGACCATACTGCGTCATTATTTTTTAATGAATCGTATTTCATCTCGTTATACTTTGGTATCTAATGTAATTCAGTAAAAGTACAAAATGGAACAGGCGGGTATTATATTATATTTGGCTTTAACTCCGATAACCACGTGCAGCTGCGTCGGATAAGAGAGGGTGCTGTATGTTCGGGATTGTTGTGCATTGTACGTTTAGTTGTGCTAAATAGACTAATCAGCCCGTTCGACAGCATTGTATAGCCGGTTACATAGCTGCAGGCGAACACGAACTTCAAATTGTTACATCTCTCACGTACCAAGATCAATTATCTAGTGTAGAATTTAAACTTGGATATATATCATAAGTACAAGTCAGAGAAATTCAACCAAGCACGGCTGACAAATTTCATCCAATTGGCGCTTATAACAATATACATTATGGTAAATGCAAATTGTGTATATAGTCTTTTGATTTTTTAATTATATGCCTGCTTATTTCAATGCATATTTAAATACAGTTTCACGCGTTTATTGATTATTAGGTTACATTAATGTCAATTTAAAATTAACGTTAAATATCAGTAGCACTACGATTATATTCGATAACCATTTGAATTTGGTTTCGTCTCTTGGTAGAGTTACTAAACAGCTTACATGTTTTTTTTTAGAATATCCACACGCCAAAAAAAGTAGAATAAAGAAATGGAGACAAACAAGAAGTAAATCGATCTTAATTTATCCACTTACAATCCTATTATCTTTCGCATAATTTCATATTCATCGCATCGATCTTAAGAAAATCCATCTTCAAACTTCAAGCCGTCCATTGAAGCGAGTTCATAAATATTTAAGGAATAACAGAGTAGCGATCGAAGAGACATTAGAAAACAAATAAACAGACAGTGAGTGGAGAAACAACGGAGGATCGTCGGTGAATTTGAATATAGTTTGACATTTCAACATTGTGTGTGTGTGAGAACGCATTGTAGACGAGTGCAAAGGTTTGTGGACGAATGTCAGTGAGAACAACGGTTCGTACAGTGGAAGAAAACGATGCGGAGCAGAAAGAGAAGAAGAAAGATGTGAACATTGAGCGGGTGGAGCAGATCATTTGGCGAGAATGGTCGGACGCGGAGTTAAACAGCGAGAAGTGGGATTATATGATAAAATTGCCGGTGAGAGAACGATTGCCGAACCAGACTAGCATTGTAGTGCATTTGAACAAAGATGTTTCACAACTCTTTTCCTTTACATTGATACATCCTTCTCAAGTAGTAGTAACAAATTATTATTTTTCCGACGATAAATTTTGTTGGAAGCTACGTTTTTAGTGTAAGATAAGGGCGTACTGATTTGAATACTGTCCCATAAATTCACTGTCCTTATTTGGTAAGACAATTTACAGCTGCTAACTGTGACAATCATTAAATCCTTTAAGTTAAACGCGTCAGCAGTTGTATGAAAACATATATTCATCTCTACCCATATACGTATGTGCAAAATCTACATATCTTGAAATAGCGACTGTATCTGGAGACACAATTCAAGGAGTTGATCTTGTCTGCATGTGTCTGTATGTAATTTCCTGCAGAAATTTTGTTTTTCTCTGTTTCTGTGAGCTGATTTTGCCCACGTCTGCTTCAATGTTTACTAGCTAATTATCGGACGGCTCACATACATGCATGCATACAAAAAAGAAGTAACGTATCGTCGTTAGACGTACGTGACATTACTTAAACATGTAAACAGCAGAATGGAACGTAATGGTATGTGTTTATAAGTCTGTACGGCTACTTGAACACTGACCTAACACAATGCTAACCAATTCCTGCAAACAGGAGACTTTACTTTGATCTTCAAGTGTTTAAATAGCCTTGTCTTTGTCGGCAGAGAGGGCTGAGAATGTGCTGTGTTGTTGATTGAGAGATGGTTTACAGAATGACAGCTGGTGAATGTATGTATGTTTGTTAGGCAGCGTTGGTTCTGACGAAGGTACAAGTGAATTGTTAACTGCCAATTCAAGTACTTTCAGTACTAATTGACTTATGCCATATTATATTTACTTTGTCGAGAGTAAACGTCAAATTCTATTATAAGTAATAGAAGTTTCTGCAAAGATTTTGCGAAATAAACAAAAATTCATGTATCAATATGACACCATGGCTAACAAAAATGTTTTTTCACGAGCATACTTTTAATCGATAATGGATTCTATATAAATATCAGTACGATGCTAATCCGATTTATGAATATCACATCGCGATGGGAATAAAAGAAGGGAATATCAAAGATTATGGATTTTATTTTCTAACGTACAGCAATAATTCTGTTTTCAGGGGAAAACTAAAGCCAAAGCTTCCGGGAAGAGTGGATCGACAACAACGTTAGAATCTGCAATGGGAGACATGATAGATTCAACAGGACATTATTGTGATCCGTACTCTGTGCCTTTACCATGGAGTCTCACAACTGACAGAGCTGAAATATCCTGGGTACGACCCGGCACACTCAATCCTAATGTAAGAAAACAAATTGACTGCAATTTATTTTCGTTTATTTTTTAATTAAATTATTACATCATGGAAATTTGGACAAAGCTGCTTAAAGTTAGAAATTAAAAGTGCCGAATTCAACACAAAAAGTTTAATTGAAGAATATTAAATGTAGTCTACAATTTCTCTGACTCATAACACAAATTGAAATTATCATTTGTTTAATTAGAAGTGTTCTTTAATTACTGTTTGAAATGCTATTACATATAAGTATTATCGATGTAATTAATTCTTTCAATGGAATTATATCTAGTTACAGCACGTTAGTATGTAAAACATTTTCATTACATTTGTTTGATGTTGTTATAAATATCTCTTCGCTTCATTGACATGCATACACGTGCTGTATATAGTTTAGAACTGTCACAATATAGAAAAAATATTCACCATGTACAATCATCCCCAATGGTCTGCAATGTTTTGCATACAAGTTATTTTCCATGTGCCGTCTGCTCCCCTGTGACTGTGTCTGACAGTATTCTCTGTTATTGCAGACGAGAATAGTCGTATACACAACGAACGCCAGCTCAATATTCCCGGACCTCATATCCAGAAACCGGCATATCTTGCATAGCCAGTTGGTTCGCGTATTCATCTGTGCCATACACACACTCATCTACCTTGGCTGTACTCGTCCATTCCGGGTAGAATGGCCGACGGCCCAGTACACACCCAACACCATGGGTGATCAGCAACCGTGGAAACCGTGGCACCATGTGTACGCCAAGTGTCGAGCGGGCAAGGACCAACCGCATTTACCACTAGTGAATCCTTCAGGTAGAACATATTCTCCGCTTAATTTTGTCTTTGTCTTAACTTGAATTATATATTATACCACTTGAGCTGTGAGTTTCTTATAATCTGTCATTTGAGAATTTAGTTTGTTCCGAGGAATTTCAGGCAAATACGAGAAACTTATTAACATTAAACTGAACGGTACTTTCTCTCTCTATCTGCTTTATGTATCTGCATATCTCTGTGTGTGTAACGTAATAAGAATAATGTTATATCACGACAGAGATTAAAAGATAATATTTCCGCAAATATTTCCTGGTACATCCATTAGTGAAGTCATAATCTAAATTTAAAATGAGTAACGTTGCGTATTTGTACGACTGCACATCTGACAGGATTAATTCATATGAATTAGCAGAGTGACAGTGTAACAGTAACACAATAGCCGAATATACAATCAGTCAGCATGACTAGCAATTAAAGTAGTAATAATAACATAAAATAAAATAAAAAACAAGAAAGAACCATGCACAATATTGTGCAGCTCACAAAATGTTAGCTTTTTTCATCTGGTTCTAGAGAAGTAATTGTTGTACATCTAATGGTCTAATGCGAGCACGTGTGGAACGATGAATACTGGGTTATATGTTAACACTGCGTGTGTATGTTATTTCTTAGTGTTATTGTACAGGGAAATATATTGTGCGATTGTACTGGATGGGCTGCTGGCGAAAGTTCACGCTTGATGATAGAATCCCAGTGGACACAATGACTGGCCAAGTCTTGTTGCCATTGACCGCAGCAGGAGTTAAGGATGAATTAGAGTTATGGCCGTTATTAGTGATGAAAGCCTTGCTGAAAATTGCAAGTCTTACATGGACGTCCAACAATGAAATTGTCGACTTTGATATAATCACTTGTCTCACAGGCTGGATCGGACAGAAAATTAAAACGAAAGGTGAGTTGTGTTCATATTGTTCATGAAATATTGTAGATAAATATATGCATCAGAAGAGATTATACGTCGATACGCATATCGTGTTATTTTATATGTCAGTTGCTCTACACTGCATCCAGTGTGAAAATACAAGAACATACATATTTAAACCTAGTTATTCGAGCATGTAAACCGATGTACCGTTACTATATACGTACATACGAGCATACCGTCAGTTCCTGTTTCTCTCCATACTGAGAAAATCTTATTCAGTTTGTGGTTGTTTTCATTCTGTTGCGTATATGACACGTGTATATTCCCTAAAGATATTTTGATTGTGCAACCGAGTGGAAGCAAGCTGAAACAAGTACAAAGGGAACTGACTGATGTAAAATAATGTTGTCATGTGTACACACGTAAAGTTGTGTGTCACAAGTAAAATAATATATATGTATATATACAGGATGACCCATCTGTGAATGCTCACCATTGGAATCTCCGAAACTATAAGAGATACAAGGTCGGTTAAATTAGACAAAAGTTGCGTATTTATGGGCCGATATTGATGGCGATTTTGTATTTTGAAAATATTGCATGGCTCACTAGATAATGACAAAATTGTGATTTTCTCGAATTTTTATTTTACTTTATAAGTCAGAAGGTATTGGAAATATTGAAAAAAGCTTCAAATAAATATTTTAGTATAACTAATAAGCCTTTTGATGAATCATATGAATTTTTTTTTTTATTAGATATTGCCGAAGTTACAGCCTGCAACTTTAATTTTTTAAATGGAAACCATAGTTAATTTTAATCCAGTTCAAAAGTGCTATTTTTTCTCTTTACAATGATGTATTTGTTTACCTAAATATCTTTTTTAGTTTCGAAGAAAAACCAAAAAGTAAGATAAAATGAATGATTTTTGTAGTGTGATATGAAAATTTGGTATAAAACAGTTGCATCTAAATATGTTATGAACATGCGAAACAATTGAAATTCAATAATATTTGGTAAACAAAAGATTAGAGACAAAAAATAATTTATGTAGGTATGGGGTTCATACGAGGATCTGTCTATTAGCTTTCAGTTTACGCAACGACTTTTGTTTCGTTTATCAAATGTTGTTGAATTTCAATTGTTTTGCACGTACATAACATATTTAGTTCCAGTTGTTTTATACCAAATTTTCATGGCACACTATAAAAATCATTCAATTTATCTTATTTTTTAGTTTTTCTTCGAAACTAAAAAAGATATTTAGGTAAACAAATACATCATTGTAAAGAGAAAAAATAGCACTTTTGAACTGGATTAAAATTAACTATGGTTCCTATTTAAAAAATTTAAGTTGCAGGCTGTAACTTCGGTAATATCTAGTAAAAAAAAAAATTTCATATGATTCATCAAAAGGTTTATTAGTTATACTAAAATATTTATTTGAAGCTTTTTTCAATATTTCCAATACCTTCTGACTTATAAATTAAAATAAAAATTCGAGAAAATCACACTTTTGTCATTATCTAGTGAGCCATGTAATATTTTCAAAATACAAAACCGCCATCAACATCGGCCCATAAATACGCAACTTTTGTCTAATTTAACCGACCTTGTATCTCTATCTATAGTTTCGGAGATTCCAATGGTGAGCATTCACAGATGGGTCAGCCTGTATATATATATATATATATATATATATATATATATATATATATATATATATATATATATATATATATATTCACCTTGTGTTATAGTTACTTTTATTGTTTTTACTATTCATATTACTAACCCGTCGTTGTAAAGGTAGATAAGAACATCGAAATTACAGTAATAATGATCATTTCATATATTTCACTAGACGTATTTCTTTCCTTTGCTCCAATAGATATAGAACTAGATGATGTATGGCAAATATTACAGAAGTACACTGATAAATTTGCATGGGAACAAAAAGTACGACAAAGTAAATCAAAACAAGAGTCGAAGATGACAAGTAGACAGAACAGTGGAAAGATGGAGACAGACAGTAAGAAGGACGGTGATAAAACATCTACAAAATCTGGGAAAAGTTCTAAATCTTCTAAAGGTCAGAAGTCTACCACTGTTGTTAAAGAACCAAGTCTGTTTCACCTGGTAGTCACCTGTAATGATCTCCGGTAGGTATAACGTGTAGTATTAGGAATAGAATATTATAATATTGTCACGAATATTTCATATTAGTAGTAATGTTTATAGTAATACGGAAGAAAATCTTGTTAATAACTTAACGCCATGTTGGGATCATGAATTTCTGGTTGATCAAACCAGAGATATACCGCTTGTAGAAAGAATAGTTGATCCCAGTCAAGGTATACGGTAGAATGAGTATAAGTATGAATGTATTCATTTACTAAGAATCATTTTAAAGAGTTGGCACCGTGGAAACAGTATCGATGGGTGAGATGGGCAACACATCAAATGATTTGGGAACGGGTGGAAATTGAAGATGATATTAAATGTTTAAAGGTTGTCAGCAATATGAAACAATTACATGATCGGGTAGATGCTGCAGAGAAGGAAAATCTTGTCTCCGCTACAGTTAAAATTGTAGATGAAAAAGATGACACCAATAAATCAAATAAAAAAGGGAAAAAAGATAAAAGTGACAAGAAAAGTGGTGAGAATTTTAATTCCATTTTAATCTATTATTATAAGTATCGTTTACAAATAATATTTGTTATCAACAGATTCTTCTCGAGAACGTAAATCACGAAGTCTACTAAAATTCGTTGATCCAAGTGTTTGGTGTGATTTTCATAAATTAGGTGACCATATAACGGCGATTGCCATATATTTCAAGCCGTCAAGTTTTCCGACAAATATCGTTCTCTCAAACATTCAGTTCAACACGACAGTTGACACTCGAGTTAAGAAAGTGAACCGTAAAGAGGAGAAAAAGAATAAAATCGATAATGTCGTCGTAGCATCACCAGAACTTCCAATAAAACATATACATTGGGTGTCAGAGTCGTGTAACATTGCGCCGATATATCTCTATACGGACAGTATTGATATGAAATTAATTTTACTCAGTGCTGCCACAGTTGCCAGTGACTTTCCTACGCCGGAAATTAAAAAGCATGTTGATTTCGAACAAGTTGACAAAGTAGTTTGTACAAAGTACGTTTGTAAACTTGGCAAGTGTGTTGGTGTATGTCGATGCCAGAATATAACCGAAAAAGAGATTATTGTTCCGGTTGAAAAGTTTGTGGACACGAGGAAACTTATAAATATTTCGATTGAAGATTATATTTGGAACAGTCGAGAAACTGCTGATGCATTTATTAAGTTACGGTCATATGGAACTAAAAATGTTCTAATGGAATTAAGTAAAGGTAGACATGTTAAAAAGTTAACGCTTCAAAATGAAAAACCCTTCGTGCTGATTTTCCTTAGTAATACCGAATTGACAGTAGGAAAAATTGATGAAATCCTGGACTCCATGGTTTCCGAATCTCATATGTTGACCGAAACTTGTTACGATATTTGCTCAACGTTTGGAAATTTGATAAAGAATTTTGGAACACCGGAATATTCAAGTTCACTTCGTGATTTTTACAAATCGTACAGCGTCAGTGAATATTTGTTGAAAACGCAGCTGGAAACTGTTCATAGCTGTTTTCTAGAGGAATTAATTAAAATCTTTGTAGAAGTATTCTCCGAAGAGCAATATTACAATATATCAAGAGCAATTCGAGTGCTTTTATTAAATCCAGATTTTAGAATTCCACTGCCGAGATTAAATACATTTAATAATATTCACGCAGATTCCATTGAAGAAGACAAAGAATGCAAATGCGAGGATATAGATGGATTGAAGCTTAAAGAAGATTCAGCAATAAAAATACAGGCATTT
The DNA here is from genome assembly GCA_963422195.1 of Carabus problematicus. Taxonomy (NCBI): domain Eukaryota; kingdom Metazoa; phylum Arthropoda; class Insecta; order Coleoptera; family Carabidae; genus Carabus; species Carabus problematicus. The sequence goes on from OY728584.1 coordinate 13,515,353, forward strand.
TTCAAAATGGTGTATATTCGGCAGTTGATGCTAGTACATGATCCTTCTCATAAAGATTTCTTATCGATTATAGAGATTTCGAAATCCATATACACGGCAATGTTTTCTAACAAATGCAGACACTCGATTTGCATGAATTTATTACGAAACTTGGTTAACAATGAGAAACTCGCCGGTATAGCTCAATATTTTCCTTATCACAAAGAATTAAATTCGGTTATTTGGTTGACAAAGTTTACTGGTGAAATTAAATATGCAGATGCATTTTCATGGGTTCCAATTGCACGTCAATTGTTTTATGTCCAAAGTAATGATGATATTTTAATAAGAGTGTACCTACTATGTGATCCGATGAAAAATTACGTACTCCGTATTTTCAACAATGATACTGGAGATGAAATAGAAAGAAATGAAAACGAAGCGTTAGTTTGTAAATATAGGAAAAATGAGAAAGGATATACTGTTCTGGGATATGGTAAAGTACAAGATGTACCTATCAATAATATGCAATGGAAATTGTATATAGTTACCAAGAAAATAGTTAATCCTCTACCGATAATAGCCGAGCCAACAAGTATTACTTCACTTCAAGTAAAAGAAAATTATATTGCAAATCTGGATAAGCTCATATGCAGATGTAACATAAAAATTTCTCATACATCGATGATTTCTTTGAGATTCAGTGTTAGCAGCGATGACGTTAAAATAAAATTACAATGCTTGAATAAGAATGGAGATGTGTTA